>CM057450.1:621187311-621855883 GCA_016271365.2 Neoceratodus forsteri | reverse complement strand
CTGCAGATTCAAAACAGCCTCCCACAGCGCCGCCTCAAGCTTGAAGTTGTCATGTGCTCGAACTCAACACTTTACATGGCAGAGCAGTTGTATAAGCAGTACAAAACCATCTCCGAATACCTAGTAATGCACACTAGCTGTGACAGTTCAGGGGCCTCAATGTCTATGGAAACTGAACAATGGCAACTCATGGACTCAGTGATATCAATGTTGAGGCCTTCTGAACATGCCACACAGGCAGTGAGTGGTGACACTGCATCCATTAGTCAAGTCATTCCACTGCTGTGGGTGCTTTGAAGGACTTTGTTGAATCTGCAGTCTAGCGTTGATGTGTCCGGAGATAGGTCAAGCAGTGCCTTACTGAAACACATGCTTACAATATTCAATTGCAATCGACACATTACCACTATACAGCAAAGTGCAGGATTTGGAATAGCAACAATGCTGGACTCACACCTCAAACATGGCATTGCATCCTTACTGGACGGAGGGCCTGTTCAGGTTCAAAATCTGACCGGACAGCTGGTCCATTTGGTTCATGGGGCACAGAAGTCATGTGCAAAGTTCTGCAAACTGCAGCATAACAAGGTCGAAGGTCACTGTGGAGTAAGCACATCCTGTAAGGTGGCTGAGGGGCAAGGGGGGGTGTCAGCAAAACAGGTTGCCATTAACCCACCGTGGGGTGCCTTGTCTCAAGTAGGAATCTGTGACCTTGATGAGTCCTGTGAACAAGTGGATGACTCATCAGGACTGTGTGCATCACAGAGCATGGTTGATGCCTATTTGGTAGAAAACAGGCATCTGTCAGAACCTGATGATCTTCTGGTGTACTGGAGTGGCAAGGTGAATGAATGGCCAGAGCTGACATTAGTAGCACTGAAGTACCTGACCAGCCCACCCTCCAGTGTAAGTGTGGAGTGGGTATTCATTTCTGCGGGGGCAATAGTGCATGACCGTCATACTAACCTATCACCTACAAATGTCAGCATGCTGACATTTATAAATATGAATGAAGATCACATACCAAGTGGAACAATGACATCTCTGTTTGTACTCCATCACAATGATGGTTGTGCTGATGATGTGGGTGAAGCAGACCATCCTGGTGGCAGTGTCAAACAGTGTACTATTGAGGTTGATGATGCAGTTATGGAAAAAGAATTTGCTAGTGGCACAACTCCAACCTTGACGACTGCAAGGGCAGCTTCCTTCTTGATTAGGATGAGGAGAATGTTGGTGTGTTGGTGATAGTGCATAATGGGGTTTAAAGGCTTTCACAGTTCTGTAATGGTAACATTTGTTTGTGTTTCATCAAAGAAAAACAGTGTCCTTGACTCTCATTTCATATGACAGATATGTACAAACAATGACCCGTCATTCTATTTTACTTTCCACTTTGTAGATTTTGTGAGTACAGTTAACAGAATGTGTGCTGTCATTAGCAAACAGTCAGCCTCATAAACACAAATGTCAGCTTGATGTAGCCACTTAAATCATGCTGATTAAATGACAGATATCCTCCTTCTGACACTGAAAGACTGTAACACACACACCATATCCAGCCACCTGTCTTCATGATAGTGAGAGGCAGTGGTACTGCACCCATGCCCAATGTATGAACCCGCAGCCAGCCACAGCCACCCATCTTCCTGAGAGTGAGAGACCGAGAATGTGTACCTGTGTCCATGCCAGATGTAAGAACCCTCAGCCAGTCACAGCCACCATGCTTCTTATCAGTAATTTATGGTGACTATGTACTAATTTCACATACTATGGCTTTTCCTTGAACTGTGGTGTGAATGCTTCCTTAACCTTTTTATAGATGCCTTTGTCACCAAATACCGGCAACTGATTTTCATTTTGTTTTCACAGGTTCCAGTTACAAACAGTATAACAAGACAGGACTACAGTAGTACTATGACCACCAAAAGGATATAATTTTCAGTAAGCATCAATTTTACTTCATCTGTCCTTTTTGTCTTTCATTTTTTCCAGCCTGTGTAAAGCATGCAACGGAGGTGACATAACAGGCCTGATAATATATTTTTCATGCACATCTGTCACTGGCTTACTTGGGCATGCCATGGTTGTACAATGTTTTATCCTGGTCATGATAACATGTCATGAAATGTAACTTAAGGCAGTGGGCCAATGCATGTCACGTGCACTAAACGTGTTGGTTGGTCTTGGACTGGCTTACTAATAGCTTGGTATTTTAAGCTGGATATTGCAGACAGGCACAGCCACACTTGGAACAGAATGTGGTAGTGGGTATCCAGTGAACAAGGTGACCGTAATTGAGTGCCTACAAAAATGGCAGCTCAATTACGGTGCCTGTGTTCAGGGCTATCTAGCAGGGTAGTGACTGGATACCTGGGTGGGTGAGGTAGGACAAGGGGAAGCTACATGTGTACACGCACACACACACACACACACACACACACACGCACACGGGGGGAGAGAAGGGAGGGAAGGTACGTGGTGGGCACCTGCAGCTGGTCACTAGTGTGGTGGGGAGGGTAGTCAGTTAGAGTGCAGGGTACAGGGTTCAGGTCTGGTGCAGTGCATTTTTTTTTTTGCTGGCAGGTAGCTTTTTATTTTGTAAGTATTTCACCCTCTCGACATGCACCCCCATGGAGTTGAGAATCCATTAGTAGGGGGTGCAGTGTGTGAAGTCCCTGCCTGGGGAATGTGGGGGCACAGCCCCCCACATTAAAAATATCCCCTAGATCTCAGGTGTCCTCTTGCTGTTCACCATGAGTGTGTATTGCCAAAATTCATTTCTGGAGATGTATACTCACCCTAATGGCGATCGCTATTCCACGGTCACTGTTATGACGTGGAACCATGGTAGTGCAATGAAGTCCAAATAATTTCTTCATCTGTTTGCAGGTAACATTTAGGTGCTATGTGCTGTCATTGGTGCTTTATTCAAATCTGAAGATGTGCACCTGGTATGAATCTGGAGGATACACAGAAAACCTGTAAAGAAGACAAAAACATTAATAAAACTTATTTTCAAATGATGTCCCAAACCCACCCCACCCCAAAAAAAATACTTGCCTTTCATGGCTTAACAGTTTTTGTACAGCCAAAGTCATTAGCAAGCTGAAATGTGCACAACCAAAGTGGGACTCTATGACCTCTGACAGAAAAAAAAAAGAAATTATTACATATATAGAAAGTAAATGTCTGGGTCTCTGAAAAAACATGAGCGTGACATGTGCAGTAACTGACCAGTGGCGGTATGAATACACACACATAGGGCAGCATGTTTCAGTCAGCACAGCAGATTAATGGTCTAGAACATCAAATTATGATTCACCCCATGGTCATCTGTGGCTATCATCATTTGGCACCACGCTGCACATCAGCTTAGTCTGCAGCAGCAGAAAACAGAAGGACAACAGCAGCAGCAGATGCCAGCATGTCATTTTCTCACTTGGGACACTTATGGAGAGTTGTGGCTGTTGGTGCACACTTTAATCAGTGTGTCCTGAAATAATTGTGACTTTTCTGAACATTTTCTTATGTGATTATTCTTCATCGGGAGTCGGGACTTTTCCTGACATTTTAACAGCTGCCATTTTAGTGTGTACACTTACTGAGAGTTTTGACTATTAGTGCACACTTTAATCAGTGTGTCCTGAAATAACTGTGACTTTTCTGAACATATTCTTATGTGATTATTCTTCATCGGGAGTCGGGACTTTTCATGACATTTTAACAGCAGCCATTTTAGTGTGCACATTTATTGAGAGTTGTGACTGTCGGTGCACACTTTAATCAGTGCATCCTGAAATAATTGTGACTTTTTTGAACATTTTCTTATGTGATTATTCTTCTTCAGGAGTTGGGATTTTCATGACATTTGACTCTGATGAAGTCTGGCAGTGGTCCAGTTGAAACGTTAGTCTTTTTCTTCTAAGTCACCTTTGTATATTTTGCACATCTGCGTTTATATAAAATAAGCATTTTTTTTTTTCAAAACAACCAGTGTGGTTCCTGCTGTTGCTGTGTGGGTGCTTTTTCTGGTATTTATGACATTTTAACAGTAGACATTTTAGTGGGCACACTTATTGAGAGATGTGGCTGTTGGTGCATGCTTTAATCAGTGCGTCCTGAAATAATTGTGACTTTTCTGAACATTTTCTAGTGATTATTCTTCATCGAGAGTCTGGAGACTAATACTGCATGCTTAATGATGTAGCAAAATAGCAGTATAAGCATGCTACATTCATATAACATAGTAATTTTTTTCCGGGGGAGTTGTACAGTAATTGTGTTAGGTGATGGTAGGGTATTTATATTTTGGTTGTTGTGGGTGTGCTCAGAAAACTGAACACAGTCAACAGTACCCAAAAACTTATATTGCATGACAACTACAGCAGTATTGCAATAAGGCTGTATGTTGACAATTTTTACCTGTACTTTTCTATTCAATTTTCAATTGGTAGTTATCAACTGACTTGTCTATATAATGCCCTTATTTCCACAATTTACGACTGCTGGACTATGTTTATTCACATATGACATAATAAACATAGCACTACTTTTAACCTTGCATGTGGCAGGTTTTCATCAGTATTCACACCTGCTTTTGTACACCTGTCATTTTAAATCATTTCTGTTGTGACTCAAATGAAGTAGCATGCAGTCCAGCAGGACATGGTACACCACCATTACATTACAGAGCAGTAGGTGTTCAAAAAACAGCTGGGTATACTGATGGAAACAGTGGTTCAGAACAAGATTAAAAGGAGCACTACTGTTGGTTCATTTCTAAAAATAGTGAGTAAGCACACTACAAAGAACCCACAACAGAACATGGGTGTATCAGGGCATTAATGCATGTCCTGGCGGGTGCGTTACAAGGCATGAAAGCTTGCCAGAGTGACTTACACCAGCTGGGAAGTGCATTAATGACCTGATGCACCCATGGGCTTGAGTGGGTTATCACAGTTATAAAACGGGCTAGCTAACCATAAAAAGGAAAAAATAAAACCCTTTTTACAATAAGCATGCCAACTGTTGATCGAGCGGGGCATTAATGAATGACCAGGTGACACTTCTTGACAAATGGCAAGTTGTCACATTTGAACTTTCATTAATGACCTTTTTATAATGCAGAAGAACATTAATTGTGGAAGGAATATATACATGCTTTTCAGTAAATAAGGGACAATTGAAAATAGAATAAAACTGTATAGGTCAAAATTTTTGAACAGCAGGTGCGCATCATCAGGTGGTTACCCAGCACCCCTCAAACATATATGATAGCTGACATGCTCCAGTGTTGAGTGGTTACAGTTATAGCACCACGAATGTGTACCCACAGAAAAACTGAGCAGTGTCTGAAACTGGCTGACACCCCCCCAGGCAGGCACCCACAGCCACCTTTTGTGATGTCAGTAAATTAATTCAGAGTGTGCGCTCCATTGACATGTATAGGTGTGATTTTTCTACAGCTTTTCGTACTACTTACTGTTGCAATTTACAGAAATCAAAGTGACCGCTGGAGTGGAGTAACAGCCAATCTTACTACAGCAGTTGCTTTCATTTTTTATGTTTGCTTGCGTGCACACAAGAAACATTATGCAGCAGCTTAAGAGAGAAGTGGGTTGGGGAGATGCGGCACTGTGGCAGCCAATGGAGGCACTGCATTTGGGGGCTTGGCACTGGTGAACCAATGGAGGCACAGTGTGCTGATGACACTGGTTTCCAAAAGTGCCACCAAGTTGAAACGTTTTCACAGCTGCAATGAGGGGCCGCCTCATCATTACAGCATCAGCCATTCCGCTGCAGTGAGGGAGTGACCCCGTCATTGCAGGGCAGTACCTTGCCTAGTGCAACAATATGTAAACATGGCAGTGGCTTGCCGCTGCCTCTTAGCCCCATGAAAGCTGAATGGGGCTGAGCAATCCTCCTATTGGCAGCCACTGACCCAGTTCATTTGCAGACTGGGAGCCCACTCCGCGTCGGCATGATGTAACCCTCTCCCACATTTGTTCTGTGCCGAGGTGGTGCACAATCCCCCTCGGCATCATGTCCCCCCAAACAGTTGTTCTTTGCTGACGGGGGTCCAATACCCATAAGACTAAGTACCCCACCCCAAAAAAAGGCAGGTGGCACACTGAGAGCCCACCCCAGTGTGCTGGAAGCAAGCCTTGGAAAAAAAAACCTTCCCATGCAGTCTTTTCCTTTTTTTTCCTCCATGAAACAAAAGAAACTGTCCCACGCCAGTCACCATCACCTCCCCCAACCCACACGTATTCACTGTGCACCCTACCTCCCCACACCCCCCCTCACCCCATACTTACCTCCGGAGCCTGGCATGATGATCTTCGTTGGACCGGGAACACGTCTGCACTCCTCAAAACTGACCGCGAACTGAAGAAATGCCAGTAAGCTGTATAATGGCATAAATAGGGTTTTCAACTTTGGTGCATATCTCAAGATTTTTGGGAATTTTGCACCAAATTTTCAACATGGGGTTATTGGGACCCCTCTCATGAATTCATCCACTGTCATGGCATTATTCAGTCTCGAAGGTGATTTGCGGTCACTGCTCGAATCACCTTCTGGACCGAATAATGAAATGACAGTGTGAGTGTTCATGAGGTGGGATCTCAAAAAGCCTATGTTGCAAATTTGGTGAACAAAATCAAAAAAATTACTGTTTTACGAGCGTGCATTGTGCAGTTACCACGCACGCTCGTAACTTCACAAATTTGTAATATTTTCACTCCAGATTTTCAACACTGGCATTTTTCCACACCTCCTCATGAACAGTATAGCTGTCATTTTTCATATCCTGACCGAAATGTGTTTTGGCACTTCTGGCACAGAATAGTGCGGTCACTGTGGGAAATCAGTGTTCGGGACACATTAAGAAAATCGCAGTGAAACTGTTCATGAGCAGAAGTCCTAAAATGCCTATGTTGAAAATTTGGTGACGAAAGTCCATAAAATGACTGTGTTACGAGTATGCGTTGCACAGTTTCCACACACGCTCATAACTTCACAAATTTGTAATATTTTCACTCCAGATTTTCAACATTGCATTTTTCCACACCTCCTTGTGAACAATACAGCTGTCATTTTTCATATCCTGGCCAAAATGTGTTTTTATGCTTCCGGCGCAGAATAGCATGGTCGCTGTGGGAAGTCAGTGTTCGGGACAGATTAAAAACAAATCACAGTGACACTGTTCGTGGGCAGAGGTGCTAAAATGACTTTGTTGGAAATTTAGTGACAAAAGTCCATGAAATGATTGTGTTACGAGTGTACATTGCGCAGTTTCCACTCACCCTCGTAATTATGTGCATTTATAATATTTTCACTCCAGATTTTCAACATTGCCATTTTTTCACACCTCCTTATGAGCAGTACAGCAGTCATTTTTCATATCCTGCCCGAAATATGCATGTACACATCTGGCGCAGAATAGCGTGGTCGCTGTGGGAAATCAATGTTCAGGACAGATTAGGAAAATCATAGTGGCACTGTTCATGAGCAGAGGTCACAAAATGCCTATGTTGAAAATTTGATGAAAAAATTCTACTAAATGACTGTGTTATGCGCATACGTTGTGCAATTTCCACGTAAGCCCGGAAGTTTGAGTATTTTTAATATTTTCACTACAGATTTTCAACATTGCCATCTCTTCACACCTCCCTATGAATGATACAGCTGTCATTCTTCACATCCTACCCGATCTGTGTTTTCATACATCTGGCACAGAATGGCACGGTCATTGTGGGAACTCAAAGTTCGGGACACATTAACAAAATCACAGTGCCACTGTTCATGAGAAGAGGTCCCAAATGCTTTCATGAGGTGGGGGTCACAAAAAGGCCATGTTGAAAATTTGTAGTGCAAATACCAACAAATGCCCAGGGCGTTAGGGTGTCTAACCATAACGTCCCACCCTGTTCAGACTGACAGGCATCAGGGGTGTGCTTTTGGATTGCCGACTGTAATGCTCATGCCATTCCAGCCCACCCCATCACCATGCAGCCAGTGACAGGCATCGAGGTGTACCTTGAACTCTTCGGCCCCAGAGTTCACCCCATTCTCCTATACTGCACCCATTTCAGTGTATGTCCTTATGTAATGGGGTGACTGTACAGCCGAACACCCCAAGGCACACCTCAACACATGTCAGTGTCTGCAGGATAGGGTGAAGTGAAGTGAAATGGCATGAACATTATGGGCAGCTACCCAAATGCATTCCCTAATGCCTGGCTGTCTCTGCAGGGTGGAGGTGGGGTTGGCATGAAGTTTAGTACTTCACTGCCATTCCTGTTCTGCATCTCTCTAACTCCTGCATTTCCAATGCTAATGCCAACAAGCAAACATTCAGCATAGACAAATGCTTGTTCTAAATTGCAGCTATAAATAGCACTAACAGCTAAAGAAAGATCGTGCCCATACAGGTCAATGGAGTGCAAACTCAGCATTCATTTTCTAAAGTCACAAAATTAACATGGAGGTGCCTGCATGAGGGCATGTCAGCAGGTTCAGGAAATGCCTGTTTTTCTATGGGTACACATTCAGGGTGCTGTAACTTTTTTTACTGAAAGAGGAAGACCAGTCAATACAGCTCTCAGTCACTGTCCACAGCGAAATGATCCACAGACATTGCAGTAGGATAAATTCCACAAAACATTATTTTACCAGCATACAGATACAGGTGCCCCTCCCCACATAGCAAGCCGAATGTTTTCACATGGTACCCATGCTTTGTCAAGGATGAAGTGGTAATTGGCATTACACTCGGGACACGATTTAAGAATTTTAATTATAGTGACAATGTGAAACAGCGCAGATATAAACTGAAAAAAGTTTATGCAAAGGATAATAATAAATAACAATAATAAAGGGGTATGCTATTAAATAATAGTACTTGATTTATTTGTGTAGGTATTGTACCATCAAAGGCAGGTCTATAAACTGTGTGACATGGAATTTAATGTTCTAGCAATCTAGTAAAAGGTGTCAAAAACAGATCATGTTTGCACCAACTTTTTGCACTTTATAGCTGTGCTTTTTAGCACTGTCACTTTAATTAAACTTCTTACATAGGGTGTAATGCCATCTACCACCTCAGCCTTGACAAAGCGTGGGTACCGAGCAACAACGTTTGGATTGCTATGTGGGGTGGGACACCTCTATCTGTGTGCTGGTAAAATAAACTTTTGGGAAATGTATCCTTCTGCAACTGCTATGGATTATTAAGCTGTGGATAGGGACTGAGAGCCGTACTGACTGTTCCTACTTTAATAGACGGGACCGCATGGTATTATTAATACCCTTCAATACTGGACCAAGTCAGCTATTATATATGTTTGCAGGGGCCTGAGTACCTGACAGTGCACACCTGCTCTTTAACATATTATTGTGCAGCTGCTTTAACACAATACAACAAGAAGAAAACATTACCGCGAGAAAAAAAAAATAGTTCTCCTATTTGTGAAAAGATAATTAAGTAGGAAAAGAAGGAAGGGAAGGACAGCATTTTTTTATGTTCTTTTCTTTAACCTTTTTTTGGGGGGTGTTTTTACAATTTTGCAGATTTTGCAGAGGGAGGATGTCAAAAGGGAGAATGGTGTAAGAGAAAAGCGAAGGATGAATGATGGACTCAGGAAGGGAGGGCAAAGTAGGGGCAAGGAGGAGCAAAGGGAGTGGAGAGCCATGTGTGCCAACACAAGGAGCCTAGGAAACAAAATTCCTGACCTTGACACTACCATTGTGAAGGTTGACCTGGATCTGGTGGCCATAACCAAATCATGGTGCACCAACAACCACAACTGGGAGGTGGCCTTACCAGGTTACAACATGTTTGGAAAGGATGGGGCAGGGAGAAAGGGGGGAGGTTGTTTTATATAAGGGAAGGTATAAAGGCCATGGAAATACAAGGACACAGCCGGAGAAAGGAGGGGCAGGAGGTTCTATGGGTTGGCCTAGAGAGAAGGTCTGGTGCCTTTATCTGCATGGGGATGGTATAAAGACCACCAGCATGGGGGGAGAAGTAGCACAGGGTTTTGGTGTAGGTCATTGGCAGAATGGCAAGAAAAGGGGAAGTAGTAATTATGGGGTTCTTTAATCTGCTGGATGTAGACTGGAAATTCTGGATGCATCTACAGTTAGGAGCAGAGTCATCCTAGACTCCCTACAATGGGCATTTCTCGGGCAACTATGGTACAGATCCCACTAGAGTTGGGGCAGTGCTGGATCTGGTACTTACGAACAGGGCAGCATTCCAGGTGTTACAGTGGTAGCCCCCTTGGTACAAGCAGATATTGTACAGTGTGATTTGGCATACAGATTAGACAGGAGAAAAAACACACTAGGATGAAGTTCCTTTACTTCAGGAAATCAGATTTTAAAGAAATGGGAGACTGCCTTATGAAATACCTTTAAGGGGGGATAGCAAGGGGATGTGGAGGCACAATGGAAAAAGAATAAAGGAGGGAATAATGAATATAACGGTAAGCTGTCTGAAGGTGGTAAGCAAGGGCAAGAGGAGAATGAACCACTCTGGTTCTCGAAGGAAGTGACTAAGGTGGTAAGGAAGAAAAAAACAGCTTTCAGGAAGTACAACAAGACCCAAAAAGGAGGCAGACAGGGAGGTATAGCTAGATAAATAAAGGGAGGCAGAAAGGAGAGTAAGAACAACAAAGGTTCAAACTGAAAAGAAGATTACCCAGGAGGTCAAAAATGTGGATAAGGCTTTCTTCAGGTATGTGAGAGAAAAGAGGAGGGCAAGGGAAGGTATAGTGAGGCACACAAGATCAGGACAAGATGGCTTGTGCCAAGGAAGACCAATAAAAAGCAAAATATTTAAATGACTACTTCTGTTTGGTCTTCACGGTGGAAGGGGGAAGGGACAGACCAACATGCATTAGCAAGCACTGCGGGCAAGGGGTAGTTGACGCAAGGTCATTTACAGAACAGAGAGTTCACCTGGGATTGGAAGTCCTAAAGGAAAACAAGGTGATGGGACCTGACAGGATCAACCCAAAGGTACTAAAGCAACTGAGCATAGTGCTAGCCAGCCCTCTGGCAACACTTTTTAGCACCTCATTAGAGATGGGGGTAGTTTCAGAGGACTGAAGGGGGGCTATTGTGGTCCCTCTGCACAAGAGTGGTAGCAAGGAGGAGGCTAGCAACTGCAGACCAATCAGTCTCAAATTAGTGGTTAGGAAATTAATTAGACCCTGCTGAAGGAGAGCCTGATGGAGTCCCGGGATGCAAATGGGCTGCAGGACAACTGGCAGCATGATGTCACAGTGGGTAGGTCATGTCAAACAAATCTTATGGAATTCTTTGGAAAACTGGGGATGTGGATCATGGGAGGGCAGTGGATGTGGCCCATCTGGTCTTCAGAAAGGCTTTTGACACTGCACCACACAGGAAGTTGATAAAAAATCTTAGCAGCCTGGGAATTGGGGAGAATGTGCTAAGCTGGGTATCTATCTGGTTAAAAGACAGGAGGCAGAGGGTTGTAGTAAATGCAGTCACTTGGAGAATGAGAGAGTGACCAGTGGAGTACTGGGTTCTGTCATTTTCAATGTCTTCATAAGTGACATTGCTGAGGAACTGGAGGGGAAGGTGTGTCTCTTTGCAGATAAAACAAAAATCTCTGACAGGGCTGACACCCAGGAAGGGGTAGAGAGAATGTAATGGGATATGAGGAAACTAGAGGACTGGTCTAGGAGGTGGCAGCTGGGCTTCAGTGTCAAAAAGTAAGTCATGCACCTGGGGTGGGGAAAGCCTGGGCCTGTGTATAAGACTGGGGTCGGTACCTAAAGTTATCAAGTAGGAGAAAGACCTTTGGGTGATCATATCCGATGATCTCAAGGTGGCAGAACATTGCAGCAAGGCATTAGACTAGGCGAGCCAAATGCTGGAGTGCATAGGGAGGGGGATTTCTAGCAGGAGAAGAGAGGTGGTGTTGCCTTTGTATTGTTCACTTGTGAGACCACACCTGGACTACAGTGTCCAGTTCTGGAGGCTGCACCTCCGCAAGGACATCAACAAGGTAGAAGTGGTGCAGTGGAGGTCTACCAAAATACAGTGTAGGAGTAGCATAAGAAACCATACATGGGCCAGTGCAGTGGCAAGGAGTCTGTCTGTGGTGCCAACATTCCAAGTTCAGAGACGGAACTGGGAGTTAGAGGACCGGCCAGGGGGAGAAGGATTGAGCATCCAGAGAACTGCTCTCCTTCTCTAAGGGGAAGGGGGTTGAGTGTCCGGTGCACTAAGGACCCCAAGTGGAGGTCAGGGGCTCCACAAGCAGACAGCGCCATCACGGATGGGGGGCAGGGCAGACACTAAGAGTCATTGCACGTCCTGCCCTCCAAGGTACCAGCATCAGGAAAAAGCCAGGCCCCGAGTATGACACCAGCTCCACCACTGTCCCTGCTGCCTATCATTGTCCACCGATGGTGGGGCCCACTCCCATGACTATGACCCTGGGGGTAAGCTGGGTCTCACCTACCCAGTGTCCATTGGGGGGGTGCCCACCTGGCAGCTCCACCGGGGGGGTAAGCCTGGGCATGTGGGGACAGTGGGTGGAGTGGGGCTGAGCTCCGTTCAGGGAATGGGCAATAAGAAAAAAAATAACCATTCAAGGAAAGGCTGCAGGACTTTAACATGTACTCCCAGAAGGAGAGGAGAACAAGAGGGGACAAGATTGAGACCTCTAAGTACTTCACGGGTATGAAAAAGGTGCAAGAGGGGAGTCTCTTTTATAGGAGGAGCAGCACCAGAACACAGGAACATGCTATGAAGCTTATAGGGGGAGTTTAAGAGGGATGTGAAGAAATACTTCTTCACAGAAAGGGTGGTATATGCCTGGAACAGTCTGTCAGAGGAAGTGGTGGGGGTAAAGTCAATGGGAAGCTTCAAACATGCATGGGATAAGCACATTGGTATAAGTAGATTTAAGCAGGGACCAAAATAACTGGGCACCAGGTGCTGAGTCATGTTCCTGTACAGTCATTCAGCGCCTACTTCTCTCTGTCACTGAGAAACAGAGGAACTACTTCTAGGGCTGACACTCAGCACATCAGTCTCACAGTTCTGGAGCAGGGTAGTGGTGACATCAAGCGGAAGGTGGGGAAAACAAGCAGAGGGGGGAACTGAGTGGAGGGTGGGAAAGTAACGGGAGAGCCTAAATATGTTAATATTGAATCTGTTGAGAGGGAAGGGAGACAAGATCGTGGTATCTTACCGAAGGGTGGGAAGTGAAGGGGAAAGGCTGAAATCTCATTAGGGGCACAGAACTTGAGTGGCTGATGGGTGGAGAGAGAGACAGAAGTGGGTCATGTGACCGCCCTATTGCACAGGCCAATTGGGCGGCAATTCTTCTGGCTGAAGATAGTGTGTGCACATGGTTGGTGTATCTATGTGTCACACACTATCTAACAGCCAATCAGGATGTTTTGAAGGTGGGATATGACAGGATATCCAGGCAAGAAGTTTGACATGTGGTGCAGATGTAGTTGAGCATTGGAGAGAGTAGGAGCTATGTGAAAATATGCATCCAAATTGAGTAGCAAAAGCCAGATAAAACTTTTAAAAGAGACATTCCAGTTTCTTTGTTTTTTGTCAGGAGTAGAACATATTCCTTTTTTTTTGGTTTTTGTTACAGAGAGGAGGAACTGTTACTTGTGTAATTTTGCTCAGGGGGAGTCCAGAGTAGATTATATCCATCACATTTTGGCAGCATGCTGCTGGAAAAATTGAAACTGCATTACTGGGCTGCAGCTTAAAACAAATTTCTGAATTTTGAGAAATACTGAACAAGCAATCTAACAGCTTTATTTTTATTTTACCAAAGGACTGGTACAGCAAATCTTGCCAAGCTGTGTGGCTGATTTAATTTTCTCCCCTTGATTGCCTGTGAAAAATAAATGAATACTAGGCAGGAGCTTAATTTTTTTTTAGCTGGCACAAAATAAGACTGTAGGTGTGGCTACTTAAATAAATCCTTGCTAAACAGTGTCATGTGCCAGATATTTACTTTTCCCCTGATTGCCTGTAAAAGAAAGTGAACAGGCAAGTGAACAGGCAGGAGTGGCTTATTTTTATTTTAGCACACTAAGTTAGCAATAACCCACAACAGCGTATGGGGTTATAGGCATTTAATCCATGCCTTGGGTATGTTGTGATGCATGAAGTCATAGACAGAGTGTCTTCACAGCACCCGAGGCGTGGATTAAATGCCTATAACCCCATACCCTGTCATGGGTTATTGCACTAATAACATGGTTTCCGTTTGAAAAAAAAAAAAACCACAACTGTGTTTTTTTTCCCTCTTTGAATAGGGAAAATTTGAGTGTATCCTGCCAACGTGAAAAATAGTCTCCAGAATTCATGAATATGTGCTTTATTTTATGAACATACCAATGCCAGGTACCCAGAGTGTAACCAGGCATGCCTGAGGTAGTGCCTTGGGTTGGCCGGCATTGTAGCTGATGTTCGGGCTCTTGATGAAAAGAAAGGTGATTAGTAGGGAGCAACTTATTTAGCAATCAGAAACAATTTATATCAATGGAAGGATGGCCCAGTTACTTTAGAACACTTTGCATTGACAAAACAAGATCAGATGGTACCATTTAAATACAACTGATAATTTGTTGCAGGGATCTACCCTGTATTTACTCACTGTACCAAGAAAGATGGATGAGCACTCTGGCGACATCAAGACCTGCTACTTTCTTGAGCCGTATGTAACCCCCCTGTTACCTGGGGTTAATAGAACCCTAGTTAGATCTAGTGGCAGGCAGGGACAGGCAGCTAGTGAAACTCCAGTTAAATGGATTTCACTGTGTCTTGCTCTGTTTTCAGTCTCTGCTGAGCTTGGGCTATGACATCATTTAGAATTGTGCAGCAGCATAAGCCACAATGGAATGTTGCAGTTGGGAGTTCGGTAGAATGATTGGGAATTTCAAAGTCAGTCTACAGTTGATCCTTGAAGTCAACAGTCTAGTCTGAAGTCTGAATCAGTCTGTTGAAGTCTGGAGTAAGCTCAAGAGAGGGAAGGACGTAGATCCTGCAGTGCAGTGGAGGGAGGGAGTGCTCTGCAGGGGCAGGCCCCCTGCCCTCAGCTCTGACACAGAGCTACCTTAGGGTGTGTGCTTCCACCATAAGAGAGGTACAAGGAACCAACTCCCAGGGGCAACCCCCTGGCCTGGGAAAAGAAAGAAGCTGCCTGATGAAGAGTGCTGGGGCACTACAGTTTTTGAGGAACAGAGATTCCTTCAGAGTTTTTGGACATCTGCAACAATGAGGGTGATGAAGCTTTGACAAAAGGCCAGTGTCATTCACCAAAACAATGAGTAAATAAGTCTCTGAGGCTGTGGGTCAGTCAGGATGCCAAGTCCAGGGCTTACGGAACAGTGAGATGTAATGGCCGATGTATGTGGGGGGTCTTCAGAGAAAGACAGTTATTGCATTACAAAGCCATGTACAGTCTGCACTACAGTAGCCAAGGATGTGTGTGTGTGTAAACAAAGGAATAGCTGGGTATGGGTCTATGGAACAAAAGGTGGGAGACCCCCCCACCTGGCATAACAGGGCTCACCTCTACGGATTCGCTTTGAAACACCAGACACCTTTCTGTCAGGTATTGGCCAGTGCCTGAAGAGGGTGCACAGACGTTGGGATGGAGTAGAGGGTGGAAGTGTGCCACTAGTTAAAGAGTCCATGACATATTGAAGTTTAGGATCCAAGAATGGATTGTGTCTGTGTCATTACCTTATCTGCATTACAAGGAGTGTAGCCCCTTGGGGGTTCGTCTATGCTTTTCATTCAGTGTTGTTGAATAAAGCCACACTTTAGAATCCCATCTCCTGGTATTGGACATTATGTTATTGCTTCTAGTTTCTGGATTACTTTGGGTACCCCTGTGCAGAGTGGTCAAACCTAGTTACTGTGCTGAGTGACACCTTTCTCCCCAAATTTTCAGCTTATAAAAATGGAGGCACTGCGTCATAGTAACCAGGCCTCTCAACCTGTTCACTAGCCATACAGGCAGTGGTAGTAGCCCTCTCAGTTTAGCGCTGACTGGAGGTTACACGTAGATAGGGACCGTGGCTGACATGACTCACCTCTGCTTCAAGGCCTTTCCCACAAGGTAGCCACAATCTGCGACTGATGACTGCGCAGGGGCTGATTCCCCAAAACTGGTCTCTCACAGAAATGACGGTGGCACAGGAAAAATCTGGCAGGGCTTCTGGTGACATAGACCCAGATGAGGAAAATGTCTTTAAAGGATTTATTCAGCATGCTGGTGGACCCTCCAGCTGGACTTTGAAAAAGAAAGTCTCTCCAGCAGTGAAGTGACTCCTGCTTTTCTTCAGGAGTCCCAAGATCCATGATTACACACTTACAGTAGGACACAGCTTGTGGCTGAAGAAACAGCAGCTTCCATGCTTTTGGCTTCCGGTCGGTTTCCCCCAGTCACTTTCAGGGAAAAACTCTTCAAGTCTGCTTGAATGCAATTCAGTGTGTCTGATCCCGTTGTAGACCAAACTGGGACCACAGGAGTCAAAACACATCTTCCCTGCAGTGAAGCTCCTCAGCCTACACACAGACTGTTGCCGTGTCGGTGTCTCGAGCATGACTTCTCACATACAGGCTCCCTCTCTCTCAAGAGCCCTGCCTGAACTGAACTTAGTTTAACACAGTCTTGGACTTGTCCAATTTTTTTCTGTGTATTGGTTGGCTAAACTTGCTGTCAATCACAGTCTGGAAGCTTCCATTAGTTAGTTTAGGCACCAACTTGAAAGGTTCACAGTTTCACCCATAAGGTATTGTAATGAGGACCCCTCGAGGACCCCTTGGATCCGATTGGTCCAAACCAGAAAGTCCCTGACCAAACATGGTGTCTCCCATCGGAAGAGGATAACACTCTATACTGGCAGTCCAAATAAATTAATTTATTTAAACAACAGTAGTGAAGTAAAAATAACCATCCACAGAACATTAAAAGGCTTCCTTTGGTCTGTTAGTGACAGCAAAGTGGACCTGATTTAGGACAAAGCCTGGCTGGTCATGAGCGCCATTGTACTTGGACCCAACCCAGACTATTAACACTGCACACAATGACTGGAGCTCTTAAAGCGACAAAAAGGCAGCACGGATGTGAGCACCATGCTGAGCAACAGCAACATTCTCTTGCACATGGATTTACCTTTTTTCCGGGACATCTGCCAGGCAGTGAGCATCATGGAGCCCAGGGAAATACTGAAGATAAGCCCCCAAAACTGGGGGGGGAGGTTACATTCATTATATTAACATGAAAAATGACCTGGAGAAAATTGACAAGTTTGATATAGAACTACAGGTACAGGTTTGATTCACAAACGCCGGCAGGGAACTGTAGCAATGTAATAACTAGGACATATGCAATAAGTTATGGTGTTTTGAAAAAAACTCACTAGCTTGTAAGCAAGCTGACTTGCTCTCTCACTGTCAGTGTCTCTCTCTCTTTCTCTCTTGCTATGACAGGAGGTGCATGGCTCAGTGTGGTCGGTCAGGAATGTGGAACTTCCCTGCTCACTTTTAGAGCTCCAGTCCTGCCACCACCAGTATTTCACCAGGGATGGCTGCACAGTGGCAATATACCAGCAGGGACAAATGTTTCAGAGGGTGAAAGGTATGAGCGGGTAGAAATGTACAGGTAGTGGGATGCCAACAAGGCTGCAAGGGAGGGGAGGGAGAACAGAAACACTTGCTCTCTCCATGCTGTCAAGGTACACACTTGCATATATGAAGTATAGCCACAACCTAGCAACACTGCTAAAAGCCATGCAAGCCCCAGCACTTTGTTTTCTTTTCTATATAATTTCAGTACTTCTCACATCCCTGGTTTAGCGCTGGCTCTCACTTTACAGCTGTTGCACTCTAGATCTCTCCCTGCACCCACAGCATGGTGAGCACTGATGGTTGGGGTGCCGCAAACAGAGGACAGGCTGGACAGTCCACAGCACAGGGAGCCAATATTGTCAGAGGAAGGGAGGGGGCTGGGGTCAGTCACACAGGAAAGGCTGTCTGTAGCTTAGGACAACATGCTCCACTGAATCGTCCACCCATGCTGCAGCTGACCCTCACTTTCCAGTTCCATAATGGCTGCCTTTCTGATTTGATTTTCCCAGCAGATAATGAGTGCTATCCTGCCCCGGGATATTGATTCAGGGAGCATCACACCAGCTGTGCATTTACAGGCATTTAATCCATGGTCACCTGATGGGCATTGACCAGTTGGCTTGCTTTATTTTCCTAACCCATGTTATAAGTGAAATTTAAATAATTGGTGCAGCTGTAATATTAGATATGCTTGACAAGCCACGTTGCTCTTTACTGTTCTCCTTTGATAAAATAGTGCCTGTCAAAGTGAACAGGAGTCTTGAGCATATTTTTATTTTAGCACACTAAATACAATTATAAAACTCAGGTGCAAGTCTTAAGTCCTTGCCAAGAATCTGTGAGGGGCTGATTGCTTTTCTCCCTGCTGTCAAAGTGAACACAGTAGTGGCTGGCTTATTTTTTATTTTAGCACACTAAAGTAAATCACCAGTGCAGCTAATTACTAGAAATCCTTGACAAGCTGTGTGGCTTTACTTTCTCTCCTGATTCCAAAATTTCCTGCCAAAGAGTGAACTTATTTTTATTTTATACACTAAGTAAACAGTAAGACTGTGGTGCGTAGCTAAATTAAAGAAATCCTCGCCAAGCAGAGTGAGTGGCTGTTATTATTCTCTCCTGATTTCATGTCAAAGTGAACTAGGACAGAGCTTTATTTTTATTTTAGCACACTAAGTAAATCACTGACATGCAAAATTGCTTAAAGAAAATAAATCCTTGCTGTGTGGCTGATTACTAACTTTTCTCCACCGATTGCTTGTCAAAATGAACAGGACAGAGTAAGAGCTTATTATTTTTATTTTAGCACACTAAGCAAAACAAGACAGCAGCAGAATACTAAAGAAATCCTTGCCTAGCTGTGTGGTGCTGATAAAATTTACATTGTCTCCCCAAGTTCTGCTGTACATCACTGGAGTGGACCATGTGACCCTTGGCAGTGACTGTGAAGATCCCTGCCTTTTTTCTTCCTGCAAAACCTTGACTCTGGGATTAGTTTAAACAAGCATTTATCAATGCCGAATGTTGTCTTGCTGGCATTGGCATTGGTAGTGCAGGAGATAGAGAGATGCATAATAGGAATGGCAGTAAAATATTGAATGGACATCAACCCCACCCCCACCCTGCACAGACTGACAGGCATTGGGGTGTGCCTTTGGGTCGTCCGCCATAGCGCTCACGCCATTTCACCTTACCCTACCCTGCAGACACTTACAAGTGTTGCAGTGTGCCTTGGGGTCTTCGGGCCTTACACTCACCCCATTCCATAAGGAAATACGCTGAGATGGGTGCAATATAGGAGAATAGGGTGAACTTTGGGGCTGAAGAGTCCAAGGCACACCTCGATGCCTGTCACTGGCTGCAGGGTGGGGGTGGAATGTCGTGAACATTACAGCTAACAATCCCAAGTCACACCCCTAATGCCTGTCAGTCTCTACAGGGTGGGGCATTACAGTTGGAAACCCTAATGCCCAGGGTGTTTGTTGGTATTTTCACTCCAAATTTTCAACGTGAGCTTTTTGTGATCCCACCTCATGAACAGTGGCACTATCAGTTCGTTAGACGAAAGGTGGTTTTGTACAGTGACTGCACCATTTGGTGCCACAGGTGCGAAAACACATTTTGGGCAGGATGTGAAAAATGACAGCTATACTGTTCATGAGGAGGTGTAAAAAAATGGCAATGTTGAAAATCTGGAGTGAAAATATGAAAAACTGGTGAAGTCACGAGTGTGTGTAGAAATTGCACAACACAGGCCTGTAACACAATTATTTTGGGGATTTTTTTAACCAAATGTTCAGCATAGGCATTTTGGGACTTCCACTCATGAACAGTGGCACTGTAATTTTGTTAATCTGTCTCAAAAATTGATTTCCCACAGCAACTGCGCCATTGTGCGCCAGATGTGTGAAAACACATTTTGGGCAGGATGTGAAAAATGACAGCTATACTGTTCATAAGGAGGTGTGAAAAAATGGCAATGTTAAAAATCTGGAGTGAAAATATTAAAAATTGTCAAAGTTATGAGTATGCATGGAATCTGCTCAATGCACACTCGTATCACAGTCATTTTTTGGAATTGTTTCACCAAATTTGCAACATAGGCTTTTTGGGACACCACCTCATGAACAGTGGCACTGTGGTTTCATTAATCAGTCCCAAAAGGTGATTCCATGCAGTGGCAGTGAAATGACCTTTCAGGACCGAATGACGAGATGACAGTGCATATGTTCATGGGGGGGGGGGGTCCCAAGAATCCCATGTTAAAAATTTGGAGCCAAAATTCAAAAAAATGACAGATATCCACCTAAGTTGAAACCCCCCTCATTGATGCCATTATACAGCTTACCAGCATTTCTTCATTTTGCAGTTTGGCTTTGAAGAGTCCAAACATGTTCCCTCTCCACAGAAGATTGCAGCACCGGACCTCCAGAGGTAAGTATGGGGTGAGAGGGTGTGTGGGAAGGTGTGGGTGCAGGTTGGGGGAGGGGACACCACAGACAATGAGGGACCGTTTTCTGTTTTTTGGGTACAGAAAAAAAAACTAACATTGTGGACGGTTTTCTTTCTTTCCAGGTGAAATAAAACAAATGTTAGGCACACTAGGGTGGGCTCCTAGAGTGCCCCATGACTTTCGGGGGGATATTGGCCACACAGCGTGGCATGCCGACATGGTTTGCTTTCTGTGAGTGTCAGCACATTGGGGTGTGCTCCCAGTGTGCCACACAATGTGGGGGGTTGGGGAACATGCTGACAAGAGGATTGCACCCCAATGTCGGCTTTGCTTGGGGATTGTGTGGTGTCAGCTATGTTTATTGAAATGTTTCACCAGGAAAGGCACATACAGGAGGCGTGTCATCTCTGCCGCTGCATGACGAGCTTGTCTCTGATTGCAGCAGCATATTTCTTTCAAGTTGGTGGCACTTTACATAATTCGTGCATCAGCGCTAGCATGCTGGCTAATTGAGGAATGAGAGATACAGCTACTAAAGCGTGCCCTGCATTCGCCAACACTGACACAACTCTGCATTTCTACTACTACCACAAAACGTTGCTTGCGCATGCGCAAGACAACATAAAAATTATAAAAATAAGAAGTTGTCCTCTGTTGTATGTCCCTGGACCCTGTGAAATATGCCTTAGCCTTAAGTGGCTGGGTAGATCCCTGCCTTTTTTCTTCCTGCAATATGACATTATGTTCAAATTATAAAGCAAAATAAAATAAAAAGTTGTCCTCTGCTTTATGTCCTTGGACCCCTTGTGAGCACAGATAAGTCATGCTCAAAGAAGCTTTCGGCCCCTCCTTGACTACTGCTCCCTTGTATACTCTATTGCATCCTCTTCCCTATGGACCCGCCTACATATCGGGTACAACTTCATCTACCGCTTTGTCCTTCAAGCCCCTTTTACCACCCACCACTGCTCACTGTACCAGTCCCTAGGGTGGCTCTCTCTGCAGGGTCATTTTGACTTCACTACGGGCAGCCTCATTGACAGTGCACTCAGGAACCATCAACTGTCCCCTACTTCTCCCTACTCACTGACAGATTGGTTTCTTGGAGCCTCCTGGCCTCCTCTATTCCCCACTGGAAGTCCCTTGCACTGTTACTACCATGGATAGTAAAGCTTTTTCTGTCTCTGCCCCTTCCCTCTGGAATAGACTTCCTTTGTCCATCCGATCATCCCCCTCCCATCAGTCTTTCAAGGCAAACTTAAGGGCGTGGCTCCTGGTCGAAGCTGCTTGTACCTGCAGCTGTTCTCCAGGCAGTACCAGGGCCCGTATCCTGGCATAGCACCTATTCGTGCCCTCACCCTATCTCTAGTGCCCCTACCCTCTTGCACGGTTCTGCTCCTCTGTTCAATCTGGATATGACTATCTGTTTTATTCTGAACTGTTAGCAGGTTCTGCAACTTAACTTAAGTTGCATTTCTGCCTATGACTTGTGCCTATATCACTTCTAGTGATAGAATGAACCTTTGTTTTAACTGTATTTATTTCCTAGGCACCATGGTGACTATATGTACATTGCATGTAATACTTTACCATAATCCCCATGTTAAGCCTTTTATATTGCATAGCCACTTAATGTATGTCACGACACCGGTATGTACTGAATTCTCTGAAATATTTGTACTATGTAATGTGTCCTCATACCAAGTGTATTCGGCAGTCCTGTTTTGTTCTGATTGTATCTCTGTATTGTATTGATGTTTGTTGTGTTTGCCACCATGGTGGCCCTGGTCACGACTAAAAATGGTCCTCTGGATCAGTTTGTTCACCTGATTATTACAGAAATAAATAAATAAAAATGCCTTAGCCTTAAGTGGCTGGGTGGATCCCTGCCTTTTTTATTCCTGCAATCTGACAGCGTGTTCAAATTATAAAACAAAATAAAATAAAAAGTTGTCCTCTTTTGTACATCCTTGGACACTGTGAGCACAGATAAGTCATGCCTTACCCTTTAATACATTTATAAGTCACCCCTTGTTTTTCATGCAGACCGTATTTGAGTGTGATACATAGATACATAGATGCTGTTAGCAAATAAGGACCATTCAGCCCATCCAGTCTGCCCATTTAAGCTGCCTAACAAAGCGTCCAGTGACCCTATCTGATCATTGGCTTTAGTTTTTTCTTCCTATCTCTAATGTTCTTTTGTTTCTGTCCCATGCATGTCTGGAGCCCGCCACTGTATGGGCTTCCACCACCTCCTGGGGCAGGCTATTCCATGCATCCACCACCCTTACTGTAAAAAAGAACTTCCTGTCATTTCCCCTTATGGGCCACCCTTCAGTCTCATGTCATGTCCTCTTCTGGCACTACTATTAATCTGGAATATGTTGTCCCTTTCCACCTTGTTAATGCCCTTTAGGTACTTGAATGTTTCTATCATGTCAACTCTCTCCCTCTGTTCCAGTGTGTACAAATTGAGACCCCTTACTCTCTCCTCATAAGGCTTGTGATGTAATCCCTTCACCAATTTGGTCGCCCTCCTCTACACTGTCTCTATTTTGTCAATGTCCTTTCAAAGGTGTGGTCTCCAGAATTGTACACAGTATTCAAGGTGAGGCCTCCCCAGGGTCTTGTACAGTGGAACTATTACCTCCCTCCTTTGGCTTGTGATTCTCCTTCCAATACATCCAACATCCCACTGGCCTTTCCCACCGCCTTTGCCATCAGCCTTGCACCCTTCAACTCACCTGTGATTATGGCCCCCCATTCATTCTCCTCCTTAGTTACTGCTAGCAGCTCCCCCCAACCTGTAGCTTGCCCCAGGATTCCTGCTTCCCACATGCATGATTTTGCACTTCTTTGCATTAAATCTTAGCTGCCATGCCCCTAACCATCTCTCCAGCAGTTCCAGGTCTTTTCTAATCCTTTCCACTCCTCTGGAGTATCCACTCTGTTGCAGATCTTGGTATCATCCACAAACAGGCAAATCTTTCCCTTCCGCCCATCTGCAATGTCACTGATGAACACATTGAAGAGGACTGTCCCTAGAACTGACCCCTGAGATACCCCACTGGTTATCTCCCTTTCATTGGATTGGATTCCATTCACCACTACTCTCTGTTTTCTGTCCCTTAACCAGTTTCTAATCCAGTTTACCACCTTGCATCCCAACTCCAGGCTGCCTAGCTGGTTGACCAGTCTCCTATGTGGAACCGTATCCAAGGCTTTGCTAAAATCAATGTTAGCAATATCTACCACATCCCACCCACCCTGTCTATGGTCTTTGTTACCCAGTTAAAGAAATCTATCAGATTAGTTTGACAGGATTGTCCAGCAGAGAATCCATATTGCCTGGGATCCTCCAGTCCATTTGCTTCCAGGTGTTGCACTATTCTTTCCTTGAGGAGTGCCTCCATTATCTTTCTGACTACAGAGGTTAGACTAACCGGCCTGTAGTTCCCTGCTTCTTTTTTACTACTGTTCTTTCGAAGAGGGACAACGTTTGCCCTTCTCCAGTTCTATGGGACCACTCCATTGTTTAAGGGCTCACTGAACAGGGCTGCCAGAGGGCTGCCAGTTCAGTCCTCAGTTCCTTTAGGACCTTGGGAAGTATGCCATCTGGACCCATGGCTTTTTCCACCTTTAGCTTCACCAGTTCTTCTAGGACAATCTCCTCTGTGAATGGACTGGTGTTTACTTCCTTATCCTTAGCTCCTCTGAAGTCCAGCTGTGGGCCCTGCCCATCCCCTTCCACAGTGAAGACTGAACAGAAATATTTGTTCAGGATAACTGCTCTTTCCCCGTCTTCCTCCACTATCTCCCCCTTGGCCTCTCAAAGCTTTGCTAATCCCCCTTTGCCTTCCTTCTCTCGCTAATGTACCTGAAGAATGTCTTATCTCCTTTTTTAATTGACTGAGCTGTTCCCTCCTCTGTTTGCACTTCAGCGCTCCTAACTGCCTTTCCCTCCTCTCTCAGTCACTTCTGGTATATTTCCTTGTCCTCATCCCTTTGTGTCTCCTTATACTTCCTGAAAGCTAGCCTCTTGTCCCTTACTTTTTCTGCCACACTTCCACCCCTGAGAATCAAAGTGGTTTTCTTCTTCTTTTACTCTTGTTTATTGACCTAATGCATTGTTTTTTTACCTCCATTATAGCCTCCTTGATGTGTGTCCATTTCTCCTCAATGCCCCCACCTATCCCCCTCTTTTCCAAGGTTTCTTTTGACTGTAGTCTAATACTGGTACAGTCTGCCCTTCTAATGTCTAAGACTCTTGCCTTCATGTGAGTTGACTAGATCCCTGTGTTCACTTTGAACTATACCATATTGTGGTCACTGAACCCTAACTGACCTTCCACCCTAAGATCTGCTACCCTGTCCCCATTGGTCAGCACCAGATCCAGGATTGACCGGTTTCTGGTAGGTTCCTGAACCAGTTTCCTAAGGCCAGCCCCCTCAAGGGAGTTCACGGAGTCCTGTGTCCTAGCAGAGGCCCCTGCTGGGATGAATCACTCTACCTCCGGCATGTTAAAGTCACCCATTAGCAGTACCTCCCCCTTTGCTGCCATTTCATGCATGTTTTCTAGCAGCTGCTTGTCAATTTCCTCAGCCTGAGCTGGGGGTCTGTAAACTTCCCCTGTGCGGATGGCTGTTCCATTGCTTGGCTTAAGGATGACCCAAAATTCCTCTCTTTGTTTATGCCTGTTTTGAATTTCAGTCACCTTTATGGTCTCTTTGACTTAGAGGGCAACCCATCCCCTGCTTTTACCCTCCCTATCTTTTCTGAACAGGGCATAACCTGGTACACTTATGTCCCAGCTGTGGTTGCTGGTGTACCCTGTTTTGAGTATTGCCACTATGTCCAGATCAGCCTCAGTCATAGCAGCCACCAGATCTTGTTCCCCAGACTGAGGGCATTTGTGTGCATGACCTCCCATAAAATGTGGCATTGTTTTGTTCTCTCCTTGTGTATTGTCCCTTGTTTCATCCTACTTTTCCTGAAGTGTTCTATGTGGTGCATTCTTTTTATTATCTTATTGTTTGCTTGTGGTCCAGGTCCTTTTATTAGTTAATGCACAACAAAAACCCCACAGAGTACAAATAATAATTTATTTTTCTTTTATTATACTGAAACAGTATGCTTCCATCATCCTTTGAGCTGTACTGGTAATAACATTTCTTCATAAATAACATAGTCAAGTCCCCTCCAAGCTTTCTACTTCTCATTGTGGTCGATCCTGAATCATGTCACATCTAAAGCTGTGTTTACACAGCAGAATCTATGTTTTTCCCTCTTTATTCCAGGCTTGCAACAATCCAGGTTTCATCTGCATGGCAAGTTTACACAGCATCCTGTTTGTGCTGCAACTGGTGGGATCATGCTGTGTTCAGTATGCTGGCAGCTTGGCTTGCCCCTGCTGATGTGGTCCATGACGCACCACTAATGCTGATGATTTCCGCTGGTTGCCATGCCTCCATGTATACAGGAAGTGCAAGTGTGAGTGGCCCCTCTTTGTTTAGCATTGTGGGCAATTTAAAAAGTTAGCATTCTCTTCATCTGGCCAGAGAGATGAGACAAGCAGCATTCCAGGCTTCACAGCCAAAAAACGTTTTGTATTTATTTACTTGAAATATTCCATAGTACTATCTTTGTGAGGCCAACTAATTTTCACAACAGTTCTGGCGCAGAGGAATGAGGGGAGAACAGGGAATGATGGGACATATGGGGATTACGTCATTGTGAGCACTCAAATTTAACTACACAGCAGCATAATATGCTCACAGCGGATCGGCACCCCACTCCCGGCTCAGATTAAAAAGCAGAGGTGCTGCACACTAAGGATGCTCCAGTAAGTATCCACACGATCAGCATTGCAGCACATCAACCAATGCTCAAGGGATAGGGTGCTGCAAAGTTGACTGTGTAAATGAGACATAAGTTTTGGATTCAGCACTTCAAACAAATGAAAGCAGCCTGAGCCAGATCCTGAACCAACATCAGAACAACAACCTTCTTCTTCTTCATTATCCTCGACTACCACACCACCACATACTACTAGTAGTACACCAAAAAAGAAAAAGAAAACAAAGGTCCATTCTTGTCATGCATCCACAGTCTGATTGTGGCAGTGATGGAAAGCAAATCCAAATTTGTCCGGGTTAGAATTTGAATCACAAGACAGTAGCGTGACCAAAATTTGGTGTACGTTTTGTAGAAAGAAACCTGATGTCTTAAAGAAGTAGGCTATTAGAGCCGTGAAAATGAGCAATGTGGATTCTTATATCACTGACACTAAGAATGTCAAGAAAACTAACTGTGCAAGACATGTAGTATCAGAAGGGCATAAACAATCAATGGCTGCTGCTTTAACTGAGGTTAGACCCTCTGGTGGTGACATAGAGAAATTTATTTTGAAAATGAATAAAAAAATCTCTACATAAGTTAGAGAAACTTTTTGATACTGCCTTCTACCTCGCCAAGGAAGAGGACCCCTTCCAGAAATTTGAGAGACTTATAGCACTTGGAAAGAGACATGACATTGAACTTGGCAAAGCTTATGCCAATGAGAAAGCTTGTGCTACATTCATTTCATTTATTATGGACCACTTGAGAAAACCAATTGTATATCATTTCACAGGAGAAACAACACCCTACAAATATCATTGTCTTTATGGACGGGACAGCTGACAGGACCACCACTTAGAAGAGATAGTTTACATCAAAATTCTTGATGATGGGCAGCCAACTACGAAATTCTTAAGATTAATTGATGTTGAGTCTGCTGATATGAATGGTCTCAAGTCTGCAATGATTTCTGCATACTTGCAAGTTCTGGGTCTGGACACAGTTGACCACAAACATTATCCTGCAGTGTTGCAGGACCAGATGGTGCATCTGTCAACTTTGGTCATAATGAAGGGGAGATGGCATTATTAAAAGAAGATTGTCCATGGCTTATTGCCATTCATTGTGTTTCTCACAGGCTTGAACTAGCAGTAAAAGACGCCTTCAAAAATGCCTATTTTTCACAGACCATTGACATCTTAATTTCCATATTTTATTTTTATGAGAACTCCCCGAAATGCCACAGAGAGTTAAAAAGAGTAGCAGAATTTAATCAGACCACAGTCATCAAGATTACAAAATCACAGGGAGTAAGATGGTTCACATATAAGAAGGATTCTCTGCTTGCTTTTCATAATTACTGTGCCATCTTGGGAACTGGGATGAACTTGTGTGTGACACCGAATGGGATAGCCCTCCAGCAAACAAGACAAAAATTAAAGGATGGAGAAAACAAATCTTCAGTGTCAAATTTTTGATATTCTCACACTTCTATCATGACATACTAACAGGTCTCTACAGTTTCACGTGCATTTCAGGATGCCCCCATCTGTCCCTTCCCATGATAATGGACACTGTCAGTGCAGTTCTATCAGAAGTAGAAAATCTCATGGAAGTAGATGGATCTGTACTAAACCAGTTCAGGAGAGAAGTGGTTATTAATGAAGAAGGGAGGGCAGTGTTTAAAGGCACTGAACTCCCAGGGCAAGGGAGGGATACTGTTTCAGATCTTTCAAAGGAAAGGGAAGTGATGGTAAGCAGAATAATGGACTATCTGAATTAGCATTTCTTGGGCTTTGCAGAAGAATCTACTCTTACTAAATAGCACTGTCACTGACCCAGCAAATTGGCCTGAAAACAATCATGAGCTTTTGGAATTTGGAAATGAGGAGATCCAGTTTCTTATCAACTATTTCTCTCCTGTCTTCCTATAAAATGAGTGTGATGTGCCTTGTGCAATGACAGAATGGAACTGTCAAGTCAAAATATTAACAAGTATCACAAGCAGCTGTCATTCCTTGAAGTATGGCATGTAGTCTTGCAGAGAAAGTCACACTATTTCAGAATTATTCTTCATGTCATAATACTTGTGTATCCAATATCAAATGCTACACTAGAAAGAGCCTTTTCAGCTATGAAAATATTTTTTTCTGACTAGAGAGCTAACCTGAAGACCAGCATCAGTGAGGACTTGCTTTTAATCTCTATGGAGGGTCCAGAACCACAAGATTTTTGCAGCACACCAGCAGTAAAGGACTGGTTCTTAAAATCAAAGCATAGGTTGGGAGCCAAATCCCACAGCTCCTCAGAAACAGGCCAAAGCAAATAAGTCATGGTAGGGAGGAAATTCAAATCACATCTAGTGAAAGTGAGAATGAAGAGGTTCAACTCCACCCTCATCTGGAACCAGATTCAGATGAAGAATAAAATGACTTTGCAGATATCTTTTGGGTAATTTTTGCTGCTTGTGATACCTGTTTTAATTTATTTTGCAATTTTTTCTCCATGATTGCAACATCAGTAGCTGCATCAACTTGACACTACAACACTGTTTAAATTGAAACTGTCTGTGCTAAACTCCTGACTGCAGTTCTTCCTAAAATGTAAACTGATTAACTGCAGTCCCATTAACTTTATTGTTGTGCTCATTTGCCTTCTACTGATCGCTGCATTCTTCTGTCTGGCCTAAGTCTTTCTGGGCTGCTTGTGATATTTTAATTTCTTTTACATTTTTTCCTGCATGTATAACATTCTGCATCAACTTGACACTACAACACCACTTTCTTTCAAGAAACTGAGTCTGTACAGTCCTCAATTCTTTCTTCCCCAAATTACTGAACTGCAGTCCCAGTAACTTATTGCTGTGCTTGCTGGCCTTCTTCTGTACACTGTGCTCTATGTTGTCTGTCTGGCTTGAATCTGACTGAGCTTGAGCTGTCACTGCATCTGTCTTCCTGACAGTCTAAATCCTTGCCTACTCTTCAGGTGAGATGTTTTTCCTTGTCAAAGCACAACAAAAACAAAACAAAAAAAAGCATAAACGTGTTTTGTTTTTTTTTAAAGTAATTTTCAAAACATTTCTTTATTTTTCGGTATTAGCTTCTGGCTGGCCTGAGTAGCTCCTGGTCAGCCATAGAATGTCAAGAACCAGGAACTATTCATGGCGCCCCATTGGCAAAACCTTATTTTGGCCACTGATAAGGGAGGAGGGAGAGACACCTGTGACCAAATATGTTCCAGGGTGTAGTAATGGGCAAGTAAAATAGGGCAGACTAAATGGGCCTATTGGTCCTTTTCTGATGAGACATTCTATTTCTATGGTATTGTCCTCCTTGAGACTCTTTCAAGATATTCAGCCCGTCATTCCTTCCACAAGGTTACCATTAATTTCCCCACCACTGATGTAAGACTGACTGGCCTATAGTTGCTAGCCTTTCTGCTTCTGCTCTAATGTAAAGGGACCATGTCAGCTCTTCTCCAGTCCTCTGCAACTATGTCTGTTTCCAGAGAGCTGTTGAACAAGGGTGTCAGTGGGGCAGCTAGCAGCTCCCTGAGTTCCTTTAGAACCCTTGCATGTATCCCTGCTTTATTTTTTTCTGTCACAAATTGTTTTTTGCAGGGTATATCTCCTGTGAAATTGTTACAGGTGGTGCTTACAGGTTTTGTTACTTTTTTAATCTAGCATTAGGCTAAGCAAAACTACTGTTTGCTACTATTTTGTTTTATTTTTTGCTGAAAGGTTTTTATTTTGGTCTCAAAGGTCTTGCAGTCTCCTGCTCACACTGAAGGAGCTAATTGCATTCCTCCCACAGCTCTTCCAGGGGATTAGGAGTATAACTGGGGGTGGAGCTGACAAAGTCTTAGTAACTTCCAACAGAGGGAAGATTTAAAGGTCAGGTTAATTGGTGTTTTTGAGGTGGAAGACTAGGTTTGCTGGCAAAGGCACCTAGCTTCACCTGAGCTCTTTTCTTCTAGGTTTGCTTGTAAGGACAGAGCAAGGAACAACATTATCAGAGCATGGAAGAAGATTAAGGATTCTTTTGGCTAGGCAGATTTACTGTGTGTTATTATTTTCTTTTGTGCTCACAGGTGTTGTTACTGTTTTTGCTTACATTTTACTGCTTTATTGTTCTCTGAGTCAAATTGCTGTTGCGGGTATACTTTCTGCTGCATTATTACAGGGTGTGCCTACAGGTTTGTTTCTGTTTTGTGTTTACAGATTACTGCTGTACTCTTCTCTGATTCAGATTGTTTTTTGCAAGGTATATCTTCTGTTAAAGTGTTCTGCAGGTTGTGTTTACAGGTTTTGTTACTTTTTTTACTACTTTATTTTTCTCTGTAGCAAAGTGTTTTTTGCGGGGTATATCTTCTGTGAAATTGTTACAGGTGGTGCTTACTGGTTTTACAGTTTTATCTATCATTAGGCTAAGCTGTCAGGGCTAATTACAGGAGCACATACAAGATATAGACTGAGGGCTAGTGACTGCATTTGTTGTTAGTTGATTATTTCTGCTCTTACCTCCTTGTTTCTTTCATTCGTGGTTCTTCTTTTTCGGCAGGGGAAGGGCCCAACCACCCACCCCCAACCCCAACCACCCCATGCTACACTCCTTTTATAGAGTAGCACAGTCGTGACATTTCCTGTAGTAAAGCAGGAAGGGGAGGATCAGAGGGGTATGCACACAGTGACCTCACTTACAGGTGCACAATTAATTTAACTTGTTATAAAAAGTTATACAAAAACAAACAAACAAACAAACAAAAAATCTAACTTTTGCTTTCATTCTCCTTCTAATTACTTGGACCAGGATATAAACTTGGCAACTCAACTGGAATGGATATTATTAACTGCAAGTACTGTGGGACACTTTTCAAAAGGGCAATTATACAGGATTTAGGATGCTGTCCTACATGCTGGACCATCAGAGATCTAAGGGCTCAGCTCTGGGGAGCAGGGTTAGAGATTGTGTACCTCAAATCACACATTCAGGAGGAAATATATTACAAGAACCACCCACCATTTCCCCAACATCCAACTGAAGCACCTCGGCTGCAGAGGGTAATTGGTTCGGGAGGTTGGCAGGTGGTTAGAAGGGGAAAATCAGGTGTCCCATCACTCAGTGCTCACCAACATATCACCTCTACAAACCATATAGAAACTATAAACAGGTATCTGCCTCTATCTCCAAAATCAAACAAAGGGGCAGAGGACATTGCAGAGCAGGACACTGCAGCACAGGAGCTAGCACTACAAAACTCACCCAAAACAGGGACCAAAACAAAAAAAGCAAAAAGGAAATCCTTCTGATGATAGGAGACTCCATGATTTGGGGAGCTGATACCTACCTCTGGCCGGGGTTAATAGTCAGAGATGTCTCACAGGTACATCAGCATGGAGAGACACTGAACACATTGCTAAAATCATGCAGGAAGCAGGAGAAAATATCGACATCCTGGTACACATAGGGACTAATGATCTCACCAGCCAGTCAACTGTGGAGACCAAGTAACAGCTGACCAAGCTCAGAGACAAACTGTCATCCATTTTGTCCTGCATCTCCTTTTCTGAGATCCTGCTGGTCTGAGAGAGGGGGGCAGATGAACAGAAGGTCAAGAAAGGTGAGATAGGGGAGCTAAACATGTGGCTCAAAGGCTGGTGCCAGGAAAGAGGACACACACATTTATAGGTAACTGGCAACTGGGAGTGAAAGTTCTTTAAATTTGATGGACTGCATCTGACTAAGGAGGGAGGCAGTGCATTGGGACAAAAGTTTGATTTCTTTGCAGAATATTTAAACTAGCAAATGGGGAGAGGGGTGCAGCACCCAATACATTGAACAGAAAGAACAGCCCTCCCCCTCAGCTAGTGATCAAACAGGAGTACAGCATGTTTGTAGTTCATTTGCATCACCAGGTAAGGAAAAAGGTCTGACTCCCCATATGATGCGCACGGGAAATGCCGGACCTTGCCCAATAAGTAACGCACTGAAATCTGGCCAATGGAAAATCATGTACACGAATACCCGCAGTCTGGGAAACAAGATCCTAGACCTGGAGGCAACAATGACAGAGGCTAAACTGGACTCAGTAGCAATTAGCAAGACATGGTTCACCAGTAACCACACTTGGAAGACTTCATTACCTGGCTATGCATTGTTCAGAACAGACCGAGGTGCAAAAAGTGTGTGGGGGGGTGAGAGTGGCCCTTTATGTCAATGAAAATATCAAAGCTACAGAAATTCTGAATACACATAAGGAGCCAGAAGAACTGTGGGTCACCCTGGAAACAGGAAATGGGACAGCCATATGAACTGGGGTTGTCTACAAGCCTCCAGATCAGGGGAGGACATAGACACATTACTGTTAGAAGATATACAAAACATGACAGCTAGAGGGGAGGTTCTGATAATGAGAGACTACAACATGCCAGATACAGATTGGTCAATACCAGCAGGAACATCCACCAGAACTAGACACATAGTGGATTCCCTGCAGGAGAGGGCCTCAGACAGTTGGTACAACAACCCACAAGAGACAGGGCTATCCTGGATCTAGTACTGACTAACAGGGAAAGGATCACAGATCTCCAGGTAGAAGGTCACCTGGGAGCCAGTGACAATCTCATGGTATGGTTCAATTTGGCCACTAGAACTACATCTTCCCATTTCAAGGAAAATATATGGGACTTCAGAGGAGCTGACTTTTGATAAGATGGCCAACAGAGTTAAGCTAGCCCTGGCAAGAAGAAATACAGGTGAGGGGGTACAGGCAAAGTGGGCAAGCATTAAGGATGCAATACTTGAAGCAACATCCCATTGTTTTAGGGAGAAAAGCAAGAGCAAAAGAAGGAGGAAATCACTTTGGTTCTTAAAAAACAGTAGCAGAAAATATCAAAACCAAAAGACTGGTCTTCAGGAAATATAAGGGAACACAGCGGGACAAAGATATGGAGGCATACCAAACATCCCTAAGGGAAGCAGGGAAGGCAGTAAGGCAGGCAAAGGCTCAAACCTAGGAAACACTAGCATGAACAGTAAAAGAAGGAGACAAGACTTTCTATAGATACATTAGTGAAAGGAGAAAGTACAGAGGGGGTATTGCTAAGAACAAAGGGGATAAGGAGGAGTGTGTGGAGGAGGACCAAGGAAAAGCATCTATCCTAAACAGATACTTCTGCTCAGTATTTACTGAGGAGAAGGTAGGGCAGGGCCCACAGCTCAGCACCATGGACACAGGGGGAGGGAGGTGTGCACAAGTCCCTTCACAAAAGAAAGGGTCCAACAAGAGCTCGCTAAGCTCAGGGTGGACAAGGCAATATGACCTGATGGCATACATCCCAGGGTACTAAAGGAGCTAAGGGTGGAACTATCAGAGCCATTAGCAGAACTGTTTAGTCAGTCCTGAGCACAGGAGAGGTCCCAGAAGACTGGAGAAGGGCTCATGTGATCCCGCTCCACAAGAGTGGTAGCAGGGAGGAGACAGGGAACTACAGACCAGTCAGTCTTACCTCAGTAGTGGGTAAGATTATGTAGGCACTCCTTAGGGAAAGGATAATGTAACACCTGGAATCCATAGAAGCACAGGATCCAAGACAGCATGGGTTTACAACAGGAAGGTATTGCCAAACTAATCTCGTAGATTTCTTTGACTGGGTAACCAGAGTGGTGGACCAAGGGGAGCAGTTGATGTCACCTACCTTGACTTCAGCAAAGCTTTCAATACTGTTCCACATAGAAGATTGATTAATAAGCTGGGTATGCTCCGGGTGGGTCAGAGGTTGGTCAGCTGGGTGGCAAACTGGTAGGCCGGCAGGAAACAGAGAGTGGTGGTAAATGGTATACAGTGAGAAGAGATGCAAGTCACAAATGGGGTACCTCAGGGATCAGCCATGAGGCCAGTCCTCTTCAATGTCTTCATCAATGACATTGCAGATGGACTGCAGGGTAAGGTTTGCCTGTTTGCAGATGACATCAAGATCTGCAACGGAGTAGATGATCCAGATGGGGTGGGCAGAATGAGAAGAGATCTGGAAAAACTGGTAAAATGGTCTGAAGAGTGGCAACTGGGGTTTAATGCAAAGAAGTGCAAGATCATGCACATAGGGAAGAGAAACCCTGAAGTTACCTATAGGTTGGGAGCGGAGTCGCTGGCAATCACAGGGGAAGAAAGGGGCTTGGGTATCATCATCATAGATGACCCGAAATCATCCAAGCAGACCACTAAAGCAGTAGGTAAGGCTAGAGGGATGTTGGAGTGTATTAGTAGGGGTATCACAAGTCATAAGAGGGAGGTAATAATCCCTCTTTACAAGACACTGGCTAGGCCCCATCTGGAGTACTGTGTGCAGTACTGGAGGCCACACTTGCAAAAGGACATTAACAAAATGGAGGCAATCTAGAGAAGGGCAACCAAAATGGTGCAGGGACTGCATCAGAAAACATATGAGGACAGATTAACGGAGCTCAGTATGTATACCCTAGAACAAAGGAGGGAGAAAGGTGATATGATCGAAACATTCTAACATCTTAAGGGCATTAGCAAGGTAAAAGAGCCTAACATGTTTCAATATAAGAAAAATATCAGGACAAGAGGACACAGCATGAGATTAGAGGGAGGCCGATTAAGGGGTAATGTGAAGAAGTTCTTTTTCACAGAAAGGGTGTATGGAATGGCCTACCTCAGGAAGTGGTGGATATGAATACAGTGCAGGGCTTCAAACAGGCGTGGGATAGGCATAAGGGAGCAATACCAGTAGCGGATCTAGGGGGTTCTAATGGGTACAGGTGCACCCCATATTGTAACTTGCTCGCTGCTGTTGCATTTCACTTTGCTGGAGAAGTCTAATATATTGATTGCAAGAAATATACATTCAAAACTATAGATTATGTTTATATTTTCAGTCAAAAATATCATGAAAAGGATAGTGTAAAAGATTATTATAAAAGTTGCTTATCAAGTACACACACCATGACAGCGCCCCATTATAAAATCCTGGATACACTACTGTGCAATACAGATGAATATGAATAGATAGGCTATTGACAGAGTAAAGGCCTATGGCACATTCATACGGTAGAAAAAATGGGCGGACTGGATGGACCTTGCAGTCCTTATCTGCCGTAAACTTCTATGTTGCTATGTTTCTATCCTGTTCCATAGCTTTGTCCACTTTCAGAGTTACAAGTCCTGTCTGCACTCTTTCTTCTGAAAATAGATTGTATCCACCTCCCTGTTTCTGCTATTTCCTGGTTTTCCTTTCCCTTCACTGTGAAGACTGCGCAGTAGTACTTGTTCAGGATGTCTGCTTTTTCTTGGTCCTCTTCTGTGTAGTCTCACCCCTCCACCCTTCTAATCCTCACCATCCATCTCCTTGCTTTCCTCTTCTCCCTTATGTATCCGAAGAAGAATTTATCTTCCTTAGTGACCCCTTTGCTGATTTTTTCCTGTCTGTGGCTTTGCTCCCCTCACCACCTTGCCCATTTCCCTCTGCTTTACTAGTTATATCTTCCAGGCCATCCTCCTTATTCAAAGTTTCCTCATACCTCCTGAATGCCACTCTTTTTTCCTTCACCACTTTTGCCACTTCCATAAAGAACCATAATGGTCTCTTTTTTCCTTCTGCTTTTACTCATTTCCATCATGCAGGGGCTAGTTGCTTAAAGCTTTAGTTATAGCCTCCCTTACATTTGCCCATCATGCCTCCTCCTGACCCTGGCAATCCCCTCCCTCAAGGCAGCTTCTGAGGCAATCCCCCATTTACTTAAAATGCACTATCCTAAAGTCCAGAACCCACATCCTCATGTAGTTAGCCTCTGTTCCTGTCTTAATGTTAAACCACACTGTACAGGGATCACTGGTACCCAGAGTACTGCCCACTGTGACGTCTGCAATGCTGTCCCAGTTTGTAACAAGCAGGTCCAGCACTACCCTGTCCCTAGTGGGTTCTTTGACTGAATATCTGAGAAAAGCACCTTGTAGGTAGTTAATGATGGCCCAACTCTTTATATAGTATAAAGAACCTATGCAAGATACTTGGGTCAAAACAGCATATGAACATACTTTCAGTTGAAAGCAACATTCTGTGAGGAAAAAAAACTACTGTAGCTGGCAACTTATTGCAATCACATGAGGAGAATGGGATACAAAGTGGTTGCACAATAAGTTTAATGTGGACTTTAATGTACATGAGCACCTCCTTTGGTGGGCTTGGTGCGCAGATGCAAGAAGAGTTGGAAATGCAATCCCAGATCTAGAGGCCATCATGGCAGAGGCAGACCTGGATATTGTGGCCATTACTGAGTTATGGTGCACGGGCAGCTATGACTGGGACATGGCTATACCAGGCTATACTCAGTTCAGGAAGGATAGGGTGGGGAGGAAAGGAGGAAGGAGGGGTTGTGCTGAATGGAAGGAGGTTATCAAGGCCATGGAAATGCAAGGGAACCAAGGGGGAAGGAGGTGCTGGAGGTTCTGTTGGTCACACTGGAGACAGGAGCCGAAGCCACTATTTGCACATGGGTAATATACAGATCTCTAACATAGGGTGAGGAACGGGAAGCCATAAACACAATGTTAGAAAAAGTGAAGTTGCTGTTGGTGAGAGGGTGCATCAGTCTGCCAGATGCAGATTGGAGCCTCCCAGCCGTGGTCTTAGCTAAAAGCAGGGACATCCTAGACTCCCTCCATGGGGCATTTCTCAGGCAACTAGTCAGGGAGCCCACTTGTGATGGGGCAATACTGGACCTGGTGCTCACAAACAGGGGCAGTGCTGCAGACATCAAAGCAGGAGGCCACCTGGGTACCAGCGATCACTGTACAGTGTTGTTCAACATAAGGACAGCAGCAGAAGCCAATGACACAAGGACGACAGTCCTGGACTTCAGAAGGGCAGATTTTAAAAGAATGAGTGATTGACTCAGAGATGATCTAGCAAGGGAGGAATATTCTGGGAGGGTTGTGGAACAGTGGGCCAAATTAAGGGATGGCACAGAGAAGGCAACAAACCTCTGTGCAAAAAAGTCAGCAAAAACAGGAGATGAAAGAGACCACTATGGTTCTCAAGGTAAGTGGCTGCAAAGGTTAAAGGTAAAAGGCAAGCATTCAGGAGATACAACGAGAGACAGAGAGAAGAGGATAGAAAGGTGTACAAGGAAAAGCTGAGGGAACTATATGCAGCATTCTGAACAAAATAACGGCCTTACAAACAAGTGTCTTATCCCTATGCCCTGATATCTTAATCACTACAGAATCCTGGCTGAAGCCCCACAACCTTGATGCCAAATTCTCAATACCTGGCTACTCCCTCAATTGGCAGGACCATCAGGGCAAAAAGAAGGGTGGTGGCACTGCTATGTACAGTACATCTCCTCCAAACTCCAGTTCTCCACAATCAGACCTACCTCACCCACGCTGTCAATAGGTTCCCTACTAATCAAAATCTGTCTATTGCACTCAATCCCTATATACTTAGCAGGGTCTTACTGCCCTCCTGACACACCGCTGCCTATCATCCTAGACCACCTAGGCACCCTGAAGTCCCTCATGGCTGGAGGCAAACTTCATAACCCTGGGGATTTCAACCAGAACTGGCTAGACAGCACAGCCTCCAAAGCACGTTGCCAAGTAAATGTGCCAAACCTGTCCCAACTAATAACTGAACCCACTCACCTAAACCACAAATCCAAGAAGCATACTCTACTGGATTGGCCCCTTGCCACCCACCCCCATCGTATAATTAACGCTGGCCTACTACCGGACTCCCTCAGCGATCACCACATGATTTATTTGGTGTGGAAAATATTCAGACCTAAGGCCCCTCCCCCCCGCACATTGTTCAATAGAGCTTACAAATTCCTAGACCTGACCACACTCCTAAATGACCTCACCAGCATTGATTGGTCATATATCCCTAGGGCTCCCTCCATTGATGAGGCCCTCAAATTCTTCACAACCAAATTACTGGTTATCTGGGACTCCCACGTGCCTCTCAGAAGATCCAGAGTAAGAAGATCCCATCTACCTTGGGTAACAGCAAACCTCTTGGAACAACTACTAGTCAGAGACCGAGCCTGGAAAACCTACAAGGCAACAGGTACTCAAACGGCTCTGCAATACTACCGCTCGCAAAGGAATGCCTGCACTAGACTCATCCGACAGGCCAAATCTAATTATTTCAAGTCTGCTTTCCACAATAACTTTTCTCATCCAGCACAATTCTGGAAGTCAGTTAAATCCCTCCTCACCACAGCGGCCCAACCCCCTTCTCCTACCCTCAATATAGCAGGAAGTATTATCACTGCTTCATGCACTGTAGCCACAGAGTTTAACTCCTAGTTCACCAACAGTACACCCTCTCTACTCTCCTCTCACCCCTCACTCCCTTCCCCTGTTCCCCCAGTTGTCTCCTTACCTGCCTATTTCTCGCTTCACCCAGTTACACCTGCAGAGGTACTAAAAATACTCCGGTCACTAAATCCAGCCAAAGGAAAATGCCCCTCGGGCCTTGACTCCAAAATGCTCCATCTTTCTGCCCCAGCCATAGCCAACCCTCTAGCCGCTCTCTATAACCTGTCATTCAGACTTGGTTCCATCATTACAATATGGAAACAAGTCACAGTCATACCCCTCACCAAAGGAGGCGACCCTTCCTCCCCGTGAAACTACCAACCCATATCGCTGCTCCCCATCCTAGCCAAAATCCAGGAGTGCTTTGTACTAGCCCAGCTCTCCCACTACCTCAGCTCCATTTCCTTCTTCACCCCTTACCTGTCTGGGTTCAGAAAAAATAACTCCACCACCACCTCTCTCCTCCATCTCACCGACACCATCCTCATGGGCATGAATAAAGGGGAGATAACTGTGGCTATCTTCATCGACCTGGCTAAGGCTTTCGACATGGTCTGTCATGCCCTGTTACTGTCCAAACTCACCCAAGCTGGACTGACTGAGCCTGCCACAAATTGGCTCCAGTCATACTTGGCAGGCAGGTCCCAGTCTGTCTATATTGGCTTAGCCATCTCCACCTCACTCCCTGTTACCAGCAGGGTCCCCAAGGATCTGTCCTAGGCCCTTTGTTGTTTTCTATTTTCTTCAATGATCTGCCTGCAGCCTGCCCTAATACATCTATCCATATGTATGCAGATGACACGGTGCTGTTTGCCTCTGGCTCATCCCCCACTGCCATGGCAGCCTGCCTGCAGGAGGATTTTGACTCCATCCAACGTTGGTTCCATTCAAATCAACTACAGTATTTCTAAACCCCCCAAAAATTGTCTCCCTAACTTTCAGTACTTGGGCCAAACTGTCCTGTCTTCCAGCCTCCCCAACTTTCCACACATCAGAAGGCTCCCCTCTGGAGGTTTGCACTTCCTACAGATACCTCGGGGTCTGGTTAGACCAGCATCTTGATTTCACTGCGCATATTGATGGTATACATAACAAGCTACACCCCATGTTAGTTGCGTTATACCATAATAAAAGTTGCATCCCCTTACCAACACGACTGGCTATCGTTCAAAAGATGATCCTCCCAATAATGGACTACGGGGATGTAGTCTACTGTGCAGCCCCTCAATCCTTCCTGACCAGACTAGACCCTCTCTTCAACTCCTTCTGCCAGTTCTCCTTGGACTGCCCTCCCAGTACATATCACTGTGACCTCTACCAGTCCTTGGATCTCCCTTCTCTCCACAATCAGAGATTGGTACACTGTGCTAGAACCGTTGTAAAATTCTGGTCGCAGTCCCTCACCTCCTACCTGGCGACCACCCTGAATGTTCTTCCTCCTCCAGCCTACTCGCTCAGGAACATTGATTCGTGGCTTCTTCACGTCCCTCACAGGTCCACCAAGTCAGGACAGGCTGCTTACAGCTTCAGGATGTCCATATTATGGAACTCCCTGTCAGTTGATATTAGACAGGACACCAGCACTCCACACTGTAATGTTCTACTTAAAACTCAGTTCTCTACTACTTGCTCTTGCATCCTGCCCAGCTGAAGTCCTTGCAGCCTTGTTGTCAGTTTATTTGACTCTGCTATTTTTCCCTATTGTCGACAACCCTGCTTATCGTGTGATGTTGGTTGCTGGGTAAATACGTAATTCTGTGTATGTTGCTACCTTACCTATACCACCCTGTCTGTATATTTGCTATTTGTATAAAAGGATTTTGACTACTATAATATGATTGTATTGAACATATACATGTGTAACTTCTACTATTACTGTATCCTGCCTATCCCTTATTCCCCCAGGGTGCATCTGGAATCGAGTGGTACACTGCTCAGTATGCCTTCCTGGTAAAACTCTTAAATAAATAAATAAACATGAAAGGTGGTAAGAGATGTAAATGTGCAAGCTGAACAAAGAATAGCCAAAGTGGTAACTAAGGGGGACAAGACGTTTTTTAGGTACATAAGTGAAAAGAGGAGAAGAAGGGGAGGAATTGTGAGATTTGGAAGGATGGGGGAGACTGTGCAGAGGAAAATCAGGAAAAAACATGGAAAATAGAAGTTGACGGCAGATAAGGACAGCAAGGCCCATCCAGTCTGCCCATTTTTTTTTCTACTTTATGAATGTGCCATAGGCCTTTACTCAACCCAAAAGGACTTGTGAATCTGAAAGTGGATAAGACTATGGGACCAGATGGGGAACATCCAAAAGTGCTGAGGGAGCTCAGGAAGGTACCAGCTGCAACTCTGACTGGAGGAGGAAAGATGTAGTCCTGCTTCTTAAGAGTGGCAGCATGAAAGAGGCTGGCAATTATAAGCCAGTTAGTCTGACATCAGTGGTGGGGATGTTAATGGACTCTCTGTTAAAGGAAATGATTATGGAATATTTTGATTACCATGGTTGCAAGATCTTAGAGAGCACAGATTCACGGGGGGAAGTAATGTCAGACAAACCTTAGCAATTTATTTGATTGGGTGACCAGGGAAATAGATCAGGGTGGGGTGGTTGACATGGCCTACTTAGACCTCAGCAAGGCCTTCAACACCGTACCACATAGGAGGCTCATAAGGAAACTGGGCAGTTTGTGGATGGTCCTAAGGTGATAAACTTGGTATAAAATTGGTTGATGACTAGGTGACAGAGGGTGGTGGTAAATAGCAGTCACTTGGGGAAGGGGAGAGTGACCAGCGGGGTAACCCAGGGCTCAGTACTGGGACCAGTCCTCTTCAACGTCTTTGTACATGACATTGCAGAGGACTTGGAAGGGAAGATATGCCTCTTTGCAGATGACACTAAAATATACAATACAGTAGACACTCCAGAGCAGGTGGAGAGAATATGCAGAGGCCTGAGCAAACCTTAGGAGTGGTCAAGGGTATGTCAGCTGAGTTTCAATGTGAAAAAGTGCAAAATCATGCATCTAGGGCACAGAAGGTCAGAAGTGGAGTATAAAATAGGGAGGAAGAGGTACTGACAGTCATAAAACAGGAAAGAACTTTGGAGTAATCATGCTGGATAACCTCAAGGTGTCGAGGAGTGCAACAAGGCAGTAAGTAGTGCCAGAGGGATACTGGGGTGCATAGGGAAGGGAATCACAAGCAGAAGGAGAGACATGGTGTTACCACAGTATCTATCACTGGTGAGACCCCATCTGGAGTACTGTGTCCAGTTCTAGAGACCATATCTAAGGAAGGACATAGACAGAATAGAGGCTGTCTAGAAGAGGGCAACTAAAATGTTGCAGGGGCTTCATCAGAAGTGCTATGAGAAGAGACTGAGGGATCTCAATATGTACACTCTAGAAGAGATGAGGGAGAGGGGGACATAATAGAGATCTATAAATACCTCATGGAGGTCAAAAAGGTACAAAAGGGGTGTATTTTTCAGAGAAGGTGCACTGGAAGAAGGGGATATGCAATGAAGCTGGAAGGAGAGAAATTTAGAAGGGATGTGTGGAAGTATTTTTTCACTGAAAGAGTGGTGGATACCTGGAGCAGTCTTCCAGTGGAGGTGGTGAGGCGAGAATAGTGGTTGGCTTGAAGCATGCGCACAAAGGAATCTTGATAGGGGAGGTAGCTGGTGATTAGGCAGGGTCTACAGTGACAGTATAGTTAGGGGAAAATGGGCAGACTGGGCAGGCCAAATGGTCCTTATCTGTGAACAAATTCTGTGTTTCTCTGTGTAGGGTGCATAGCTTAAATTGAGATGTAATGAGGCTTTACAGCATACCAGCATTTGTAGTGAATGGCACTGTTCCAGCACTAACACTAACAGACTTCCAAGCATTTCACCGCTTGTTATTTAACCCTTGCCCATCTCTGTTTTACTTGCTGCTCTACTTAAGACTCTCTTGAACCTGGCACCTTCGCTAGACACATGCAGCTAAATCAAAGGAAAGTGTATGTCATGGCCTCTTGCTTTGTTTTCCTTCCCCACCTGCTGTGACCATGCACACTGGCATCCACTTCCTGATTTTAAAGAGCCACCGACGCCTCAATAAGAACTTAACTTTGAAGAACATAATATATATTTTTTATTTATTTATTTCACATTTTGGATTAAAATACCTTTGAGCCCAGGGCTCTTTTACAAAGGTCCCATGTCAAAAAACAGAACTACAAACATGTAGGGTCAAATTGGAACAGAAAGATACAAAACAAACACATGAATACAAAAAATACAAAACAGGTTATACACAGGGCCCCTGGTGTTCTGCGATTCCGTGGCCACAGTAAAGGACACAGAATTGTCTCCCACCCGTGGAAATTTTAATCAGCCACAGAATCAAGCATTGTGGCTCATTTTACTAAAAATGGCCGCCGGCCACAAAATGGCGGCTGAAAACTCGATCATGTCTTTTTAACTATTTTATTTTCAGGCTACAGCATTATTTCTACCTGCTGACCACTGGGAAGCAGAAGTTATATAAATATTTTGTGGCCAGGGGGCAAGATTGTAGTGCTGCTGTCCTTGGATTCATCCTCCTCTGTGCCTCCTCCCCAATCATTCCCAGTAAATACACCGGGGGAAAAAAGGCATATTTCTTAATCTTTTAACTAGTGTATGAAGCTGGTAAGCCACCAGGACACACATGCATCCCCCCCCCGCCTTTACAAACCAGGTCCAAAGCAAGCTAGCAGAGTAGTACAGTCAGAGTTGGTGAGACGGCGACAGCCGACAGGTACCCACCTACTATACTAGTCTATGCATCTATGCCATGCACACCAACACAGCCATTTATTGTTGTATTTAAAATATGCTTTTCTGCATCCCTATCTGCCGGCTACTATTCTGAACTTGGAGAACTTTCACGAGTGGCCAGCAGGCAGGATTTCCTGAGCTGTTCTCTGTCCAGGACTCCCCCCCCCTCCCCGGGCGAACATCTCTACACCTAGCAGCCCTCCAAATTGTTCTCTTTACCCCACACAGAGAGAAATTCTGCCTGCCGGCAATGTGTGGGACTTTACTGAGCTTATCGACTGGCAGTGCAGTTTGAAAAAATAAACCTAATTCCATTTGCAGGCTCCCTTGCTCAATTCACGGACACACTGACAACCATGAGGATGAAAGACACAAGCAGGGGTATTTAAATAAAAGAAGCACACAACACAGCCAAAACTAAAAAAATAAAGTGCTTGTAAAGTTTCTTAAATTGGTCAAGAAAGAGATGTGTTGCTATCCGCTCCCATGGCTGACTCTGATAAAAATTTAGACACCAACAAGGGTTCATTCAGTCACCATGTTCCCCCTACCTCTCTGTCCCATTCAGTGTTCCATGTCATCAGCCATTTTTAGGGAGGCAGGTCGTGTCTTGAGGAGGTAGTGCTGCTCGCTCCATTCCCCGACTCCAGGCTGCATTGCTCCCATGTTCTGCTGGTTCCATTCCCTGACTGTTGACTCCTTAATGCCGTGTTCTTTTACAGATTTTACAGCCTGCCCCTGTATCTGCTTTTTAAAGCTGTCTGGGGATCGAATTTGCCTGAGCTGTTTTGCCACATGTAGCAACCAATCGGCACAGTACTTCACCCTGGCAACAAATGAAAAGCTCCTCGGTTTCCAGTTCCCCAATTGCCAGCAAAGTGTGCAAGTAAGGGGGTGTGGAGATATGAGAATTGCTGACCATAAAATGGAGTGTATTTCAGTAGTTTTTTCTACAGTTCCTGGACTCTGACTGAGAGGAGAGAGCACAAAGAAGAAGACTGCCCACTGAAGGAAGAAGAAGATCACTGCTGTTGTTCCTGACATCTTGCTGCTAGGAAGAAGTACTGCAAAATGTTGATTTTTTTTCCATGTTGGGATTTTCATACTTTGTTCATGTTTTACTTGTTGACAGTTGACTTTTTGTATACTTTTAAAACCATACTTTTTGCTGACCGATAAAGGGTGTTTCTGGGTGGATGAAGAGGGCTGGTTGCAAGTTTATACTGCTGTTTGGAAAGTCCCTGGTTGACCCGGGTGGAGGCTTTGACATTCACTGGGCATCCAGGGGAGGCTCTGACCCAGGTTGTTGATTGACGTCCAGCTTGCTTCTGCTTCCTGTGCTGGTGGTCATCTGTTGCATGTGTTCACTGCTGTTTGAAAAGTCTGCAGCTACAGACCCTGGTTGGCCGGGGGAGGCTCTGACATAGGAGGTGGTTGTTTTTTTTTCTGTGTCCCAGCTAGCAAGAGGCTGCTCCTGCAGACATTCACAACAGCAGCAAACACTTGGAGCAGACCACCACCTGCTCAGGAGATATTTTAAAGATCTCATATGCTGGTGGGTGGTCTGTTCTAAGTCTTTGCTGCTGTTGTCAAAGACCACCTGTACATTCACTGGGTGTCCAGGGGAGGCTCCGACCCAGGTTGTTGATTGATGTCCAGCTTGCTTCTGCTTCCTGTGCTGGTGGTCATCTGTTGCATGTGTTCACTGCTTTTTGAAAAGTTCTCAGCAACAGCCCCTGGTTGGCCCGGGGAAGGCTCTGACATAGGTTGTTGAATAATGTATGACTTCTGATTCCGGTGCTGGTATTCTTCTGTTTCAAAATTTCTGGCTTCTGCTTAAAAGAATACTCCATGTTCTGCTGGTCACCTGTTCCAAATGTTTCATGCTATTGTCGGCATCTGTAGGTACTGGCCCTGGATTGCTCGGGGAGGCTTCTCTGACCTAGGTTGGCAATGAAGCATTCCCCCCCAGCCACCCTGAGGCTGAACCTGTAGACCTTGACAAGAACAACAAGCACTCAAATCAGACTGCCACCAGCACAGAAGATGTTTTAAAGGTGTTCTGTGCTGGTGGGTGGTCTGTTCCAACCTCTGGGTGACTGGGTGGATATGTATTGTGCTGGTAGTCTGACCATTGCAAGCATTCTCTGCTGTTCTCAAAGTCCACCACAGGTTCATTCTTCAGTGGGTGGAAGGGGGGTTGTGATACAGGTGGGTAACATTTAAAAAATATCATGTGTGCTGATAGTATGCTCTAAGTGTCATTGCTAGTCTCAAAGTTTGTAATGTATTCTTCTCCTCGAGTCTCCTATTTTGCTGTAAAAAGAAAAGATATAAAATGAATGCGCTATCTCTATCATTATTATCTGTGTAGTATGTATTGGCTTAGGGCAGTGGCAGCCAATACCACTTACTGGTCTACTCTGCTCTGCTGAACCCATCACCAGATGTGATTTTAATCTGTCAGCATCTGCATCACTGCGTGGCAACAAGCATGTGGGTATATTAAGAATGCATGTATGTGTTTCTTGAGCCTAACATAAATATTCTTTTGATTTGACTTCATCTAGGCATTTTCTAACATTTATTTACATCTTTCTTTCACAGGATAGAATGGACCAATTTGTGAGAAAATCTACCCCGTCTGCCCAGAACAGATCAAAGACAGCCTTGTACATGACAGCAAAAGATTGCTGCAAGCAGTTTGGAGTCAAACCTTTGCATGAAGATGGAGGAAAACTATTTTGCACACCCTGCAACATTGTTCTGGATCACGTTTGCAAGTCTACCATCTCAGATCACCTCTGTTCCAAGACGCATTTAAAAAGAGCTCAGACACACAGTTAGAAAATGCAAGGAAAGAGCAATGGACTGTGCTGACATCCCTGTCAAAAAACACAATTGTCCAGACAGAAGGCATCAAGATTGTGCAGGACTTCACAAAGACCTTTCTGGGAGCAGACATCCCCCAGGAGAAAACTGACCATCCGGCAATTCGCAGTTTTATTGGGAAATACATCCTAAATGGAGGTGCCATATCAGGTGCAGATCAGATCCAAGCTGCATATCTGCCAGATGCTTATACTGTGGAAAGGCAGGATGTGCAACAAAAACTGGCAGGCACAAAAGTATATGTAGAATAAAATTGGGACTGGCACCTGCAGCAAGGGCACACTTTGCGTAAGCTCCAAAAAGACACCACGAAGTACTGTATAATAAAGTGCTGAGCTTTAATAAAGTGCAAAAGAGTAACTCAGTACAATATCGAAGGAGTCCAAATAAATCCACAATATTTCTAAACGTCCAGAACAAGCCGGGGAAACAACCAGCTGGAAACAAACTTGGCAGAGTCCCGCCCACTATGTCACTACATCGCCTGATGTGTTTTACACATCATCAGTGCTTTCTCAAAGGCTGATGTGTAATCCAGTCCACCACATTTATAAATGGTACATTTAAAAAGATAGCCACATTAATCCATTATGTGAAAACCAGCACCACCGGCCATCAAATAAAAAAAAATATAAAAACCTGTGCCAACCATTTAGAGTGCCAGGTACTTGCACTTGGTCCATAGAAACTGTGTTCCAATGTAGTTCACTCAATAAGGTGAAAAAACATATAGTGCAAATCTAAAAGAAAAAACAATAAACAAGGAAGACATTATTACACAGTTACAACAGGATACATAGCACTATTTCCTAAGGAAGGGTCTAATTTCAATTCTTCCATTTAAACCTAGGTAATTAATAGTTTGCATTGCAAAATCCAATACTGTTCATGCATTAATAACAAATTATTATAATTATCCACCCCCCCCGCTTAGACATCACAGGTTTTTCTATACCAGTAAATAAAAAATCATGTTCATTTCTATCTCGTGCTTTTTTGATGTGCGCAGCTAAGGCATTTTTGATGTCTTCATTGCCAATCACTCTCATATGCTCACCAATGCTCATTTCCAATGCTCTTTTGCTTTCACCAATATAGTACTGACCACATTTATATTCAGCAAGGTATATGACACAGCAAGTACTACAAGTAATATTACCACGTACTTCCACATTCCTACCAATAACATGGTTGTAAAACACTTTTGCGTTTTTTACTCATTGACAATATTGACAATTGCCACATCTGCTACATCCATTTCTCTGTTCTGTTAGCCAATTTCTAGGTCTGTCAGGGAAGGGTTGTACTGAGTGTACCAAAAAATATTTAACATTTTTACCACGTCTATAAACTATTTTTGGACCTCTAGCATCAAGATCACTGAGCCTGGGATCTCTTTGCACTAAGTGTCAGTGTTTTTGTATTATAGAAGAAATGGCATGAGACTGTGGAGTGTACGTGGTAACCAAGGCAACCTGAGGATCACATCTATTTTCTTTGATTTTAGTATTCAATAGAGGTTCCCTTGGAATTTTATCAGCTTCTGATTTTGCTTGTAACAACAAGTCCTGACTATATCCTTTCACACTTAGTCTGTCCAAAGACTCTTTAGCTCTTACTTCATATTGTGCGTCATTACTACAATTTTTTTTGGTCCTAATAAATTGACCCTTTGGAATGGCACGTATGACATGTGCAGGATGACTACTATCAGCCTGAAGAACAGTGTTACGAGTTGTAGATTTCCAATAAAGATCAGTGGCTAAACCACCCTCCCCATTCTTGTAAATAGTTAAATCTAAAAAATTAACCTGTGTCAAACTACAAGTCACACTGAACTTAAATTGGCATTACTATTTTCTAAAAAGGCTACACATTTAAACAATTCTTCCTCTGTACCTTTCCATATAATTGGTATGTCATCAATAAAACATTTCCATAAATCCAATTTATCAAGGAAAGGGTTTTCAGGAGTTCTAATAATCTGTTCCTCCCAATAAACCATGTAAAGAGTTGCATAATTTGGTGCCAAACTGGCACCCATTGCTGTTCCTTTTTGCTGTAGAAAAAACATGTCCTTACAGAAAAAAGAATTGCATTCTAAAACAAATACAGTTAGTTTCATCAAAACTTCAGTAGGGGAAACCAGATTAGAATGTATATTTAAGTAATGCCTTACAGCCTCTAAACCCTCCTCATGGGGTATGTTAGTATACAATGAGGCTACATCTATAGTTACTAAAAAACTTCCCTTTTCAATAGCAATATTGCCCACCAGTCTTAAAATGTCTCCTGTATCTTTCACATAAGAGGGCACCCTTTTCACCAAATCAACTAAGTGGGCATCAACATATTTTGCCAAAAGTTCTGTGAGGCTATTGTTGCCTGAAACAATGGGGTGACCCGGAGGGTTAGTCATGTCCTTGTGTATTTTTGGTAAGCAATTAAAAGTTGCTCTAGTCAGATGTTTAACTGTCAAATAGTCAATTACCTGATTGGATAACCACTGATTATCTCTCACTTTTAAACGGTAATCATCAATACTTTTTTTTTAAATCATAGTTTTATCAACCTGTAATCTCTCATAATATGTAGTGTCAGACAATTGTTTAATCACTTCCTCATCATACTTCACACTATCCAACACAACAATTGCCCCCATCAGCCATTTTTATTGTCAATTCCTTATTATTCCCCAAGTCCTGCAATGCCTTTTTTCACTGTTACTTATATTGTGATAGAACTGATTATTTGTATTCTCATTCAGTTCTGCAATATCCATTTCAAAACATTTCAAAAACATTTGTACAGCCTGGGACATGGGGGGGGGGGGCAAAATTCAGATGGCAATTTAAATCTACTATCACAGTCACTATTATTCACCAAGTCAGTTCCCATATGCTCACCTATTCCTGCCAATGCAGAAATATCATCACCATCTGTGTTGTGAAAGAAAGCCTTCAAACTTAAGTTTCTCACCAGTCTATTCAGATCCAATATGAGACTGAAATTGTCAAACCTTTGTGTTGGCATAAAAGAGAGACCTTTATTTAAAACGTGTAATTCAGTCTTATTCAGTTCATGTCCAGACAAATTAATAACATTTACTGATTGAATCTCCCTCTTCTCTTGGTTCTTCTCCCTCTACAGTTCCTGCAGAACCCGCCACATCTTGTTCCTTGTTCTACCTCCCCTTGGTGTCCGTTTGTATTTCCTAGGTTCTGTCATTTTACTTGCTGACTTCTCCATGGGACAAACTGTTGTGTTTCCACTAAGTCCACACATTGTTCTTCTTCCCTTAAAAACATAAACAGAGCTGCCCTTTTATTTTCACAACCCATGCTGGTCATCAAAGTACATGAACAAAGAAGAAAGGGTAATGACCACAAGCAGGATTGTGCAGTGCACGGTCAAAAAAGTATGTGTAGAATAAAATTGGGATCAGCACCTGCACCAAGGGCACACTTTGTGTAAGCTCCAAAAGACACCACGGTACTGTATAATAAAGTGCTGAGCCTTAATAAAGTGCAAAAGAATAACTCAGTACAATATCGATGGAGTCCAAATAAATCCACAATATTTCTAAATGTCCAGGATGACAACCAGCCAGGGAAACAACCGGCTGGAAACAAACTTAGCAGAGCCGCACCCACTATGTCGCTATGTCACCTGATGCGTTTCGCACATCACCAGTGCTTTATCAAAGGCTGACATGTAATCCAGTCCACCCCATTTATAAATGGTACATTTAAAAAGATAGCCACATTAATTCCACATTAATTCATTATGTGAAAACCAGCAGCAATGGCCATCAAATAAAAAAATATAAAAACCTGTGCCAACCATTTAGAGCACCAGGTACTTGCACTTGGTCCATAGAAACTGTGTTCCAATTTTTTTTATTTCATGGCCATTAGTGCTGGCTTTCACATAATGAATTAATGTGGCTATTTTTTAAATGTACCATTTATAAATGGGATGGACTGGATTACATGTCAGCCTTTGAGAAAGCATTGGTAATGTGCAAAATTAATCAAGTGACGTAGTGGGTGGGGCTCTGCCAAGTTTGTTTCCAGCCGGTTGTTTCCCCAGCTTGTTGTTATCCTGGACATTTAGAAATATTGTTGATTTATTTGGACTCCTTCGATATTGAACTGAGTTACTCTTTTGCACTTTATTAAAGCTCAGCACTTTATTATAAAGTACTTCGTGGTGTCTTTTTGGAGCTTACACAAAGTGTGCCCTTGGTGCAGGTGTCAGTCCCTTTTATTCTGCATCTACTTTTGCTGCACTGCACATCCCTGGTTATGGTCATTACCCTTTCTTCTTTGTTCACGTACTTTAATGACCAGCATGGGTTGTGAAAATAAAAGGGCAGCTCCATTTATGTTTTTGGGTGTCTGATGCAGTTACTGTCTTTACGCCTCTAACACTCCTGCTTTAACGTGTATTTCATTTCCTAATGAATGGAGGATACACGGCAGGTGCAGTGTGATGCAGAGCCCTGCTCTCTTACAGATTTAGTCACTAAACTAAGCAATAGTGACATCAGTTATTCTAATCGACTTTTGAATGATACAGTTGTTTCTACTGGCCCTTTTAATGTGACACAAGCGTATAACAATTTTGAGAGAACAGCTTTCAAATTAAAAAGATTACAATGAGAAGAAGTTTCTTTGAAAGCCTATTCAGAAGTTAAGTGTGTCCCATGTAGTCTCAGAATCTTAAAGAATCTGACTTGCGGTTTAAACCATGAGGGCTTTGTGGATAAATGGAGACTTATTAGTCATAAAGCTTCTAGAGAATATATTGATTTGATTTTAAGTGAAAATGGGGCTATGCAGAAAGAAACAGAACAAGAATTTACAGATAAAGAAAAAGAGTTGAAAAAATTCAGTAATTCCCCACAATATGAACAATCAATAGAAAAGGTTTCCTGAGAAGCTGAATAAATATGATGAAAAGATTAAGCTTATTAAGAAAACTAAGTTTGAAAGAGACAAACGGGACTATAAAAATGGTCACATTTTTGATTGGTCTTCCCCATCCACAATGAGTGGAGGTGTTAATCAAGCTGAACCTAGCCAGAGAGTGGAGAATGAGGGTAACTCTGCTTTAATTGGAACAACCATCCCTGATCAGGACATTTTTTAGGGAAGAAGAACAATGTGAGGACCTAGTGGAAACATAACAGTTTGTTCCATGGAGAAGTCAGCAAGTAAAAATACAGAACCTAGGAAATACAAACGGACACCAAGGGGAGGTAGAACAAGGAACAAGACGTGGTGGGTTTGGCAGGAACTAGAGAGGGAGAAGAACCAGGAGGAGAGGGTGACTCAATCAGCGAATGTTATTAATTTGTCTGAACATGAACTGAGTGAGACTGAATTATAAGTTTTAAATAAAGGTATCGCTTTTACACCAAAACAAAGGTTTGACCATTTCAGTCCCATATTGGATCTGAATAGACTGGTGAGAAACTTAAGTTTGAAGGCTTTCTTTCACAACACAGATGGTAATGATATTTCTGCATCAGCAGGTACAGGTGAGCATATGGGAACTGACTTGGTGAATAATAGTGACTGTGATAGTAGATTTAAATTGCCATCTGAATTTTGCCCCCCCCCCCCATGTCCCAGGCTGTACAAATGTTTTTGAAATGTTTTGAAATGGATATTGCAGAACTGAATGAGAATACAAATAATCAGTTCTATCACAATATAAGTAACAGTGAAAAAGGCATTGCAGGACTTGGGGAATAATAAGGAATTGACAATAAAATGGCTGATGGGGCAATTGTTGTGTTGGATAGTGTGAAGTATGATGAGGAAGTGATTAAACAATTGTCTGACACTACATATTATGAGAGATTACAGGTTGATAAAACTATGATTTTTAAAAAAAGTATTGATGATTACCTTTTAAAAGTGAGAGATAATCAGTGGTTATCCAATCAGGTAATTGACTATTTGACAGTTAAACACCCGACTAGAGCAATTTTTTATTGCTTACCAAAAATACACAAGGACATGACTAACCCTCCGGGTCACCCCATCGTTTCAGGCAACAATAGCCTCACAGAACTTTTGGCAAAATATGCTGATGCCCACTTAGTTGATTTGGCGAAAAGGGTGCCCTCTTATGTGAAAGATACAGGAGACATTTTAAGACTAGTGAGTAATATTGTTATTGAAAAAGGAAGTTTTTTAGTAACTTTAGATGTAGCTTCATTGTATACTAACATACCCTATGAGGAGGGTTTAGAGGTTGTAAGGCATTACTTAAATATACATTCTAATTTGGTTTCCCCTACTGAAGTTTTGGTTAAACTAACTAGATTTGTATTAGAATGCAATTATTTTTTCTATAAGGACATGTTTTTTCTACAGCAAAAAGGAACAGCAATGGGTGCCAGTTTGGCACCAAATTATGCAAATCTTTACATGGCTTATTGGAAGGAACAGATTATTAGAAATTCTGAAAACCCTTTCCTTGATAAATTGGATTTATGGAAATATTTTATTGATGACGTACTATTTACAGTATATGGAAAAGTACAGAGGAAAGGTTATTTAAATTTGTAGCCTTTTTGGAAAATAGTAATGCCAATTTAAGGTTCAAAGTGACTTGTGGTTTGACACAGGTTAATTTTTTAGATTTAACTATTTACAAGAATGGGGAGGGTGGTTTAGCCACTGATCTTTATCGGAAATCTATGGCTCATAACACTGTTTTTCAGGCTGATAGTAGTCATCCTAGACATGTCATACGTGCCATTCTGAAGGGGCAATTTATTAGGACCAAAAGAAATTGTAGTAATGAAACACAATATGAAGTAAGAGCTAAAGAGCCTTTGGACAGACTAAGTGTGAAAGGATATAGTCAGGACTTGTTGTTACAAGCAAAATCAGAAGCTGACAAAATTTCAAGGGAACATCTATTAAATACTAAAATCAAAGAAAATAGATGTGATCCTCAGGTTGCCTTGGTTACCATGTACACTCCACAGTCTCATGTCATTTCTTCTACAATATAAAAACACTGCCGCTTAGTGCAAAGAGATCCCAGGCTCAGTGATCTTGATGTTAGAGGTCCAAAAATAGTTTATAGACGTGGTAAAAATGTTAAAGATTTTTTGGTACACTCAGTACAACCCCTCCCTGACAGACCTAGAAATTGGCTAACAGAACGGAGACGTGGATGTAACAGATGTGGAAACTGTAAATATTGTCAATGAATGAAAAACACAAAAATGTTTTACAACCATGTTATTGGTAGGAATGTGGAAGTATGTGGTAATATTACTTGCAGTACTTGCTGTGTCATATACCTTGCTGAATGTAAATGTGGTCAGTACTATACTGGTAAAAGCAAAAGAGCACTGAAAACAAGGATTGGTGAGCATATGAGAGCGATTGGCAATGAAGACATCAAAAATGCCTTAGCTATGCACATCAAAAAAGCACAAGATAGAAATGGACATGACTTTTTATTTACTGGTATAGAAAAACCTGTGATGTCTAAGTGGGGGTAATTATGATAATTTGTTATTAATGCATGAACAGTATTGGATTTTTGCAATGCAAGCTATGAATTACCCAGGTTTAAAAATGAGAATTGAAATTAGACCCTTCCTTAGGAAATAATGCAATGTACCCTGTTGTAACTGTGTAATAATGTCTTCCTTGTTTATGTTTTTTCTTTTAGATTTGCACTATATGTTTTTTCACCTTATTAAAAGAACTACATTGGAACACAGTTTCTATGGACCAAGTGCAAGTACCTGGCACTCTAAATGGTTGGCACAGGTTTTTATATATTTTTTATTTGATGGCCGTTGGTGCTGGTTTTCACATAATGAATTAATGTGGCTATCTTTTTAAATGTACCATTTATAAATGGGGTGGACTGGATTACACGTCAGCATTTGAGAAAGCACTGGTGATGTGTGAAATGCATCAGGTGATGTAGTGACATAGTGGGTGGGGCTCTGCCAAGTTTGTTTCCAGCCAGTTGTTTCCCCCGCTTGTTGTTATCCTGGACATCTAGAAATATTGTGAATTTATTTGGACTCCTTCGATATTGTACTGAGTTACTCTTTTGCACTTTATTAAAGCTCAGCACTTTATTATAAAGTACTTCGAGGTGTCTTTTTGGAGCTTACACAAAGTGTGCCCTTGGTGCAGGTACCGGTCCCATTTTTATTCTACATATACTTTTCTGACCATGCACTGCACATCCCTGGTTGTGGTCATTACCCTTTCTTCTTTGTTCAGGCAAAAAGGCTGCACTAATTGTGGATGAGACCAGCGATGTCGAGCAGCGATACATCCTCAATATTCTGGCAGCTCTACTGGAAAGAGATAAAATTGGATGAGTGCGCCCCTGTTTGTTGGACACAAAGTTTTTTACATTGGTGACACACAGTACAGTGGCACAAGCAGTTGTTCAAACTGTAACAGACTACAGAATACATTTTGATGCAGTCTGGGTATTCGACCCAAACAATGCCTCATATATGAAGAAATGCTACAGTGCAATTCTACAAGGTTTGTTCCCCAACTGCACCTATGTAACATGCCTGGCCCACATCATGGACATAGTCGCTGGTGCAATGGAGAAACCATTCCAGCTAACAATGTGATATATGAAGCTATTCCACAAACTATTTTCATTACCCAGCAGAAGAAAGAATTGTTACTTGCGACACCTATCAAAGGTCACCAATGACAAGCATGCCACGATGCTTGCTGATCCCTGTGCAACAAGGTGGACATCCTATTTCATTACTGCCAGGTATTGCCACAACCATGTCATCTACCACTGGTCCTTCGTTGAAAAAGAGCTTGCCCTAACAGGACACCCATGCAACACACTGCTTGCAATAAAGGTAAGAATGCTGTACTATTCTTTTAATTTTTTTACTAAATGACATGTTGAGGCATATTGTTTACAGAAAAACTTGTATGTTTTTTTTTTTCTCCGTCTCTACAGGAGATTCTGTATGATGATACCCTCACACTAAAGCTACAGATTGAGCTGGCATTCCTCACAAAGAAATCAGAATGGATGTGCAGCTTGCTTCACAAGTTTCAGTCACAGAGCCCTGTGAGAACAGATGTTGTCGACATCCTAGAAGAGCTGCAGATCAATCTTCAGACACATCAGCAGCTTGTCATGGAGAGTTGTGGTTAATTTTTGATGGTGATGAACAGATTCCTGCTCACATTCAGACAGAGCTGTTGGAGAGTTTCAAGGAAGCATTCTTTAATGCATCATCCAAACTTGAGAAATATCTGTCAGAGGAGGGCCAGCCTGGGTTGAACTTTTTAAAAGCAGTGAGAATCTTTGATCCCTCTAAAGTGGCCTTTCTGTCACAAAGCAGAGGATTATATAGCTATTCCAGGATGGAGTGATATCCCTGACACAGAATTTGAACTATACAAACAAATCCTTGTACCGAACTGTGTGAGTAACACAAGCCAAGCAGACAAAGATCTGAACTTATTTTGGAAGGCTGCAGCAGCTCACATGCCACAACTTTCTGAACTGGCTCTTGTGTGCATTAATTGCATAACAAACTCTGCAGATGCAGAATGCAGTTTCATTGTCCACAATATCATCTTCATAGAAAGACGTAGGGGACTTTCTGAGGACAGCATTCACAGGCTGGTTTTTCTTTGTTTTAATGCAAAACAAAAATACAGAATGTCATCAAAATAAAAACAATTCTGCATTTTAAATTGTCTTACGAAACAGTTAACTTAACTGCCTCTGATATGTAAGTGCAATAAAGATTAAAAATGTGAGTTGTCCCTTACACTTTTCATGCTGTATAATATGTGCAATAAAAAGATCAAAATGTATAATGTGAGTTGTCCCTTACTTTCATGCTACAAAATGTACAAATGTGCAAAAGAAGTGCCACAGAAAATGCTGCAGAATTTGCAAAATCTCTCCGCAGAATTCGCAAAACTTTGTCGCAGAAATTGACCAGCCCTGCTGCAGAAAATAGTTTTTTTTGCCACAGAATGCCAGGGGGCCTGGTTATACATATTGAGATTGAGGTCAAACATCAATTACATGAAGTTGCCAGGGTAAACAAGAATATTATTTTTGGTAGGATACACATTTTATTTTTAAATAGATGCTTAGATTTATGTTCACCTTAGAGAAAAGGAAAAGAAGTCTGGGTTCAGACTTTGTCAGAGTCAAGAAGGTGGGATTGGGAAGAAAAGGTGGGAGAAAGGAGAGGAAGCTTTTTTTTTTTTTAGGGGCAGGGTAGTCAGGAGTAGGCCACCCCCATAAGGACCAGGTGTGTCATTTACAGTAAGTTGCTAGGATTATTTTGCTAAGAGCCAACAGGTTTCAAGGTAAGCAGCCAATAACAGGCATTGTTGAGTGGGTGGGGACAGGGATGAGGAATAGAGGAAGAAATGGATGGGGTAGGCAAGAATATGGGGAGGAACAGGACTGAGAGGGTTAAGGATTGGAGGTGCTAGCTAGGTAATAATTCGGGGGAGCCGATTTCATATTAAAAGCATTGAAAAATTTAAACACAAAGCATTTTATATGTCTCTTTAGCTCTGTATTTCTAACCTACATTATTTATTACTGAGGTCAGATGAATGAAAACAGAAGAGTTGTTCCCTGAGGGGTCATCAACTCCTGTTGCTTCATCCCAACCCAATGTCATAATGCTGTGCTTGTGACATCACAGTTACTCCCATAGCAACAGACTGTGATGTCACAACAGAGCTTTATGATGTCAAGTAGGGAGTAAGTTACAGAGGCAGATGAGCTCTTGTTCTACATAGAAATCCATCCTTTTCAAAATACTGTTGTGCCACAGTTCAGAGGTCATGGAATGTGATTGTACCTTTCTGTGGTAGAACGCCATTCTAGAAACTGCACAAGTCATTTTCATTGTGATAGAGAAAAAACACAATGCACACATTTCACATCATACTATACACTATAAAAAATACAGGATGAACAACTTTATGCATAATCAATGATTTCTGCAGCCTCGGGGTTCTGATTCCCATGGACCTCTGGAGCTTCACTCTCTAGGTTAGAGGGAATCAAAACCTTTCTGTGGCAGAACACACTGGTTGTGCATAGTTACCCATCCAGCATACTCTATTTTGTGGGAATTTCTTCAGTAACAAATAATGAAGAGGGGAAATCTATAGAAAATTTGTGAAATACAAGTTGAACTGTGTCCAACTATTATATTTTTCAAAGTTTTTTCCAAAGGCGTCAGCTGCTGTTTAAGAAGCCTATGTTTTCTATTGCTGAGCTGGTCAGGTTTTGCACATCAGGGGCAGCTTGATTTATTTTTGTCAGAAACAGGCCAGTGATGAAAATCCATCAATAGCAGCAGAGAGGAAAAGAAGTGCAATACTTATAACTGAATTGCCATGCAACTCACTTATGTGTTACTTACTTTCATGTGGGTTTGTTGTATGAAGGTATTTATAACGTAATGCTACATTCGCTGTATACCTAGAGCCCCTCTGAAGAGGAGCTTTAATTTCATATTAGGGTAACTTTTCATTGGGGAACATTTTAAAGAAATCCATACATTTCAAGGATTCAGGCTGTTACCTGAATCTGTACATGACGCTTGGGTCAAAACAGCATTCATCAGCTATTTCTGAAATACAACTTCTGCTCAGTGTTGGAATTACACTATATGAGCTTTGAGAGCTGAGGGGGGGCTCTAATGGTATTATCTTTGAACTGCGCACCCCCCCTTTCCATTATAAGTCAATGACAGTGATGCGTGTGCTACCGGGGTTCACTTCTGAGCTAGGAGAGCCGACCCTGGCAAGCCCCCCTCCAGCACAATATTTATCCAGCACTTTATTTATCCCAGCTATAGTGATAAAACTGCCCACCCAAGGAAGGCATATTTCTTACCCAAAAGGTAGTGATCCAAAAGACATTGCTGTTTGTTTCAATTCCCTATTTTGATACCAGACTTCAATACACCACCCAATGTACAGTTGGACCTCATCAAAGGTTGGATTTCCAGGTTGCTTTGTACAGTGTTGTCCCCCCCTAAAACACACACACAGAGACATACACACACACACGCACACACACAGAAACACACACACACACACACACACACTCTTCGAAACTACCACAGCTGCACAGGGAGAAGTGAAGGTGCTACAGGCAGCAGAACATAAAGCCTGGAGGGCTGGAGTAAATTATCAGTCACAGGACCCTTTAGTAGTAGACAGTCTGCATTTAGTGGCTGTCTCAGAGAGTTTTCAGTGTATAAATTATTTTTTTTGCCCTGCTATGACACCTTTCTGCCCAGTATTAATAAATCAAACATGTATTTAAACATGCAAAACAAAGCCAATTAAAATTTCTACCAACAATAAACAATACTATATGAAAGACATCAGTTATAGTTCTAAAAATAGCTGTGAGATGAAAGCTTGTTTTTTTTTTTTGCTACTTAATTTTTATTGATGCACAGAAAATATATCAGCTTGACATAACAACAGTTAATCTGTTACCATATTCAACAAGGAGTACAAATCGTATTAATGATCTTATACGCCTAGAGGAATTCTTATAATATCCATTTTCTTTTTTGTATGGTCTGTGAACAGAGTCTCTAGATACGGACCACAAATGTCCATATTGGTATAGTCCAAAAACATTCTACAGTTCATTTTCTTTTGTTCACACATATTTTGAATTATCCTCGTTGTTGCTTATTTAACTCCATTCTTAGCCCAAACTCCTCTGCCTGTAACAATACACCTTCCAGAGTAAAAAAAAAAAAAAACTGGAAATACATTTAATAGGTCGTGGCCATAGGCCATGTAATTGACCAACACTATTTCAGAACAAGAAAATTAAATATTATAACTAATTAATTAACTAAATAAATAGTTAACTAACTGACTGATGGTGTTTGCGTGTCGAACTAATCTATTTTATGTTAATGCTTCTTTGCCCTTCCACCCTTCCCATATGGACTCAGATCTGAGATGGGGAACCTTTCTCGTACCAGTCTTTCCACACCATCCCAAATCTCTTCATATTAAACCTCAAAGCTGCTGTAATTTTTTCCATCTGTTCAATCTCATTAACCTTGTCTCTCCAGGTCTGAAGAGTAGGTGGGTCTGTAGAGTACCAGCAAATTGTGATGCTTTTTAAAGCAGCCAATCTAAAGGAGTGGTGTAGTTTCCTCTGAGGCCTAGAAAGTTTAAACTGTTCCTTGTTTTGAAGTCCTAGATACAAGGCTTCAAAAGTTCCCGGTAAGGAGACCCCCAGAATTCTCTGTATCTGTACATGTACCCACCGCCAGAAGCTGCCAAGCTCTGGACATCCCCAGAAAATATGATAACGGGAACCTACCTCCCCACACCCCCTCCAACATTTGTTCATATAGTTTGGATTAAAATATTGAGTAGAAATGGGGGTTCTAAAAAATCACATCAGGATCTTCCAATGGAATTCACCCCATGTAGATGAAGCTGTAATGTGCCAACTTTGGGAGAGAGCCCTCTGCCACTCTGAATTCTCTATATGTAAGTTTGATTCCTTTTTTCATCTAGTCTTGGCCACCTCGATTAGTCCCGAATGTTGATCTATCAGCAGCTTGTAGGTTTGGGAGATAGGTTTCATCTTAACTTTTATGGTAATCCAGCTGTAAATGAGCTGCTCCAAATCTGTCAGGGGCCTTAACAACTGTTGTACATGGGAGAACTACTGAATAAAATGCCTTACTTGCAAAAAACGAAAATGGTCTTCTTTTCTAAGGCCATATTTTAACCTTAATTGTTGGAATGTAGTGCAAATATCCCCCTCCAGGAAATGGGTAAACCTTGTAAGGCCCTGGCGCTCCCAAAATCCATATCCTGTGTCCAGACTGGGGGGGCCAAATGATTCATGATGGCGAATAAGAGACAGCGGGCCCAACCCTCCAGGGACTCCCAGCCATTTACGTAACATAAGTAATACCGGCAGGGTATGTCTAGTCCAAGGATTCTTCACCTTGCTCACCATGCCTGGAGAAACAGAGGCTGTAGGAAGGGTCCAAAGTGCTGTCTTTTGGGCTTGTTCTAATTCCACAGTGTTCCATCTGTTATCCACCCTCTGCTTCACCCAGGCACAGAGCCAGGGAGCCTGTGCCGACAAGTAGTAATTTTTGATATCTGGCAGATCCAACCCTCCCCGCTCCCGCCTAGTACACAGGAGTGTCTTTCTTAGCCGGGACTTTTTACCGTTCCATATAAAACTTGTTATTAGATGGTCAATTTCTTTGAAAAACGATTTGGGAAGGGTAATCGGCAGAGTCTGAAAAAGGAAAAGTAAACGTGGCAACATGTTCATTTTAATAGAGTGTACCCTACCTAAAAGGGTCAAAGGGAGCAGTCTCCACCTACCCAAGTCCTGCCTGATAGAATCTCGGAGTCTGTGGTAATTAGCTGGGAAAAGTTGCAAAATATCTGCATAAACCCTTATTCCTAGATATTTTATTGTGTTATTTGGGGCCCACATGAACTGGAAGTGAGATTGTAATTCAGGCGGAGGACGCCCACTCAACTGTATTGCCTCAGACTTTGAGGGCTAATTTTATATCCCGTTATTATACTGAATTGGTTCAGGATTTCCATAAGGTGGGGAAGGGAGTCAATTGGATCACCCAGGTAGATTAGTGCGTCATCGGCATATAGCGAAAGTTTATGGGTCTGGGATCCTACCTTGATTCCCACCACCTGGGGACGTTGTCTGATTTGTTCAGCTAAGGACTCTAGGGAAAGGGCAAATAGCAGTGGGGAAAGTGGGCATCCTTGACAAGTTCCTCAAGACAGAGGAAACCTGGCAGAAGCACAGCCATTTACATTTACCATCGCCTCTGGTTGGGAATAAAGTGCTGTGACTGCTCTAGTGAAGTTGTCCCCTAAATTAAATTTTTTAAGGACTGCTTGGAGGAAAACCCAGTCCACCCTGTCGAATGCCTTTTCGGCATCAATACTCACTGCCAGTTTAAGTGTGGAGGCTGTTTTTTGAGCAGAGATTATGTTCAAGAGGCACCATACATTATCTTGTAAAAATCTGCCAGAAATAAATCCAGTTTGATCTGGATGTACCAGATCGCTGATAACTAGTTGAAGTCTCTGGGCCAATATGCCAGTAAATATTTTTAGATCTGTATTTAACAGGGAAATGGGTCTGTACGATCCGCATTCCTCCGGTGGCTTGCCAGGTTTTAACAATACAGATATCCTGGCATAGTTCCACGACAGAGGGATCGGGAGAGATCCCCTCAAGATTGCATTAAACACTTCCAGTAGAGGAGGAAGGACATCTGCCTGAAATGTCTTATAGAATTCAGCGGGATACCCGTCTAATCCCGGGGCTTTGGTGTTAATAAGTGCGGAGATCTGGTTTCTTAGTTCTTGCATTGTAATGGTGGCTCCCAGCCTCTCTCTACCGGCCAAATCCAGGACTGGAAGACAGATCTCTCCCAAGTATTGGGCAATTTTAGTCTCGTGATCTGGGTTCTGTTCTGCCATATATAATTTTTGGTAATAGTCCGCAAAGCACTTCGTTATGTCCGATTGGGACGTAATCAAGCAACCGTCCGCTACCCTCCTAAGTCTCAGCACTGCCCTGGATGCTGCCTCTTTACATAGCTGGGCCGCTAACAGTTTATCTGCCCTTACCCTTCTCATAATATAGCTGCCTGGCAAACTGGCAGTTAGCTTCTATTAGCTGATTTATCAACTGGGACAGCTTTTCCCTGGCTGCATCTAACTCTTTCTTTATTCCCACTTGATTATGTTGTTTGTGTTGTGATTCTAGCTCAAAGACTACTTTTTCCAGCTTCCTCTGGACTTCTTTTCTGTCCTTATTAACCCTAGATGTGTATGAGATAATTTAACCCCTAAGATAGACTTTTAACATGTCCCAGTATATCGTGGGAGGGATATCTGCCTGATTATTTAATATATGGAACTGTTTGATCTCTGTTCTGACTATAGATTTGAATTCTTCTTTGTTAATTAAGCTCAGGTTTAATTTCCAAGTCAAGGAACGGTTTGGTGTTCCCAATAACAATTTCAGCAGGACCGGGGCATGATCAGACAGAGTAAAGCTGCCTATATGGGCTGAATTCAATGCCCAGGCCCAGTTTGTAGGAACCAACAGGAGATCAATCCTGCTATAGCTGGAGTGCCTGTGTGAATATAGAGAGTAATCTCTCATGGTGGGGTGTAAAAATCTCCAGGCATCTGTCATGCCATGCTCATACATAAGTCTGTGGAGAGTAGTCAAAACTTTAGATTGCCTACCTGGCTGTGTCCCAGACTTATCTAATCGAGGGCAGAGAATTGTATTGAAATTTCCACCCACTATCCTGAGGCCAGCCTCTAAACTTGGGAAATCTGACAACATTCTTGTGAGGAATGTTGATCTGAGGTTTTCCTCATTTGGGGCATATATGTTCAGGATGCTACATCTGTGAGCCCCAGATCTGCCTCCACATACACGTATCTGCCCTCGGGGTCAGACCTTACCTCTATCTCCTTAAAAGGAAGATTCATTCTAATTAGTATGGCTACTCCCCGTTTGTGTGGTTGGGTTTGACAAGAAGAGGAAAATACCTGCCCTACCCAGGATCTTTTTAATTTGAAATGCTCCAATTGTGTAAGGTGGGTCTCTTGAAGCAGGGCAATGTCCGTCCTCAACTCCCTCAACTCTTTCAGCACCCTGGCCCTCTTAATTGGGCTTCCCAAACCCTTTACGTTGTAAGTGACTATCTGGATTTCAGCCATATTCTTTCGACTGTGATATTGGTTTGGTCTGACCCCTGAGGGCTTTCCTCACTAAGGATTTGTTCGACGCACACTCCATCATTTCAAAATCAAGAAAAAAAATACTAAACTTCATAACCATTACTTTAACTATATACAAGTTAACAGATCGTATCGTTCTGTTCTGCTGTGCAATTTTATATTGCAATCCACTGTGTGCTTCAAGGTGGTTCTTTAGATGGAACAACATAGAGTTTAGAACCCTAATTGGGTCTCGCCTGTAATCGATGGTAAAAAGGGAGACCCTGGGGAGACTACTCTAGGAGCTCCCCGACTGACCACTCCTCGGTGGTCAGTAGGGTGATAAGCTGAGCAGTTTAGTGTGAGGTAGCAGTAATTACCTCTCTCGAGGACCAAACTAGATAAAGTGTCTGGGCCTTGATGCTCCGCTTACCCTGCCCAACAAAATCGGTACTTTTCCCCACTGTTTCCTCTTCTCCTCCTTCTTAAAAAAAAAAGAAAAGAAAAGGAAGTGGGAACATAGTTCTCTTTGGTGCGAGGGAAGGGGGAAGGACAAGGGAGTAGGCCATCAGTATTCCTGGTTCTGGCGTATTCAAGCATCTACCAATAGGCAGCTCATTAGTCTTTCTAACTTAATATATTCTGCTAATGTCACATTTGCAGTCTAACTCAATCCACATTACCCCCATATTTTATCACGGCATGACATTGCCAGTATAGTATTTCTCTAGCTACGTGCCGCCTGTTATGAGGGGATGTGTAAAGACATAATTTTAGACTTAGAGGATATAGTTGCCCACATCTCAATAATGAACATTTGCTGTGAAATTGAACTGACGACCATAACTACATTGTGGCTGTCAACTCATGACCCCCCCCAAACTCCAACTTTATCCCAGGCATATTTAAGATCCCCCCCTATACTTTAACTATTGAGAGCTCTAAGGGATCACTTTTACCAACAAACCCATGTATTTTAGATATTATCCAATCCTGTACATTCAATCATCAGCCTGCTCCGTTGGTAGTCTGAACCTGCATACGGGATTCTGCTGTCGAGGGCTCCTTCTCGGTTAATGCTGTAAGTGGTCTGGCTGCATCTCGTACTTCTTACCAGATACTCGTGGTCTGAGGCTCCAGCCTTTTCCCAGAGGTCGACTGCCAGGCTAGAAGCTCCAGCTCCTGTCTTGGAAAACGTGCCTGTAACTCCTCCACCTTAATCCCTTGGTCTGCCAGGAACTCTCTCGCCTCTATGATATCTGCAAAGCGTCTGGTTGTCCCTTCCCCTGTCTTCACCCGGAGCTTAGCTAGGTAGTCCAGGTGCGCCTTAAACCCCTTCTGTTTCAGGGTCTTCTTTGTGGCCAGGATCAGCCGCCTTTGTAGTGTTGTCGATGCAGCAAAGTCGTGATCAAAGTACAGTCGTTGGTCCCCGAAAACAACCTCCTTGCAGCTCCATTCTGTTTTAAGAATTTATTCTTTCACTCTAAAGTCCAGAAATGCAAGGATTATTGACCTTGACCTTGGCCTAGCGCTGGAGTTTACTGAAGGGGGTACCAGTGCTCGATGAGCACGAATAATACCAAGAGGTACCTCCTTAGGCCAACCCAAAATCTCTTGTAGCAGACTCTCAATAAATGGCACCATAACACCAGATTCCATTTTTTCAGGGAGCCCATGGATTCTTATGTTATTTCATCGATGACAGTTTTCCAATTCCTGCAGTCGTCTACTAAGTTGTACCTCTCTGTAGTGTAGATCTAGGAGCTCTGTATTAGGCAGATCTGTTTCTTTACAGTATTCAGTCAGACAGGCCTCTACCGCTCCTACTCACTTTTTGGCATTGCGGAGATCACACCTGGTGTCCGCTACTGCTGTCTCGATGCGCTGCAGGGTATCTCCAATTTTATTTAACTGGGCACAGAGTTGTTTGGAGGTGATTGTAAATTCAGGATCTTCTCCAACTTCTCTGGAACATTCCGTGTCCGCCATCGTGCTTTGGTGATGCTGCTGGGTTGCCATTTAAGAGTCCATTGCGAAGTTTCCCTAGATATGTTTGGCGCTTCAAATTCTCTTAACTTCTGTCATGTAGCCATATGTAGGCTACCCTGTGCTGGTTTTTTTGCTCTCTGTTTTCTTCTGGATGTCAGGATGGTATTAGATTTTGTTGGGTTGAGCGGAGATTCAGATTCAAGTGGCCATAAGCGGCGCCTACGTCACCAGAAGTCGAAAGCTTGTTTTTGAACAACTTATCTTTCTAGGATAGTCCAACTGACATGCAACATCTCATTTACAATGCTGTCTCCAATTAATTGCTTTCAAACACACAGTACTATATCAAAATGAAAATGAGGATGAAATGAATCAATACACAATTTATCACATCGTCTGAGGAAGTTGCTTAATATAGTAGAGCATGTATAATAATGAATAAGGAAGCAATTAAAGAGGTGTGGCAACATAAAGGTTCCTGAAAGTAGGTGTGGCAACTAAGATCTGACAGAGAGTACTTGCACTATGTGTCTCCTGCTGCAATCCCTGGTGGAGAACATGACATTGTGAGTAACCTTACATCAGCCCTCCACCTAGAGGCCAAGCTAAGCATGGAAGCTCAAACTTCTGTAGGTGGGTGGGGCCTACTGGGGATAAAAACACAGGATACCATGAACATGGTGCCCCCTCTAAGCCCCCACATCACTGTACCCTATGTCGCACCTCATCTGCCCTACATTCACCAGCTAAACATAGATTCAGTTTCAGCTTGCAAGGGCCCTGTCACAAGTAGTGGTGCACAAAGTTAGATAACTTCACCTTGTAGAGAAATTCACGAATTTTCCTGAATTCATGAATGTATTCCATAAAAAGGCCAAGGTCAACTTTGCCTTAATGGTAGAACTTTGTGAATGGCAATTTTGCAAATTTTGCCTGCAAATTGGAGCTCTAAGGCAACATTTGCAATGACCCATGTGATTGGTGGTCACATGGTGCTGCAGTGAGCTGTATTTCCATTAGTGCTGTGCAGACTATGGAATTCAGCTGGTGGAATTAGTCTGGAATGACCTTTTCGCCCCTGGAATTTCCACCAGAATTTTGATGATCTTTCTTCGGAATTGTGCTTGCTGTGATCTGTGGAATTATGTTCAACAGAACAGCATTGTTTCATGAAAAAAAACTATTCCACAACCATTTCCATAGAAAATATGCAGATCCACAAAATGTAATTCTGTGGAAATGTAGTAGAAAACTCAGTCCGCATTATTCCACTGCAAAATTCCGCCATTCCACTTCCAACAAAATTCTGTGGAATTTCACAAATTCCACAAAATTCCATTCTACCTGAATCTGAAAATTCTGCACACCACTAATTGCCACATATAGGCTAAATTCAGTGCAGTGTAATGAAGAGAGAGTTGTTGTTCAGTGTGCTCTGTATCTTATTAGCTAAAAACCTTTAGAAAGCATTTTAAACACACATTTTTTCAAATAAATCACTCCATTGAGTGTCTACTGTGCCTTGTACCTCTTGATTACCAATTATTTGTGGCATTTTGTGTGGTTTAATTCATTTTAGAAAATGGATAAAATTATCGTAGCTTTCTGATTGGCTAGGACACTAAGCTTAGCGGGCGGGTATTTTTTGATAGATGCCCGCTTAAAACAAATGCCAGTTCGGGGTGCCCCATTACTTCAGATATTCTTGGAGTCAGATATTCTTGGACACCCCAGTTTTTGAATCTGACCTGCTGCCATTTATTTGCCGCTCGCTAACAGAGCCATGAGGAAGAGGTACACGCACCCAATTTCCATTACACATGTCCCCGGCAATAACAATGTATTTTAAAAAAGAACACAATTCTCGAAAAAAGTAAAACTCATAGAAACATAGAAACATAGAATTTGACGGCAGATAAGGACCGCTTGGCCCACCCAGTCTGCCCATTTCCCTACCTGATGGATAAGCTGCAGATCCTAGTTAACCAGCAGCCTACCTCTTCCTACCCCCACCCCCTAGAATTGCCTTATGACTGTCCCATGCATGCTTGAATTCCACCACTGTTTTTGACTCCACAACCTCCTCCGGAAGGCTGTTCCATGCATCCACAACCCTCTGTGAAAAATACTTCCTTAAATTACCTCTGAGCCCCCCTTCTATCTTCAAATTGTGCCCTTGTTCTTGCACACCTCTTTTTGAAAGATGCTACCCTCTTGGACTTTGTTGATTCCCTTGAGGTACTTGAAAGTTTCTATCATGCCCCCCTCCCTCCTTTCCACGAGGCTATACATATTAAGCTCCTTAAGTCTCACTTCATGTGTCTTCTCGTGCAGACACTGCACCATTTTAGTTGCCCTCCTCTGGACAGCTTCCATCCTGTCTATGTCTTTGCAGAGATTGGGTCTCCAGAACTGCATGCAGTACTCCAGATGTGGTATCACCAGCTGTCTGTACAGAGGGATAATAACTTCTAGTTTTCTGCTGGTGATGCTCTCCCTATGCATCCCAGTATCCCCCAGCCCTCCTTGCTGCCCTCCACATTGCTTGCCCACCTTTAGGTCATCTGATATGACTCCCCCAGGTCCCTTTCCATTTTGTTGTTGTTAGTATCTCACCCCCATTGTGTACTCTTCCTGGGTTTTGTTTCCCAGGTGCATTACCTTGCACTTCTTAGCATTGAATCTAAGCTGCCATACATTTGACCATTCCTCTAACCTTGCCAAGTCCCTTCTCATCCTTTCCACCCCACCTTGTGCATCAACTCTGTTGCAGATCTTTGTGTCATCTGCAAAGAGACATATTTCTCTTCCAGTCCCTCTGCAATGTCGCTTATAAAGACATTGAAGAGGACCGTCCATACTGAACCCTGTGGTACCCCACTGCTAACCCCTTTTTCAGAGTGGACTCATTTACTATTACTCTCTGTGTCCTATTCTCCAGCCAATTCTTTACCCAGGCTGTCATCTTGGGACCCACTCCCAGGCTGGCTAACTTGTATATTAATCTTTTGTGTGGGACTGTGTCAAATGCCTTGCTAAAGTCTAGGTAGGCTATGTCCACAGCCCCTCCCTGATCTACTACTTTGGTCACCCAGTCAAAGAAATCTATCAGATTTGTCTGGCATGACCTTCCCGCTGTGAATCCATGCTGCCTTGGGTCCTGTGCCCCTCTGGTCTCTAGATACGCAACAATTCTTTCTTTCAGAAGTGATTTCATCATTTTCCCTACCACTGAGGTTAAACTAACAGGTCTGTAGTTTCCTACTCCTGCCTTGCTCCCACTTTTGTGAAGGGGAATCACATCTGCCCTCCTCCAGTCCTCAGGTACCACCCCATCCTCCCATGATTTGTTAAAAAGGGTAGTCAGTGGTGTCACTAGTTTTATCCTTAGTTCTTTAGAATTCTGGGATGAATCCCATCAGGCCTCATTGCTTTGTCCACCTTCAGTTTTAAGAGCTCTTTCAGAACTCTTTCTTCTGTAAATGGGCTGGTATCAACTTCTGTATCCAGAGTGTTTCTACTGTTTGTTTTAGGTACCTCCCCTCTTCCTTTGTAAATACTGAGCAAAATATTTGTTTAGTATCTCTGCCTTTCACAGCCACACTCTGCCCACCCTCCCCTCCCTTTATTAAGCCTCACTATCCCTTCCTTGGTCTTCCTTTGCTCCCTGATGTACCTCACCACTACAAGTGGAGGAATTCACAGACCGCTACCGCCCATGTCACACAAAGTGGTGGTACCAGACATAGAGGGCTGTGTCTCTCTTTTTCACCCCTGTCTCCATCAGCTAATGCTTACTGCCTGGCAGAAATAAACAAAGAAAAAAATCACCACACCTCATTCCAGCAGCTCTGTGATGCTTTGCCACTGTCCTGACCCTGTAAGTGAACTGGTGGTCATGCACAGTACACACACATGCAAAAAGGACAGTTCAACAGGAAACTGGTTTAATCTATAAATTAAAAAAAAACAGCAAAACAAACTGGCAAGGTGTGTAGTACTGAAGGAGTATGCATAACAACCACTTCCATACACAAACTACAGGGGATCAAATAAGACAAAAGTCCTTACCTCCAGAAAAAAAACTCAATACATAAATGCAGGTGAAGGAACTATTTTACCACAAAATGTACATGAGACATGGAAAATTTAACATGGTATCATACACATTATTTTCTTCCAAAACATATAAAACACAGTGACCCATTTTCTAAGTGCAGTAATACCCTCTAGGGTGGGTAATATTGGGAAATACCAGACCTTCCAGGGGTTATAAGACCCTCTGCCTGTGGTGTCGGGCATCATTATGCCACTGGGTGGTCCAGTATTTCCCAATACCGCCCAGCCTGTTGGGTATTATTGCTTACTAAAGTTGTAGTTTTATTTTTACAGCTGTGGATGGAGCCTACAGCCATCTTGCTTTAGCTTTAAAAATGGGATACTGAAGCACAACTTTTTGAAGTTTTCAGTGTATCCTTCCACAGCTACAAATCACTACACCAGTTGAATGAAATACTCTCTTTTCTCTGTTGAGTAGACCAGTTGCAACACGATATTTTCAGTTTGTTTGTTTCTCTCTTGTCTCTCTCTCCTCATGCCTGCTTTAAGTGACCTGACAGCTAGAACATATCTGATTATATGGGATTTTTATTGATTTGTACTTCCTTTATATTCAGATAATCCCTTTACAACTTCTAGGCTGAGGACATTGTGTTTAAGAATCACATTACTGCTGTGCTGTGCTATGCTATGCTACTAGTCAGTGCATGCCCCTTCCCCACATCACTGACATTCCAAAGTTGAAGTCAATGAAGCACAAAGCAGAGAAGGGTCTGTCAAAGACCTAATAAATCAATTAGTTCAGTGAGATTTATTTTTCAATTCCTGCACTTTGCCTTGTGATGTGAAGCTAAATAGTTTCTTGTTTGAATGGTCACTTCTGGTGTGGGTGGTAAGGGGTGATCCCTGTGTTATAAATGTGTGGGGAGAGAGAGAGAGAGAGAAGGAGAGAGAGAGAGAGAGAGATAGTTAGCATTTTGCAGTTGAACAGGTTAACCCATTGTTAACCTAACAAAACAGAGCATATGCCAGATTTCAAGTGATTTCCCAAAAATGAATACACTGGTACAAAAAAAGGTCACAGATTGTAAGGAGCATCCTTGGCTGTGTCATTAGTATGTAGAAAATGTGTGGATTATTAATAATAAATAAATAAATAATGTAGATAACAACACTGGTATACAGCTGCATACCATCATAATGCAGTAACTTCATACAATATGTACCTATCATAGATTACTGCTCACAGTTTTGGGGAGCTTTAAATGTTACTATTACTAATAGGAAGACAATTGTATTTATTCAGAGGAAGGCAACAAAAACGGTTTGGAACATAAGATATATAAGGAACATTTGAAACTCCTGAGACTGCATTATTTATTTATTTATTTTGAAAAGTTTCACCAGGAAAGGCATACTGAGCTACAGTAGCTTATTTCCAGATGCATCCTGGAGGAAAGGGGAAAAAGGAATACAATTTTGAATACAAGATTCAAATAAAAAATATACATAGAGCTAAGTCTGTGCATACTACCGAATAAATCTAAAGCTATATCAAACATTTTTGTGGGATCGGCAGGCAGCACTTGCCATCCAGAATATAGTCTATATACTAACATACTAATTGCCAGCAGATTAGGCCTTGCGGTCTATCGAGTCTGCTCGAACCTCAGATCCCTAATTGGGTGCCGAGACCCTTCCCCCCTTGTGTTCCAGAAACCCCTATCATCCATCCCCACCCCCCTGGGCCAGGCCATCATCTGATACATTCACTTTCTGTGTCTGTCCCACCCTTTCTTGAAGCCTTTCACTGTGGATCTCTGAACCAGCTCACCAGGCAGCGCATTCCAAGGGTCCACCCCCCTCTCAGTGAAAAACCTTCTCCTCTTTTCCCTCCTCACCCTTCCACCTTCCAACTTCAAACCATGCCCTCTGGTGATACCTCCCTGCTTTAGTCTAAAGATCCCCTCCATGTTTACCCTAATTATTCCCTTGAGGTACTTGAAGACCTCAATCATGTCCCCCCGTCTCTCCTCTCCTCTCCTCCAATGAAAACAGGCAGAGCTCCTCAAGTCTGTCCTCATATGTCAAATCCCCTAGTCCTCATATCATCTTAGTTGCCCTCCTCTGTACCCTCTCCAGGAGCTGTATGTCCCTCTTCAAGTGTGTTCTCCAGTACTGTACACAGTACTCAAGGTGTGGTCCAACCAGTCCATTGTACAGTGGCAGAATCACTTCCCTGCTCCTAGAGGTGATCCCCCTTATGATGCATCCCAACATCCTGTTTGATTGCTAGCCACTCTCCTGCACTGCTCAGAGTTATTCATACATGCATCCACCATGACCCCTAGATCTTTTTCCCCTGTTGAGGCCTCCAGCGCCTCCCCTCCCAGGGTGTACATGTGTTTAGGGTTTCCCCACCCAAGATGTAACACCTTGCACTTGGTGATATTGAAATTTAATTTCCATGTGTGAGCCCAGCATTCCAGGGTGTCCAGTTCCCCTTGCAGGGCCAACCTCCCCTCTTCCCCTCAACTACTGCTCCCATCTTGGAGTCATCAGTGAAGAGACTCATTTCACACCCTATACCCTCCTTGATAGGTATGCATTAAACAGGATTGGACCCAGGACCGAGCCCTGCGGTACCCCACTACTGACCTCTCTAGGGTTCAAGAGCTCCCCATCAACCACTACTCTCTGGGTGCATCCAGCTAGCCAGTTTTCAATCCATCTGACCATCAAAGGGCCTACTTCCAACCCTGTCAGTTTCTACACCGGACCATTGTGGGGGACAGAGTCAAATGCCTTGCTGAAGACCAAGAATAATACATCCACAGGCTTTCCCCTGTCCAGTTCTGATGTTACCCATTTGTAGAACTCCTTAAGATTGGTTTGACATGATCTACCTGGCACAAACCCATGTTGCTGACTATCCAGACCTCCAACCTCCTCCAAGTACACCCCCAATCATTCCTTTAGCATACTGTCCATTAATTTTCCCACCACCAAGGTCAAACTAATGGGTCTATAGTTTCCTGGTACTTCCCTCTACCTCCCTATATGGATTGGCACCACATGTGCCTCTCGCCAATCCCTAGGTACCCTCCCTGTCTCAAGCAACCTGTTGAAGAGCTCCTCCAGGGGTGCAGCTAGTATGTCTGCCAATTTCCATAGAACTCTTAGATGAATGCCATCTGGCCCAAGAGATTTATCTTTCTTTAGGGCCTTGAGGGCTAACCACACCCTTTTGGTGGAGACAGCATCATCTGTCCCCTCCACCTTACTAGCCTTTTTATCCTTATCCTGATGTGACACACCTGAGGTACCTCTCCCTCCCTCTTGCTCCATTTCTGTTGCTCCCCTGATCCCACTCACTACCTCTTCTATCCCCATCATGTCTTGCTTTGTAGATATCCCATCCCCCTCCCTAGTGAACAGAGGTGAAGTACTCATTTAATACCTCTGCCTGGTCCCTCGCCTCTTCCACCCACCCTCCTTCTGATCTCAATCTGCCGAGATGGCCCTTAGTTTTTCTCCACTCCCCAATGTACCAGAAGAACCCCTTTTCTCCTCCATGTATCCCCTGTGCCAGCCGCTGCTCTTTACTGGACTTTGCCCCCTCACCATCTGGGTGACTTTTCTTGATGCAGGACAGTACATTTCCTTTTCCCTATCCCCTCTTGTTGTTTTATATTTTTTGTAGGCTGCCTTCTTTTCTCTGACCACTACCTGAACCTCACTGGACCACCAGCATGGTTTATGTGGCCTTGCTCCCTTACATTTCACCTTAGCACAGGTCCCGGTTTTATGACCTCCCATCTCTTTTCCACATTTGTCATTGATGTAATCCCCTTCAAGTGATCCTTGAGAATATTTCCCATGTCCAAAAACTCTTTCCTCTGAAGTCCACTGCCAGTATCCTAGATATCTCCCTCCTCCCCCCATGCTTATTTGAAACCAGACAGTATTGTGGTCGCTCCCAGTCAGGGGATCCTTTACAACCAGGTCCCTTACCAGATCCCCATCTGCCAGAATCACGTCCAGGACATGCCCCTCCCATTGTGGGCTCCATCACATGCTGTGTTAAGAACACATCCTGGAAGCCATCCAGCAGCCTCTGCTCCTTGGCCACCTTAGAGGACAAGGTTCCCCAGTTTGTACCTGGCATATTGAGGTCCCCCATCAACACCACTCCTTCCCCTTTTGGTCCACACTGGGCAATGATGTTGTCCAGCAAACCATCCTCCAGAATATCACCCATCCTGGGGGACCTATATACTACACCCAGCTTGACCTTGCCTCCTGCTGGGGTTCGTAAGGTGACCCATAAGGCCTCCACGTTTCTCTCTGCCTCTTCTACCCTAGCAATTTCTATGTCATCTCTAATGAACATAGCCACTCCACCCCCTCTGCCCTCCTTTCTATTCTTCCTAAGCATAGTGTACCCCCACATGTTTAGGTCCCAGTCATGGTTTTTGTTGGCCCACGTTTCCATGACCACCGCCACATCCACTCCCCCCCTTGAACAGCATGGCCTGGAACTCTGGCAACTTGTTTCCCAAGCTCCTGGCATTTACTAACACCACCCCTCACCCTTATCCCTAATCCCCTTTGTCGAACCCCACCCAGGTTCCTTATACTTCCATCCTCCCTCTGCTCCTCCTGAAACCTCCTCCCTCAGTCTGTTTCCCCCCTGTCCCCCTTGGGTTTGAAGGCTACTCCCCTCAACCGGAGGAGTGGGCTTCTGGTCAGCCCCTCTCTCATCCCTCCCCCCTCACAAGTTTAAACCCCACCTTTCTTGAATGTAGCCAGCCACCCCCTGTTTAAGGACTTCCTTCCCTAATGGGGGCAAGATGAAGCCTGTCCTTGGCATACAGTTCCTTATCCTCCCAAACTTTTTTCCAGTTCCCTAACACCCCCATATACATAAACGCATTATACATATATGTTTTTAAGCATATTCACACACACTTACTTTTATAATCGTATACATATCCTATACATACACACAAAGCATTTCAACACAAATACTTTTGGTTTTTTTAGCACTTGGGGTAGTAAGTAGTAGTGTCAGTGGCTCACCAAGTTGCACACTCACCTCTGAAGCTGGGAAGATCAGAAGGCTGTGGGTTCTATCCCCACACCAGGCACTTGGGTTAAATTCCAATACTAACACAAAAAGTGTTCCCAGATCTACAGGGGTTTGGAGCCATCTACAGGGAAATTTTTCCCATAGACTTGCATTGGTTATACAGGAAAATAGAGCAATTCTGCTTCCATAAGAAATAATGTAGAATACAGGAAAATCACCTTGGATTTATAGGGAAAATGCCAGATCAATCTGTGAGTACTACAGTAGTGCAGCATGAGGGGGGTGCTGCGCTCCTGAGGTGCCATCTTTCAGATGAGACATTAAACCGAGGTCCTGTGTGCGTGTTCTGGTGGTTGTTCAGGTGGACATTAAAGATCCCATGGCATGTCTCAGAAAGATTAGGGGAATCTTTTATCCAAACCTGAAAAATTTATGATATAATACATAATATAAATAATGAAAAAATGAAAAGGAAGAAAAAAAGTCATACAATCCTTTAAAATAAATACATATTCTTGCATACAATCCCCTATATAGGTATAAGGAAAATATGAATCTAAGTTGATATCCTATAATCAAAAAAAATTATCAAGCAAAATAAGTATTACATCATACAACAGCAAATCCCCCCCCCCGCGTTATGAGAAATAACACATTTTTTTAACCGTGGGTGCAAATTAGTCATGGAACCATTACAACATCCCCTTTTCCTATAATAAAAGAAAAATCAAGACATTTGGGTATATTACATCATACACCTGTTTCCCTCCCCCTATAATACAATCAGAAAAAAAGTATACTCAAGTTACTCACTTATCAAATGGAATATGTCTTAACCCAATGAAACCCCCATAATTTATATGAAACCACAGAGAGTGTGTTTTTCCACTTTAAAATTTAAAAAACAGAAAAAAGTGCTTGATAGTCAAAAAGCAAAAAGTGGAAGCGGAAATTACTTAAAACGAAAACTGCCTACCTGGCAAACTTAAACATACAGATCACCATAACCTTATTAGCAATATTGTTATCATAAGGAATATTTTCTTCATTTCATTTATTCTAAAAACTGAAATACATGACATTCTATTCTCCCATAACAGGACCTTAATTAGTCAGTCACTTTATTATCCTGTATCAAGCCATAAATTGTGTCTCCATAATCTCTCAAATTTGTTTTTGGTCAGGATCTTCTTCTCTCTTTCTCTCAGGTTTATAATTGCTGTTTCTATAACAGTAAATAATTGTGCAGGGTTGTGTCCTTTTATTGTAATGAGAATAGGCATCTATATTGCCGAATATAATACTTTAAACACCCCAGAACCACATGCATTGTACTTGGTCATAGGAATGCCACCTATAAGGGAGAATACCCAAAAATAATATTTGTGGGTTAAGAAAAAGCAAAGCTGAAATTTTTCATTTTCCATGAAATATAGTCCATAAGGGTAATATATGGGGACATTGAAAGTATAAATGTTCCATTGTTTCAATAATTCCATTACAGGTCTCATTTCTAACACACATTCTTTCTATGAGTTCTTTATGTTTCAAGTTTCACTTTACATTGAGTTTTTATGAGCACAAAACCACTGTACATCCCACATTTTCTCTGAAATATATAACAAAGAACTAAGGGGACACCTCTGCCTTACTCCTCTTTTAACTGCACATTTCTTCCCCATCCAGCCTTTTATGTATGGTTCAACAGTTGATTTTTTTTATAAGATTTAATCCACTCAATAAATGTTCCTGGAAAGGCATACTCCTCCAGACATTTCCACAGATAGGCATGAGAAATTTTATCAAATGCCCTGTTCTGATCAAGACTAACCAAAAATCCTATGATTTCGTCTGAATTCCCTCTATCCATAATTTCTCTTAGACATATCAGACCATCCGAAATGTTCCTAGCAGGGATGCCACAAGACTGAGAATGGTGGATTATTAGGTCTAAAACCCAGGCTAATCTTTTCCCCAACAATTTCATCAATATCTTACAATCAGTATTTAGGAGTGTTATTGGTCTCCAGTTTGTGAGGATAGACTTACCTCCTGTTTTATATAATAAAATAAGCAGCCCATTGTACATGCTCTCCTCTGACATGCAACACATATTCATGTAGTTCATTGGGTAAGCCATCCTAACCAAGGACTACCCCGGCTTTTAACCCTTTAATAATAAGTTCTAGTTTTTCCTTAGAAATTGGGCCCACTAGTGCATTTTTGACTTCCAGAGGTAATTGTAGCACTTTACATGATTTTAACCATTTCTCCATTACCTCCCCCTTGTAGCTGAGGGTCCTGTACCATTTTATTGACATGACTTTCTATTTCTGACATTATCCCTGTTTGAGTATCCACAATTGTGCAATTGGTTGTTATCACCTGATTCAAAGTTTTCTTATCCCAAAGGGAAATACAACAGTCGAAGGTGTTGGTATGTCCATGTGTCCCTTGTGTCCCAAAATGCTGTTCTTTCTTCAAGGATTTCGTCCTATCATACTGAATGCTGTTCATTTAAACAGTAACTTGCTTAATTTGTGTCTCCAAATTCACCGGGGAATCCGTTTGTATAGTGTGTATAATTCTTTTTGTAGTTCTAAATAATGCTTATTTTTGTCATTTCCATTTATTCCTCTAATTGTTTTAAATGTTTTTTTGACATAATCCTTATTTTCCTCCCACCAGACATCTAAATTCTCATATAGAAAAAACACAGATTTCCTAGCATTTAAAATATGGTTTAAACCTATTCTGACGTCCGGGATATCTAGCAGGCTCAAAATAAGCCTCCAGTACCCTGAATCCCTCTGTTTTATTTTGAAGTTAGAATTGGCACAGGTCAAAAGGCCATGATCTGAGGAGCTCACCCCATCACTTTTGCTTCTTGTGTTGGAAACTTGTCAGAAAGAAACCAATAATCGATTATTGTTACTAAGCATCCTCTAAAATATGTATGTAGTGCTTTAGGATAATTTGCCTCAAAAACATCTATCAAAGCAGTTTGAGATATTAAATTATTTAAAACCACAAAATCACTATACCTTTTAGTTGTTGTGAGACCCCATTGCATCTTTTCCATCCACAATTAAAATCACCTCCAAACAAAATGTGTTTTGATGTAAATAGGTATGGTCATATTAATTTTAGCATATGTATCCTATCAACCTTGGCTTGAGGGGTATAAACATTTATTAGCTGAAAATCAGATTTCCACAATATAATATCTAATAGGAACACTCTCCCTGGGAGAACATCTACCATGTGAATAAGCTGAATGGCCAGATCAGTGAAACAGATTCCAACCCCACTGCAAATATCCTCCCCCATGGACCAGAAACTCGGGCCCCATATCCATGCCTTACTTGCTTTCTCTGTCTCATATGGGGAATGGAGTCTGGTACCTTGTAAATACACAATATCAAATTTATTCCTAGCAAACATCTTGTATGTAATGAGCCTCTTCCTTTCTGATTCTATACTACAGTATTTGCATTTAAAGAAGCAACAGTTAAAGTAAAATCAAAGGGAGCCATATAACACAATTAGAGGTGTCATGAAATGTTTTTTCTTTACACTCGCCCTAGTGCCCATTCTTCATCTGACACTTTTGTTTTCAGGCCCAACTGTAGCTTCATGTTCAGAAGCCCTGTCAGTGGATACATGTCAGAGTCCTCCTCCATCTCTGGCTCCTCCCATTGTAGCATAGTGCATTTATTCTGTGTCTCTAAAGGCGCTGTTTGTTGCTTCAGGGGAGCTGAATTATGTTTTGCCTTCCCCCATTTTGTTATAACTAGCTGGAATTCAGGTTCAACATGAACTGAGGGGAGGGCATGGGGTTCTCTGTTACTTCCACACCCTCCTGCATGTCTGTTGGAGGGTGTGTGTGTGTTAGATCCATGATTTGGTGAAGGCTGCTCCCTTTCTTCTGACTCTGAGGGCTGAGCCATTGTGTCCCTCTGCTGGGAATGAGGGTTTCTTGTCTTTTTTTTGCAGTTTTATGAATATAACAGTCCTGCACTTCAAAGTCTGCATCATCAGTGTTGTGGGCCACCCATGGGCAGTCTATAAAAGTGTGGCCAGTCATCACCACAAGGATTGCATTTAGGGTTCCTAGTGCAATGGCCTCCTGAATGACTCAACTCCCCGCAGAAGGTACATTTTAAAATTTCACAATTATTGCTAATGTGGCATGGGGAACCACACTTATAGCATCTTCTGGGTTGCCCAGGGTAGAAAATGAAACCCTTATTCCTCCTTATATAAAAACAGTTAGGGAGGTGTCCCACATCACTCATAGTTTGTTTCAGCTTTTTTTAAACTTCCACCCACCATTCCCAGATCCTTCAGTACCCATAATGGGGTCAAGAGTCCCTTGCATATCATACCATTGTTCCAACAGTAAATAATGTTTGAAATATTTATCCCCTTGTTTCAAAATAATACAGTTATAACACGGAAAGCTTATTTGGTTAGGGGGATGATCTGGAAAGGTGTCCACTGTGGGTTGGTTTTCAGATTGGAGTGTTTACTCCAGTGTCTTTCAAGTAAGTCTGGAGTGCAAAAACTAATGTCAAACATTGACTCCCCTAGAGCGTGGAGCAACGCATAAATGTCAGAGGGTGTAAAACCCAAGGATTGTTTAATTTGAATTTTTCCTACAAAAAATCTGTCTGGGGGGTTTCAATGCCCCTCAAGTATCGTAGCCAGATGGTGTTTCTCTGTTTTGCCAGGTCTATGGGTTTGTGAAACAAACTAGCATACGTTGATTGTTCTGGATTTCTAGGCAGTGGGATCACTTTGGCCAGAGGTTGCCAACCCTTTGGTCCTTGGGGAACCTGAAGCCTCCTCTCCCTCTTGAATGGATATATCAGTTGGCCTGGGTTTGGAATTATTACTTGAAACAGATCTTGGGGCCATTTCCGAGGAGGTATCATAAAACATTTCTCCTTGTGTGTCTAAAGAGGAGAATGAAATTGTACCTGTATTGGAGCTTGTCATAACGTTACACATGTCCAGTTGTGCAACAGTCAGCTCTATGACCTGTGACTGTGGATGAGAAAGATCCAGGAATTGGGAACCTTGAATCAGGGATCCACTTGTCTGACTCAGCTGGCATCCAACCTGCCTCCTGCAAGGCCCTCTCTGGTGACCAATCTCCTGGAGTAGGATAGTCCATTTTCTGTTTCAGCAGCTGTTTCTTACCCATGACTGCTGGAGTGGAAGGTGAGCAGGTGCCAAACATAAACAATTTTGCAGGACCTGCTAGTGAGGTCTCTCTTGGAGAGTCAGTTGCACATTTGCATTTTTTCTCCTCTTCTTCAGATTTATTTTTTTTATGGACAACTGGTGCTTGATCGTTTTGAGCTGTGCCTGCAGAACTGCCCATTAAACTTCTAGTACAGCAGCTCCTGTGGCATATTGTAATGAAGTGCCCTGCCCCAGACCACCCGGTGAATTCATAGACTGGGTAAGAGCTACATTTATTATTTCAGAGTTGTTTCCTGCATCTTTGTCACTGGTATGCACATTACCATTTGTAGACACTGTTTCCAACAAAATTTCCCTTACTGCCACGTTTTCCTCATTCATCTGTATATCTTTATCCCCAGAGCAGTTCAGTCCAGGAGTTGGGGACCGAATCCCCGGCCTCTGCAAAACGTCCTCCTTCTTTGACTCCATACTCAGGACTGAGCTCACAGCATGGCACGTGACACCCCCTACCAATGAGTAGGGAAATTTCCCTGGTGTCCTGGACAAATTTCCCGCATTCACTAAAAATACCACCAACTGCTTAATCTGGTTCAATTTCAGTTAGTTACCATCTGCATCCACCACCACCCCTGCTGGTTGCCCCTGAAAAAGGGACTTCTAGTCTCAGTTGGCCTATCTGTTCAACAAAATTAAATAAATAAGTAAGAAACCTTGTCAGAATAGGGGGATGAGGGAGTGGGATATGGTTAGAGACTCAGTTAGCCTTCACCCCTCCAGAATGCACACCCCACAAGGGGATTGGCAGGGGATAATGGGGAACAGTGAGGGATAAAATAGGGAACAGAATACTGGCACAGAAGAGGTGGGTGTGGCTAACTTGAGGAAAGGATGGGGGGAAGATTGGGAACAAAAGGGGATGAGAGGAGGTGGTATGAAATTGTGAAAGGGAAGAATTAAAGAGGAGTGAAGAGGAAGGGGGGAGGCAAGCCTTACCTCCAGGAGTGGAACACCAAGGGTATGAACACTATGTGATGTAAACCCAGCTAGTGCTATAGGCTATTGGCATGCCTAGGGAGAGGTCGAAAGGGATAGAGTAGTGGAAATAGAACAGAAGAGAGGACAGGGAGGGGTAATGAAGGAGAGGTGGGGCAGGTGCAATTGCAGGATGAGGAAATATAGTGTCAAAGAAGATAGGACAACAAATGAGTAGACAGGACAGAATGCATACCTAAGTTGAGGGAGTTCCAATTGTTTGGAAAGTGATAGGAAAAGACATCTCTCCATGAAGTGAAAGTACAGGCAGGGAAGGTGAGGGTCCTGTAGGGGAAGTTGCAGAGGGAGTAGGTGGGGTTAAATACTCTGCACAATAGGCGTATTGGAGGGAATGTGTTGAAGATGTACAAAATCATTAACAAGGAGGCTCTAATGGAAGAATTAAATTGAAAATGTTACAATGGAACAAAAAGTAAGGGGACATGAACCACAAATTAGGCCAAACAATTTAAAAACAAGCAAGTGTAAGATTTATTACACACAATGGACATTAGACATTTGCAATAATCTGCCTTCTAAAGTGAAAAACAGCAGTCAGATTTTTATGGCTATGTGGACCAAGCTCTGCAGATGTTATGCCATCAACAGATTTATATAACAGCACTGTGGAAGCATGTGACCGGACCGCTGCCTGATGTGCTGCCACAGTGCTCCAGCATAGTTTCCAATGATTCTGTTTATGTAGCCCTTCCCCTCCGTAGGCCACATAAACACATCCCCTTCCTGGTGATTACTTTTCCTTTCCGCAATTACAGAAGTGACATCTGCTGTGTGCAACATTTCGGCACTGACTTAAACTGCACATGCATGAGCATCACGGATACATAAGTCATGTCAGTGCCACCATGTTGCACACAGCTTACTCCGGGGCAAACTTCGCATGTGCAAGTATCAGGTTTGTGCAATACTGTAATCACTACAGTATTAGTTACAGCTGACTCCAGTGCGGAGAGAGCACTGCATATTCTTTTCAATGCTCTTGCTGCTTCTAAAAGCTCTTCACAGCTGTATCAGCTCTGACCAGATATTGTCTATATTGTGAGGAAGTGGGGGGGGGGAGGAGAGGAGCTGTATTAGTTGAGCTACATCAAGCAAAAGGCAGGTTAGGTAGCCTTTTCTTTCTGAGCAGCACTACTGCCATTGTAGTCAGTGTTTTTTGTGTGATTTTGTTTCCTGTTTTCTGTGGTTTGTTATTTTAGGTCTGTACAACAGCTGGATTTTTTTTACTGAATTAGTTTTGCCTCTGTAGTTTGACTATATTGATTTCATTTTTGTTTATTGATTGAAATTAGCATTTTTTTCATGTATAAAGCAATGTCATTATAATTTCCTGAGTTGTTGCATCTTGTGTGTGTCCCCCTAGTCCCTTAAATCCCTGTTGTGTACTGTTTGTATACTGTTTGTGTAAAACACAAAAATATATATATTTGTGGTGTTGTTTGTTTGCTGTGTACAGTACTTCAGTAAAGATTTGTAAAATGTTGTGTAGTCTTGTGTGTGTGTTCCCCTAGTCCCTGAAATCCATGTTGTTTGTGTAAAAAAAAATTGTGGTGTTGTCATTGTTTACTGTCTGTGCACCTCAGTAAAGTTTTATAAAGTATGGTGTAGTCTTGCATGTGTCCTCTTAGTCCCTTAAATTTCTGTTGTTTATTGTTTTTATACAAAACAAAAAAATTAAAAAGAACCAAAAAAAAAATATTTGTGTCGTTGCTGTTGTTTACTGTCTGCATACCTCAGGAAATATTTGTAAATTGTTTTGTTGGGGTCCTAATTCTACAATAACAAAATGCCCATAGGGAGACCCTCTGCTAAAGTAGGAGCTGCTGGCAGTGGTGATGCTGGAAAAAAAGTTTAGTTTCTGTGGTTCTGAAGGGTATTGTAACCACTAGTGATGCAGTCTCATCAGGGGCTGGTACTGCTGGTAGTACTCAATGAGGAGTAGTTGCTACAAGTGGAGGCATTAGTGTAGCCAAATTTTTCTCAGCAAAATTTGTGGCAATGATGCTGGTAGGTGCTGGTACTGGGCAGTGTGGGTGGTGGAGGCAGGGACAACAGGAGCAGTTCAAGAACTCCAAAATGTCTTCTTCTGTGAATGTGGTTGAGGACGAGGACTCAAAGATGGTTGATGTTCCCAAAACTGGTGTTGATGAGCCTGAGCATGACTCACACTGTGATGTGGCAGAGCTGAGGGTTTCTTCATGCAGGGCCAGGGAATCAGATGCTTCTGAGAAGGAAATACTGGAAGGTGAAAGATTTGATGATGATGCTGATGAGGACAGATCTCAGGAGGTTAGCAGCCTAGGTGGGGATGATGGTCTGAATCCTCTATGGGAACCTCAGAAAAGAAAAGTAAGGATGAGGAAATTACTAAAGACCCCCTCCCCCACACACACACACACACCGGTCCTCCAGCTGTTGGCACTGTTGAGCCAATAATAATAACAGAGGGCAAGCATTAAGGATGCAATACTTGAAGCAACATCCCATTGTGTTAGGGAAAAAAGCAAGAGCAAAAGAAGGAGGAAACCACTTTGGTTCTCAGAAACAGTAGCAGAAAAGGGCAGAGCCAAAAGGTTGGCCTTCAGGAAATATAAGGGACCGAAGCGTGATGAAGATAGGGAGGCATACCAAACTTCCCTAAGGGAAGCAGGGAAGGCAGTAAGGCAGGCAAAGGCTCAAACTGAGGAAACACTAGCACGGACAGTAAAAGAAGGGGACAAGACTTTCTATGGATACATTAGTGAAAGGAGAAAGTCCAGAGGGGGTATTGCTAAGATCAAAGGGGATAAGGGGGGTGTGGAGGAGGACCAGGGAAAAGCATCTATCCTAAATAGATACTTCTGCTCATTATTTACTGAGGAGAAGGTATGGCAGGGCCCACAGCTCAGCAGCATGGACACGGGGGGGAGGGAAGTGTGCACAAGTCCCTTCACAAAAGAAAGGGTCCTACAAGAGCTCGCTAAGCTCAGGGTGGACAAGGTAATGTGACAAGATGGCATACATCCCAGGGTACTAAAGGAGCTAAGGGTAGAACTAGCAGAGCCATTAACAGAACGGTTTAGTGAGTCTCTGAGCACAAGAGAGATCCCAGAAGACTGCAGAAGGGCTCATGTGATCCCGCTTCAAAAGAGTGGTAGCAGGAAGGAGGTAGAGAACTACAGACCAGTCAGTCTTACCTCAGTCATGGGCAAGATTATGTAGGCACTCCTTAAGGAAAGGATAGTGTAACACCTGGAATCCATAGGAGCACAGGATCCAAGACTGCATGGGTTTACAACAGGAAGGTCCTGTCCAACTAATCTCATAGATTTCTTTGACTGGGTAACCAGAGTGTTGGACCAAGGGGGTGCAGTTGATGTCACCTACCTTGACTTCAGAAAAGCTTTCAATACTGTTCCACATAGAGGATTGATTAATAAGCTGGGTAGGCTCGGGGTGGGTCAGAAGTTGGTCAACTGGGTGGCAAACTGGTTGGCGGGCAGAACACAGAGAGTGGTGGTAAACAGTATACAGTCTGAATTGATGCAAGTCACAAATGGGGTACCTCAGGGATCAGTCCTGGGGCCAGTCCTCTTCAATGTCTTCATCGGTGACATTGCAGATGGACTGGAGGGTAAGATTTGTCTGTTTGCAGATGACACCAAGGTCTGCAACAGAGTAGATGATCCAGATGGGGTGGGCAGAATGAAAAGAGATCTGGATACACTGGCAAAATGGTCAGAACAGTGTCAACTGGGGATTAGCGCAAAGAAGTGCAAGATCATGCACATAGGGAAGAGAAACCCTGAAGCCACTTATAGATTGGGAGGGGAGTTGCTGGCAATCACAAGGGAAGAAAAAGACTTGAGCATCGTTACCACAGATTACCTGAAACCATCCAAGCAGACCACTAAAGCAGTAGGTAAGGCTGAGGGGATGTTGGGGTGTATTAGCAGGGGTATCACAAGCCATAAGAGGTAGGTAATAATCCCTCTTTACAAGACACTGGTTAGGCTATATCTGGAGTACTGTGTGCAGTTAGTGGTGGGTGAAGTGGCCCCAATCCACTCCATGAAGTGATTCGTGGAGTGAAGGCGAATTCACGGAGTGCTCCACAACGCGAAGCGGAGTACTTTGCGTTATAATGGGTAACGCGAAGTCCATTGAAAACAATGACTTTGCATTACTCTGCCTTCCCAACCACTACTCCACCAATTCTTAAGGCGAAGAATATTGAAAACAATGTACTCCACCTCACTTCATCTTGTTTTTAAGCTCCAAAGGTGAATTTTGCAGTGATTCGTGGGATTTCAGGTCACACAGGCTCTAGATTGTTCTGCACAGCCTCAGTTTGGGGTAGTGTGTGTATGAAGCTATAGGAGACAATCTGCTCTGAGAGCTCTCTGTGATTCAAACCTTCTAAAAGCTGTTAAAAAAGCCTTTTTGGGTCATTTGTTTTGCTGAAACTTTAGTTAATCGATTATAGGAAACTCTCCTGTGCTCATATCATCAAGCGTTTATTGTTTGTGTGTGGATTTTGAATGTTAATGTACAATATTCAGTCTGTGTACTGAGAGACAGTGGAAGTGTGCTTTGGGTAGGGGTGTATCTGTGGTGTAGGTAGATTAACTTGGAGAAAAAGACAGTGCTTTCTGTTTTGGTGATATTTTTCTTGTATAACTATGTTAATGTACACACAGTAATATTTTCAATAGTTCTTGCCATTTTTTTGCTGATTGTTGTGGTGCAGTAGTGCATAATTTTAGTTTGTTTAATACTGAAGTTTTCAATTTGCTACGCATTACTTAGTGTGTGTGCGAGTATGTGTGTGAAGGCATGTCATCAAATCAGACACCTTTTATTGTGCCACATAATTTCAGCAATGTGAGCCTGCTATCCACTGCAGTTGTGTAATTTTTGTACTTCTTTGTGGTATCTTTACTGGTACTAGTACTAGTCACTGTTACTGCAGCAGTGCAGTACACTGCTCCCCCGCCCCCTGCGGCCCGCCCCAACTGGCAAAGGAATAATTTTCCAGATTTGAATGTCTGATGGTGAGCACTGGTTAGGTGTTGTGCCTTTGCATCTGCATGTCTTCAGTGCGCAGCTCAATCTTAATCTGTCTGTGCATTTGCATCTCTTTAGGGCCCAATCTCCATCTCTAACTTAAGTCACAGTTGTTTCTTTGGCTTCCCTTCAGAGTACTGTACAGGTGTGGTGCATAATTCTGCATGAACATTGTACTCATTAATATGCGTTTTTAAGTCAGGACCATCATCACGAGTCACTCGTGATACAAATCACGTTCTTCATCATCACGGTCACAAATGCAGTCACAAATCACGATTTACGATTATGTCACGAATCACAACATTAATTTTTTTACTAGTTACTTGGATGTATTGTAAGCCTGTTTTGTACTATCTCTCCAGGCTTCACTATCCCACCATTGTACTCATTAATAAGTGTTTTTAAGTCAGAGATTTGGACAGTATCTGCAGTACATACACAGACTGGAAAGAAGACTGACTGCACACATGCAGTTTAGCACAGTATACTTGCGCTGCTCAGAATACAAAGTGTCATGCATATGGAAGACAACAAAAAAGGGCATAATTACAAACAAGGGTCAGGAATAGTGGATGAATACATTTTATAACACAGTAGGAAGGTGTCTGGGGGTACATGGTGTGAGGAAAAAATAAACTAATGTGGGATCCCATGGTGATCCAGCAGCAGTTCCAGCATGGACATAATTTGTAGCTGATGTCCCTTTATGTTATCCTGGTGGAGCAGCAGGTGCTGCTCTGGCCCTCCTCTTCTTAGGGATGCTGCCATGCACAGCTGCACCCTCTGCCACAGAATGGCCAGCAGATGCAGGCATGGTCCGTTCTGTGGCAGCCTGCCACTCCAACTGGTGGTGATTGAACATATGGGTGTGCTGGCCCCCAGTCCCCAGGTGAGTCCCCCGGGGGGGCCACGGTGCACCTCCACCTCACATAGGTGGCACTTGACCACGCTGCTGCCCCCCCAACACAGTCAAACAACTGCTAAACAACGGAGGTGCGGGGAGGACCAGGCACAGGTAGGGGAGGACCAGATGAACTGGCAGCCGACTGGTCACAGTGCTGAACAGGGATGGGATCCACACCTGGGTCTGGTGGAGCAGGCACATCCTGCTCCAGAGGACCTGGTGCTGGACTTGGTGTTGGTGGTGGTTCAACTGCCTCAAAGTCAGGACAGGAGGTGGTGCTGGTCTTGCTTCCGGGGTAGACAAACAACTAACTACTTGTAAAGGTAAGAAAAATAAAATTTACAGAAAGAACAAATTAAGTAAAAAAGAGTACAGAAAAGACAAAAAAATGTAGCTTTTAAAAAAGTTGTTGGGTCTAAATCAAAGTTTAAATCTCCTCGCTCTGATCTCAAAGTATCAGCAGTCACAAAACACACTCCTTTCTCTCCGTCTGCACAGGAGAAAGTAAAAGTGTCTGCGTGTATGACTCACTTCCTTCCTGCCTAGCTAAAAAGCATGTGACTTACAGTACCATAAGCCATGTGATGTGCGGGGGGGGGGCTGCCAAATCTGAAACACCAAGTGGATCACTTAGAATCATAATGAGGAATGCAAAGTCCATTAAAAACAATGACTTTGCCTTACTTCGCATTGCCATTCCACCTTAATGTGAAAAGGTAATGACAAGGCGGAATGAGCACTTTGCATTGCCCACTCCACATAGCAGAGTGGCAACATGAAGTGCCCATTTCACGTTCACTTCGACGGCGGAATTTAAATTCACTGCATCTCTACGTGCAGTACTGGAGGCTGCACCTGCACAAGGACATTAACAAAAGGGAGGAAGTCCAGAGATGGCAACCACAATGGTGCAGGGATTGCATCAGAAAACATATGGGGACAGATTAACAGAGCTCAATATGTGTACCCTAGAACAAAGGAGGGGAGGGAGAGAGGGGGGATATGATCAAAACATTCAAACATCGTCGGGGCATTAACAAGGTAAAATAGTCTAACATGTTTCAATATAAGAAAAATAGCAGGACAAGAGGACACAGCATGAGATTAGAGGGAGGCCGATTCAGGGGTAATGTGAGGAAGTTCTTTTTCACAGAAAGGGTAGTGGATGCATGGAACTGCCTACCTCAGGAAGTGGTGGATATGAATAAAGTGCAGGGCTTCAAACAGGCATGGGATAGGCATAAGGGAGCAATACAGATGAGTATGAATAGACAGGCCATTGACAGAGTAAAGACCTATGGCACATTCATAAGGTAGAAAAAATGGGCAGACTGGATGGGCCTTGTGGTCCTTATCTGCTGTCAACTTCTATGTTACTGTGTAACAGATTATGAGTCACCAGCTGCAGCAGTACAGAAATCAGGCACAGGGTCATAATGTCGCAAGACATTATGCCTCATGGAGAAATGGCACTGTCAATACAGCGCGACTACTGCCATGAGGCATGTCTTTTTTCTGTGGGGGGATCTGCCCCCCACACACCCCATTATGGGGGGCTGTGCCCCCCGAATCCCCCCACTAAAGATTCTCAACTCCAGGGTTGTTCACCTCGGGGAGCACACAAATCAGTAAAAAATAAAATATTCTGGGACCAGGAATCAAACCCAGTCCCAGACACAGCATCTGGGTTCTTGCTGCTGAGGCTCAGTCCTGTGAGCCATGGCAGCTACTCAGTGGAACCTACTCCCAGCAGAGGTCATATCCTCTGCCTGGGAAAGCGCTACTGGTGCAATACTGCGTATAGCAGTATACCATTGCACCATTAGCACTTACAGCCTACGCTGTACCTGCTTAGCCATAATGTCATTCGTTAATAAGCATGCAACATTATGACCCAATAGGTTCAAATCATGCCCCAAAATACCTATTTCTAGCCCTCCAATGTCCTAGCACTCTGTCCACCACCATGTGTAAACAAGGACCACAGAATCCTTAGCTTGGGATTCTTACATTCTTGACCCAGATGATGAAACAGTAGCTATCTTCCAGCTATGCCAAGCAAGTATGAGCCATGGGGAAAAAGGGTAGCCATCTAGGCACTGCTGGGCAACACACACACACTTCACATTCAGGCACCTGCTGTGCTGGACTCAGCACCAAAGGGAAGCTGATGCAGGGGGAGGTGGGACTTCTCACTTATCAACCTCACTGGACAAGGTATTCTAAAGTGGCATAGATACAGTACAAGTCATATTAAACTGTTCCTCCAACTCACAGGTTTGGCATTTTTCAGTGAGTTGCTTAATGTGTGCAATTTGCACTGCAATTAATTAATAATAGTTTCCTAATGGTTTGTCTCCAGCTGCTATTCAGTTTCAGCTTGCTTGGCAGCTCTATGGAAACTTTTGTTAATGGGGTGCAACTCATTAAGCAACCTGTAAAAAAACTACAGAACCACTGAGCTGGAACCCGATTTCACTACTGCAGTGTGCAGTGCAACTTGATTGACATGTCATTTTACCCAGTCCCACAAAGAAGCTCTTACCCACTTCCACCCAATAGTGATCCTGCATTTGGAACGAGAACCCTGCCCCCACTGTCATGTTCTTTTCCCTGTTTCCAAGGACTCCACTTGCTGCCGTTTTCTTCTGTTGTGGCCAATCTGTCCAGCAATTTCAGTATTAATGTACTGTACAATGTTACTTTTTTTCCTTTTTGAGCCTAGACTACCCATCATTCCAGTCAGTCCTGTTTATCATTTCTAATTTGTCCAGTCCCTAAAATTCCCAAGCTCACTCTCACCACAGTACTCCCTTTCTCTCTATGTGTTCTAACATACTAACATACTATTTGCCAGCAGATTAGGCCTTACGGTCTATCGAGTCTGCTCGAACCTCAGATCCCTAGTTGGGTGCCGAGGCCCTCCCCTCCCTTGTGTTCCAGAAACCCCTATCATCCATCCACACACCCTTGGGACAGGCCATCACCTGATACATCCACTTTCTGTGTCTGTCCCACCCTCTCTTGAAGCCCTCCACTGTGGATCTCTGAACCAGCTCACCAGGCAGTGCATTCCAAGGGTCCACCACCCTCTCAGTGAAAACCTCCTCCTCTTTTCCCTCACCCTTCCACCTTCCAACTTCAAACCATGCCCTCTGGTGATACCTTCCTGCTTTAGTCTAAAGATCCCTCCATGTTTACCCTATTTATTCCTTGAGGTACTTGAAGACCTCAATCCATGTCCCCCTGTCTCTCTCTCCTCCAATGAAAACAGGCAGAGCTCTCAAGTCTGTCCTCATACGTCAAATCTCCTAGCCCTCTTATCAACTTGAGTTGCCCTCCTCTGTACCCTCTCCAGGAGCTGTATGTCCCTCTTCAAGTGTGGTCTCCAGTACTGTACACAGTACTCAAGAGGTGGTCTAACCAGTCCATTGTACAGCAGCAGAATCACTTCCTTGCTCCTAGAGGTGATCCCCCTTATGATGTATCCCAACATCCTGTTTGCCTTGCTAGCCGCTCTCCTGCACTGCTCAGAGTTATTCATACATGCATCCACCATGACCCCTAGGTCTTTTTCCCCTATTGAGGCCTCCAACTCCTCCCCTCCCAGGGTGTACCTGTGTTTAGGGTTTCCCTTGCACTTGGTGATATTGAAATTTAATTTCCATGTGCCACACTCTGGAAAAGGATATAAAGATCTCTGAAACTTAGCTATCCTGTCAGTATTGCTGTGTTTAGGGCTCTTTATGACAAAACGTTCGGCGAAATCTGTAAATGTTTCCATAGTACCTAGCTGTCCTGCTGATGGTTCCCTCTCTAGCCTTACCATACGCAGCCATGAACCTAACCCCTCTCTTCCCTATCTAACTTGCTCAATAGTCAGCTGCCATGCTGGCCCTCTGAACCCTTGGCACTACTTTCTCACTAACTACTCCCTCCCGCCACTCAAATAGATGATACAGTCTTCATCATGGGCCCATCTGAAGCCTAGGACACCATCCAAGCACATAAACGGTCACTGAGGGCTGAAATGTTAATAATTGTACCTTTCTATAGAGGCCTGAATAAATATGTTACCTTAACTTCTATGTCCACGAAGGTTGTATATACCACAATAATGTTATGAGATGCATGTATGTTCCCATGTGAATACTTGGAATGTATATATTGCACCTACCATTTATCTGTAAGTTTGCTTTTACCTTTGCACATTTTGTATACTGCACCTTTAATTTATGTATGTATAACTGTCCTTGACAACAACAGGTCCACCTTGTAAATGAGCTTGCTCAACGGTGATCGCCTGGATAAATAAAGATTTGATGATGATGATGTGTGAGCCCAGCTTTCCGTGGTGTCCAGGTCCCCTTGCAGGGCCAACCTCCCCTCTTCTCCCTGAACTACTGCTCCCATCTTGGAGTCATCAGCGAAAAGACTCATTTCACACCCTATACCCTCCCTGATGTCCGATATGTATGCATTAAACAGGATCGGACCCAGGACCGAGCCCTGCGGTACCCCACTACCAACCTCTCTAGGGTTCGAGAGCTCCCCACAGACCACTGCTCTCTGGGTGCATCCAGCTAGCCAGTTTTCAATTCATCTGACCATCAAAGGGCCTACTCCTAACCCCATAATTTTCTCCACCAGACCATTGTGGGGGACAGAGTCAAACACCCTGCTGAAGTCCAAGAATAATACATCCACAGGCTTTCCCCTGTCCAGTTCTGATGTTACCCATTCGTAGAACTCCACAAGATTGGTTTGACATGATCTACCTGGCACAAACCCATGTTGCTGACTATCCAGACCTCCCACCTCCTCCAAGTACACCCCCAATAGTTCCTTTAGTATACTCTCCAATAATTTTCCCACCACCGAGGTCAAACTGATGGGTCTATAGTTACCTGGTACTTCCCTCAACCCCCCTTTATGGATTGGCACCACATGTGCCTCTCACTAATCCCTAGGTATCCTCCCTGTTTCAAGTGACCTGTTGAAGAGCTCCACCAGGGGTGCAGCCAGTATGTCCGCCAATTCCCATAGTACTCTCAGATGAATGCCATCCGGCCCAGGAGATTTTTCTTTCTTTAGGGCCTTGAGGGCTAACCACACCCTTTTGGCAGAGATAGCATCATCCATCCCCTCCACCTTACTGGCCTTTTTATCCTTATCCAGATGTGACACCCCTGGGGTACCTCTCCCTCCCTCTTGCTCCTTTTATGTTGCTCCCCTGAGCCCACTCACTGCTGCTTCTATCCTCATAATGCCTTGCTTTGTAGATATCCCATCCCCCTCCCTAGTGAACACAGAGGCAAAGTACTCATTAAATACCTCTGCCTGGTCCCTCACCTCTTCCACCCACCCTCCTTCTGATCTCAATCTGCTGAGATGGCCCTTAGTATTTCTCCACTCCCCAATATACTGGAAGAACCCTTTTCCCCCTCCATATATCCCCTGTGCCAGCCGCTGCTCTTTACTGGACTTTGCTCCCCTCACCATCCGGGTGACTTTTCTAGATGCAAGATGGTACATTTCCTTATCCCTATCCCCTCTTGTTGTTTTATATTTTTTATAGGCCGCCTTCTTTTCTCTGACCACTATCTGTACCTCACTGGACCACCAGCATGGTTTATGTGTTCTTGCTCTCTCCTTTTATAAAATGCTGATTTGCAGTTCTGTTTTGTCAAAGTGATCAAATTCTTGATTTAATATGAGTATCATTTCTACCAGTACACATGTTAAGCTATGCTTTCAACCATTTTAGTAGTGCAGAATGCAAATAAAGGAGTCACGGTTGTACTGGATCTCTCAGCCGAACGGCAGTACGTACTGAACAGGGCAGCATTGTTTTATGCTGTATATTAATTTACTGTACCTGGTGGTCAAGAGGTTTGTGGCATGGTCCTTTATCCCAAAGAAGTTGTCAAAAATGTCCCTGATGTATTTCTTATACTGCACTGTATGTAAATACATTGAAATTATGACAGCCACACACCCCATCTCCCGCCTGCTTGCCACAGCCACCGCTGCTCCAAGCCCGGTCTGAAGTGTCACAATCCCATCTAGATCCCCAAAAGACTGTTTTCAAACATTAATCTCTCTCCTTAGTCTGCGTACTGTACTGTAGTTACAGAAGTGCTCACTCTACTGAGAATGGTTGCGTCCTTTCTTCCCACTGGCACTACAGTTGTAAATGATGTAATTTAGCAGTGCTAGTGAGGAAGGAGGTACCATTCTCAGTAGAGCAAGCACTTCTGTAACTACTTTGCAGTATGCAGGCTAAAGAGAGAGATTAATGTTTGAAAACAGTCTTTTTGGGTTTCTAGATGGGACAGTGACATTTCAGGCTGGCTTGGAACAGTGGTGGCTGTGCCCGGTGGGCGGGGGATGTGGCTGTCATAATTTCAATGGATTTACATAAAGCGCAGTACAAGAAATATATCAGGGAAATTTTTGACAACTTCTTTGGGACAAAGGAGCATGCCAGAAACCACATGACCACCAGGTACAGTAAATTAATATACAACATAAAGCAATGCTGCTCTGTTCAGTACAGTACTGCTGTTCAGCTCAGAGAGCCGGTACAACCGTGACTCCGTTATTTGCATTCTGCACTACTAAGATGATTGAAAGCATAGCTTAACGTGTAAACTGGTAATGATGATACACATGTTAAGTCACAATTTTGATCATTTTGATAAAACACTACAGCAAATCAGCATTTAAAAACAGACTGTTCTGTAAATGCAGACGAGAACTGCAATGATGGAGAGAAATGCAATACATTGGAGGAGACTAACAGCTCTAAAGGATTACTATGAAAAAACATCCACTGCATTGAAAATGCATTGCATCAACATTGCAAATGAGCTTAAGGTAATTTAGAGAACAGTTGAGCTTGAGTTACATCAGAGTTGAACGGCGGTTGGAAAACAGTTTACAGTTGCAGAACTTAGAGTTGGCACTGCAGTGGCATCACAAAAAAAACAAATGAAAGAGCAGTGAGCTGGACGAACAGTTTAATGTGACTTGTACTGTGCAGTCCTGGGATGGAATTCAGAAGTGACCGCAGAGGACTACTACAGACATGAGGAGGAAGACTTCGTGGGATTTCATAGTAGTGGACAGAGTAGCAGTGCTGCTTTCAGTATTAGCAGCCAGAGTCAGCAAAACACATTAATCCCAGTCCCTAAAACATTAAAAATGACATCAGACATTCATTCAGCATCTGTTACCCCCTCCACTCTGAGTCCGAACCTACCCCACCACCTATGCCGCCAGTGCACAGAGCCCAGCTGTTTAGTCTGTCCAGCCCAAAAGCCTGAAAGATACAGCCTACATTGCTGAGCTTGTTTGTCACACTGAATACCCACCCAATCACGCTGTTGCACACAAACTTAATGCAGTAACTGCAGAAATACTGTCAACTGATCTATTACCATTCTCTTTTATGGATAATGTAGGGTTTCACAGATTGATGGCACTTGTCTCTAAAAAATGGCAGATTCTGTCAAGCACATATTTCTCCACCCATGCCATTCCGGAACTTTATAGGACAGTGACACACACAGTAAGACATACTCTGCAGCATTCAGCATCACCAAATATATACATTAGTATGGATATGTGGACCAGTACCAAACAGCTGGTAGCTCGTATATATGTATTACAACCCATGGGGCACAGGTACCCAGGGAAGTATCTGTTGATGGGATGGGAAAAACTGTATTAAGCCCAATTGTGCTGGTAGCAACATTCAGGGTAGTCACCAGCATGCCACGCTGGCAATGAGGAGTTTAACAGGCTCACACAGGGGTCAAAAATGTTATAAGTGCTCCTAACAAAAACTAATAAGCGGCTGCACCCACTTTCCTTGAAACCAGGTTTCATAGCAAGCAATAATGGCTCAATGTCATGAAATGTATCAGTGATGGTGGTTTTCTCTGGGTTCCCTGCACAGCACCCTGTCTTAATCTTGTAGTGCAGGAGTTTTTTTCATATGCTCACATCAAGTCATTATTGATTGCGACCTGCTGCATCACATCTGTGACCACGTTGCTCATTCTGGAAAGGCCTGTGACCATCTTAGGCAGCTGCAGATCCATAGCAAGCTGCCTCACCACAGTCTCAGGCTGGAATTTGTCAAGGGATGGAATTCAACACTATACATGATCAAACACTTGCACGAGCAGTACAAAGCTTTCTCGGAATACCTGCTGCTGCACACAAGCTGTGACAGTTCTGGAGCATCAATGTCTCTCTCAACCAAGCAAAGGTAACTCATAGATGGCCTGATCAAGATTCTGAGGCCATTTGAACATGCCACATGGACAGTGAGTGGGAACACTACCTCTATCAGTCAGGCCATCCCAAGTCTAAGGGTGCTGAGGCTGACTTTGGTAAATGTACAGCAGTTGCTTGAGGCAGGCAGAGATAAGGCAAGCTGTGCATTAGTGGAACACATGCTGCAAATATTAGACTGCAATACCCATATTTTCAATATTCTGCAGTCTCTCAATTTTAGAATTGCCACCATCCTGGATCCATGATATAAAAGGGGCCTGTCATCCATACTTGAAGGTGGGCATGATCAGCTACAAAATCTTATTGATCAGCTTGTATGACACGTTCATGGGGCACAGATGTCACAGTCACATAAGACAGAGCATGACAGTGATAACAGACCAGGTGTTGCTACCACCTCAGTTAAGCGGGCTGAGAAAACAGGGCTGTTCAAAGGACAAATGACCATCAATCCACTTTGGGATGCTTTGTCACAGTAGGGAATTGCAAAGGTGGAGGAAAAGGAGGAGGAAAATGATAAGTTGGCAGGATTACATGCAGCACAGAGCATGGTGGATGCATATTTGACAGTCACCAGACACCTGAACATATTGGAAAAGCCTCTGCTGTACTGGAGTAGCAAGGTGACGGAGTGGCCGGCACTGACCTCCGTAGCAGTGAAATACCTCAGCTGTCCACCCTCTAGTGTAAGCATGGAGAGGGTATTCAGTATGGCTGGGGAAATTGTGCAGGAGAGGCATATGAATCTATCACCTAGAAATGTTGGTATGCTAACATTTAGTCAAATGAATGAAGGGTGGCGCCGAGTGATGGGGCTTCGCTCGGCATGCTGGTGACCCAAGCCTGGACATCAGGAGCAGAGACCGGCAGGGAGGAACTTATATCATCCTTTGGACATTTCTCTCCCAGGGAGGAGTTGGCCAGACTAGACTGTGTGACAAGCAGCTCTTGGAGCTCTCTAGTGGAGGCATTCTTGGTGGCATGGGCCTCGACACTCTGCCAAACATCCCCACCCCCAGGATGCTACTGTGGCTGTACGATTGTGGGAGGTGGAAGGGGCCCCAAAAAAGTGGAAAATCACCTGCCTAGCTGACCAGATGATGGCTGCGATATACACCCCTCATGCCATGCAGCCTCACAGCCCACTCTGATCCCCTTAGCCCCCTGCATTCCCGGTCAAGGCAGTAGAACCCTCTCTCCCCTCCTCTGCTCCCAAGGAGGAGGGCCCCCAGGCAGGGATACACTGGGTCTACCGGGACGCAGGACCAATAGGGGACAGGGGATGGCCCAGCAGGTTGGGGTAATACTGACGGGCAAAAGAAGTGGCTGGTCAGGAGGCAGGGTAGGAGCAAAAAGAAAATGAATGAAGGGTGCATTCCACTGAAGAGAAGTATGTCTGAGTTTGTAACACAGGATGGCAGTGGTGATGAAGAAGAAGTAGAACAGCATGATTTTTCATCAAACTTCCTTCCAGTGAGGTGGAGGCAATTATGGAAAAGGAATCCCTAAGTGAGGACAACTCAAATGTGGAAGACTGTGAGGGCTTTTTCCTTGATGATGATGACAATAGCAGCGCATAAACCAAAAAAAGTTTTAGAGCCCTCCTTTCCTCCTTATAAGTTTAATCCTTTCCTTTATGATTGAATTATTTTCCCTGACAATATTTCCCCAGTCTGTGCTGCATTTCTATAAATTTATATAAATCAATCTGATTAACACCATGATCACCATTTGCCCTCTCATATATAATGCCTTGCCCACAGACACACTATAACATATTTGATGACTGCCTCTCCTAGCCAGCATACTATGCAGTCTGTTAGCCAGCACTCAAGTTGTACTGCCAGCAGTCCCACCAGCCATCCTTTAAACCATCCTGCCAACAATATCACCAGCCATCCTGCCAGCCATACACCCAGTCAGCCTGTAAGCCATCCTGCCACTACCAGAAATCCCACCATCCAGCATGTTAGCCATCCCTACAGCAATAGGACCAGCCAGCCTGTTTGCCATCCTGCCAGCAATCCCACCAGTCAGCTTGTTTGCCATCCTTCCAGCAACACCACCAGTCAGCCTGTTTACCATCCTGCCAGCAACACCACCAGTCAGCCTGTTTGCCATCTTGCCACTACCAGAATTCCCACCATCCAGTATGTTAGCCATCCCTGCAGCAATACCATCAGCCATCCTGTAAGCCATCTTGCCACTGTTAGAAATCCCAGCAGTCAGCCTGTTGGCTATCCTACCAGCAATCCCACCAGCCTGCCTATAAGCCATCCTGCCAGTAATCTCACCAGACAACCTGTCAGCCATCCTGCCAACAATACCAACAGTCAGCGTGTCAGCCATCCTACCCGCCAGCCCACCACCAGCTGCCAAGTTGAAACCAGACCTCAAGCCAAGCCTCCAGTTACACATCAAACCCATCAAGACAGCAACACTTGAAGTGCAGCAAAGGCCAAGACTGGCATGCTATAATGGTAAATTACTTTCATTGTTGTTCACAGTACTGATCCTTGCAGTTAGCATGGGTGATTATCGCAGAGAAGGAGGTGTGGCCTGCACCTTGCTTCCAAGATATTGAAATGTGTTTTTTCTTTCACTTTTGTGTCCTTCTCACTTTAGACAGCACACCAGAAGCTGCAGAGTAAAGTGTCAAAGATGTGTGTCCCTGCACTGTGGCACTGTTGTGCTAGTACACGGCATGGCAATCACTAATTTAATGCTAATTATCTGACATTATTTTTTTCTGTTCCTAAGTTTTAATCTTATCTTTTTTCTTCCACAGATAAATGTTGACACGTTGGCATGCCAAGTCAGGCTAAATAATGTCTCGTTCTTTCTTCACAGATGACAGGTTCAGATTCAGAATCAGTGACATGAGAATGCAATGATTGTTACACTTGGAAAGCTGGTTCTAAACACTCTATGATTTTTGTAATATAAAAATGTAGTGTGATTGTCTGTCATGAAAATCCTGTGCCTGGGATGACAAACCCCACCCCCCAGGTATCAGTCCGAAAGACAGGATATATGTTAAACAGCATATCTCTGAATGCAATTAACTTGTCAGTTTGCTTTGAAGCCAGGAGCTAATATATCCATTTTATGACATCCTCAGGAAAATCAGTTAATTGCACCTGGTGTCATAAGGAAGTGGAATATCCATTTTATGACATCCTCAGGAAAGTCAGCTAATTGCACCTGGTGTCATAAAAAGTCCTTTGATGTGTTTGAGAACGGAGACTGCTCATAGATCAAAGGAGACTGAGAGGTCACGGTCTTAGTTAAGAGTGTCATCATTTGGAAAATGAGTCTTGCTGGAGTCACAGAATTCAATGCCTTGATGAGACTTCCTGTTTTGTATATATATATATTTTTTTTTTTTTATGTATCCTGAAAGGAAGGAGCTAGATAATGACATCTTGAAGAGTGTTGAAACACAGCATTTTTAAACTGTAGTCTATATTCCATTTAGACACACATGTTTGGACTCTGAAAAAAGCAACATCAGCACTGGAAGGAGATAAGAATACATTAGATTAGACAAGTCTAAGGGTACTGTGGTAGGAGATTTTGGTTGTATTTAAAACCTTATAATTTTAAGTGATTGTATGGTTTTGTGATATATGGTTCTGTATTTACATTTTACATTTTTATCTATTTTAAGTAAACCTCTATTTTTAGACACTACCTGGTGTGCCTTTGAAATTCTTTAATTGACAAATGAAGCATATATGGTTAAAACTGACACTGGGCATAGCTTACTGGTAATACCAAACTGGGAAAAGGTAAGAGTTTATTCTGAGGTCTTTCATAGAGTTTTAAGGGTTCATTTTGTACACCTGGTTAGGTGGCCATAGGCGAAAGATATCTGCCCCCCCGAAGAGCAGAATTATCTGATCCTGTACATTGGGTACGCTAGCAAGAGGTTCACAGTTTGAATCCCTCTAGAACTTGAGGCCAAAATTTGATTCAAACCCACAAAACAGACAGGAGGGTTACCCTGTTCTGTTAACTGTTCACAATACTGCACTCGGAGGTTGGCACTGTGGGAGCAGAGGGCCTGACCTGCTGAGTGGGGTTGTGACATCTGACATAATTTTTTCTGTTCCTAAGTTTTAATCTTATCTCTTTTCTTCCACAGATAAATGCTGACATGTTGGCATGCCAAGTCAGGCTAAATAATGTCTCGTTCTTTCTTCACAGGTGACAGGTTCAGATTCAGAATCAGTGACATGAGGATGCAGTGGATCTTTCATGCAGCTGCAATTGTGTCAAAGTCAGGCTGATTTTTTTTTTTTTGTATCACAGGAGAAACTGAAAGAAAGACTTGGAGACAATCAACAATGTTTATACTGTCCATGAGGTGAGTCACCCATGGTGGCCACATTAGTAAGGTCTACATCATTTTCCCTTGTCTTCACAGGTCTCCCCCTCCTCTCGTGGTGTGCTATTTTCTTATACAGGAAGCAAGAGTTTTCCTCCTCCTCTAGTGTCTGGGGAATCTTCCTTCCTTGTCAAGGCCAGGCTATCACCAGTGTAAATGTCGGTATCCTTTTATAAAGTTATTTTCAGTTCACATTTTTTTATTTTGTTTTCCTTTCACAGGTGTACTGCAGCTCAGTATAGAATGTACTATAGTGTCTAAATAATTTGTATAGAAACATAGAATTTGACGGCAGATAAGGACCACTTGGCCCACCCAGTCTGCCCATTTCCCTACCTACTGGATAAGCTGCAGATCCTAGTTAACCAGCAGCCTACTTCTTCCTACCCCAACCCCCTAGAATTGCCTTATGACTGTCCCATGCATGCTTGAATTCCACCACTGATTTTGACTCCACAACCTCCTCCGGAAGGCCTTTCCATGCATCCACAACCCTCTCTGTGAAAAAATACTTCCTTAAATTACCTCAGGCCGCCCCCATCTTCAAATTGTGCCCTCTTGTTCTTGCACCTCTTTTTTGAAAGATGCTACCTCTTGGACTTTGTTGATTCCCTTCAGGTACTTGAACGTTTCTATCATGTCCCCCCTCTCCCTCCTTTCCTCGAGGCTATACATATTAAGCTCCTTTCGTCTCTCTTCATATGTCTTTTGGTGCAGACTCTGCACCATTTTAGTTGCCCTCCTCTGGACAGCTACCATCCTGTTTATGTCTTTGCGGAGATTGGGTCTCCAGAACTGCACACAGTACTCCACATGGGGTCTCACCAGCTGTCTGTACAGAGGGATAATAACTTCCTGTTTTCTACTGGTGATGCCTCTCCCTATGCATCCCAGTATTCCCCCAGCCCTCCTTGCTGCCCTCTCACATTGCTTGCCCACCTTTAGGTCATCTGATATGACTACCCCAGGTCCCTTTCCATTTTTGTTGTTGTTTGTATCTCACCCCCCATTGTGTACTCTTCCCCTGAGTTTTTATTTTCCAGGTGCATTACCTTGCACTTCTTAGCATTGAATCTAAGCTGCCATACATTTGACCATTCCTCTAACCTTGCCAAGTCCCTTCTCATCCTTTCCACCCCACCCTGTGCATCAACTCTGTTGCAGATCTTTGTGTCATCTGCAAAGAGACATACTTTTCCTTCCAGTCCTTCTGCAATGTTGCTTATAAAGACATTGAAGAGGACTGGTCCTATTACTGAACCCTGTGGTACCCCACTAGTAACCCTCCTTTCTTCTGAGTGGACTCCATTTACTAGTACTCTCTGTGTCCTATTCTCCAGCCAATTCTTTACCCAGGCTGTCATCTTGGGACCCACTCCCAGGCTGGCTAACTTGTATATTAATCTTTTGTGTGGGACTGTGTCAAATGCCTTGCTAAAGTCTAGGTAGGCCATGTCCACAGCCCCTCCCTGATCTACTACTTTGGTCACCCAGTCAAAGAAATCTATCAGATTCTTCTGGCATGCCCTTCCCGCTGTGAATCCATGCTGCCTAGGGTCCTGTGCCCCTCTGGCCTCTAGATACTCGACAATTCTTTCCTTCAGAAGTGATTCCATCATTTTCCCTATCACTGAGGTTAAACTAACAGGTCTGTAGTTTCCTGCTTCTGCCTTGCTCCCACTTTTGTGAAGGGGAATCACATCTGCCCTCCTCCAGTCCTCCGGTACCACCCCATCCTCCCATGATTTGTTAAAAGGGTAGTCAGTGGTGTCACTAGTTCTACCCTTAGTTCTTTTAGAATTCTGGGATGAATCCCATCAGGCCCCATTGCTTTGTCCACCTTCAGTTTTAAGAGTTCTTTCAGAACTCTTTCTTCTATAAATGGGCTGGTATCAACTTCTGTATCCAGAGTATTTCTACTGTTTGTTTTATGTACCTCCCCCTCTTCATTTGTAAATACTGAGCAAAAATATTTGTTTAGTATCTCTGCCTTTTCACAGTCTCCCTCTGCCCACCCTCCTCCCCTTTATTAAGCCTCACTATCCCTCCCTTGGTCTTCCTTCACTCCCTGATGTACCTATAAAAGGTTTTATCCCCCCCTCCTTAACCGAGTTGGCTATCTTTTCCTCGGTTTGGGCCTTTGCTGTTCTGACTGCCTTCCCAGCCTCCTTTTGCTTTAACTGATGCAGTTCTCTGTCCTACTCCTTCTGCAATTCCTTGTACTTCCTGAATGCTTTCTTTTTCTCTTGAACCTTCACTGCCACTTCCTTTGAGAACCATAGTGGTTTCTTACATCGTTTTGTTTTGTTTATTTGCTTCACACAAAGGCTTGTTACCTCTGTGATGGCAGTTTTTATTATTCCCCATTGTTCTTCCACCCCTCCTTCCTGCCCATTTGCTAGTGCATTCCTTAGGCACTCACCCATTTTGGCAAGTCAGCCTTCCTAAAGTCCAGTACTTTTGTCTTTGTATGGCTTGACTCTATTGCTGTGTTTATTGTGAACCATACTGTTAGATGGTCACTAGTTCCCAGATGGCTACCCACTTCTACATCTGTGATCCTCTCTCCATCTCCATTTGAGAGAATCAAGTCTAATATTGCTCCCTCTCGAGTGGGCTCCAGTACTAGTTGTCTAAGGCATGCTCCCTGTAGGGCATCTAGAATAACTCCACTCTTCAAAGTGGCAGCTGCAACTGCACTCCAGTTAACATCTGGCACATTCAGATCACCCATCAGAAATATCTCCCCTTTTTCTGACATTCTAAGTATACTTTCTATCATTTCCTTGTCCATTTCCTCCCCCTGAAAAGGGGGTCTGTATACAACCCCTGTGTGGATTGTGGTGCCATTGTCTGTCTCCAAATTTACCCACAGTGCTTCTTCTCCTCCTCCCTGTTTAACCTTTTGTTCTGTTTCTTTTATTCCTTCCCTTATGTAAAGAGCTACTCCCCCTCCTCCTCTTTTACCCTCCCTGTCCCTCCTGTAGATAGTGTATCCTGGTATGTTTACGTCCCAGTCATGGTTTTGTGTGTACCATGTTTCTGTGACTGCCACGATATCCAGATGTTCCTCCTCCATCAAGGCCACTAATTCAGGAAGCTTGTTACCCAGACTACAGGCATTGGTACTCATTGCTCTCCATTTTTTGATGGCTTTACCTTCTGTTGCAGCATCCCCACTGACCGTTCTACCTCGGTCTTTTCTCATTAGTACCCTGTTTTGAAGGGAGGCTGGGATTTTCCTCCTGCTTGTCAGTGCCTCCCCTTTGACTAGTTTAAAAGCTTGCCAAAGAAGCATTTAAACCAATTGCTTAAAAGACTTGTTCCCTTCCTGGACAGATGCAGACCATCCTGCCAGTATAGGCTGGTGTCCCTCCAGGTGGAACCCCAGTCCCCAATAAAGCCAAACCCCTGTGCTCCACACCATTTTCTCAACCATTCATTAAACTGCATGGTGCTAATTACCCTCGCCTCCCCCATGCCTTTGACAGACAGCACCTCTGAGAAGGATACTGTGTGTGCTACTTGTCTTGGGCCTCCCCAACTCTGCAATGTCCTCTGCACTGCTCAAATCTCATGATGAGGCAAGTCATTTGTCCCTAGGTGGACAATTACGTCCAGCTCAGACTCCCTTGCAGCTGTTCTCATGATCCTGAGGATGTGCTTCCTGTCCCTCCAAGCCATGGCACCAGGCAGGCACCTTACTTCAGTTTTCCCAGCTCCCCCCAGTTCTATACCCCTAATAATTGAGTCCCCCACCAGTAGCTGCTTCCTTTCCCTTTGGTGTCCTGATGTATTTTGGTGTATTTTGTCTTCACATCAGGTCTGACTGTAATACATCATGTCACCAAGATGAATACCTTATCTTTGTACAGCAAGAAAGACATTGCCATCTGGTAATTTCCACCAGCTAGCACTGATGTGATCAACCTTGCCAAATAATGTTGCTCGAGCCTTGTTGTCCTCCAGCACTGTTAGTGGTGTACACTCAACATAGCCTCTGCTGTGTATCGTCATGCAAAACAGTCCTCCAACTGCATCTGCTGCCTCACTGTACAATTTGCAATTCTCTTGCATATCGGAAATACCTGAAATGAGAGAACTAGGAGAAGACAGCAGTTATCAAGATTCCTGATCTACAGCTTTGGCTTAGAAGAAATTAATAAAAGAAATAATACTTACCTTCCCATGCTGTGCAAGAGTCTGAAATTAAATAACCACAGACAGCACCCATGCAACAGCAGCACTTAGTCATCAGAGTGATAAATACCTTCAAAAAGAAAAACCATGACAAAAGATGTTTAGAAATTGAATGGTTTTGAATACCTTCTCACACCCACAACCCCCCCCAAAAAAAACCTTAAATGTGTTGGTATGTCTGTACAGCCACAGCAGCTATCAGTAGCGGCAGTAGCATTTTGGCCTTATGGGAGCCTTTCTGGGTGGCATGAGAATTTTCCAGGACAAGACACTGACCTTTTCTTTTCCGGACACTCATGTGCATTTTCCTGACAGTCGTTGGTATTCACACAGCACAGCAGCAGTATCTAGCAGCAACAAAGCATTTAGGATTCCAGTTACACAGTATGAACTATGGTGTGGCAACATGATGTAGAGCCTACAATTTTTACCACACTAGGGAACAATTCAGGGAGAAGAGAGTTTATGAAAATCATGATTTAGGCACACTTCACGGTGACTGAGTAGCACAACAGTGTTGGGGCATGCTACAAACACACAGCATAGTACCGTGTAGTGGTACCTGTTGCAGATTGTGACATATTTGTTCTAGTAGCTGAGAAAAATTAGGGAAAGAGACAGACAGATACAGACATGAAAGTTAGACAAGACATAATATGTAGCAATTAAGGATATATACATTTTTTCTTTTTTTTTTTAAGACAGCAGCAACAGTACAGAATGAAACAGATATAAACAAAATGAACAGTAAAGGAAGCAACACGGACAGATTGTTAAGATACAATTTTTTGATATTTTTCTTTCTTTGGCAGAAACTAATGTAACCCAACTACAAATGGAGGTTCCTAAAATGTCTTCCTGGGCCTGCCTAATGCCCACTGCCAGGCTGGCGTTCTGTGTTTAACAGTTTAAAAATTGCTTGCATGTGAGTGCCCTGTTAGCCTCCATGCCTGTCTCTTTAAGAGGTATCATTTTTTGAGGTTATAATTAATCTGGGTGAGGGCCGAGTGGTTTCAGGCTCGAGTCCTGCCCGGGCTGCAGTACAGCCACTTCATTCTGCCATCGCTAATTGCGCAGAGGGAGCTTTATTAAGATATGTGATTGTTTGCTGATTATCTGGTTTAGTAATAATAATGTTGTAGTTTATCTGATCTGCCTTCCTTTGCAGCATGGACTTCCTGCTTTGCACCACCATCTTGGTTCTGGACTGCCAGTTTGGACAAATCGGTACCTTTGAGGACCCTAAAATGGAGACTGTCCCCAGAGATCTTGTGGGAGTGAATTTCTGTAGGAATTGTAGTTTCTACTGTTTGGTGCCTAAATGGACCTGGAGGGGGAGCGCTTGCTGTGACAGACAGCTGGATCAACCAACAAAACCTTTTGGATCACTGGGAAAGCCCAGAGTTGCCTGTAGCAGTGAGTCATTGTGTAGCTGGAGTTGAGAGAGTGTACAGCTCGAGTAATTCAAGCAGCTGCTCCTGCGTAGTAGCACAAGGGAATTGGCAGGAAGGCTGTGTCTGGCCTGCCTGCTGCCATCTTCTAGAGTGAAGAAGTCTGCAATATTATATCAGATGTTATTCAGAATCGCTGTGATTGTGACCAGAATCCCGAATTGTGACAGAGTGCATTTCGCCTGGTGAGGACCGAAGAGTTGCTTCTGAGTGATCAGCCTGTCAGGACTAGAAATATCTGCAGAGCATATGGTTTATGTAGAGACACTGTTTAATTGCAACCGGACTGTCATCCGAACTGTGGTATTTACTTATCCTTACTATAATTGTGCTGAATGTGTAGTGTTGGTCGCAATTTGATTCCTCACGTTGTTGAATGTGTTACGCTAGCTGGAAACTGCATCCAGCCACTTACTGGACTGAGTCCGAATTGTTCTCCTGGTCTAGGCCTCACCATCTCAGCACAGAGTGCCACTCAAGCCACAGAGATTCATTTGATGAAGGATCCGCTTGGGGATTTGGCTCCCTGCTCACACCATTGAACAGGATTCGACCACCACAGTGTGTCGTGTGGGTCCTGGTTCCCCTGGCAAACCAGCAAAACTTCCTAAGGTCTTCATCTCATCAAATCCTGCATCCTAGTCTGGATAGCGTGAGTAAACATCAAGGTAGCTCCCTGCAACAAACCTCAAATCAAAGTGTGTCACCTGATTTAATTGCTTTGGTTGATCATTATGAACTGAGCCATCTGGCTCCAGAATACAAATTGTGGGTTAAAGTGCATGTTGTGTTTTTCCTTCCTAAGGGACCAACAACAGCTGCAATGCCGGCCTACCCCGGGCAATGTTTCAGGCTAGCCTGCATAACAACTGGGTACCCAGAGTGGGTGTGCCTGTGCTAGAGGGACTCTTAGGCCTGCATGTTTAACCTGACTAAATCAGATCTAAAATCAAACACCAGATTACTGCCCCTCCCTTGTTCATGTCCCCCAATAAATCAGATCTAAATCTTTTTGTATATAAACTGGCTATTGTGTACCTTTGTGGTGGGGATAATGTGTTGCTATTGTTTCTCTCCATTGCAGGTCCTATTTTACAGGGGGTCTGCAGGGCCAATGCAGCTGATCCAGCCCTGGTGGTAAGTCTGTCAAGTGTGGGTCTAACATTGCATTCTTGTGTTAACTGTGATTTTCTATTTGCTGACCAGTGTAGGCTACTAGAAGGGTTGGGGGGGTATCAGTGTCCCAGAGAGCTGTACCCAGAGCAGCTATGCTACCCTTAAACCAACTCTCCAGGTGGAGGCACCCATTCACAGAACTTAGGCCCCTCAACCTGCTCCTAGCCACGCAGGCAGGGGTAGTATCCCTTGGGACTGTGCCATCTAGCGGTTACATCTTGGAAGCACCACTGGGATTTGCACCCTCTAGTGGTCAGAAGTGGGAACTGCAACCCTGACAATTAGAATTTGTCAGAAATGGAGGCGCTTACTACACTCAAATTTAAAATTGCCCTCCACAAGCTGGTTGTGCATCGCATGATGGGGTGGAGTGAGGCTGAGGGGGGTAGATCCCCAACATGCCATATTATTGCTGGATATCCCTTTAGGATCCTCTAATGCTACTATTGTAGAGACTGTAGAACAAGTAAAGTGTTTGGGGAAGGTTGAAGTGAGGGGGAGAGACTCGGACCTGTTTGACCAGACCATGGTGGCCTTCCTCTCCTGCAGCCTCCCCATAGACCCTGAGAGAGTGCCCCCTATTATCTTGCCTGAGGGGTGCCAGAAGGGGTGGCAAATTATTCATTTACACAGGGACCTGTCCTCTCCTGGGGGATCCCCTAAAAGTCAAGGGGTTCAAAGACAAATTGCTTAGACTGCTAGCTGCTGAGGGGCGACCTGCCAAAGAACTATTGAAAATGCTAGATATTTCTGAAGAGACCACTCCTTTACAGTCCCTCCTAGTATCTCCAGGTACCCTAGAGCTTCCCCTGTGGTAGCATCCCCCATTGTGATACCACCTATGCACCCGGACTCTTATCGCAGGCTCAGACTCTTTTCTGGTGCAGTCCCAGTGCCTATGGGGGAGGATGACTTAGAAACCTGGATGGACTATGCCACTCTCCTAGTCCAGGAGTGGCAATGCTCTGAGGGAGAAAAGAGAAAGATTTATGGAGAGTTTAAGGGGCCCTGCACTGTAGGACATCTGTTTCCTTCAATCCACTAGCCCAGAAGCCACTGCTGCCGAGTACATCTCTGCCCTGGAGGGGGTATTCGGCAGCAGAGAATCTGGGGAGGATCTAATGTGGAAGTTTAAATCTGCCAAACAATGGAAAAATGAAAAACTGTCCATATTTGTCACCAGGATTGAGAGGGCCTTGCAGAGGGCCCATAGGAAAGGAGGGGTGCCTGCCTGTAACCTGAATTGAGTCAGATTAGAACATATTTTGAAATCAGCCAGGTACTCTAGTGTGCTGATGTTGAAACTGAAACTGCAAGATCAAAAAACGAATCCACCTGAGTATTGCTGGCTTATGAAGGAGATTCGGGAAGCCGAGAATGATGAAGAGGGTTGGGAGCCCTATGCCGGGGTTGCCCATACCAGCCAAACCCCTGACCGGTCTAATGAATGGAATGATGAGTCCGAGCTCCAACAAATGAGAGAGTTGCTTAAGAAGGTGAAAGAAATAAGAGCAATTCAACAAGCCGCTGAGGTGGCTAAAAGTTTACCCTCCTGTCAGACATCCACAGAGCCCAGAATTGAGGTTTCACCTGGGGGTGTGGGGGTTCATGCTATTGCCCCTGAACCCCAGGAAGACCCAGTTGATGGAAGTAATGAGAGAGCTGAGGGCTCTGGTAGGAGATCTTCTTCAAGCCACTCATGTAACTGATCACTGGAGAGGCCATGAGGAAAGGGAAAGTGGACCTCGGCCCAAAGAGGACACTTGAGATTTTCCAAATCAACCTAAAGTGAGGGATAACCCTTCCCCTCCCATAGACATTTAGGAACCAGTGTTTTGTTATCACAGTGGGGAGGATGGGCGCACCCGGCCAGGCTGCATCCTCCCCGAGAACTTGAAAAAGGTCATCCCCGACTGTTAAACCTAGTTCATCGAAGTAATAACAAGTCTCAGGCCCGAAAAGAAGTCCTATTCCTCCAAAACTGCTGCGGGGTGGTCTGCCAAACAAACTTCACCCGACTGGCCCAAGGTGGTCAGCCCTTCTATGGAGACCACTATGACTGTGAATGGTGTCTCTGGTTGGGCTGTACGAGACAGCAGATCACAAGTAACCATTCTGTTTCAAGACTGGTATAACAAACACTTATCTGATGTGCCCCTACAACCTTTAGAAGGCTTGCATGTGTGGGGACTGAGTGAGAAGTCTTACCCCTACCTGGTGTATGTCCAAATCTGGCTGTCTTTTCCCACGGCTGTAGTCAGAGTAGATGAGCAAGTAGAGAATCTGGCCTTGGTGTGTCCACCTACGGGACTGTATGATGGTGTTCCCCTATTCATTGGTACCAATGCTCATATGTTCTGGAGGTTGGCCCAGCTGTGTCAAGAGAAGCAGGGACTGCGAACTAGATGGGCAATGCGAATTCCAGCCTTGGTGAAATGAGCTTATGAACTACAGAGACAGAACACAGAGATAGAGAAAGATGATCCTGTGGGGATAATGTGGAAGAAAGATCCTGACTCCTTGGTGCTGCCGCCCAACACTCAATATATCATCTGTGGTGAAGTGTGCCTCAAGAGAGATGTAAAAAACAAAATCCTCATGCTGGATGACCCAGAAGAGGAGAAGCTGCCGGAAGGTTTATTAATCAAGCCCAGTATTCTACCCACTCGAGCCCATGCCTATGCCCGATGGGTGATGGTGCAAATCCAGAATGTGTCTGATCGAAAGGTTCAAGTAAACCAGGGATGTACCTTAGCCATGGTGCACTATGCAGACACTGCGGTACTGCCCAGCAAAAAGTACTCTGGTGAGCCAGAGGAGGTGGCCCCAGACCTGTTTGATTTCAGGGAGTCCCCATTGCTTGCTGAATGAAAGACCAGGATAAGCTGGAAGCTATCCCAGAAGAACCAAGTGTTTTCTCTAAAAGAATGGGATGTGAGGTGTGTCACTGGGGCTGAGCATCATATTCAACTTCATGATGATAGACCATTCCTAGAGAGGTCACGTCGTCTTGCCCCAGCTGATATAGATGACATTCAGATGCACTTACAGGAGATGTTAGTGGCTGGGATTATCCAGGAGTCGAGGATCCCCTATGCCTCTCTGATTGTAGTGGTACACAAGAAATATGTATCAGTGAGAATGTGCATAGATTATCAGACTTTGAACTGGAGGACTGTACCGGACCAGTATCCCATGCCCCGCATTCAGGATGCCCTTGATTGCCTGAATGAGAGCCACTGATTTTCAGTGCTTGATTTGAGGAGCGGGTATTATCAGATCCTGATGGCCCCAGAGGACTGTGAGAAGACAGCATTCATTTGTCCCCTGGAGATCTACAAGTTTCTGCAGATGCCTCAAGGTATTTCAGGCACACCCGCCACCTTCCAGTAGCTGATGGAACGTGCTGTGGGAGATATGAATTCATTGTAGATTCTGGTGTACCTGGATGACATAATCATATTTGGGTGAACTTTAGAAGAGCATGAGGCCTGGTTGTTCAAAGTTCTTGACCGTTTGGAGGATTTCAGTATGAAACTGTCTATAGACAAGTGCCAGTTCTTTCAAACATCCGTGAAGTATGTTGAGCATATAGTGTCAGCAGAAAGAGTCCAGACAGACCCCAGCAAAGTGGAGTCCCTGACCACCTGGCCTCAGCCAACCAATTTGAAAGAATTACAGCGATTCTTGGGGTTTTGCTGCTATTACCACCGATTCATTAAAGACTACTCAAAAGTCACCCGCCCTTTACTTAACCTTACCCAAGGCTATCCTCCCACTAACTAAAAGTACAAGAAAAGCTCCATCAAGGAGGAAGAGAAAGTATATTTCAGAACAAATGAGCCGTTTGGGACCAGGTGGACCTCTGAGTGTGAGGCTCATTTTTCGAGATCATTCATCAACTCACCCATGCTCTGGTGCTCGCTTATGCTGACCCCGCCAAACTCTATATCCTACATACAGATGCCAGCTTGAAGGGGCTCGCGGCTATGCTATATCAAGAATATGAGGAGGGCCTGCAACCTGTGGCTTTCACCAGCAGAAGTTTAACACCATCTGAGCACAACTACCCAGTCCATAAACTCAAATTCCTCGCCCTCAAGTGGGCAGTGGTGGACCAGTTCCATGAATATCTCTATCGTGCTAAGATTCTAGTAAAAACTGATAATAATCCATTGACTTACGCACAGACGTCAGCAAAACTAGATGCCACTGGGCACAGGTGACTTTCTGCCCTGTCTACATATAACTATGTGGTGGAGTACCAACCTGGCTTGAATCATATAGACACAGATGCCCTATCGAGATGACCAAAACCCACTGACCCCTGGGTGAGGTTGTTGAAACATTCCATTAAAGCTTTGTGCTAAAAATTTGATAAGGATGACCACTTGTCTGTGGACACTGTTGATTGCTTGGTGGATGGCCTGGGGCCCTCCAACACCTGTGTCCCTGCAGCCTACTGCCATTTTACAGTGTTAGATCTCAGTGCATTACCTCAATTTGATAATGACAGTATCCAGTGGGCTCAATCCCAAGACCCAATTATCCAGCTTGCGCTCAATGCGCTACGGGCTGGAAAAGACATATCCAAACTTCGCTCTTCTGATTTACGAACTGCTTTATTGCTCAGGGAAGGCCCCAGGCTTAAGCTACATGACCAACTATTATATCAAGAGACAGTGAATCACCAAGGTCAACTGGACAAGCAGCAATTGGTGTTACCCACAGCTTTCAAGCAGTTGGTACTCAAATCTCTCCACAATCACATGGGGCATCTCAGTTATGACCGGACACTTGATCTGGTACACTCTCAGTTCTATTGACTGAAGACGGGGCTGCTGTTGAGAGCCATATTCAAACATGCAGTCATTGTCTCCATAGAAAAACCTTGCCTCAAAAAGTTGCCTCACTAATCAGTTTCTCCACCAGCGCCCCCATGGAGTTGGTCTGCATCGACTTTCTGTGCCTGGAGCCTGACCAGAAAAATATTGGGAATGTGCTAGTTGTAACAGACCATTTTACATGTCATGCTCAGGTCTATCCCACAAAAGATAAAAAAGCCTCTACCATGGCCAAGGTGCTGGTAGAAAAATTCTTTGTCCATAATGGTGCGCCTCAATGTACCCACTCTGATCAAGGAACGGACTTTGAAAGTTGGTTGATAAAAGAAATGCTCTTCCTGTGGGGAGTGCAGATGTCTAGAACCACTCCCTACCACCCTCAGGGGGATTCTCAACCTGAACATTTTAACAGGACCCTCCTGGACATGTTGGGCACGCTTCACCCTAAAGATAAACCTAAGTGGAGCCAATAGATCAGCACCTTGGTACACCCTTACAACTGCACCAAAAGTGATGCTACTGGGCTTTCCCCCTACCATCTCTTGTTCGGGTTAGAAGCCCGGTTGCCTGTAGACATCTGTTTTGGAGTATCCCCAGATGAGGTTCATGCTGATAACTATCTGCAATATATACAAAAACTAAAAGCACAGTTAAACCATACGTATCAACTGGCCCAAACTATGGCTGCAAAGAGAAACCTCGCCAACAAAGAGAGACATGACAGGCAGGTAAAGGCTCAAGAGTTGTTGCCTGGAGACCATGTGTTGTTCTGGAATTTAGGACTGCATGGAAAGCACAAAAATGCCGATAGGTGGCACCACCTCCCACATATAGTAGTCAGCAAACTGGATGACCTACCTGTGTATAGAGTTCTTCCTGAAAATGACTCTCAAGCTGTTAAAACTATGCATAGAAACCACCTGCTGCCTATTAGTCAAGTGATTATTGATGCCGAACCATCAGATGCTGCCCCCTGTGGACCAGTGACTTGTGCTGCTGCTAAAAAGAGACAGTCAACCTTCTCCAGTTGTTCAAGATTCAAAGCCTTCTCCTGCAGCAGACCCAAAATGACAGTGACTGTCAGTCTGAATCTGACAACAGTGAGTGTGAGACTTCTTATTACTCTTCCTCTGAACTGAGTTAATTGTTTCAAGGTAACCCTATATGTAATTATGTGGATGAAGCTGGGCCTTAAGGACTGCCTAGCTTCCTTTGAACCAATGCCCACTGAAAGTGAGGTGCAAAGTATAACGTCTGAAGTAGCTGATTCACTGTCCTTAGTGGAACTGTTTGAACTGCCCAAGGAGGGGCCTGATGCCATGAACCTTCCTGGTGACATACCAGAAACTACTGAACTGGATGACCATGATGACCCTAATGATCATAATGAATTTGACCTTGCCATTCTGAATGACCAGAGTGTACCATTTGTTGTTGAAAGTGTCAGTCCAGTGCTTCAAGATCAAGATGTTTCAGATTTCTCCCTGGATGACAAATCTGGGCCTTCTACAGAGTACAATGATATGCTTAATTTGGTGGAAACAGAGTCAACAGAGCAAGGAGCTGACAATGTTCCATTACTGGAGTCTTCATCCAGTGCAGAGGTACCCCTCCCTACTGGAGAAGAGACTGATGCCAATGCCAGATACTCCAGAGCCTGTGTATGTTCCCCCCAGAAAGACTGGAAGAGCTACTAAATCTGTAATATGTCTAAGCTATGACTCCCCTGGGAGGCCCCTGGACCTCCCCTTAAATGTTGTCCACAAAGGTGTCTATATCTCTGAAAGCTCACTGCCCAAACTGAGCCTTTCTGCCACTTCCAAGTTAATTGTTCTCCCTTCAGAACATAGTGCCCCTGCCCCATCTAGCCGCAAGTTAGCTGACAGGGATGGGCCCCCACCTATGTAAAAGGAAACAGTACCTACTTGAATAAGTACAGTAATATTATTGTATGAATCATAGTGAAATTATACGTATATGAAAAATGCATAACTGTTGTCATCGCAGAATATATAGAGTATCATGAATAAGTATAGTAATGTTATAAGCTTACATTTACTGATGCATCAGTCTTTATTTTGGTCTTGTATAGTGATGGAACATATGTCTCGTATAGCATAATGTTGTTCTGTAAACTTATTGTGAGTATAGACTTGACACGGACGCCAAGTTCTTTCCAGGCAGGTAAGGGTGTAACCGCCCTGCAAATGAGGATTCCTAAAATGTCTTCCTGGGCCTGCCTAATGCCCACTGCCAAGCTGGTTTTCTGTGTTTAACAGTTAAAAAATTGCTTGCATACGAGTGCCCTGTTAGCCTCCATGCCGGTCTCTTTAAGAGGTATCATTTTCATAGGTTATAATTAATCTGGGTTGGGGTCGAGTGGTTTCAGGATTGAGTCCCGCTCGGGCTGCAGTAAAGCCACTTCATTCTGCCATCGCTAATTGCGCAGAGGGAGCTTTATTAAGATCTGTGATTGTTTGCGGATTATCTGCTTTAATAATAATAATGTTGTAGTTTGTCTGATCTGCCTTCCTTTGCAGCATGGACTTTCTGCTTTGCGCCACCATCTTGGTTCTGGACTGCCAGTTTGGACCAATCAGTACCTTTACAGATCCTATAATGGAGACTGTCCCCAGAGGTCTTGTGGGAGTGAATTTCTGTAGGAATTGTAGTTTTTACTGTTTGGCGCCTAAATGGACCTGGAGGGGGAGCCCTTGCTGTGACTGACAGACAGATGGATCAACCAACTAAACCTTTTGGATCACTAGGAAAGCCCAGAGCTGCCTGCAGCAGTGAGTCATTGTGTAGCTGGAATTGAGAGAGTGAACAGCTCGAGTAATTCGAGTAACTGCTCCTGCATAGTAGTGCGGTGGAATCAGCGGGAAGGCTGTGTCTGGCCTGCCTGCCTGCTACCATCTTCTAGAGTGAAGAAGTCTGCAATATCATATCAGACTTTAACTGAAATTGCTGTGATTGTGACTGGAATCCCGCATTGGGTTTTTTTTCCATTCAACTTTTATTAAAGTTTACAATAAAGAGAATGAACCACAAAAAGCAGTACTAATTAAATGCAACCATTAGACAGAGTTTACAATGGCTCATTCTCCCCCGTGCCCCTCTCCCTCCCTGCCCCCAAATCACCCACCCCAACAAACCCAGCACAGCAATATACTAACAAGGGTGCGGAGTAACCTATCAAAACGTGCAGTTTACAGCTTTAAAAAGCATATAAAGTTTGAAAGGGACCCCAAATCTTATTGAATTTATCTGTTTTGTTTGCAAGACTTGCAATAGTCCTCTCCGTTCTGAGGTTGGCCAGGAGCTCTTGTAACCATTCCACATAGCTTAAATTCTCTGAATCTTTCCAATGCTTAAGGACTATTTTTTAAACAGATGAGGAGATCAAAGCCATGTAACACTTTCTACATGCTACATTGATGAGTGAAAGATCCCCCAATACACATATTTCAGGTGTAAACAAGTCAGAAATCCCTAGTAGCGGGTCTGCTCTTTGCCTAATAATAGTCCAAAGTGATACCACTCTAGGGCATTCCCAGAAAATATGAAGAAGATCACCAGTCTGCAACCTGCAGTTTGTACAGAGCGGAGAGGACAGAAGACCCAATTTGGCAAGTTTCTGAGGGGAATAATAGATATTATGTAGAATTTTAAATTGCATCAGCCTGAGTCTATCTTGTAACAAATATTTATGGCAATCACGCCAGACACGGGGCCAGACAAATTCCTTGCCAGGCAAGAGGGCTTACCAATAGTGAACTGGAGCGTAGTTATCAGGGTATGCCCAGACAAAAAAAAGACTGTATAGTTTAGACACGGCATGGGGCAGGCCCGCCAATTGGATCAAAGAGGATGGGAAGCGGGCATGAGTTCCGGGAGGTGGAGTAACCCCAAAAACTTGCAACAAGAGGTGCCGTAGCTGAGAGACCTTAAATATACACTTACCAGGTATCTTGAATTTATGCATAATGTCCTCTGAGGAAGACCACCACCTCTCGGCTAAGATAAGGTCCTCCAACTGACAATCACCTAACTGAGGCAGCCAGGAAAGTGGTAATGGCTTATTATTTATTTGTATATTGGGATTACCATTGATGGGCTGGGAAGTATCCCTGCCATTATCATATTTGAGAAAAGCACATAATTGTATATGAGTCTTAATCGAAATTGCAATGGGACAGTTCCTAATTGCTTCAGGAAGAGAACGTAGTTTAACATACAACATCGCTTTGGGAAGGTAACCAAATTTTTTAATAAGGGATGATTCCACCTTCAGCCATAGTGGGGTGTACCCACAGGGCACAGGTTGATCTGTTGACCACCTAAGATACTTGGCAGCCTGGCTGGCCCAGTAGTACAATCTAAAATGCGGAAACCTTAAACCTCCTCTTTCCTTTGGGGTGGCTAGTTTATAGTATGCCAACCTCGCCTTTTTGTGTCCCCCATACAAAATTGGAAAGCATACTATGTACTCTTTTAAACCAGTACATCGGAAGTACAATGTTTAACATATTGATAGGATAAAAGAGACGGGGAAAAACGTTCATTTTGACCAGATTTATCCTGACCCGAAGAGAAAGAGGGAGAAGGGACCACCTTTGAAGGTCTTGATCGATCTTCTGTACCAAGAAATCTAAGTTTAACTGCCTCAGTTGGGACACGTTTTGCGACAGAGTAATGCCTAGATATTTAATAGAGTTGGCCTTCCATGCCAATCCAAGTGTAGTGATTTCATGTTTATAGACTCTATAATTAAGAGGGAAAACCTGGGATTTACCTATATTAAGCTTATAGTTAGAGACCTGACTAAATTCCTCTATAATCTTGAAAATCGGGGGGATGGATGTAGATGGGTTGGACAGTTGGAGGAGGAGGTCATCTCGTATGCATAACTTTAACCTCATAACCATTTAAGAGAATACCTGAGATGTTTTAGCCTTTATCAGCCTCGAATAAGAGGCTCACATAAATATTAAAGAGCAGGGGGATAATGGGCAGCCTTGCCTAGTTCCCACCGATAATTGTCGGGCAGAATCACCCCATTACAAGATATCCTGGCAGAGAGTAATAAGTACAATGAGTGAACCCAACTCCGAAATTCTCTGGGAAAACCAAAGGCCTCCATTGTTGCAAATAAATACCTCAATAGACTCTGTCAAAAGCCTTCTCTGCATCCAGGGAGACCAAAGCCATTGGGAGGGAAGCATCCCTGGAGGCAGAGAAGACATGAGCAAGAGTTCTGAGATGATCGGTTGATGTTCTGCCCTTCATAAATCCCACCTGTTCCTCACCTATAATAGAAGGAAGTACTAGATTCAGCCGATCAGCGAACAATTTAGCTAGAATTTTAATATCTTGATTGAGAAGGGACATCGGCCTATAACTAGAGACCTGGTCATGTGGCTTGTCAGGTTGGGGCAGTAAAATAATCAACGCTTCAAAGAGAGAAGCATCAGTTGCTTGACCCGAGAAGAGAAAGCGGAAAAGAGGGAGCAAAATGGGTACTAGCTGTTTAGAAAACACTTTGTAAAAATTAGAGTTGAACCCGTCTGGACCAGGGGTTTTGTCTAACGGAAGAGATTGACTCACCTTTTATATTTCTATTTCAGATATAGGAGAAGTTAATGCAGTTTGCTGAGACTCAATAATTATTGAGTAGGTAATTGTAGGTCTCTCAGGTACACTTGTAAATCCACCTCCGAGGGGGGGGGCAGCCATGGGACCATATAATTCCTGAAAATAACTAGAGAATTCCTTTATTATTTCTGGGAGTGAGGTTTTAAGTGAGTCGTCATCTAAGGAGCGGACTGCAGCAATGAACCTGCTGGATTCCTGTTGTTTTACCCGCATGGCTAACATCTGCCCTGCCTTCTCACCTTGGTCAGTGTAAACTGCATTTGTTTTCAAGATTGCAAACTTAGCTTGCTCTCTTAGTAAGCCCAGGTAGGCATCCTTAAGTTTAACTAACTCTTGTCTAGTGGCCTCAGGGGAGGCCAGGGAGAGAGTAGCCTCTAAATTCCTGATCTGAAGCAGTAGTTGAGCAGCCTTACCTTCCTTCTCCTTTTTCCTTTTAGACGTAATCACAATCACAATCCCTCTCACATATGCTTTAAGGGCTCCCCACTCTATGTCAGATCGACCCGTGGAATTGTTATTTATGGCCATAAACTGCTGTATTTGAGATGCTATATAGGCAACCTTATCTGGTTCCTTCAGGATTTGGTTATTAAGCTTCCATCTGCTACCCTTCTGGGGCAAGGACGTTAACAAGAACTGACAAGTGACAGCCGAGTGATCTGAGAGTGGGGCCAAAACAATATTAGAATCTACAACCCCAGGTAAAAGGTTTTGAGTTATCAAAATATAACCAATCCGGGAAGAGGTACCATGGACTGGCGAGATAAAGGTGTAATCCCTTTGATTAGGATGAAGCACTCGCCACACATCGCACAATCCAGCAGAGTCCAATAAATCCCTAAAAGCCCTCTGAGCGGGTGAGAGGCCAGATCGAGATCGACCCGATCTATCTAACCTCTGGTCAAACACCAAATTGAGATCACCCCCTATTATTATGGGAAGGTCAGGGAATGAATGCACCACTTCCAGCAATTTAACAAAGAACCCAGGGGTATCTATGTTAGGACCATAGATACTACCCAAGAGAACATCTAATGTGTAAAGTGTCCCCTTTACAAATAGGAACCTCCCCCCAGGATCAGCAACCACTTGAAGAGACTGGAAAGGAATAGATCTATGTACCATGATCATGACCCCTCTGCTCTGGGTAGTGCCCTGTGCCATAAATACCTGCCCCACCTGCTGACGCCTCATCTTAATTGCTTCAGCATTTAGGAGATGCGTCTCTTGTAAAAACATAATTTCTACTTTGAGGTGATTCAGAAATTTCAAAATTGAGTATTGTTTAATTTTATGTCTGGCCCCTTTAATATTCCAGGTAACACACTTGATGGCCCTAGCCATCCACTTCAGAGTAACTACCATCTATCATAGAAAAGCACCCATACCTTCTAACACATTTACTAACACCCCTTGTTAAGTATATGCTGCACTTACCCCTCCCTCACCCAGCCAATCCCCCAATACCTCTATACCAGCCCCCAAGTAACAACCCCAAGAACATGGAACAAAGCCCAACCCCTCCACTCCCACCCACATATTGCTAGGTACATGATGTACAGTTCACCAAGCTTCCCCGTCACCCCTCCCACCCTGACCCACCAGTTTAACTAAGCAGTACAAAAACAATTTCAATAATATATGATGTGGCGATTATCTTTTAAAGTCCACAATATTTCCATCCAATATCCCGGCGTCCCAAGCTAACTGCCTTTGTTGAGAAATAATGTTAATAAGCCCAGCACATGAAAATAAAGCATTCAGGCATAGTCTAATGACTCTGTCTTAGGGAATTCCGCATTGTGACAGAGTGCATTTCGCCTGGTGAGGACCAAAGAGTTGCTTCTGAGCAATCAGCCTGTCAGGACTTGAAATAACCGCAGAGTGTACGGTTTGCACAGAGACACTGTTTAATTGCAACCGGACTGTCATCTGAACTGTGGTATTTACTTATCCTTACTATAATTGTGCTGAATGTGTAGTGTGGGTTGCGATTTGGTTCCCCACGTTGTTGAATGTGTCACGCTAGCTGGAAGCTTCATCCAGCCACTTACTGGACTGAATCCAAATTGTTCCCCTGGTCTGGGCCTCACCATCTCGGCCCAGAGTGCCGCTTATGCTGCAGAGATTCATCCGATGAAAGACCCGCTCGGGGATTTGACTCCCTGCTCAACACCATTGAACAGGATTCAACCACCATGGTGTGTCCTGTGGGTCCTGCTTCCCTGGCATACCAGCAAACCTTCCTGAGGTCTTCATCTTGTCAAATCCTGTATCCTAGTCTGGGTAGCATGAGCAAACATCAGGGTAGCTCCCTGCAACAAAGCTCAAATCAAAGTGTGTCACCTGATTTAATTGTTTTGGTTGATCGTTATGAACTGAGCCATCCAGCTCCAGAATACAAATTGTGGATTAAAGTGCATGTTGTGTTTTTCCTTCCTAAGGACCCCAAAAACAGCTGCAATGCCAGCCTACCCCGGGCAATGCTTCAGGCTAGCCTGTATAACAACTGGGTACCCAGAGTGTGTGTAACTGTGTTAGAGGGACTCTTAGGCCGCATATTTAACCTGACTAAATCGGATCTAAAATCAAACACCAGATTACTGCCTCTCCCTTCTTCACGTCCCCCAATAAATCAGATCTAAATATTTTTGCAAATAAACTAGCTACTGTATACCTTTGTGGTGGGGATACTGTGTTGCTATTGCTTCTCTCCATTGCAGGTCTTATTTTACAGGGGGTCTCCAGGGCCAGTGCAGCTGATCCATCCCTGGTGCTAAGTGTGCCAAGTGTGGGTGTAACATTGCATTCTTAACTGTGATTGTCTATTTGCTGACCAGTGTAGGCCAATAGAGGGGTTGGGGGTATCTGTGTCCTGGAGGGCTGTACCCAGAGCAGCTACACTACCCTTAAGCCAACCCTCTGGAAGGAGGCACCCATTCACAGAACTCATGCCCCTCAATCTGCTCCTAGCCATGCAGGCAGGGGTAGTATCTCTTGGGATAGCGCTACCTAGGGGTTACACAAAGGAGTACGAAACTTGGAAAGACTAGAAAGAGGATAGGACATATTTAAAGTGAAACACATAAAAGATGTAATAACTAAATGAAAACAATCACATGACAGGCCCACCACTACCATCCACATCACCATGGCCGAGCTCCTCCATGCCTGCCTGCAGCTTCTTCTGATATGCAGTCTTTACTTTGATGTTTTTCTTTACCTCACTAAGTCACCTACAGATGTGCCCTACTTCCTCCCTTAGTGAGTCAAGATCAGCAGCTGTTGCTGCTGGTGGTGGTGCAGGTGCTGCTTCTGGAGAAGGAGCATCAGCTGCAACAGAGGGTGATGCTTGTTGCAGATCTTCCCACTGCTCCACCATGGCGTGGGGAAATTCCTCACTGTCCATGGCCACAAATCTCTCCCCATACAGATGGGCCACCATCACCACCTCTGCTCATTGCTTCAGTCACCTTTACCTCCCACTCAGCCTGGTGATGGCACATTAAATGGGTCCTCTGGCTTGTAGTACCCACATGGGTCCCCTTCTTGCCCTGGCAGACATGTATGCCACATATGTTGCTCATGACAATACTGTGGTCACTTGGGCCTGAAATAAAAGAAGTCCAAATCAGCGAGGATTTAGGGTATGGCAGCATTGGCAGAGGGGTGCTACTGCTGTGCAGGGCTCCTTTGTGGGGGGGGGGAGATGGTAGTGGTGGTGGTGGTGGTGCTAGAACCACAATTGGGGGATGCAGGGGGATTCTTTCATCTCCATTGCTTGTGGCTTCCACAGCTCCTGCTGCTCCTTCTCCTGGTGGTCTGGTACAAGGGCAACAGTACTGTCATCCTTCTGCTAATGATCAGGTGCTGCTGGTGCAGTGAGAGGAGGACTGGGAGCAGGTATGAGTGTGGCATGGTATGGGGAAGGAGTGCCCAAAAATCTGGGCACTATTGAGCCAGATGGGTGTGAGCATCATGATGACCTGACTGATACTATTAAAAGAAAAACAAAGGGGAAGAGAGAGAGAGAGACAGAGAGAGACAGAAAACAGTAAAGCCAAAAAAAAATTCAAAATAAAGATTAAGTATTTAAGAAATGTTCCCTAGCAGAACAGAAAACATAAAAAGGTTAAGGAAAAACGTTTTTTTTTTAAGGACAAGGAATATCAGTTGCTTTTGTAGTAGTAACTACAAGCTCCTAGCTGTCACTCTCTCTGACTACAAATGAGAAACTGAAAGCAAGCCTGCAGAAGTTCTCCTATGTGACAAACAGCTTGTTTTCACAAAACTTCATCTTTGCAATGCTAAAGGCAAAGTTACATAAATGACTTTCCCATTAAATAAACTTCACAAAATTATCCGCAAATGCATTTTTCACAAATTCTCTTGAATTCACCTGCGAATTAAAACTTTGCAATGTCTCTAATCACAGGGGTCCTTGTTTGTAAAATATTTTTTTCCCCTCAGGCAGAAATAAATTCAACATTTAGGGCCTGATTTTAGAAGGGCTTTAGAGTGATGCATGGGACATGCGACAGAGAGTTTGATGCAAAGGGTGATGCGTCAAACTTTGTGGCACATGCAATTTTGCAAGGAAGCTTGCCGCAAACCCCCAATGCAAGCCCCTTGCACCAAATGAACAAGTTACACCAGCTACCCCCAGTTCTAACTTTGTGCTATAGAGGGAGCCATTTTATGAGGCTTGCGCCTAAGCATTGGCACATTGGCTAGGTTTGGCTACTCTGCACAGGGGCACCCAAGTAACTCCGGACAAAGGAAGCAATAACTGTAATGTCCAACACCAGAAGTGGGATTCTAAAGTGCGGCTTTTATTCACATCCAACAGAATAAACAGAGCAACACTCCTGGTAATGCAGATTTAAGGAGACCAGAACACATCCTCATCACTTTAGCCCTCCTGCTATGAAACACACTGGGCACACAGCCCGAACTTGTATGCTGCTCTGGGTTTTCTCTGGCTCGGCTCCCTTGCCAGCCACTTGGACACTTTCCACATAGCATGGAAACATTTACTGGTGGCTCCCTAAACCACCTATGAGCACTTCTGCTCCATAAGAGAATCTTCCTCATCAATCCCATGTCTGGGTACTTTCCTCAGACACTGGCCAAGTACCTGAGAGAAAGCAACAGGTGTCCCAGAGCAAATCTGTAGAGGTGAATTTGGCTACTACTGATGGGGGTCTCCCACCTCTCGCTCTCATAATTCATACCCGGCCATTTCTCTGGACTGTAACACCTCATCTTTTAAAATACTTTGCTGTGTAGATTCTTTTTAAATGTATTCACATTCAATCTACTGTCTTTACTTCCCATTTGTGCTGAACTTGAACATACTTAATAAGTGGCTGTGTCCATTACTCTAGACCCCCCACAGAGTTAAGCAGTCCAGTCCCCACATCTTTCAAACTGTACTTCGCTGTCTTTTCCTGACCCCACAGTAACAGTCCCTTTAGTTTCATCTTGATTCAGGTGAAAACACATGGCCTTTTAGCAGAGCGGACTCATCCCTTGGTTGCAGGTTTCCCACTGGTGTTTTCTCCTCAAAGATCTCCCATCCAGAGCTTCTGGTGCCTCAGCACAAACTTAAATCAGGCAGCTTCTTTTCCCTAGCCGGACCAGGGGGGTTGCCCCTAGAAGCAGGCTGATTCCTTCCCCCATCCCTGCAGGGATGCGACCCTGAAACACTGAAAGCGGTCTCCACCACTTCAATGTGCTCTTCTTGTGTTCCTCTTCAGGTGAGAACACACACCTATACAACAAAAGTAGCTCTTTGACAGAGCTTAGAGCTCTGAGGGCCTGCCTACAGCAGAGCACCTCTTGTACTGACTGCTACAGACTCTACTGACTTCAAATTCCCCAACGTTCAACTCTAACCTCCAACTGCAACATTCCAGTGTGGTTTATGCAGCTACGACAGTTCTAAATTATGTCATCCCTCAATCTCAGCTGAGACTGAGAACAGAGTGAGACAGTGTGAAATCCATTTAACTGGAGTTTCACAAGCTGCCTTCCCTGCCTACCACTAGGTCTTACTGGGATTCTAGTAACCCCAGGTAACAGGGGGGTTACACTCACCCTGGCCAGGATAATGACTGTCCGCAGTCATTAGTCACCCGGCTTAGGCCATCTCACCCCATGTGTTGACTACGGGGAGGTAGCACTACCTTCTTCCCTACCATGTGCCAGCACAGGCAGACAACACTAAGGGCCTAGACACCTTTGGCTGATGCACCAGCCTCTACTCTACCCACTGACTATGGGCACCTAGTGGCTCTGGTAGAATTGTCCAGAGCATAGCCCTAATAGATCAGTACTGCAACCCCTACTGCAGGTCAGGGCCACAGCCTGTCTATCCCTCCTAACCCTCTAGGCAGGCAAAATCTGTCTGCTTCTAACTTAGAAATTCCCAAACAAACCAGACAGGGGACCTCCCCGACCCTGGACACCATGCAACCACACATCAGGAGCTAATACCATACACTATGCATTACTCCCACACTCCCCCACAACCATACCTGTGGAAAGAAAAGTTACTCACAGTAACAACAACAACAACAGTACTTTAAACACTACACTCTAAAGTGCTACTGAGGAGCTCTGCTGAGTCCCTCCTCCTCTTCTTGTCTTCTATTCTAGCTTCTTCAGGAACACCTGCAAGAAAAAGAAAGACAACACACACTCCTAATTTGCATACACAGTCTATCTAAACCCCTACCATCAAAATACTGGAGAATCCCAAAAAGATTTTTTTTTAGAAAAGTAGAAAAAACAGTATAAACATTAGAAAACAGTAGAAAACAACAACATTATTTACAAAACACAATATTTGGGGGATGGAGTGCCCTAAGAGTCCCATCTAGTGACCACAGTGCCCGAAGGCAAGTCCATTAAAGAGTCTCTCCTGGGCCGGAGCCCGGTGAAGCACAGTTCTAGCAGGCCAAAGTCCCGAAGGGGAGAGTCTTTGAGGACAGTTCAAACATCTGGAGTCTGCTAGTGTAGGGTGTGTACTGCATTGTCATAAGTATAGAAAAGTCTGGACTTACCAGTCCCTTGTAGAATGAAAATGGTTCCACACCTGGTCCTCAGCCGAAGACTCTCCCTGGCAGCATTCTTCCGATGCAGTTGGGCGGACATCTTCAGGGAAATGACAGGAGGGCACATCTGGAAACTGCTGGATTGATGTCATCTCTGGAGATGGAACCTTGGAACAGGAAAAAAAAGGAAAACAGCAGGTCTGAAGTCATCTGATACCAAGGCGATGAATCAGGATACAGCTGGGCTGGTGTCCTCTCTGGATCTGAAGTCATCTGGTGATCCAGTCGATGGATTCTGGAAAGCCAGTACACTGTAGAACTGATGAATGTGGTTCACCTGAGTCCTGGATGTCCAGACTGGTGGAACAACATAGGTACGGCAATGGCTGGAGTGGCAGCACTGGCTACCACTGCTCTGCTTTCCATTTGGATGGCATGGGCACATTCGCAGGAAGGTCTTTGCATTGTGGCCAATAGCACAACGGGTCAGGCACTTGAATTATTACCCTGTCTGGGCTCTCATAATTCACACTGTGAAAGGTTTCATGTCCCTCTCCATCCACAATTCGAACAGTGTCCATAAACAGTGTCCTGCCTCTTTTCCACTGGCTGTATTTTTCTTGAAACATTCTGTTCTTGACATGCTTGTTTGCACCAGGATGCACACATTTCATTGCTTCTTCTCAAATCCAGGATTTCCTGCTTTTTTCAATCTCCTCCCAGACTCCCTGAGGAAAGGTAGGAAAGGACATCTCACAGATTTCATTTGCTTTCCTACGAACCAGTCTTTCCTCATAACTAGCTTTGGTCAACCTGAGACCTCTGGCCTGGCTTGGGGGTGGCCAGTCCTGGTTCTGCCAGCTACACAATCTTACTGACACAAAAAATGGATCCCTGGCTCCTTCCTGCACAGCTAGGGCAGTGGAATCACCACTCTCTTCCATGCATTCCTCTGAGGCAAGAGCTTGAGGCTGTGTACCAGTTCCTTTTTCACATGGCCACATAGGTTCCACCTCTTCTTCTTCCTCACTGAGAATCTGTGCCCAGGAGTGAGCAGTTGTCCTCACTCCTGAGACTGTCCACTCTTCGCTGGTGTGGAGGTCGAAACCTCCCATTCAAAAGCCTCCCTCATCTCATCTCATCTTCACCTATGAGATTTGGGCTAGGCCCCTCTCTCCAAGGGCCTACTGATGCTCTTCCTGAAATGTCTCTCTGCGACTCAGACTCTGAAACATCAGCACATTGTTCTGCCTGTAAATCCGCACCTTCTTGCTTTGTGACACACTCTGAGGGGCCTTCTACAACAGGCTCCGCCTAGTGCTGTGTGCTGCCAACTGCAGATTTGTGAACTTTTGTCCATGTGGGAGCCAAATGAATCTTGGGCGCTTTAAACAAACCATATTTCTCTAAGCACCCAGAACAGTGAGGTACCATGAAGATGTCCCTTCCAGCATTTAAGCACATCAAACATACTTGCACTGGATATCCAGGAATCACCACATGAGGAAGCAGTCATCCCCCATAGTAACGTCTCTCAATGTCCCTTAACTTGTTTACTACTGCTATCACAGCCGGGCATGATCTGGGTAGCGGGCTGGTCCTGAAGCCATGACTGCAGAGAAAACAAACGCTCACTGTTATTTCAAGTCCCACATCACTGAAAACTTTTTTTCTCTTTCAAAATGGCTCCTCTGCTGCTGTGTTTACATTACTACCCCACCCTGTAATGACAGTGGCAGCACTCCTACGCATCAACATTCTGTAATTGGGTCAAGCCACTGCTCATCCGATTTACACACTCTACTGATAACTTTGCTTAAGCTGCACAAACTTGCACTGTTCTTTCTCCTAGCACATTTATATGATTTACCACAGACTTTTTACTCACTGAAGACATTGCTCTAGCTTACAGTCCCTTAAAGCCTCAGTATTTCATAGCACAGGATTGCCTGTATTTCTTGCTGCATATCTGATACAACTCACAGTCTGTCTCATGGCTTTGAAAATTATACTGACGCTGAACCTATAATTATGCTCACAGTCGATTGCTTACAATTCTTGCTTTTGCTGGTAAAACTTAATATAGTCCTTCTTTGCAAAGCGATTACACTGCTACACACAGATCCAGCTGGCTTTTGGCAAAATCACTTAGTTTGAGCAATTATTTCTGTTGGTACTCACTGTTATCAGTAGCTGTTTGCTGTGATGGAAAAACGGCCTGCAGCCAGTCTTGGAGGCCTCTAGAAAAAAGTGGGTTGGCAGTCCTGCTGATTGTCCCTCTGAAAACCACCCTCACAGTCCAGTCGATTGAGATGTGGGTTGAGCCTGAATTCAAACAGAAAAGTCAGTTTTTAAACTATTTACAGTGCTTTCAATCACCGCGACGCTCCTCCTGGTAAGCTAGTTTGCACACTCCACTCCCTTTCCCTCTCGAATGCTGTGCAGTCCCTCTAGAGCTGGCTTGGGGGCGGAACTGATTGCAGTCTCACCAATCACTCGACGCCATGCAAATGAGCCTCTTTCTTCTCATGCTCTTCTCCTCACGGCGATCGTTGAACAGGCAAAATTTAAACTGCAAATCACACTTTTTTTTTTTCAACTGACTCCATGGCGGGAGCCCATTTCAACCATTGTTCATGGCCATTAAGCACAAGTCTCTCAGTTCACACAGAAAGCATTTCCAACATCTAGGGCACAATTTTCCTTTTGCTACCCACAGTTTTCCACACTTTTCTTTGTCACAAACACTTTTAAAAGCTGGCAAATGCTGTAATTTGATGCAGGACAAGGGCATACACTCTCAGGCTTTACTGCTCCTTGGTAAACAGTTGGCATTTTAATAGCAGCACATGGATAACAGCACACAGTGGCACATTAGTTAACATTGCTTCAGCTGTTTTGGGCTACCCTCTGCCAGATAACCAAAATGTTAGTCATTGTCCGAGTGACCTTTCTTACATTCCTCCCTAAATTCCAAACCAAAATCCTCAGCGGTGCCTCCATTTTTGTTACCCCCACCCAGGTATGCTGTTTCTATCTTGACAGCTCTACCTGATGAGCTGGGTTCGGGGAGGAACATGTCACTCTGCACATTGGCTAGGTTTGGCTACTCTGCACAGGGGCACCAAAGTAACTCCGGACAAAGGAAGCAATAACTGTATTGTCCAACACCAGAAGTGGAATTCTAAAGTGCAGCTTTTATTCACATCCAACAGAATAAACAAAGCATAGATGGACCCCCACGGGGCTACACTCCTGGTAATGCATATTTAAGGAGACCAGAACACATCTTCATCACTTTAGCCCTCAGGCTCTGAAACACACTGGGAACACAGCCCGAACCTGTATGCTGCTCTGGGTTTTCCCTGGCTCGGCTCCCTTGCCAGCTACTTGGACACTTTCCATATAGCATGGAAACATTTACTGGTGGCTCCCTAAACCACCTATGAGCACTTCTGCTCCATAAGGGAATCGTCCTCATCAATCCCACGTCTGGGTACTTTCCTCAGGCACTGGCCAAGTATCTGAGAGAAAGCAACAGGTGTCCCAGATCAAATCTGTACAGGTGAATTTGGTTACTACTGATGGGGGTCTCCCACCTCTCGCTCTCATAATTCATACCCGGCCATTTCTCTGGATTGTAACACTTCATCCTTTAAAACACTTTGCTGTGTAGATTCTTTTTAAATGTATTCACATTCAATCTACTGTCTTTACTTCCCATTTGTGCTGAACTTGAACATACTTAATAAGTGGCTGTGTCCATTACTCTAAACACCTCACAGAGTTAAGCAGGCCAATCCCCACATCTTCCAAACTGTACTTCGCTGTCTTTTCCTGACCCCACAGTAACAGTCCCTTTAGTTTCATCTTGATTCAGGTGAAAACACATGACCCTTTAGCAGAGCGAACTCACCCCTTGGTTGCAGGTTCCCCACAGGCATTTTCTCCTCAAAGAACTCTCATCAAGAGCTTCTGATGCCTCAGCATGAACTTAAATCAGGCAGCTTCTTTTCCCTAGCCAGACCAGGGGGGGTTGCCCCTGGAAGCAGGCTGATTCCTTCCCCCCAACCCCACAGGGATAGGGCCCTGAACTACTAAAAGCAGTCTCCACCACTTCAATGTGCTCTTCTTGTGTTCCTCTTCAGGTGAGAACACACACCTATACAACAAAAGTAGCTCTTTGACAGAGCTTAGAGCTCTGAGGGCCTGCCTACAGCAGAGCACCTCTTCTACTGACTGCTACAGGCTCTACTGACTTCAAATTCCCCAACTTTCTACTCTAACCTCCAACTGCAACATTCCAGTGTGGTTTATGCAGCTGCGACAGTTCTAAATTATGTCATCCCTAAGTCTCAGCTGAGATTGAGAACAGAGTGAGACAGTGTGAAATCCATTTAACTGGAGTTTCACAAGCTTCCTTCCCTGCCTACCACTAGGTCTTACTGGGATTCTAGTAACCCCGGGTAACGGGGGTTACATAAGATTTTACCAATATTTGCACACCTCTGGAATTAGAAGTACTGTACAGAGGTCACCTGTGCACCTGCATGAGATGACTGCCTAACTCTTCAGCTCTGAGTCATCCTGTCTGAATCTCCAGCCATCCAGTGATTATTTGCACAGTGCAGACATTTTCAGCTAGAGGGCTGTGTAGAACTAAACTATTTCAACTGATCAGACCGGGTATGGGACTCTCAACACATCTGTGAAACAGGTAAAATCTTTAGAAAGCTCCCCTCCCTCTGCTTCCCTGCCTGCAGTCAAGATGGTGACAACTCTGAGCTCTCGCTCAGCTGTACTGGTTGATCCACACTCACCTCAATAGGCTTTTCTTCTTGATTGGATGGCAGTAACTATGGAGCAAATTAGTACAATGGTGTTTGATGTGCAAGCGATGGTGGAAGTCCTCACTAGAAGAATATTTTGCATGGAAACAGATTGTGGCTATCATGGAGGCCCTAGATAAGCATGCCATGAGGATCCAAGTGATGGGAGGGCAGGATGCCTTGTTGACTGCCAAACTCAAATTCCTGGAGGGAGATGGCATCACAACAACCTTCATATTCTTGGCCATTAGGAGGGACTGGAGGGACGAGACCCAGTGCAGTTCCAGCATACCAATCTGCTGCTCTGGCTGCACTTGGATCCCAGTGTGTTCTATTTTGAAATCAATCAATCCCACCAGATTGGGAGAACAAAGTTAGCCCACTTCTGTCACCAAGCCATGGCCCAAATCCTGCCTTTAAATGATCTTGCTGAATTTGTGGTCACCCCTCCCGCTTATGAGCCTGCACATGTTCGAAGCACCAGGGCTTTTGTTCTCTGTCCATCTGTCATTTGTTGCATTTATTAAACACTTGCGCATTTGTTTTTTTGTGCCTTTGTTGCATTCATTTGTGCACTCAGTCCTTGCAAGTTGACCATTATCTTTTGCCTCTGCTGGTACCAGTATAAGGAGATCATCCTGAAGGCCACCCAAGATCTCAAAGATGTTATCCTGTCAGAGTAGTGCATCTCCTTCTATCAGACTACCCAGCTAGCATTCTGCAGAAAAGGCAAGCATTTCATGAAGTTAAGTAAGACTTGAGAAACTGTGGTCTGAAGTATTTGCTCCTGTACTCTACTGTTGTATTGGTGCAGTTCCAGGGCCATCAGTTCACTTTTCATAACCCAGAGGAGACTGGTGCATTTTCTCAGGCTCAGCTAGGGCTCCCCCCCCAAGGAAGTGCACCACCATGAACTGACAATAAGGAGGAGGAGACGACAGAGCTGTTGGAGACTGTGACTATGGGGCAATCCTCTTTACAAACTTGATGGTCTCTCTCTCTGATGATATTTGAGTACTGTGAGGGATCCAAGTGATTGGCTGGGAGACAGGACATATAACACCCAAACTGAACTCTGCCAGGCCTCAATCATTTTCCATACGCATACTGTCAGACAATATGGACCCACATTTGTGACCTTGGCCAATTGTCCCCTTTGGGACACTTACTCTGGACTTATTTCATGGACCATGCTGTGTATTCACAGGCCATTTCCATCTTAGGCTAGAACAATACTTGTACCACACCTGTCTCTGGCTACTTGTTACCCCCTCCTCACTAGTACCTGCAGTGTTTGAACTGCCAGTTCTCTGGAGAACACAGAAACAGGGCTGTGAATGCTTTCTGACAGCTCAACATTATGTCCCAGGTGGTTTAATATCCTTGAATAGAATTTACTTTTTCTAAATCAGTTGGATAAATTTTGTGCTTAACGAAACTGTTTCAAAACTGTTGAGATGTGTTGTTGGATGGGGGAACAGTACTACATAGCTGTATATGTTACATCAATGTTCACATCTGTTGCAATGGAAAAAATGTAAGTTTGGTGGGGACTCTCCACTACCTCTGTCAGTGGGCTAGTGTGGGAATGTTTTGCCTGCAGCCCTGGATTAGTCACTGCTGTACCACTCTGTGGTGGCCTGTACATGTACACCCCCTGACTCCTTGCTCCGTGTGAGATAAGCACAGACTGGGGACATAAGTAGTCTTTATGCCCAGGGCCATACTGCGGTTGCATGAATTTTAAAGTCTTAATGATCCTGTCTATGCACTGGAATGCTGACATGGTTTGGTGGGGAGGGTGGGATCGGAACTGCCACTTTTCACTCTGGAGGCCTGCAACCTTTACAATCACCTTCCTGTGGCCAGATGATGTGGCTACCCTGACCAACAGGCAGACCAGTAGAATGGCTGTACACACATCCCTGAGGGTAGGGGCTAGATCTAGTGTACTGGCAGTGGCTTGCCCCTCAGTACATATACATTTCCTTCACTGGGAAGGGCAAAGGTCCCTTATGGTCTCCTCAGGGCTGGATTTGGGGGATGGCTTGAGCCACCTCTGAGCAGAACCCAGGTCCATGTTAGTGAGGAATTAATAGCCTCTTTGTCATTCATTAGTAATGATGACCAAAGTGCTTCCTCTGATTGAACTGGCTTTTCATCAAACTTCTTTTGTGTTTCTACTTTTGGTTTGCATATTGTACATAGGTGGCATTTTACAGTGCCATACGCTGTTCTGGATTTATAGTCACTGTGTGGATACTATTACAATATGTTAGTACTGTATTTTTGGCTGCTCACTTTGGCTGCTCACTTTGGAGTGTGGGACTAGTGAGGAATTGGGGAGGTGGGGGGGTTGTGGAGCTGTGGCAGCTGATACTATATTTCTAGCCATGGCATCCTATCATTCCATCAGAATTGTATCTTGGAGTATCAAAGACTGGAACTGCCTGATCAAACATAGAAAAGTGTCACTGAAACTCAAGGGCCTACAGTGTGACATTGCCTTACTGCAGAAGATCCACCTTTCCACAGAGGACATGACCCACCTGTGTTGATCTTGGGTGGGAGCAGTGTACCATGGCTCATAGCATTCATTCGTACCTCAGTTGGTGGCCAGCCATGATGGTGGTGAGAAGAGGGCTGAGCCGGTCACCAGCTCTGTTCATGGATTGTTCTTAGGATGAGCGGGGGCATCACTGCCAGGTGGGGGGACCACTAGACTACCAGGGAAAATACTTTTGTATCATGGGACTGGGGTCTGGAGTTGTGCTGGGGGGAGAGGGGACCACTGGACTACCAGGGAAAATTAATTAATTCACTGTGGCTACGGGGTTGGGGATCATGCTGGGGGGTGGGGAGACAACTAGCACACCAGGGATTACTGTGCTCAGCTTAACAGGGCTACCGGGGATTGGGAATCATGCTGGGAGGGCACTGCTGCACTACTGCCAGCTTTTTTGGTTGTATTTAGTGCCTCGCTACAGGTCGAGCTAATGCCTATAGTGTGGCACTATATATTTGAATATGCCACACTGCTAGCATTCCTGGGTGCTACCTTAACCCCACCCATGCATACTATTATCTATTAGCGTTGATACTACCACACAGCACTGGAGCTAATAGGGCTTTTGAATATTGCAGCCCGGTGCAAATCCAGTGCTATTCCAGCACTACGGATTTGTGCCAGGAGCAACACTTTGAATATCTGGCCCCATATTTATTTAAATGTTCATTGATCCTGACTTAAACCATAGACTACTCCAGAAGTTGTTAGTACTATCTAACTTTCCCAAATTAAACATTTCTTTAAATATTGATAGGTCTGAAGCTTCAAAAAAGGTCATTTGATAGTTCAACACCAATATATTGGCCACAGCATAGCTTAATGAGTCCAGGCATCCTAAACCTCCCAATTTTCTAGATAATATTATTATTAAATTCCAAGCTATGTGTGGTTTCCATCCCCTCCAAATAAATTTTTGAAAATTCTTTTTATATCTTGAAACCAAGCAACAGAGGGAGCTCCCAAAATGTTATGGATCATAAAAATTAAATGTGGCATGGCCATCATTTTAATTGTTTAAATTCATCCCCATATGGACAAAATAACATTTTTCTAGTTATCTAATAGAACTGTACTTTTGTCTCTGGCTTTAGTATAATACATTTTTATATTCTTTTCTTGGTTCGGTGATAAATACAACTCCAAATATTTAATATGGTCTTGAATATTGAATTCCAATACAAGTTGTTCTAAGGGTTCTGATTTATGTTTTGTTATTTTCATAATAACTGATTTGTTATTACTATTTTCATATCCAGAAACCATGGAGACCTTATTAATTACTTCTAATTGTGCTCTTAGGGATTTATTAATGTTTTTAATAATTAAAAGAATTTTGTCAGCGAAGACGCTTAGTTTGATTTCTTCACTGGGCAAAGTAATTCTCTCTATTGCTTGGCATCTGCCTATGGTGTTTAACAAAGGTTCCAAAGTAAGAATAACAAGTGTGGGAGAGAGTGGGCAACCTTGTCACACTCAACATAAGAAACTCTTCTGATAAAAAGTTGTTAACTTGCATTTTAACTTTGTTATACAGATATAGCTTTTAATAAGGGTTAAAATTTCATTTGGAATACCCCAATTTTCTCATGCTTTAAACATAAATTTTCTGCTAATTAAATTTAACACTTTTGTCTCATCAATGACCACTGTATAATATATATCTTTCTCATATTGTGAATTTGTGTTAATCAACTTGATAAGTCCTTGGATTTTATAGCTATCATGTATTATTTTACATCCTGGTATAAATCCATATTGGTTATGATGAAAAAGGATTGAATATATAACTGCAATCTGTTATTAATTATTTTTGCTTTTAATGTATAATCCATATTTAATAGTGCTATGCGGTGGTAGCTGTCAGGGAGATTAATAGGCTTTTCAGCTTTATGTATAAGAAAGAGAGTGAAGTTTGTATTTTCCATAGCTAAAATTTCCAATAGTATTTTTTCCACCCAGGGGGTAAGAATTGACACAAAGGCTATAAACATTTTATTTGTTAAACCATCTAACCCAGGAGATTTATTTTCAGGTAGTGCTTTCATGGTTTCTATAATTTCCTGTTGGGTTATTTTTGAAAATTCAGAATGAAATGGATTTATTTCAGAAGCCTGAATAACATTTTTTAACTGATCTAAATCTGGTTGTAAATGTTTTTGATAAATTTCCTTAAAGAAATCCACAAATACTTTTGCAATTTCTCGATCTGAATTTTTAGTGTTTCTGTGTGTGTCTTTAATTTCAGTAATTATATTTTTTAATTTTTGTTTAAATAGAAGAGAGGCCAAAATCTTACCTGATTTATCTACATGAAAATATTTAGTTTTCTTATGGCTTTTGTAATTTTTACCATCTCTTCGTGTATTATTTCTAATTTTTTTAACTCTATACTCTTCCCATTCTTTATAGTAATTATTATAATCTTCTAGTACTAGTTTATCTAGTTGTTTTAGCCAATTGTCAGTTAACAAGGTTTTCCTTCTAACTTCTTTTTCCTGATTTCATAGGAAATAATATATCCTCTTATTGTTGCCTTAAAGGTCTTCCAGATCTGTGAGACCTGAGATTCTTCCTTTTATTTATCTTGCCAAAATTCATCTATTTTTTGAGATATGTGTTCTATAAACTGAGGATCTCTTAAAATATTATTATTAAAGGACCACTGTTAGACCCTATGCCTTTCAGACCCTGGTCTTGAGATTTCCAAACTAATCAAAGCATGATCAGTTTTGTTCAAGTATTTAACTAGACTATTGGATGTCAAAAAGTAATCTAATCTGGCGAAGGTTTGTGATTTTTTATCAAAGTGAGAAAAATCCTTAGCATTACCATTTAATAATCTCCATGAGTTTACTAACAATTCTAAATGCATAAAGTTGATTAGCTCATTGGCTACATTAAAATTTCCTGGAATAGGTGAGGAAGATTTATCCAATTTAGGATTAATTACCGCGTTAAGATCTTCTGCCAAATAATTTCCTCTGCTTGCATTCAATCTCAGAATCCCATTCAGTATCTATGTTACTTTCCTGTCCTTTTTTTGATTTAGTACTTTTTAAATGATTCTGGGACTCATTTATGCCATTTCCCTGAGGATTTTATTATAAGGTATCAGCTACATTTTCAATCACCACATTATGTGAAGGGGTACATAGTTTTGTTTTGTAGAAGGAAGCTTGTCGCTTACCCCCTTTGGATTTTTTGCTGCTTCTGTATTCTGTTCCTGCATCTCTGAACCATCTTTGGAAGAAATCTCCTGGCCTGATTTATTAGGCTCTTCCGATATTTGGCCCCTTTGATTTGGTTTAAGATGTGATTGCTCCATAGTTTCCATGTCTTCTTTCCCTGTATTTGGGGGTACACCAGCATGCTGTTCAAGCATTTTGAGCTGGATCCCTTCCATTTCTGTTTCTTTCTCCAGCAGTTTTGATGATTAGCTTGGCTGGCCTGTGATGACTTGGAGTTTGCTGCTTGGAATACCATAACAACTCTTGATTCTGGTCGGGACGCTTTCTGTTTCTCCTTTGTTAAGAACATCAGAGTTTATCAGCTTGTTTGACTTGTTTTTTGCAGCACTTGGTTGAGCATTTTTGGTGACCGAGAACCTAAGTTTGTTTTTACCTCTGCCAGAGTTTGAAAGTTGGCATTTAGGTTCTCTCCAGGCCAACATTATCCTGAATGCTCGATAGTTTTTATTCACTTTTTTCTCCATTAACAGTTTGAAGCAATGCCCGTTACAAACCAGGCCCTAATTTGCACTTCCTGCTACTGTAGGAAACATTCAGTGTGCTCAGAGGGGAGATTTAGATCACTGATTAGCTATGCTGGCATCTCAAACTTGGCACCATGCTGCTCTCCTTCCTCCTACGGGGTGGGGCTTCATCCCCAAACCTGTCCCTCCAGTGTGTGGATCCTGATCTCCACTTGATTGATATCTGGTACTGCTCAACAATCTTCTTTGGTGCCTGAATTAAGCAGTGCTCCTATGTTGAATAAAAATCAGGAGACTTAAAGAAGTTGAGAAGGACTCTGCAATTTTATCTAGAGTGACAAGGCACAAAGCCCTGGCAGCCACAGCAGAACAGGTAAGCAGCTCTCAAAGTAGCTTAAATATCTCTGCTGTAGATGAGTCCAACATACGCTAAAAATAAAAAACCTAAGAAGTAAGAAAGTGAGCAGAGGCACCACAACTATTAAGCCTCAGAAAAATCCTCAAAGCAACCTGATAGACCCAGTTCTACAACCATCTACATCTGCCAGTTTTGATGGAGTTAAAAACATGTCCAATGCTTTTCATGCAGCCACAATTATGGCTTCCTCTTTGCAGAGGCAAGCTATGAGAAGCCAGCTCAGGATAAGGAAAGTAGGCATGAAAGGGGACAGGCTATACTAACACAATGAGGGTCAGACTTGGACAGAGATGCTGAAGTTCTGGTAACTAAGGAACTACTTCAGGGCTCAGGTACAAAGGAATGAAATTATATATCTATAGAACCACAGCAAGCTAGTTTGGTGATTGTACAAAAAGAGCCACAGGGAAAATCTATACATGCCATGTCAGACTCAGATACTTCAACAGAGGGGGACTTAGACAATAGTCAAGAACTCACTTATAACTCAGGAAACCAGAAGAAAGATACCTTAGATATAGATCCCTCACAGACAGGTAAACTGGCTCAGGCTCCACTGAATGAGTAAGAATGGAACATGTTTGCCAAACTGCAATATGCACAGGAAGTGGTGGTGAATGAATTACATCAAGGCTTCCAGAATATAAACTTAACATTTGAGACTATTAAAGATTCTGTTTTGTCCTTGGATGCAAAAATGATTTCATTAACACAAAGGATTGTGGAATTAGAGACCAGATTGGGGGGGGTGAAGATCAGTTTGTCCCTATGCAAAATACAATTGCACAACACCAAAAGGAATTACAAACGCTCCAGATGAAGATAGAAGACTTAGAATCACATTCACACAGGGGAAACTTGAAAATAGGGAATGTCCCTGAAGGTACAGAAGGCTATAATTCCTCACAGTTTTTCAAGGCATTATTGACAGAAGCCTTGAGTAGGAAACATCCTGAGCAGAAAGTAGAGCTAGACCATGCTCATAGGGCCTTCTCTTCTAGGAAATATATGCCCAGGTTTGTGTTTGCCCACATCACTATCAAATAAAGGAGGAGCTGCTTAAAAAAAGCAAGAATTGAAAGAGGCTTGCATATTCGTGGCTTACATTTGCAAATTTTTCCAGATTTATCCCCCCTCTGTGTATGTTAAAAGGAAAGCCTTTGATAGTGTGAGAAATGTTCTTTGAGAAAAGAACATTCCACATAATTTGCTGCACCCTCCAAGACTAAAAGTTTATCTGAATGGAAAACAATACTTTTTCAGCACCCCCAGAGAAGCTGAGCTCCATTTGAAGTCATACTTTTTCCTTACAGATGGTCATAGCATGAACCCAGGTGCCACCCCCCCAATCACCAAATACAGGATAGAAGAAGAAGGTTCTTGACAGAATTTAAAACTGATATAGATTGATGAAGAAAATGTCTATACAAATCAGCTGTGATAAAGAGGAGACAGGAGAAGGGATGGGAAAGGAAAGGAAAAACATCTTTTTTTCCTTTTTTTCTCTTCTTATCTCTTGTGCATAAACTCTATAAAAATCTATAAAATAATATATGTAAAATTATACCTTTCTTTTGTTTTTTGGGGGAAGCAGATAAAAGAGACAGGATCTTCTTTTGAGCCTTAACTAGAAAAATATTTTCTTTAATCAGGTCACATGTGAGTTATCTCTCGTAAGCCACACTGAGCATTTCAAATAGCTTTGTAGACAGACTTTGGGGAGGAAGGCAGGTAGATTCACATTAATTTTGAGTCCATGGGTGGAGAATTTAGTTATGAGGGGGTAGTAGGCCACATCATGTTAGAAACATCTCAGGCATATTCCAGTGCTGCACTTCAAGAGGGAAAACCTATTTCTTTAAAAAATTGTGATGGGCTGTGTAGTAGTACTCTTATGTGTATTATTCTTTTAGAGTGGAGTTTCAGTTGAAATGCCTTAGTTAGAACATAAAGGGTGCCAGTGACAGAACTAAAATTAGAACAGTAGTACAATATGCAAACCGAGTTCAAGTGAATTATATTCTGCTTCAAGAAACTAATTTTCATTTAAAAACCACAACCAAAAAGTAAGTACTCAGGCTGTTTTTAAAGCTCAAAGTAGAGAGTTCCCCAGGCCATGATACCATTGAGTCCAAGTTCCTCAAATTAGGGGCACCAGCACTTGCTGCACCAAATAGAAATCTAATAAACAGGTCATTCCTTTCCAGATCTGTTCCAAGCAAATGGAAAGTTGTTGTGGTGGTCCCCCTCCATAAGAGTTGATCCCACACAGTTGAAAATTACAGACCTATTTCGATTCTCTGCCCCCTGGGTAAAATACAAGAGAGAACACTTTATAACCAATTACAGTCTTATTTGGCGTCTCATCACCTGCTCCCTGACTTTCAGCATGGCTTTAGAAAAAAACTATAGTACGACTACAGCCCTTGTAAAAGTGTCAGCAGACATTCTCAATGCAAGTGACAAAGGCCTAGTTATAGGAGCAGTATTTGTTGACCTAAGGCCTTCAACCTTGTCAACCACAACCTCCTTCTGAGACAACTTAACCTACCAGGTCTGGACTGCTTAGCATTAACCTGGCTCAGGAGACATCTCGTTGGGAGATCCCAAAGGATGAGGTGGTCTGGTTCACTACCATCTCTCAGGCCCATAACACATGTTGTACCCCAGGGATCAATCCTTGGTCCATTACTTTTCTCACTCTTCATCAACGATCTTCCCAATTTCTGCAGTGGTGCATCTGTGCAACTCTATGCAGATGGTGCCATCCTTTTCCACTCCTCAAATGACATGAGTTTGCTTAATCAAAACCTGAACTCAGATTTCAAATCACTCTAATCTTGGTTCTCAGATAACCATCTAATTCTTAACACTAAAAAAAAAAACAAAGCCATGTTATTTTCATAATCCCTGCCCAAAACCTCAAAATATGTTCACAATACCCTCTCAATATTTGTTTTCTATCAGGAGATTCCACAGAAGTAATCCAAAAGTGGAAGACTAGGTTTGCTGGCCAAGGCACCTAGCTTCACCTTCTAGGTTGCTTGAAAGGACAGAGCAAAGTACCTTACCAGAGCAGTGGAAAGGATTAAGATTTCTTCTTTTGGCTAGGCAGATTTACTGTGTGTTGTTGTTTTTATTTTGTACTCACAGGGATTGTTACTGTTTGTTGCTAACATTTTATTGCTTTATTTTTCTCTGATTGAAATTGTTGTTGCTGGGTATACCTTCTGCTGCATTATTACAAGGTGTGCCTACAGGTGTGTGCTAACAGATTACTGCTGTAATCTTCTGAGTCAAATCATCTTTTGCAAGGTATATCTTCTGTTACTGCTTTATTTTTCTCTGCAGCAAAGTGTTTCTTACAGGGTATGTCTTCTGTGAAATTATTACAGGTGGTGCTTTACAGGTTTTACAGTTTTATCTATCATTAGGATAAGTTTTCCTGGTTATTGCATTTGTTGCTGACTGACTGTTTCTGCTCTTACCTCCTTGTTTGTTTCATCTGTGGTTCTTCTTTTTTGGCAGAGGAAGGGCCCAGCCACCCACCCCCATCCCCAATGACCCCACATTACACTCCTTTTATAGGGTAACACAGTCGTGACATTTCCTGTGGCAAAGCAGGAAGGGGCGGATCAGTGGGGTATCCACATGGTGACCTCATTTACAGAGGCACTAGTAATTTAACTTGTTATTACAAGTTATACAAAAACAAACAAATAAAACACAAAAACAAACTTTTGCTTGCATTTTCTTACTTCTAATTACTCTGACCAGGTTATTAACCCAGCAAATTATCTGGCATGGATATCATTAACTGCAGGTACTGGAGAACTTTTCAGAAGGGCAGTTTTACAGGATTTAGGATGCTGTCATACATGCTGGGCCATTAGAAATCTTAGGGCTCAGTTCCAGGCAGCATGGCCAGAGATTGCATGCCTCAAATTTCATATTCAAGAGGAAATATATTATAAGAACCAGCCATCATTTCCCCAACATCCAACAGAAGCACCTCGACCCCAGAGGGTAGTTGGTCTGGTAGGTTGGCAGGTAGTTAGGAGGGGCAGATCAGGTGCCCCATCACTCGGTGCTCTCCAATATATTACCTCCACAAACCATATCAAAACAACAAACAGGTATCTGCCTCTATCTCTGAAATCAAACAAAAGAGCAGAGGACACTGCAGAGCAGGACACTGCAGCACAGGAGCTAGCACAACAAAACTCAGCCAAAACAGGAACCAAAACAAAAAAAGCAAAAAGGAAATCCAAAAAACTTCTGATTATAAGAGACTCCATGATTCGGGGAGTTGATACCTATCTCCAGTCAGGGGTAATGGTCAGATGTCTCCCCGGTACATCAGCATGGAGAGACACTGACCGCATTGCTAAAATTGTTCAGGAAGCAGGGGAAAACATTGACATCCTGGTACATTTAGGGACTAATGATCTTGCCAGCTGGTCAGTTGTGGAGACCAAGGAACACCTGACCAGGCTGGGTGACAAACTACCATCCATTTAATCTGGCATCTCCTTCTCTGAGGACCTGCCAGTATGGGAGGGGGGGCAGATGGACGAAAGGTCAGAGAAGGGGAGATAGGGGAGCTAAACATGTGGCTCAAGGGCTGGTGCCAGGAAAAAGGACACAAATTTGTAGGGAACTGGCAACAGTTTTGGGAGCGAAAGTTCTTTAAATTTGATGGACTGCATCTTACTAAGGAGGGAGGGAGTCAGTGCATTGGGGCACAAGTTTGACATCTTTGCAGAATATTTAAACTAGTAAATAGGGAGAGGGTGCAGCACCCCATACGTTGAATGGGAAGAACACCCCTCCCTCCTCAACTAGTGGTCAAACAGCAGTTCAGCATGTTTGCAGTTCATTTGCACCACCAGATAAGGAAAAAGGTCCAGCTCCACACAGAGGAAATGACAGACCTCACCCAACAAATAACACACTGAAATCTGGCCAATGGAAAATCATGTATACAAATGCTCGCAGTCTGGGAAACAAGATCCCAGTCCTGCAGGCAATAATGACAGAGGCTAAACTGGACATTGTAGCAATTAGTGAGATGTGGTTTACCAGTAACCACACTTGGGAGACTTCAGTACCTGGCTATGTACTGTTCAGAAGAGACCGAGGTGCAGAAAGCGGGGGAGGAGTGGCCCTGTATGTCAATGAAAATATCAAAGCTACAGAAATTCAGAATACACATAAGGAGCCAGAAGAACTGTGGGACACCCTGGAAACAGGAAATGGGACAGCCATAAGAACTGGGGATGTTTACAGGCCCCCAGACCAGGGGGAGGACATAGACACATTACTATTAGAAGATATACAAAACATGACAGCTAAAGGGGAGGTTCTGATAATGGGAGACTTCAACATGCCAGATACAGATCAGTGAACACCAGCAGGAACATCTGCCAGAACTAGACACATGGTGGATTCCCTGCAGGTGGATGGCCTCAAACAACTGGTACAACAACCCACAAGAGACATGGCTATCCTAGATCTAGTACTGACTAACAGGGAAAGGATCACAGATCTCCAGGTAGAAGGTCCCCTTGGGGCCAGTGACCATCACATGGTATGGTTCAGTTTGGCCACTACAACTAAATCATCCCATTCCAAGGCAAAAATATGGGACTTCAGAGGAGCTGACTTTGATAGGATGGCCAACAGAGTTAAGCTAGCCCGAGCAAAAAGAAATACAGGTGAGGGGGTACAGGCAAAGTGGGCAAGCATTAAGGATGCAATACTTGAAGCAACATCCCATTGTGTTAGAGAGAAAAGAAAGTGCAAAAGAAGAAGGAAACCACTTTGGTTCTCAAAAATAGTAGCAGAAAAGGTCAGAGCCAAAAGGCTGTCTTTCAGGAAATATAAGGGAATGCAGCGGGATGAAGATAGGGAGGCATACCAAACTTCCCTAAGGGAAGCAGGGAAGGCAGTAAGGCAGGCAAAGGGCAAAACCAAGGAAACACTAGCACAGACAGTAAAAGAAGGTGACAAGACTTTCTATAGATACATTAGTGAAAGGAAAAAGTCCAGAGAGGGTATTACTAAGATCAAAGGAGATAAGGGTGTGTGTGTGGAGGAGGTCCATGTAAAAGCATCTATCCTAAATAGATACTTCTGCTCAGTATTTACTGAAGAGAAGGTAGGGCATGGCCCACAGCTCAACACCATGGACACAGGGGGGAGGGAGGTGAGCACTAGTCCCTTCACAAAAGAAAGGGTCCTACAAGAGCTTGATAAGCTCAAGGTGGACAAGGCAATGGGACCTGATGGCATACATCCCAGGATACTAAAGGAGCTAAGGGTGGAACTAGCAGAGCCATTATCAGAACTGTTTAGTGAGTATCTGAGCACAGGAGAGGTCCCAGAAGACTGGAGAGGGGTTCATGTGATCCCGTTCCACAAGAGTGGTAGCAGGGAGGAGGCAGAGAACTACAGACAAGTCAGTCTTACCTCAGTAGTGGGCACGATTATGGAGGCACTCCTAAAGGAAAGGATAGTGTAAGATGTGGAATCCATAGGAGCACAGGATCCAAGACAGCATGGGTTTACAAAAGAAAGGTATGTCAAACTAATCTCACAGATTTCTTTGACTGGGTAACCAGAGTGGTGGACCAAGGGGGAGCAGTTGATGTCACCTACCTTGACTTCAGTAAAGCTATTGATACTGTTCCACATAGATGATTGATTAAAAAGTTGGGTAGGCTCGGGGTGGTTCAGAAGTTGGTCAACTGGGTGGCAAACTGGTTGATGGGCAGAAAACAGAGAGTGGTGGTAAACGGTATACAGTCAGAAGAGATGCTAGTCACAAGTGGGGTACCTCAGGGATCAGTTCTGGGGCCAGACCTCTTCAATATCTTCATCAGTGACATTGCAGATGGACTGGAGGATAAGGTTTGTCTGTTTGCAGATGACATCAAGATCTGCAACAGAGTAGATGATTCAGCTGGGGTGGACAGAATGAGAAGAGATCTGGATAAACTAGCAAAATGGTCTGAAGAGTGGCAACTGGGGTTTAATGCAAAGAAGTGCAAGATCATGTACTTAGGGAAGAGAAACCCTGAAGCCACCAATAGGCTGGGAGGGGAGTTGCTGGCAGTCACAAGGGAAGAAAGATGCTTGGGCATCATCATCACCGATGACCTGAAATCATCCAAGCAGACCACTAAAGCAGTAGGTAAGGCTAAGGGGATATTAGGGTGTATTAGTAGGGGTATCACAAGTCAGAAGAGGGAGATAATAATCCCTCTTTACAAGACACTAGTTAGGCCCCATCTGGAGTACTGCGTGCAGTACTGGAGGCCACACCTTCACAAGGACATTAACCAAATTGAGGCAGTCCAGAGAAAGGCAACCAAAATGGTGCAGGGACTGCATCAGAAAACATATGAGGACAGATTAGCAGAGCTCAATATGTATACCCTAGAGCAAAGGAGGGAGAGAGGTGATAAGGTCGAAACATTCAAACATCTTAAGGGCATTAACAAGGTGAAAGAGTCTAACATGTTTCAATATAAGAAAATAGCAGGACAAGAGGACACAGCATGAGATTAGAGGGAGGTCAATTAAGGGGTAATGTGAGGAAGTTCTTTTTCACAGAAAGGGTGGTAGATGCATGGAACCACCTTCCTCAGGAAGCGGTGGATATGAATACAGTGCAGGGCTTCAAACAGACATGGGATAGGCATAAGGGAGCAATACAACTAAGTATGACTAGATAGGCCATTGACAGAGCAAAGGCCGATGGCACATTTATGCGGTAGAAAAAGAAATGGGCAGACTGGATGGACCTTGCGGTCCTTATCTGCCATCAACTTCTATGTTCTATGCAAACCTTTAAATACTAAGGACTGAACCTTGACTCAGCCTTCTCCTTTGAGGTCCATGTCTCCTTGCAAATTAAAACTATCAGCCAGAAATTAGATCTGTTATACCATCTTCACCCCCTTTAATCCACCACCTCCTGTGGGAAAATTTCTTCCACATCCCTCCTTCTAATACTCTACTATGGAGCCCAGCTACTTCGCTCCACTCAACCCTCATCAGTTGCCAGGCTATGACAACTTTATCATTGAATGGGGTGCTTTGGCTTAGGGGCCGATACTAGGAAACACCACTGTGACATCTTGACTACCTAGCATTGACCAGGTTATGATTCAAGGCAACAGTACCTCATGCTATGCTTTGTATATAAGCTAGTGAAAATTTTCAATCCGCCATGTCTAAGGGATATTGTCTACCACAAAGAAGTAGTGCGTCCTCTGAGGTCATCCACACTACCTTATCTAGGAACCCCTAATCCACACCATCTAGCTAGTAGATGGTCATTTGCCTACTCTGCTATTAAGGCCTGGAATGCACTACCACCTCATCTCCTCGCATTCCCCTCCCTATCTCTACTTAAACAGTCACCAGCTGCACACCTGCTCAAACCTCCATCTTGCATTTGCTTTTGTTAATCCTTATCAACTCTTATCCTATTTACTATCTACTTAATTGTCTCAGGTGTATTCTTCCCTTAGCTTGCTCTGCATCAGTTTTTGGTAATACCTGTTAATTCTTATTCTATTTACCATCTACATAACTGTCTCAGGTGTATTTTTCCCCCAAGCTCTCTCACTCTATTTATGTGCATGCCAATCCCACTATTGTTTCATAGTATGCTGAATACATCCAAGTTGATCCCATTTAATTAACTTTTGTACAATCGTATATACAGTAGCTCTGTAAATTTTGTAGTTAATATGGTATATTGTATTGTCTAATCTGTAATGTACTATTTTGTTTTGTGCCCTGGGTCACCCCTGAAAAAGGGACTGCATGGTCTCAGCAGGCTCACCAGGTTACCAACATTCAAATGAATAATAAATAAATAAAGATATGTACTGGTGACATTTCAGTCAGGACTTAATAAAATAACCATTGGATCCTTATATGCACCAAACAAAGAAGATTCATTTCTTTGTGCATTTCTTTTTAACTCTGACAAATTATTCCAGGCAATACTTAATTGGAGGAGATTTTAATCTATCATTAAACACAATAGCTAGATCTGGGGAATCGCCAGAGACAAAACTCTGAGCAGTTAAAGTGGTCAGAGATTTTATGGATGACCTAAAATTAATAGACTGGTTTAGGAAAAAGTTTCCAACTTGAAAAAAATATTCATTTTTCTCTAATGTGCACAAAACCTCTTCAAGAATTGATTATTTTCTGGTATGATAAGAAATACAAGGCAGAATAAGTAAAATAAAATATGGTGCCATTAAATTCTCTGATCATGTGCCAGTGCATCTTTTAATGTTATTAGCATCAGAATATGATCAAAATAGTAAACAATGGAAATCTGATAATTGTTTATTGAAAGATATCATATTCATACAAAAATTGAAGGATGCTATACAGTATTTCCATAGAAATAATACATCTGGTGAAACCTGTATTATAACAATGTGGGAAGCATTAACAGCATACTTAAGGGGTTGGATAGTCTCATATAATTGTTTTAAAAGAAAAACACAAATGGAAACATTTAACACACTGGGACATGATTTACTGGTAGCGGAGGCTGCGTATAATAACTCACAACAAGTAGGCTTGGAAGAAGTATTACAAATCAGAGATGAATATAATAAACTGTTAGTGAATAAAGCTGAAAAAGCTGTACAGTATTCACAATCTAAATATTATTTCTTCTCAGATAAACCTTACAAATTACTAGCTTACCAAACACAAAGTGAGTGTAACAGAAACTCAACTAACTCCAAACAGCTAGGTGATATTACATACTCCCACAGTGCAATTAATCAAATATTTTTATAAATTCTATTCAGAACTATACTCATCTGACACTTTTCCAGACTAAAAAGATTTAGATAAATTTATAAACAACTTGTCTGTGCACTCTGAATGATATGGAAAAAAGCAATCAGTAATCATACTATATATCAAAGTTAGATATAACTACAACTATACTGTACATTAACTTAAAAATAATAAGGCCCCAGGACCAGATGGCTACACATCTGAATGTTATAAAACCTTTAATGATGTTCTAGTGCCCTTACGTCTGGAGGTTTATGCTGCAATAGAATTAAAGGAACAATTGGCACCCTCAATGAATGAATCCATAATAACTTTAATCCTGAAAAGTAATAAAGACACTTTAAAATGTTCCTCTTATAGACCTATCTCCCTTTTGAATATCGATTATAAGATCTTAGCTAAAATTCTTGTGAATAGACTCGTAATGTATATTACGTCCATTAATCACCCTGACCAGACTGGGTTTATACCAGGCAGGTGCCTAATATCAGGTTGGCACTAAATATTATACAATATACAAAGTATAAAGAAACTGCTATAGTATCATTAGATGCCAAGAAGGCATTTGATCGGGTACATTGGCCATTCTTAAGGTCGTGTCTGGTCAGAATGAATTTGGGGGAGAGATTTATAAAGTGGGTAGATATGCTCTACAGGGAACCATGAACCAGAATCAGGACTAATAGGAACATCTCAAACTTCCTTCAGTTGCACAGGGGCATAAGACAGGGTTGCCCACTGACACCATTATTGTTTGCCATCTCAATTGAATTTTTAGCAGTGCTGTTCAAAACAATGAGTCTAGCAAGGGAGTACAAATAGAAGAACAAAATTATAACATTTCCCTGTGTGCTGATGATGTTTTATTACTCTTGCATAAACCAAAAGAAACAAGCCTAGCTTTGTGTAAACTGATAGAAGAATATGGCAGCCTATCAGGTTATACTGTAAGGTGAATTGGGAAAAGTCAGAATGCCTGGTGCAACATGATACTGACATTGGTACTTTGCTACAAGTTACCTAAAAAACACTGAGATGAAGTACTTAGCAGTGGTACTTACTGTAGATTATGATCAACTATTTCATTTAAATTACTCTCCTTTAACAGAGAAAAGCAAGCAAGATTTCAATAGATGGATTAATTTACCTCTAACCATGTTAGAAAGAATAAATATTATAAAATTGAATACTCTACCCAGATTGCTTTTTTTCCTTTCAAACGCTACCAATCATATTGAAAGAGCCCTTTTTCACACTGGAATAAGTTAATTAGACATTTTATATGGAAAGGCAAAAGACCAAGGGCATGCCTGGAGAAACTTTACCGACCGCTGGAACAAGGGGGTTTAGGTCTACCACATTTAAAACTATATCATTTTACTGCCCAGACAGACCCTGTACTGGTTGAATAACCCTAACACCAATGGGGCATTTGTTCCACAGGAAGTATCTTTAGAACAATATGGGTCCCCATTGTCCACATTAGTCCATACTTTATATGTCAATTGTGAAAACAATAATTTATATAAGAACATATTAAATTGCATAGGTTACATAGGTTTATTCAGAGCATAGAAGACCAAAGTCCATGATGCTCACTTCTGTGTTTAACTATACCCCCGAATCTTGTTTAGTATTAGGTGTTTATATAGTTTGGATTTAAATTCCTTCATGCTTTCACTAGCCACTACCTCAGCTGGGAGACCGTTCCATACTTTAGTGACTCTAATACTAAACCAATGCTGCTTTTTATTAGTTCGAAGCCTATCTCCTGTTATCTGCAGTGGGTGAGCTCTAGTACAATACCCAAGCTCCTTTGTTCAAGTTCAAAGTTCAAGTTTATTGCAGGAAAACTCCATTGAGCAAGCTCATTCACAAGGAGGTCCTTTGTAACTAGGCCCAGCTGTTCCTACAGCCCTTCATCAATCAAGGCCCTATAAACCAGTCACATGTCTCCCCTAAGCCTTTGGAACTCCAGTAAGTACATCTCCAGTTCTCTCAGTCTGTCTTCATATTCCCTATCTTTCAGTTCCAGGATTAAATGCATAGCCTTCTTCTGTATCCTTTCTATTGCTCGGATCTCAGTTTTATGGCCTGGGGACCAGAAATGCACACAGTATTCCAAGTGTGGTCTTACCAACGAGGTATACAATGGCACCAGTACTTCACTATCCCTGCTACTGATGTGTCTGATAATGCAGTGTAGTATACGACTGGCCTTCTTCACCACCATGCTACTACATTGTTTAAAGTTAAGATCTTGTGTGATTCTGATTCTAAGGTCTGTCTTATCAGAGACTATTCTTAAGGTATTACCATTTAGCCTGTAGGGTGATTTATTATTTTTTTCCCCAAAGTGCATCACGGTGCATTTATCGGTGTTAAAAGATAGGCTGTATTTCCTTGACCATTCCTCCATCTCATCTAAAGCACTTAATAGTGTGGTAGTATCCTCTAAACAGTTTACTATCCTCCCCAACCTGGTGTCATCAGCAAATTTAGATTCCCAAACATCTGCTTTACAAGTCATTGATGAAATACAGATATTAAACAGGCACGGTCCCAGCACAGATCCCTGGGGCACTCCACTAGTCACGTCTGATCATTTGGAATAAAACTCCCTAATACAGACCCTTTGCTTTCTGTTGGAGAGCCCTGATGCTGTTCAGTGGGACAAATTCCCCTGGATGTTGTGCTCAATAAGCACATCCACGAGTTCCCCATGTGGGACCTTGCCAAATGCCTTTGAGAAGTCTAGAAATATGACATCTACTCAGTTCCATTTGTCAAGTGCCCGGCTTACCCTGACATAAAACTCTAGAAGGTTTGTTTGGCAGGAATGTCCCCTAGTGAATCCATGCTGTGTGAAGTCAATGTGTCCTGATTGTTGCATATACTCTGTTATGTGATCCTTGATGATCCCTTCCAGGATTTTACCCAGCACAACAGTCAGGCTGACAGGCCTATAATTCCCCACATCCTGCCTAGAACCCTTTTTATAAATTGAAGCCACGTTCACCTGGCGCTAGACCTCCAACACTTCTCCTTGGTCTAGAGATGTTTAAAACAAGATAGTCAGTGGCCCAGCTAGTTCTGCTGCCAGTTCCCTGATGACCCTGGGGTGTAGGCTATCAGGGCCCTGAGCCTTGTTCTGGTCCAGCCTTATTCATCATTGCCTGATGCTGCCTGTGCTTAGTAACAATCTGCCTTCGTTTATGTTAATTAAGTGGGTTTAGGATGATACTGACTTGCTATTGTATACTGATGTAAAGTATTCATTGTAGCATTCCACCATATCTCTGTTGTCTGCAACTAGTTTGCCCTCCTGATTTTTAAGGGGGCTGATTGTCTTGGATGCTCCCTTTTTATTATTGACATATGTATAGAATGACTTGTAGTTATCCTTGACTTTGCTGAGCAACCCAAGTTCATGTGATTTCCTAGCTAGGTTTATGCTTCCTTTTGATTCTTTTAGGATTTTTTGTAGTATTCCCAGCTGGCCTGATTTCTGCTTTTTGTGCCCTTACTTAAGCTTTCTATTTCTTTTCAATGCATTCCCTTACTCTGTTTGACATCCATGGTGGTATTTTACCTGCCCCATTGTATTAATTTTTGTTTGGTACATATATTTTTACTAGATTGGTGATATTGTCCTCTAGTGTGTCCCACATAGGTTGTACTGCTTGTTGTTTAAAAAACTCCTCCCATTTCCATATTGATAACTCATTCTTCATGCTCTCAAAATCCACCTTCTCATAATTATTGATCATAGTATTCCCGACGATGTTACCTATACATCCCATTAACGTAAAGCTAGCCATATCATGGTCGCTGTATCCAAGTGGTGCAAGTACCTTACATTCATGTAACCTATCTGGTATGTTACTTAAAACCAAGTCTAGGATATTATCCCCTCTAGTGTTCTCCTCCACTATTTGTTCCAGCCAGGCTATGTTAAATGCTTCCAAGAAGCATAGCTGTCTTGAAGTCTTTGTCCCCAGGTTAACCCAGTTTATGCCCAGTAAGTTAAAGTCACCTAGTAGTGAGATGTTATTATTTGATGACAGAGCTTTGATATTATCTAAGATGATAGTATCCTCAGGGTTGGAATATGAAGGTGGTCTATATATCACACATATTAATATTGGCACTATGCGCAGGAGAGATTTTAACCCATAGTAACTCTGACTCACCCCAGTATGATGTATCTACCTGTTCTGACATGATGTTATCAGTTACATAGAGGGCAACCCTTCCCTACCATTTTGCCTATCATTGTAATACACTGTGAAACCCTGAATTTGCCTGTCCCAAGAGTCTTCCTTGTTCCACCACATTTCCGTGATGGCGCAGATATGTATGTTATCCTCCTTCAATGTTATGATTAGTTCATCAAGCTTTTTGATTAGGCTATGGGCATGTAGCAGAAGACAGTTGCAGTTAGAATGTTCCTTTATCATTTTATGTACCACTTTATCCTTTCCAGTGTCCTCAGTAAGATTTATACCATCCCCATTCCCCCTGGTGTGGAGTTTAAATGGTTTTCTATCACCTGGTTTAGTTTCTGTGCTAGGATTCTTATGCCTTTCCTGTTAGTGTGTAATCCATCAACTGCAAATAGATCAGAGTCCTTGAAACTGTTCCAATGCTGTATGTATGTGTGCCCCTCTCTGTAGCACCATCTTTTTAGCCACCTGTTTAATTGTGAAATATCCCTGCTTTTAGCAGCACCTGCTCTAGAGACCAGGAATATCTCTAAGATTAGTATGTGGCATCCCTCAGCTTTTAGTGCCTTACCCACTTCCTCAAAATCCCTTTGGATAGCCACATTTTTTCTTTTACTGATGTCATTGGCCCCCACATGTAATAAAGTAACAGGGCTAGCCATGTGTTGTACTAACCCTGGGAGGAGCTGTTTAACATCTCCTATACCTGCTTCTGGCAGTACACTAACTGTAGTGCACTCATTATGATTTTTGCTCAAGATATGGTGTGTATATCTTAACATGGAATCCACCACCACAAGGACATCCCTTGGGGTAGTTTGTGTAATTGGAGTTGAGCATGTATGTCTCTCCTCATCACTATCCTTACTATTGGGATCTTGACTGACTGTGTCTTGGTTTTCTGCCAGGGTGCTAAACCAATTTTGCATGTGAATGTTGCCTGAGCCCTCAATATTCCTTCTACCCTTTTTAATTGCTTTGTGTACCATGCACCAGTCCTCTGTGTATGACATGTTGATATCTGAGCTATATTACCAGATTGTGCTACCTTATCTGTCTCTGATATGTCCTCTTCAGCCTGATAATGAGTGGGAGTGTTATGTTTGATGTGCCCTGCAGCCTGGTCTATAAACTGCTCTAGAATGCTAGGAGGCAATATAGCGCAGTGGTGTAAGGCTCTGAGCTTCAAATCTGGAGACCTGGGTTTGAATCCCACAGCCTCCACTTGCATACTGTGTGACCCTGAGCAAGTCACTTAACTTCCCTGTGCTCCCAGGTTGCACCTGTAAACAAGCCTTCAGCTTAGTGTGTCTCACCTGGTTAAACAATTGGAAAAAAAAATCCTTATGCACTTGGAGTCTCTGATGTAATTCTTTAGTTTCTCTCTGTAAAACTGGCAATAGTATACATTTATCACATGTGAAGTTGGCAACCGGGTCACCCTCTGCATACATTTTGCAAACCTAGCAGTAGTTCAGGGTGTCCTTTATGTTCATACTAGCAGCCATCATAATAGCCGTGTTTGTTCACCTATCCAATATTGAATGATTTATCCCCTACCTTGTAATAGTGTCTGGCCCAGGTTCTCAGCACATCTCAGCATGCGGAGCCACATGCTGCCCCTCTCATGCTCATGCCGCTCACTTGGGGCTTCCGCTTTGTAGGGGCAGAAACCAGAAGTAGCATCCCACCTTACTTCCGGTTTCACATTTCAATTAAAACAGATACATTCAAGTTTTGTTTACACTAAAAGCACTAAGGTAGTGCTAAATTACCTCCTTATTTCACCTAGGAGTTCCTGGCAACCCTGCTCCTATTTACACTGTGCCTCAAGTACTACCCTGGATTGTGGAGGAGCACCAATCCTCCAAACACCCATAGTGCTCGTCGGAAGCAGAAAACACTCTGGTGGCCTGTACCACTGATCGGCCCACCGGTTACCCTGGAGTGATCCAGGTAAACAGAATCTGTCCACAGAGAACGCTCTAAAAACAGAGTTTTTCAGCAGTAAAATCAGGGAGCTGCCACACACAGCAGTGCAGCACTGCCTTTCAGTAAATGCCTCCTTACATCTTCAACCACAACAACTTCCAGAATATGGAAAGATGTGCATATATTTCTTGGCAGTAAAACCCCTCTTGTATCCATTTATTCCCCAATATGTATGAATAACTATATGAAGTTTACATGTAAGAGTAACACTTTTCAAATATGGCAACATCACGGATTAAATTATCTGAATCAGTGTTTATACAATGGGATACTTTAAACCTCTGAAATGCTTAAAAGTGAATTTGATCTACCTACTGGTAGCTACTTAGCCTACTTGCAGTTGAAGGACTTTATATATAAAAAGGTACCAAATGCCACAGTGATGGCTACCTCTCTGGAGTTGCTTCTTTGGGATTCATCTGATAAATCTAAAATTCTATTAAAAATATATAGACTATTGATTGAGATAATAAAATGGGATCCAGTGGAATGGCAAAGAGCCTGGAATAAGGAATTGGGATATACTAATCAATCAGTTAATTGGCAAGAGAGTATAGCTACCCCAGAAACTGTTTCTAAAAATAGCAAACTAAGACAAATTCAGTTTAATTTTATTAGCAAACTTTATTACACACCTAGTAAACTACACAAAGTAAATTCCACACTTTCTGAATTTTGTCTTCGATGCAATACAGACAAGGGAACTATGAGCCATTTATTTCTATTTTGCCACTCTCTTAAATCATACTGGGACAAAATCATTTATTTTATTTGTTTTTATTTTATTTGGAAAATGTTTCACCAGGAAAGACAACATGAACCATGAGCAACTCGTTTCCAGAAGTGTCCTGGTGGGAGGGGGGTTACATTGTCAGGGGACTGCAAACATATAACATTTCAGGAGGAGCACAAAACAACACAGGAACATTACAGTGCAGTGCAAATTACAAACATAACAGAGTGGTAGCAGTAGCTGAGTGACCTAGACCAACCAGTCAGGGAACAATCCTAGACTGAACAAACTGAGAGCAGCCAGCAAATGACAATACAGGAGTAATACAACATAGAGGCAATGAGTACAGTGCAATAACAATAACAAACGTGCTGAGCAGAATGACCTAGAACAACTGGACATGGCAAGAATCTTAGAATGAAAAACTGGTGTTGCAGCAATCCGAGAACAGGAGAACCCCCAGTGGAGGCAGACCCAGTAGAAGTGCTATGGGAATAGGCTGGGCATGAGGTATGAAGTGCTTAGGGGCCCTTTGGAGGCAGGAATGAGACCAGTGGGGAGAAGGAGGGCAATGAAGAGAGGGTGAGGGAGAGGAGGGGAAGGGAGGGGAGGGAGCCCTGCAAGGGAAACAGGCCAAGGTAGTAGTGGAGATGGGATAAAGGGAAGAGGTGGAGAAGGAAGGGGTGAGGGGAAACAGGAGAGAAGGGAGGGTGAAGGAGTATGTGGTGAGGGGATGTAGGGCAAAGGAGTAGGTGGTGAGGGGATTGAGAGGGAGAGGTGACTAGCTAACTTAATCTAGTCTATTCCCCATTCAGGATATGAAGAACCCTGCAAGGGAAAGAGGATTAGGGAGTTGGGGAAAAGGGGAGGGGGAGAGGGCTAGGACCTACTCTCCATGTATGCAGAGAGCCTTGCCAGAGGGTCAGGACATGGGCAGAAAGGACGGGGGGGAAGGCAGGCAGAGGAGAGAAGTAGTGTTCAAACATAGGCTGGGGAAGATGAGTAGGGGATAAGAACTCAGGTGGGGGGATGGGAAGATGGTACAAAGTAACAGATAAGGAAGAGAAGAACAGTTAGATAAGATAAAAGGAGAATACACCTTGGGAGCAGGGTCTTGGGGGATTAGAAACAAGTGCAGTTTGAGGAGTAGAAATTGTATAGAGCTAAAGAGAGAGAGTTTGAGGATGAGGTAAGCTGGACAGGAGGTGGCAGGGAGTTCCAAAGCTTGGGGAAGTGATAGGAGAATGCTTCCTGTCCAATGGAGGTAGAATGATGAGGGATTACTAGAGTGCGAGCATCAGTGGATCTGAGTGGGCGGGAGCAGGGGAGGAGTAGAGAGAGAGAGAGAGAGAGAGGAGGGAGAGGTAGGATGGGAGAGTCCAAAACCAGTATTTAGATGTGAACTTGGCACAGTGGGAGAGATGCCTGAACTCCAGGGAGGAGAAAGCAAGAGAGTGATACAGGGAGCAGTGGTGAGAATGGTGGGGGGCTTTAAGAACAAAGCGACAGAAAGAATTGAAAAGAGGATCTAATCTGGTGATGGAAGGCTTGGGAGCAGCACTGTAGACTATGGCCTTGATATTCTGTACCTGGCTATGGCGCATGTGGTGACACAGCGCAACTGAGTTGCACTGGTAGAACTAAGGGATATATTCAAAGTAGATGAGCCATGCTGCATCTTCTCTGAATATAGCAGGTAATGTGCACTGTGCAACTAGGATGTGCCAGCACAGCTCCCCCAGACAGGGCTGAATAGCAGGAATGGGAACTGCACCAGCGCAACAGAGTTATGCTATGTGCAAATTCCTGATATTCAGCCAGCAGTATGCAAATAGCTCATAATGTATGAAAGATGCAAATGGGGCCATTTGCATGTCATCATGGCCCAATTTGCATGAGTTGTGCAGGGCTGGCCAGTGAAATGCATATGGCACCCTGCACAGCATGTGGTGCTGCCAGAGGGCGGTCTAGTGGTACCCCCTCCCTTCCCGTAGCCCAATCACCATAAAATAACTTTTACATATTCCCTAGTAGTCTAGTGGCACCCTTCCCTCCCCATAGCCCAATTGCCCTAAAATAACATTTACATATTTCTTGATAGTCTAGTGCACCCTCTCCTTCCCCGTAGCCAGATCACTGTAAAATAACTTTCAAATATTCCCTGGTAGTCTAGATTCATTCACATAGTTGTGAAAGATTATTACAGTATGCTCAGTATTACAGTATGCACTGCAAGCCCATTGGTCCACAGTGTGGACCAATGGGCTTATAGCTGATACTGTAAGCTGTCATTTGGTGGGCAGCTGGGCAATATGCAGGTGGGTTTGCTGCTGTCTGCCGATGATGGTTGGGAGCTGGGTGGGCAGGGGTTCTGTGTGGGTGGGGAGGTGGGGTGCCACTGGACCACTAGGGATTTATTTCCATAGGGTTTACTGGCAATCAGGGTATGGGTGGGTGGGGTACCACTAGACTACCAGGGATATATATTTCTTTCATATTAGGTGATCACAGCTATGGGGAGGGAGGGGGTACCACTAGACTACAAGGGATATATATTTCTTTATATCTGGCGATCGCAGATATGGGGAGGAAGGGGGTGCCACTAGACTACCAGGGAATATTTAAAAGTTATTTTAAAGTGATTGGACTATGGGGAGGTAGGGGGTACCACTGGACCACCAGGGAGTTATGTGGGTGCTTGTGGATGGTGTTCTGGGGGCAGCCGCCCATGGCTGATGGCCGCTGTGTTGTGCCCTGCATTACAGCAGCCCACCTGTGGGTGACTACCATTTGAGCCTTCTTTTGCTGGCTTAACTTTGTGCCCCAGTATGCAGCGCATCTCAGGGTTGTGCTAGCATATGTACCACACATCCCAGGCTGAATATCGGGATGTGCCGCATGTGCATGGGCACGCCCCCTGGAGATGTGCAGCACACATTATCTTTATGCCCCTGGTGCATTGAGACTTGTGCTGCACAAGTCCCTCTTTTGAATATTGCCCTGTGGCACACTTCTGGTGTTGTGCTGGTGCAACTGAGTTGCGCCAGGCACAACCCCTTTGAATATCTGGCCTCATATAGCAATAGTCAAAAATAGGAAGAATCATTTTCTGAACAATATCATGCCGAACCGGTAGTGGTAGGGAACTATGGTTCCTGTAAAGGACACCAAGTTTGAGGTGCAGTTTTTCCAGGATGGCATCAGTATGTGAAGAAAAGTTAAGGGTGCTGGTCGAGCCACATACCTAGGTAATTAAAATTAGAGAGTTCATTGCAAAAATCTTGAATATAACTGTACCTTTCGATCCAGACATTTTGTTACTAGGATTAGTTTCTTTGTTAAACCCCACTATAGAAGAGTGTACATTTGTCACATTAGCCTTAATATTACTAAAAAAATGTCATACTGCTACACTGGTGGGAGGTTACACCACCTAATTATAAAAGATGGTTACAACTCTTAATTGTGCAAAATTAGAAAGACTATTACACTAACAAAGAGAATGTAGGTATGTTTGAGAGGATTTGGCACCCCTTTGCTAGGTGTATATACAAAGGAGTTCATGAGTTACTAGTTAAATTTACATAGCCTATAGTTAGATACTGCTTTCCCCCATCCATACAGGGATGTGAAAAGACCCTAAATATCAGGTCCTTATGAAAATATGCCTGAAAATGGGTGTTCTCTGAGTATGGGAAAAAAATAAAAATAAAAAAAATGGCCCTTTTACAATAGATAACCTTCTAGGAATGACTTACAATAGAGCTACTTGAATTCTTTAACCATGATGAGACCCCAGATACCACTGGGGCATTCCAATGGGAAGCTATGAAAGGCACAATACTGGGGAAACTTATTGCTTATGTCTACAAGTCATGTAAAGATAGAGATCATGCAACCAGACAACTAGAGAGCACCCTTAAACAGTTGGTGCATGAATCGCTCCTATACCCAGAATGTAGTACAACCCTTAGACCCCAGATTTCTGAAACACAGGCTGCTCTAGATGAAACCCTCTACCACCACATGGACTACACTCTATTTAAACTATCATTTAGGAAAAATACTGAAAAAGAGCAGTTATACGAATTCTGTAAAATGGTCTTAATGATTATTATAATGTTGGGAGGGGATATTCACCCTAACCCAGGCCCTCCCCACTCTTTGGAGAATATTGAAAACAGTGATTTGAATTTGGGTAAAGATTTGCTTGATTTAACTGCAGATGCAATGAAACAGGATAGGTTATCTATAATACATATTAACATCTGCAGTATGTTGAAAAAAATTGATCATTTAAGAGAATGGACAATTAAATACGGTCCTGATATTATTGTAATAACTGAAACTTGGTTGAATGGGAACACTTCAGATGATTCAATTGCACTACAAGGGTATGGGTTGAGGAGGCAGGATAGAAATAAAAGGGAAGGGTGAGATGTTATTTATGTATCTAGTCTCCTAGATGTAACACAGATTGAAGAAAAAGAAAATTGGTATGGCTCTGAGGCTCTTGTAATGGAATTAAAATTCCCCTTCAATAAACCTTTATTAATTCTGGGTATATCTCACCCACCTAAGAGTTCTCAATAAGTCTTTGATGTATTACAGGATTTTCTTGGGAGGTATCATAATAGTCATGACATTCTATTAATTGGGGACTTTAACGAGGATTGGAAAAAGGTGGATACCAATTGTAACATAATGGAAATGGCTACTAATTCAGGAATGACTCAACTAATAAATGAAATTACTAGAGTCAATGAAAAAAGATCTAATTCTTCTACAATTTTTCTTATGATGTTTTCTACCGAACCAGAGAAATATGTGAGTAGTGGGGTGCTTCCTAACTTGTTTTCTGATCACCAAATAATGTACTGTATAAGGAATCAGAAAAAAAGAAACATCTCAGGAAAAAAGGTTTCATTTAGATGCTTTGAAAAATGTTATTATATAAGTTGTATGCTTGAATTAGACACACATGGGTGGGATAGATTGAATTTGGTACCTAATGTGAATGATGCATGGTTACTATTTTATGAGAATTTTATGGAAATGTGTAATAGGCATGCCCCAATAAAAAATAGAAAAGTAGTATCAAAAAATTCCCCCTGGTATAATACATACCTTTTTAAATTAAAGAAGCAATGGGCTAATGCTTGGGAAGTAGCTTAAACTACTAGGGTAGACTTGTATTGGATTAAATATAAGCAATTAAGAAATAAATACACTACTGAAATTAAGAAAAATAGTCAACATTATTATAATAGAGAATTGACATCAAATTTGACTGATGATCCTAAGAAATTCTGGGAAGTTATAAAAAAAGTGAAAGGAGTACAAATAACAGAATTCCCAGAAACTTTTGAAATTAATAATATAAAAACTCCCTTAGGCACCCAGGTGGAAGATAGTTTTAATGATTATTTTGTTACCATGGGTACAGCATTCTTGCCTAAAAATCTAAAAAGTAATAATGTTAATCAGGATGTAAAACCCCAGAAGGATGACAGATTTAAATTCAACATAATAACACACAGAGAGATTCAGGAAGCCCTGCTAAAATTAAATGTTAGGAAATAAGGGGGCTGGATAATATCCCTAACGTTTTACTTAAATATGTGGCTCCTATTATCTCCTTTCCTTTAGCAAAACTCTTTAATATGTCAATTTCTGAAGAATATTTCCTGGATATGTGGAAAATGGCAAAAATAATCCCTATTCTAAAGTCAGGATCAAAACATCAAATCGAAAACTGTAGGCCAATGTCATTGTTGCCTGTAGTTGCAAGTATTTGAAAAATTGGTAGCCAAACAACTGCAGGATTTTTTTAGAGAAAGAAAAGATCATAAGTAAACAGTCAGAGTTCAAACCCCTGTGTGGTACAACATCTGCCCTGCTAAAGATGACTGGTGATGTTACCAGAGCTCTGGACAGGAGGATGTCAGTGGGGGCAATCTTTATTGATTTGTCTAAAGCATTTGACACCTTATTTAATTTTTATTTTATTTAAACAGCAGTTTGGAAAACCTTTGAACCATAGGCTCATTTACAAAGGTACCTTGTCACAGTAAGACAAACGAAAATACACAGTATAACAGTACAACACATAAGTATAACAGTAAATTAAGACATAGATACAAACAAGCTGGTACAGGTAGGATGGATGCAAACAATACCAGAGTTATGTTGTCCTTAGCAGCTTAGTAATAAGCTTTGTCATAAGTATTGAGTACGACTTTGACTAGTGGCAATTACAGCATCGGTGTTAATAAGGTGGTTACGTAAGGAAGTTTTGAACCACCGGTATAGTTGGAGCTCGGAGATGGAGGGGGCAGTGGGTTGAACCAGAGGGGCCCTAAAGCTGAAGGCTCTTTGGCCGTGAGAGGTCCTAGCTCTAGGGATAACAAGAGAGTTTTCCCAGAGGTCCGAGTAGATGAACTAGTGGGACAGAGCGGTGTATGGTGGTGGTCAATCCTGGTGGGGATAGCCGAGGAGGTCTTTTGTAAGGGTACAGGTCAGATATTTGAGAACGTCAAGATCAAGTACCAGGCCTTTAACGTACAGTAGACAGGTGTGTGTCAGCCTAGGTGCTCCAGCAATTAACCTGCAGGCCTTATTCAGAGTAGAAAGGACTTTATGGAGGCGTCTGATCAGCAGCACCATACACCGGCAGTCCATAGTCCACTAGGGACAGGATAGAGGAGGTGACTATGAAGTCAAGAGCCTCCGGGGAGGCAGTGTTTATACCGGCGTAAGATGCCCAATCGGATATTAGTGGCAGTGGCTAGGGCAGCAAGTGTCCATGGAAGGAGAGGAGGGGTCAAAATGGATCCCTAGGGTATTTATAGGAGCAAACTTAATGGAGTGGGAAAGAGGACCCAGAGTGAATGAGGAGTTTGAAGTTGCAGGACTTGTTTTGGGGATGAGTGAAGAACATGGTTTTGTTTTTAAGATTTATCACCAAACTATGTTCCTTGAACCAACCCTCGGCTTCAGTGAAGGACTTCTGCAGCAGTTCTGGAGGGCAATAGGGTTATGACAAAGAGGCAAAGATGACTGCATCATCAGCGTCACAATAGAATGTTCCCGAGCAAGGCGTGGAAGGGTGTTAAGGCAAAGGGAGAATAGTAAGGGGCCCAGAATGGAGCCCTGGGAACCCCAGAAAAGATGGGACAGATGTCTGAGTAGGTCCCATTAATTTTTACCTCTGTGGCGGTCAGACAGATAACTGGTGCACCAGGAGATAGGCCCAGCAGCAAAACCAGAGAGACTAAGGGCATCAAGAAGGAGGGGGTGGTAGACAGTGTTGAAAGCTTTCAAGAGGTCAATGAAGACAGCACCAGCCAGAGAACCAGTGTCTAAGGAGGAGTGGAGAAAGTTGGAGAACTCTAGGAGGGCTGTGTTGGTACTGTGGCCCGCTCAGAAGCCATGCTGCTCAGGACAAAGGACATTGTAGGTGGAGACCTTGAACTATGACATCCTCCTGTCCAGGTTAAAAAACCTGGGAATATCCATAAAAGTGGTCAATTGGTTTAGGGCATATTTGTTATGTAGGAGGCAATTGATATCTATAAATGGCTGGAAGTCAGGACTTAGAACTGATATCTCAGGAGTGTTCCAAGGGTCTATTATGGGCCCCATCTGGTTTAATTTGTATATGAATAGTCTCAAATTGTCTCATCCGGGTATAGGTTGGCACCTGTACACAGATGACACAATTATTTATACAGAAGGTTCAGCATTGCAATTGATAGAGGCCACATTACAAATAGCACTTGATAAGCACCAGAATTTTTTCTTGGAGTCAAAACTTGTCTTAAATCCCAAAAAAACTCAAGTCCTATTATTTATGAGAGAGAGTAATCATATGCCCCCAGGATCCTTTTTAAGAATAAGTACCTTGGATAATATTAATCTTGAACAAACACAGAAGTATAGATACCTGGGTTTCTATTTGGATACTGTGTTTAAATGGACTACTCATATACATTATGTAATAAAGAAAGTGGGAAGGTGCCTGGGAGCATTATATAGGATTAGAAACTGCATGGCTGAGCATGTAAGAAAACACAAAGTAACATCTTTGGTATTGCCCCTCTTGGATTATTGGGACATGGTGTATGTTGGTGCAACATCTACACAATTATCCTGAGTAGATATTCTATTTAATAAACTGGTCATATTTATTTTAAACATCCCAAGAAGGACCCATAGATGGTACTTATATAAAACTTTGGATTGGGTTTATCCTAAAGATAGGAGATTATCCCTTGTTCTTAATTACATGGTAAAATGCTTCAGGTGTGAGGTCCCTGAATATATTTTGGATGGGCTACTATTTAAGGAAAAAAGGGCGGTGTTGCATTCTGCAGAAGGTATTGAATATATTCTTCCAAGAGTTAGGACAGAATTGGGAAGATCTCACTTTTTTTTTTACAGAGGGCCCCATACCTGGAACATTATTCTGTATTCTCTTAGGTCAGCTAGGAAACATATAAAGTTGGGAGAGATTAAATCATGTTTTTTTTCAAGAAGCTCAGGGAAAAATTATTGAAGATTCTGTCGGATTAAGTTTATGCACTTATTTAGGCATCTGTATATATGTCTATTTGTGTTAAATTGTTTTTGCACATTCTTAGGTATTTGTGTGATTGAATGTATGTATGTATGTATGTGTATTTGTTGTGTTTGTTAAATTATATGTTGTATTGATGGTAATGTTTGTATACTTTGATTCTGCAACTATATTTAAGTGTACTAAGGGTCTCACTGGTAATGAGTTTGCTTCAGTCAGGCTGTACCTATCCATTGTTTTTCTCAGATGAATAAAATATTTACTACTACTACTAAACTCAATCAAACTTACTGGCAGGCCAGGGAACAACCTGGTAAGTTCCTTGCCCATCACCTTCACACCTGGGAGGTGGAGTGCTACATTGAGAATACTGGATTGGCAACTATGCACAACCAGTGTGTACTGCCACAGAAGGGTTCTGATTCCATCTAACCTCAAGAGTGAAGCTCAAGAAGTTTATCAAAAGGGTGTAAATTCTGTTGAAGCATAATTAATATTAACACCAGAATGTGAGAGCAAAATCCATGAAATGATAACATCAGAATGTGAGAATAAAGATCCTGAAATGTTATTGGGTGAACAAATTAATGAGTCTGAAAATAACTCACACAATTTGCACAAGATTTCTCCAATGATACAAAAGGTAAAAGTACTTACCAACTTTTTTCCCCTAGCACCAGTGGTGTCAGCTCAGGTTAATCATGTTAATGTTGTTGCTGAAAAGAATTCCAACAATAATGCTAAAAAAATGTCATTATTGAAAGTTGCGCCAGTCTGAAGACATGGCATTAATAGATGAAATGTTACCCCACCAGCTCCCCTATCTATCTTATCAGGCAAAACATTTTACTAATTTTTAATTGTTTAGTCCACCAAATCATTCACAGAATTCTGATATTCTGATGGATGGTGCTGGGTTTAAAAAGACAGGAAAGGAACAGGAGGAAATAAATAGTGCAATGTCACCAAATGAAATTTTTGAAAGATTGGATAGTGAAGTAAATGCTATTGAAATAGAAACCTCATTGATTAAGCATTACTCAGGGACTATTTCAACATATACATTAAAAACTTAGTCCCATCCAATAATGTCTAACATTCTCCTGCTTGATTCCTTAAATGAGATCAGAAATAAAATAGATTCATTTCAAACAAGGGTTATGACCCAAATAGAAGAGATTGAAAAAAGAATTGAAAAGATCACAGTAAATCAAAGGCCTCCTTTTTCACCAATAATCATTCCAAGTTCAGAATGAGATGGTTATATTAAATGGACGCTGAAAATAAAAAATAGAGTTAAAAATCCACATTTCGACCTTAGGTCTTCTTCAGGAAATATCTAAAAGAGGAAAAAAAAAACAAGTTTTTTTTTTCTCTTTTAGATATTTCCTGAAGAAGACCTAAGGTTAAAACATGGATTTTTAACTATGTTTTCTATTTTCAGCATGCATTTAATATAACCATTTCTTTCTGCTTTTAGACCACATGCTGACACAGCACCTTGTTTTTGTTTTTTATAATTCCAAATTCTCCACTTCAGGAAAAAAAGAAGGGTAGGAAGAAGAATAAAAAGACAGTTAAAAAAAGGGCAAAGTAATTTACCAGGTTCTCTAGACACAAAAGAAGTAGTAATAGATCTGGTAAATCCACATTCTAATGTACTATTAAAAAGCAGAGTGCAAATATACAAAAGATTGTTTCACATATTCCAGATAGTGAGTTGGTCATAAAGGAAAGAGATTCATCCCCCAAGAGTTTTAAATTGGTCAAAGGAAAATATGCTGAATTTATTAAAGTTAATAGTAGTACCCAGGGAAATAATACTCAACTCATAGTAAGTGCACTGCAATGGTCCCAAAAGAGTATATAAATAACTCACAACTAGTTTTAAACATGCGGGGTGACAAGACCATACTGAGATTTGAAGGGCTGTAGCTGAAGAAGAATGGTAGCATCGAATCCTTAAAGGATTCATTGGTTCATTTATTGCAAGCAGAACTAGGAATTACAAAAGCTAAGCCAAACATTGTGACTGCCTTTAGAGATAAATCTTTTTTTTCCTTCCCCAGTGTATTGCATAGTCACAAGCATGGGCTATGCTAAACAAATCATCTCGCGTCAAAAAAGATTAGAACATCTTGATTTACACCTGCATTCTCCAGTTACTTGGTGTAGTATAACAAAACAGGTTTGGGGAGATAGTCCTGCTAATTCTGTTATAGAAAATGAGGAACTAGTGACAGTGCTTCAATGTTTAAGTTGTCATATGCCTTCATTGGATCAATTACAAGGGACCTGTAGTAATATCTTGCCAGTTTTTGGAGTGGAGAGAATAAAGGATGAAAACCCTAAGATATTAAAGAGATATGATGGCTATATGATTATTGTCACTGTTAGATATTACTATTAGCAGTGTAGACCTTCTTAACCTACTGTAACCAGAGTTCATAAAACAGGGCAAGGAAATCAAATTGATTTTCAATTAAGTTCTAATGGTTTATTTTATCTGACTTGGAAAAAGGCAGAAAACATAACATAAAGTAATATATCGATAGCAGACTTGTCAGAGAGAATTTTTCAAAATGGTAAAGATACATTTCACTGACTAAATCTGGCCAAGGAGTCAGATCTATTAACGAAAATGAATATTGACAATACTCATGATTTTAGACTGCTTTCATGGAATATAGCAGGAATAAAATAGAAATCAGGAGATGTAGAATGGATGGAAAATATTATCTCCTTTCCAATAATATTATTGCAGGAAACTTGGTCTCATGACCCATTTGTGATGAATGGTTATGAAGTATTACATTCAGCAGCTATAAAACTAAATCATTATTGCAGAGGCGTGGGTGGACTGTTAGTTTATCTTAAAGTTTCCAGATTTATAAATATTACAAATCTATAAACGTTGTTCTAATTATACAATAGTGGTAATTAAATGGAGTTCTCAGTTATTTATCATAGTCAATGTTTATATTTCACCCAGGGCAAGAAATTATGTCTCTTTTGGACAAATTGGCTCAAGATGTTGACAAAGTTAATTCTGCTTTTGTACAAGGTAACATAATTATCTGTGGAGACTTTAATGCACATATAACTTTATCAGATGACCAGCCCGACATGCCTCTGACAGATGAGATTATGGATTTATCATCTAGAGATTCATTGGACATGGTAATCAATGAAAATGGAAAATATCTTGTCAGTTTTGTTAAAGACAACTCGTTGGTAATTTTGAATGATAGAACTAAAGTGGATGAAAATGGAAAGGTGACTTTTTTTGACTCTAATGGTCAGAGTCTGATTGATTACATATTAACTGATTATGAATTGTTTTTCATGGTAAAATCTTAAAGAAGTGAGATGAGAACTGAAAGTGAACATGCCTTGTTGTAACGCATTCTGTTAGATAATTTTGGAATTAATGACCCATTAATTATGGTTGATGTATTAAAGGAGCCAAAAATCAAAGGAAAACAAAAATTAAGAGTAAATTCTACTTCACCAGAGAAGGTGAATACTATTTATCATTCAATATTTTTAGAAAAAGCACTTATCATGTGCTCAAAATCTTTACATGACTTAGAGAATTGTTTACATTTATTCACAAATAAGACAACATATATATTCTTCATATACACCAAATAAAATAGCAAATAATCATAATTGGTATGACAAGTCATGTAAGAATGAGAAAACTAAACTAAAAAAACATTGATTTTAACAAAAGAACACCCATGTCAGGTAAATTTTATAGCATTATTGAGGGCTAGGAGTGAATATAGAAACTTCCTTAAAAAGAAAATGGAGGAATATAGAAAGCAGCAGCAGTGGAAATTAATGCTTCAAATCATACAGACCAATGACATTAGAGCTTTTTGGGACATGGTGTCGATAGGACCGGCTTATAGTAATAACAAACTGCTATCAGTAATTTCTGAATCCACTTGGGTATCTCATTATAGGAATTTATTTAATCAGTATTTGGGACAACAGGATTTGTGTAATATTTATTTTATATCTCCTCTTCTCAAATGTATAAGTGAGTTTCAACCATTATAAGTAGAAATCACAGAAGTTAAGGATATCATATCTAGTTTAATGAATAATAAGGCTCTGGGTCCAGATTTCATACCATCAGAAATTTATAAACACAGTATTAATTTTTGGGCACAATTACTAACTAAATATCTCAATTTATGTCTTGAAAAAAAATAAAATTCCTACATTTTGGAAATTAGACCTAATCATTCTCTTATATAAAAAAGGATCTCACTTTGATCCCTCAAACTATTGACCAATCAGTCTCTTGGACTCAGTTTAAAAATGTTTTTCGAGAATGTTATTAAATAGATTAATGTATTAGACTGATAAAGCATCAATTATATTTCAATTTCAGGCATGCTTTAGACTAAACTTTTCAACTATAGATAATCTATACTGTCTTAGTCATTCAATCAAAAAATATGTACATATACAAAAATGAAACTGTATGCATTATTCATTGATTTCACTGCAGCCTTTGGTTCTATTAATCAAAGTTTATTATGGGTCACTTTCAGAAATTATGGTATTCATGAATCATTATTATGGCTGATTCAGTTACTATATACAAATACCAGTACTAAAGTAAGATTTGATAATTATGGGAATGTAACACAATCTTTCCCCTCATTGGGGGGGGTAAAGCAAGGCTGTTTGCTAGCCCCCACATTATTTAATCTTTACATTAACAAGGTGTTGAATTTTGAAGGTAATACTCAATTTGACCAAAATCAATAATTCAGAGTGGCTTATGTGGTTGACCTTTTGTTGCTGTCTTTATCACAAAAAAGGTCTCCAAAATAAAATTGAGGTCATTAAAGAAAAATGTCAGGAACTTCACCTTAAAATAAACATATCCAAAACTAAAGTTGTAATTTTTGGTACAGGCAAAACTAACACACAATTTTTTTTAGATTGTCAGAGCCTTGATAATGTAATGTCTTATGTGTATCTCAGGGTAAGTGTAGTGGCAAATACTTCTTGGCTACTTTACCATAAGTCTCAAATAAACAAATCAAAAACAAGAGCAAAGGATCTCCTAAAGTTTCATTCAAAACTTGGAGGTGTTAATAAAAGGTCAGCTCTAATAGCAGCAGAGGCAAAAATAAACCCATTATTGACATATGGGGCAGAAGTTGTTCCTTGTGTAATCTCAAATGTCCCTTACTTTATTTCTATAAATTAATCTTAATGGTTCCTCTTTCTATGGCATGTGCCGTGGTCAGAGCAGAACTTGGAAGAATTTCAATATATGTCATTAATCAATATATACTTGTTTCCTACTGGTTGAAAATCTTAAATAATGATCATAATCCCCTGCCTAGGTTGTGCTTAAAGGAAAAGATAAAATGGTCCTAAATGGGATTAAAATCAAAATGGCTTTCAAATATACTTCAAATTCTCAAAATGATTAATCTTCCTCATTTATGGATTGATTCAAAGAAAAATATCAAAATTTCTTTACAATAAAAAAAAATGTGTTAAAAAATGATTATTTGGTAAATCACAGGACATGGACATGGGAATAATTAGGGCCCAAAAATGTGCACCTTGGTTTAGAATGAACAAGATAGATCGTGGTTTGGAAAACTACTTTCTATTCCCTTCAGAACCTTTCAAAAGGAAAGCCTTAGCATGGACTAGGTTTGGCTTGATAAATTCCAAGTACTCCTACTTGGTATTACTTGGTTCAAAAGAACAGAAGAAGGCTGAAGCCCATAGAGACTGTTCCCCACATAGTGTGGGACAAATGTTAATAATTTTCCCAAATCTATGCATCAAGTTTATTTTTAAAACTAAGAATCCTAGAGGCCTCAATTAAATCCTGAGGAAGAAAGTTCCATACACATGGGGCCCTTACTGTGAAAAAGTTACCTCTTCTAGAAGTTTTATAAGGTTTAACCTCTAACTGTTTATTGTGTAGTCTTGGAATTAGTCTCCTATTGGAAAATAGCAATCCTCATTGTTTCATAAGATCTGGTGATTGGAGCAAATTAAAAACTAAGAGCGTATTGCCTCTCAATCTTCTGTTCTGAAGTGAAAGCAGACCAGTGGCTTGGAGCCTGGCAGATAGTCCAGCTGTGCTAGTCTGGGTACCATTTTTGTTGCTGTCCTTTGGACCTGTTCTACTATAGCAATATCACCTTTTAGGCTGGGGTTCCAAAAGGGGGATCCACAATCAAGATACGGTCTAAAATAGGCCCTAAAGAGTGTAATAAGGCTTTGCTCAGAATGGTTAATAAATGCTCTCTTGATTTGCCTCAGGAGCCCATTAACCATGTGTGCAAATTTGGTGCAGTGATTCCTAGACGTAAGTTTATTGTTGATGTAGATACCCAAATCTTTCTCACAATTAGAGGACTGAAGTAATAATCCATTAATATAATATTCATAGTTGGGATTATTTTTCCAAAATGAATGACCATTCATTTATCTAGATTGAAGTGCATGTAATTTCATTTTATCCAGAGCACAGCTCTTTCCAGATCAGCCTTTAATGATGCCATGTTGTGATAATTATTAACTTTGCCCCCAATTTAGTGTCATCTGTAAATTTAGTCATGCAATTGTTAGGCCCAGGTGGTAGATCATTAATAAAGAGGTTGAATAATGTAGGACCCAATACTGATCCCTGAGGGACACCACTCGACACCTTACCCAAAACAGAAAGTGCATCATTAATTCTAACCCTTTGGGTCCTGTTAGTCAGTCAATCAGATATCCAGTTGACAATATCAGGAGAAAAGCCCAAACTGTACATTTTAATTATATGTTTATTGTGAGGTACTTTATCAAAAGCTCTACTAAAGTCAAGTAATATAATATCAGAAGGAACACCCGCATCCAGTAAGGCACTTATATTATTATAGAAAGATATCAAATTTGTGGTACATGAGTGTTTAGGAGTGAACCAATGCTGAAGAGAGTCATAGATACCGAGTTTTTCATATTCTTGTTCAATTAGTGTCTTCATGACCCTTTCCATTACTTTACCAACCATGGAAGTCAGACTGATAAGATGATAATTCTGAACACAGCACCCTGTTGCCCTTTTTAAATATTGGGGTAACAGTAGCTGTGTACCAATCATCCGGTATTGAGTTTTCTTCCAGAGATTTATTTTTCTTTTTTATTCAACTTACTTTATTAACACAGCCATATTACATGAAATTTACGGCCCTAGCCAAGCCAACACTTGCAAGTCAAACAGGTCATTATCATGAGTACATGTTAGCTAAAACAGTAACAATGAGAATGAACAAATTCGACAAAAACAATTGACAAGATAGCCTAGTAAAAACTTTTACCCAAAACCCAACACTTCCCAACACCCACCTCCTCAGCAGCATTTACTAAATTGGAGAACCACAAAAATTCTCAATGGGAAAAGTAAGGACTCAGGAGATGCTTCAGGCAAGGGGGCACTTCCTATGACTGAGGAGATTACGTTTGCCAAGTGACTAGAACTGCATCTAGAAGGCCCCATTTGGCACTATAAGATTGCATTCTGTTATTCATTTTAGCTATATGTAGTTCCAGCTGTAGTGCCAACATAATCTCCCTATACCATTCGAGCACTGGAGGTGTTGTAACATCTTTCTAGTGCCTTAGGATAACCGCCTTGGCTGTAGCTGATATAATAGCCACATACAACTTCTTTTACGTTATCATGCGCCTGGGGAAGCTACTCAACAGGCAGATTTCCAGTGTGAAAAAAGACTCAAGACCTATTATAGGTGGTAATGAAGCATGAATTGCCTTCCAGAAAGGCTGAATCTTGGCACACACCCACAGTACATGGTACAGGTCCCCTTTTTCTGCCTCATATCTACTGCAAATGGGTGATGTTAGTTTACCAAACCTGTATAGCTTGGCAGGAGTATAGTACAAGTTGTGTATAATATTGAATTACTGTAATTTATATCTGTCCTGCCTTATATATTTATGGTTATTTTCTCATATTTGCTCCCATACTCGCTTGTCTGCCTTCATCTCTAATCTCTGTCTCCAGTAATGACTAACATTGGAGGGTAGTCTTTCATCTATCCTCTGCAATTCGTGATAAACTCTGGAAACAGAGTGGGATTGGTCCACAATCTTGAACAACAAGGACAATTCGGTCCTGTTTTCAACCCATACTGTCATCTTACGTAGGTGAGCTTTTATGGAGTCACCAATTTGCTGGAATTTGAAAAAATGTCCTCTTACTCCTGGAGTTTGGGAGCAGGCTGGTTCATACGACAATAGCTTCCCTTGCGGTGCCAGATCCCCAGGCGTAACCCGACTATGGCTTCCCAGAATGTAAGAGGGATCGGGGCTCATTGTATTTGAAAGTGAATGTTATGTATCAAGGGTTGTTCCGGTGAATTCTGCGAATTCATCTTTAGGAGCTTCTGAGCTTCATGCAGGGCTTTTATTGACCATCCAATAGGCGTATTTTTAAGTGATTTGGGGAGGAGTCTTAAAGTGGTATAAGCAACAGAGTTTAAAGTTAATGAGTATTTGAGAACTAAGTCTCTCTCAATGTGGACCCAGGGAGGCACATAGGAGTTGGGGGCCACTAAGGTAGTCGGTCGGTTCCAAAAAACTACTTTACTAATATGCGATGCTATATAGTATTTAAAAAAAGAAGGGAGCACTAGGCCTCCTGATTTCTTAGATCCTGTGAGTCTCAGGTAAGCTCTTCTAACAGTCTTCCCTTTCCATAAAAATACATTGAGTAATTTTTGCAAGGTCCTGAACCAAGTTTTGGGTAGGTAAGACCCTAGCATATTTAAAGGATAGAAAATCCTTGGTAGTATGTTCATTTTCACTGTTTCTATTCTAACCCAGAGTGACAGGGGTAGTAAATTCCATCTGGCCAGGTCTTGCTTAATTGTTTTAGTTAAATTATAGACATTTTCTCTAATCATCGTGGTTATCCCCCTAGTGATTTTAATACCTCGATACATTAATACTTTGGGTTCACAGCTTAACCCAAATTCCCTTGCTGCATTAGGATAACATCTGGTATTTAATGGGAGGAGCTTCATCTTGGAAATATTAAGTTTATAGTTCGAGACTTTGGAGAACTGTGTGATTTCTTGCAAAACTACTGGACTACAGGTTTCTGGGTCCTCTAAGTGCAAAATCAAATCATCAGCATAGGCTGAAATTAAGTATCTCCTGTTTTCCATCTGCAATCCCCTAATCTCCCGAGCTGTGAGTAATCTGCAAATCAGGGGTTCCAGATATAAATTAAACGGGAGTGGGGAGAGTGGCCAGCCCTGTCTTGTGCCGCAGGTAAGGGGAAAAGGATCCGACAATACACCATTACACCATATCCGTGCTGTAGGTGTTCTATATAATACTCAGACCCAATTCAAAAAACCTTCTGATAGATTGAACCTGGACAAAACTGCAAATGGGAAGTCCCATGACACCTGGTCAAATGCTTTTTCGGCATCCAGTGCAAGTAGGGCTGCCGGGGTCTGTATGTTATGTGCATGCACAATTAGGTGGTGAAGTTTATGTATATGGTCACTAGATGCCCTACCGTTCATGAAACCAACCTGCACATCACTTACCAATTTACTCATTAACGGACTAAGTCAGTTGGCTAACACCTTTGCCAGTATCTTAATATCGACATTCAACAATGATGTCAGACGATAACTGCCAGGAAGTGCAGGGTCTCGGTCCGGTTTGGGAATAAGAGTTATGAGGGCCTCCAAGAAACTTACTTCCGAGTGACACTCATAAAACCAGAAATTATATACTTTGGTCAAGACTGGACAGATTACTTCCACGCAGGCTTTATGTAAGTTAGTAGCCAGACCGTTAGGTCCAGGGGACTTGTCCGAGGTAAGTTGGGCAGCCACTTGCTTCACTTCCCACTCTTGTATAGGTGATCCTAACTCAATCGCCTCTGGATTTGTAATCTTGGTCAGGGTAACTGAATCCAGGAACTCTTGAATTACTTCAGGTTCCACTCTATCCACAGCAGGGATGCCGTATACCTGTTGGAAATATTCTCTGAAAGTAGCGACAATTTCTCTAGGGTCTCTGGTTATGGCGTCACCCCTACTATTTTGTAGAGTGGCTGTGAATCTATTAGAGTCTAGCTGTTTAAGTCTTAGGGCTAGAACTTTGCCTGCTCTTTCCCCAGATTCAAGATACCTGATCTTAGCTCTCCTGAGAGCTAATTCTGCTTTTTGCATCATAATTGAGGAATATTGAGTTTGCAATTGATGCAGTTCAATCCAATCCACTTCAGTTGAATATCAGGTAATATTGCTTTCAATGGTCCTAATAGCTTTAGTGATTTCATTTAGCTGTGACCTAACTCTCTTGGCCTTAGTAGAGGTTATTCTGATGCACCCCCCCAACGCACACTTCAAGGCTGCCCAAACAATATTGATATTGGAGACTGCGCTAACATTTTTATCAAGAAAATGGGATATAAAACCCTTCAGGTGTTCATAGGTAAAAGAATCCTGTAATAACTGATTGTTGAATCTCCACATAAAATCTCTCTTAATACCAGGGTTGGGTTTAAATAGGATGGATACTGGGGAGTGATCCGACATAACTCTGGCATATATCCTGGCATCTATAACAGAGGGAAGTGATTTAATACTAACTAAAAAGTAGTCAATTCTGGAGCACGTTTTGTGCAGCATTGAGAAGAAGGTATATTGCCTAACTCCCACATTATTCAGTCTCCAAATATCAATGAGGCTTAAGCCCGTCATTAACTCCTTTAAGGCTGTCTGGGCAGGAGAAAACCCCACTCACCTGTTGTCAGATCTATAAAACTGCAGCTGTGGAGTTATGTTCCAGTCAACCCCTATTAGCAATATCATGGACACATAGGTGTTTATTAAGTCCAGGAACTGTATAAAAATTGCGGGGAGTCCACATTAGGACCATAGATGGACCCAATAACCACTTGTTGTGTTGCTAATTTTCCAACCAGTAAGAGATATCGGCCCTGTGTATCCCATATTTCCTTTTCCAGTTGGAAGCGTGTTCTTTTGTGGAATAAAATGGCAACTCTGACTTTATTTCAGAATGTACCTGCACCAAAAGCTTGACCCACCCAATATTTATTAAATAACTAAATATCCTCTCTATGAAGATGGGTTTCCAGTAAGCAGACCACATCACAATTTAGAGCAAGAGAGGTGCTTCAACACTATTTGCCTTTTGCATCTATCCCGAGCCCCTTTGATGTTCCAGCTCAAAAGGTTAATACCCCCCGATATCATCCTCTGAACCTAGGAAGTAGATTACCTTCTGATGTTTAACACATGTGCTTTCAACCATGTTAGCAGAAGTGTCCTTGTCATCCCATAACCAAATAAGTAAATGCTGCACTTCCCCTACCTCCCTCCCTCCCCATATTGCCCTAAACTCCATAAAGCCAACTACTACCCCCAGTTCTAATAACTGTGCCACCTAACCAATTCACCATGTGATGTTATTTCCAACCCAGATGAAAGATTACCCGCTTCCTAGCCCAGTCATATTACTTATTAATTTCACCTACCCTGCTAATCTGATCCCTCACCGAATTTAACTGATCTATGATTGAGCTCAGTCTTCCAAGAGCATTTCCCTCCTTCCAAAATTAGCCCCATTTGTGAAAAAAATTACACAAAATTCCCATAAGAAAGAAAAAAACATTATCTGATCTGCAATCCTACTATATGAGTTCCCAAACCTCGTAGTCCGTACTATTAATTACAAGGAAAAAATAACTATTCATTAACTTCTACCCCCCTCTTGTGGGGAGAAAAGTGAAGAGCATGTTAGAATGAGCTGCTAGGGAAAAGTCCCAACAAAACATATGGATTATATTGTGAGACTAGTCAGGCTGCCCACTTGTCATCTCCACGGTCCATACAAACATCACTACAGGGAGCATAATAATATTCCCTTTGACCACTGAAGTTACCATTACTGGGATGAGGCACAGGCAGTCGTTTAGTCTATGACCCAGTCCCTTCCCAGGAATACTTGTTAATTCTGAGACATTTTCACTGCTGGTCTGATTGGGCGTTCCTGTTCATTCTTCTTGGATCGTTATTTGAAAATTGAATGTAAGCCACACCGGAGGCAAAAACTTATTTCAACATAATAAGCGATCACACTGAGCAAAGAGCCGTAGCGCTGCACACACTATTATTAGATCCTCCGAGAAATACTTCTACCTCTACTCCCCCATTAAGGAGATCACCAGCGCAGAAGAACTGAAGGGCATTTACATTTCAGGGATAATCGTATTCTTGAGTAAAATTTATATAAGCCAGGATTCCCAGAACCCAGCATCTTGAGTCCACTCCAGGATCTAAAAAGGAGTGCTTGGAGACAATGCCATAGCTCGGGGGCAAGTGCGATGATGACATCTAGGAAAATGAGTCACTAGGTACTCAGATGCTTCACCTTAAGAGGGAATTTGGATTTTACATATGATGAGCACAATTTGGGCTGGGTGCCACTTTGGCTTCCTCAGTGTGTGGACTTCAGGACACTGATCATTACTAGTACTGACATTTCCAGGGAAAAGGGGATTGTTGCCCAATTTGCTATGAAGTGGGGGAACTTGCTTGATACTGCTTCAACGAGACCTGCCAACGCTGAGGACAAATCCATTGGTGCGATCTCGAGGACACAAGCACAGGTGAAGAAAAGAGGTGTAGGCAGACCAGGAGAGTGCAAGTTATGAAGCATTCCCAGCATTTCTTAATCAAGTCATCTTGTGACAGAAACTGTTAAGCTTATCTATTCCACATTGTGGATCAGACCGACCCATCATTTAAATAACTCCGGTAGGAATTTTTTGAGCTCTTGCCGTGCAATCTCTGCACTCTCATAGGAAAGCCACTGATCCTTGATTTTAACTTGCAGTAAGGCCAGGTGTTTAACCCAGTACTGTATTCCCACAGCTACTAACTTGGAGACTATTGGGTAGGTCTTGGTGTTTGAGCCGCACTGATTAAGGCAGGTCATGGGTAATCCTGATCCTTTTACCCTCCCAGGAGACTTCTTGCAAAGCTCTGGTTTTGTTCAGGATATGTTCTTTATCGAGGTAATTTAACAGTTTACAAATTATCGGTCTCGGCTAAGCACCGGGAGGGGGGGGATGGAGAGATCTGTGTGCCCATTCCACAGTATAACTTGCACAATTTGGGGATGGGCTGGCTAACTTTTCAAGGAGTTTTTGGACAAACTGAATGGGTAATGCTCCTTCTTCCTTCTTCAGAATCCAGATTATGATCAAATTATTTCTTCTGCTCCTCCCTTCCAGATCTTCAAGCTTATCTTTGATCTTTTTAATTCATTTATTTAGTGATGCACGTTCGAGATCTTGCTTGTCTAATTTAATTTCCATGGACCTTATTCTAACTTTGTTGTCTCCCACTCTGGTGCCTAAGGATTCCAGCGTTGATTTAAAGCAGTGGATTTCAGAAGAAATCTCCTCAATCAAGCTTTGTAATGGCATTATTATTGCCAGGAAGCATTTCTCCATTAAAGCTGAAAGCCTCTGTGTTGATTTGCTGGGTCCCTGCCGAGGGTGCTTTGCGGCCTACTCTTTCTCTGGGGAAGGAGGCGGCATGTGTTTTGCACGTTGCTTCTTTACAAAAGCTTCCATTATAAGAGGAGCTGCAGATCTAAATAGCTTCTCAGAGACTTACTAAGTGATTTCCACTCAAAAGTCCACTAAATTGTTTGTGATGAGGGTTATAAACTAGGCTGGAAATGGAGCCAACCAAAAGGGCTGCTTTCCCTAGGCTGCCATCATGTGATTCCTCTACCAGAGATTTATTGAAAATTTGTGACAAAGGAATTGAGATGTTAGTGGAGGTTTCAACAGAAACCATGGATGGATATTATCTGTTCCAGGACTTGTAGTTCTTTTTAATTTCTTTAGAGCCTGTAAAATATCAGTTGTAGTAAATTTATGGAAACCAGTTTGATGAGAGTAAATAGGGGTGGCAGATTTTTGATGAGAAAATACAGAACAAAAATAATTATTAAAAAGATTAGATGTGCCGACATCAGTTAGTCGAGAACCAGTTTGAATAATGGAACCGATAGACCTAAAATTATCCTTTTTAATTAATATAGGAAAAAAGTGATTTGTGACAATACTTAGTATTAGCTAATTTAAATTTAAGTTTACTTTTAGCCATTTTGATTGAATATTTCAGTTTTTTAACAGATATCCTGTATTTATGTAACAAAGTGTTAATGAGTAGATGAGAGCTTTTTTTTAAGTTTTCTAAAAAATTTAATTTTCTGATTTATTTGTTTTTTTAATAGAATTATTAAACCACAGGGGTATTTTACCCTTGCTGTTATATTTTCTTTTATTAGGAATATTTAGGCATACTAAGTAATGGATAATATTTTTGCAGATATTCCATGCTTGTTGTGTTCTAAGGTTGAAAAAAAAGGGAGTCCCAGTAAACATTAACTAAATATTTATTAATTTTGGAAAAATTGGCCTTATTATGATTTTTAATATTAGATGTTTTTCTTGGTGTAATGGTATTGTATTGGATTTTAAATAGTATAGAAGAATGATCACTGGCTCCAAGTGGGTCCCGTATATGGAGGTTACTAATATGGGCCTCAATATTGGTAAGTAACATGTCCAAGGTATTAGAACCCCTGGTTGGTTCCATAATTAGCTGATGTAGTCCAGTTTTGGTTATCCCTTCTATTAATCCCTTCTCCACACCAGAATGACCCATGAGAGAATCCCAGTTAATATGAGGCATGTTAAAATCTCCAATGATAACAGTGTCTTCGACTTCAGAGAAACTCTGTATCTCATTGAACATATTAGTTGCATAATCTGAGTCAGCAGACGGGGGTCTGTTCATAATCCTAATGGTAATGTAAGAGTGCCCCTTTAACTGGATTTTAACCCAGATGCTTTCTGAAGAGGGAGGAGAGTAAACTTCATATGAGGGATTGTCATTTCGTACATACATACATACAAACCCACCACCTTGTTTGTTGAGTCTGTTTTTAGAGTAGGGTTTGTAGTTTTGGATTTCTCTAGACCAAGCTGAAGATGAATCCCACCAGGTTTCAGTAACTCCCACCACTCCCAGATTTAAAGTTTTACATTTCGCCTCCAATTCTGCCAGTTTAACCTGATTTAATGATCTTGCATTTAAAGCAAGAAATTTACACTTATTTGTGGTAGTTTGTTGCTGGTGTTTTAGAGACTTTGGAAGATTCCCATTCTCCCCCAAAGATTTTAGTTGAAATATTGATTGATTATAGCAGTAATACTTTTCCCCAAGAGTGTGCTGCCTCTGCGACTGAGATGTAAACCATCCCAGCAAAACAAGGAATTCTGATCTAGGAATGTTTCCCAGTGAGTAATACAAGGAATATATTGTTTCCAGCACCACTTCCTCAGCCATTCATTAATGGCTTTGATCTGTTGTATCAGGTTAGGTGTCGCCCTTGGAACCAGTAAAATCTCTGATATGCAAACGGAGCAGCCCTTTTCTATAAGAACGTTACATAAGGCAAAACAGTCCTGTTGTAAATGATTAAAAGAAGTGTGATTAATATCATTAATGCCAGCATGAATAACAACAAGGGGATTATCTCTAGCCTTATGTAGAATGTTTGGTGCCATAGTTGTAATATCAGATACCTTGGCTCCATGAAAGCTGGAGCAGGTATGATTACCTTTATCCCCATTACAAACTGCTCTGTAAATATGTTTAATTATGGAGTCGCCCAAAACAAACACTTGTGTGGAAAGAACAGGACTATTGGAGACAGCATCAAGGGACATAGGTAATATGGTATGGTTTGGATCAAGTGGTTTACTAGGTAATGGGTTAGTATGAGGGGGCTTACTAGAAAAGGCGTTTGTGGGGATAAGAGTGTATTTATGCTTGAATAACCTCATAGAATCTATATTATCAGAGGAGAGTGATATAGTAGGTGTATCATCAGAAGGGGATGATATAGTGGGAATATCATGGACAATATCACTCCCTAGTTCTGTCAGGAGTTCAAATCTATCGTGCGTTTCAACAGGCTCACTATCATAGATCTGTCCAGCCCTCCTATTTCTATTGGGTTTGGTAACATAGGCCCAATCATTATTTTCATAGTGGAAGGATGGCTGAGCTGTTTTCTCTTTAGAAGGGACAGGACTAGGGACTGAAAGCTCCATGATGTTGTGAGTTTGGACTAACCCACCACTGAGGGGGAACTTGTACCAGTGTACCTTTACTTGTACTGTATAAACCTGAACTGTCCTATTTGTACTGTAACTGTACCTCCCGGGTCGTGCCTGAAAATAGTCACTTGCTGGCTAGTGCACTTACCTGGTAAACAAAAACTAAATAAAAAAAATAAAATTAAAAATATCTGGAGGAAATGGGGGATGATAAAGGGGTTGTAATTGTTCCTCCATATGATCAATTAAGCTCTCCAGTTCTCTGATGTCTGTGGGAACATGCTTAGCATTAAGCAGAAGTGCTATTTCCATTTGTAAAGTTGAAATTAAGAGGCACTTATTACATACAAAGTCAAGTCCAAGCAGTCCTTCACAGTACATTAATCATTGAACACATTTGGTAAATACCCCCTCCAAAGTGATTAAATACTGGTTTTACTCATGGATTGAAACAGAGGCAGAACCAAAGATGTAGTTTTCTGTGCTGTCTAGTGACCAGCAGTACCAGCATGCCCAGTGGACACAGCAGACATGCGCATATGCGCATGTCTCTGTGCTCGTCTCCAATGCACGCACTTTTCTTACACTCGCTACGGGGGCTGTTAATCAGGCCAAAAACCCAGATGTAGGCATCTGTTTACTTCCAGTTTCAGCACTGAACAACTGGTCAAATTTTAAGCCTAGAATCAGCAAGATCTAGGTGCTGAAGGCTAAATGGCTCTATTAAGAGAGCAGACAATATTGTACCACTGCCCCACAGTCAGTTCAAGTGCTGAGTGGGAAAGGAGATATGCTGGACCAAGACCAAGCCCTCTACTATCCCACAATACCCAGCTGCAAGTAAAGAAACAGTGCCCAAATAAAAGACTAAAATACAAGTACAACTCAGTACAACGATGTATTTAAAATAGAAGCTTCATCAAGCACTTGGAGGAAATCACCACCTCTCACCAGTGGTACGCAACTCCAGCAGATAACTGCTAATACTGCTAATCCCACTTCAATAAATGCTTGGGAGACAAAAGCATTATGTCTAAAGTTTTGATGTGTAGATGTGATCAAAATGTGCCTGAATCCTTATTACATTTAGTCACTGCTTGTTCTTTGCATCTGGATTTTTGAGTACAATTTCTGAAGGATATGTTGGAATGTTATAGTAATACAGGCTATGATGTTTTATTTATTCTTCCCCATCCATTTAATATAAAGGATGCTGAATTAATAATTGAATTTTTTGTACCATTGATGAAAAGGAAAAAGTAATTACAGAGGAAAGAAATGTACACTCTAAAATTGAACTTGATGTATGTTTTGTATGTACTTATGTATGTATTAAGCAATGTATTAATGTTATTTATCTGCCTGTTTAGGAGCATATGTCTTTTGTATGAGATCTTGAATATTAATGTATACCTGTTTTTTTAAAACAAAATGTCATTTTGTATTAACCCTGACATCTTGTTACATCTTGGTTGATCAATAAAAAATTAAATTGAATTGGCCTGAGGTGGCAGAACACACTGGTTATGCAGAAAGTTGTTCATCCTGTATTTTTTATAGTATATAGTATTATGTGAAATGTGTACATTGTGTTTTTTTTTTCTCTTTCAGAATGAAACTGACTTGTGTAGTCTCTAGAGGTTCTAGAATGCTGTTCTGCCACAGAAGGGTACAGTCACATTCCATGACCTTTGAACTGTGGTACAACAGCATTTTGAAAAGGATGGATTTCTATATATAACAATGCTGTAATATACACTATATACAAATCATTCACAGGGCAGATAGAACAAGAGTCTCTGCTCCAGACATCATAGAAGAAGAGTTTTGACAGTTTTGTCTTAACGTTTACTCTTCTGAAGTGGCCCCTACATCTGACCTATTAGATCAGTTTTACAAGGATATCACTCTGCTGAAAGAGAGAGAGAGAGAGAGAGAAAGCAGCCAAAAGCTTCCTTAAATCAAGGAGGTCATTTAATAGATTACACTGAATTGAATTATTAATTTTGAGGCCTGTGTACGTAACTAGTTTTGATTCTCTGTTTTTGGGGTTGAATTTTCTTACTTTAACTTTTATTTGCCAGGGAGGAACTCTAGCTAGGAGAGATTTGCAGTCATTTGTGACCAGACCTGTTACTTAACCTCTGTAAAATAAGTGTCTGAAAGGAAGGAAGGCACTCCCTGGGGTGGAGGGTCAGAGTCATAGTTGATTGTTTCTGGAGAGCATAGGTTTACTCCTACCCACCCCCCTGCCCCTCACTCCACCCACCCCAAGAGCATAACTTCCTTTATAGTAGGGGTTCTGACATCACTTCCCCAAAATTGTTAACAACATACACCTGTTCATATCCTTAAAGGCACAGCACACCAAATGGGGATAGGCACACTCACAAGATTTCACATACTAAAACAAGAGCAAAACAAAAAAAGAAAAACATCTGAAACAGTAAGGGAGACAGACATATGGGGAGTGGTGCAATGCACTGGCTGTGGAACAGAAGTCTTCTGGGAAACATTCTGGAGACTGTGTTGCTGCCCTATTTTCAGGCACCTCTCTGGTCTGAGGAGGAGGTTGCTTGACTCCATGCTGACCTGGCAGGGATTCAGGAAACCTGCTCCCCCACCCAGGGACCACCCAGGCCACCACCACTACCTCAGAGATTGCCAAGAAAGAGATGTGGTTGGACCACGGTGGGCTCAGGGTAACTGAGGGTGGTGGAACAGAGGTGCATCCTTCCAGTTGTGCCTTTCCACAATTGATTTGCCAGTCTGGCAGAGCATGGTTCCTCTATGAAAGTACCTGCAGTGGAGACCAAGGAGGATGCTGGGAACCTCCACAATGGAGACCCACAGGAGGGTGGCACAAGACCCCACAAGGGAAGAAACAACTCCTGTGGGGGACTCAATTGTGAAAGGGGTAGAACTGGGGGAGGGAGGGGAATGGGAGGTAAGGTGCCCATCCAGTGCCATGGCTTGAAGGGACAGGTAATGAATCCTCAGGATTGTGGGAGCAGCTGCAAGGAGGAGTGAGCTGGATGTCATTATACACCTAGGGACAAATGACCTGGCTGAGAATGGGATCAGAGCAGTGCAACAAGAGTTTGTGGAGCTGGGGATGGGCCTTAGACAAGTGGCACACACAGTAACTTTCTCAGAAGTGCTACCTGTCTATGGCATGGATGAGGCTAGGGTACTCTGCACCATGGGATTCAATGACTGATTGAAAAACTGGTGCAGAGCTCAGGGATTTGGCTTTGTTTGGGACTGGGGCTCCACCTGGAGGGATGCAGGCCTATACTGGAGCAATTGTCTGCATCTGTCCAGGAGGAGAACCAGGATCCTAGGTGATAGGTTTAAATGCTTCATTGGCAAGCATTTAAACTAGCCAAGGGGGGAGACACTGAAAAGGAGAAGGGAAATCCTATCCCCCCCAAAAAATCAGGGTAATTAGTGAGGTAAACATCAACATAGGGCAGTCAATAGGGAGAAGGGCAGGGGTAAATGGAGAAAAAGACAAAAGCAGTAAGGACAGGGATGGGGCAAAAATAAATAAGGCCATAAAAAATGGAGGGTAATGAGTACCAATGCCCATAGTCTAGGTAAAAAATTCCCCAAAATGGTGGTCTTGATGGAAGAGAGATGCCTGGATATTGTGGCAGTCACAGAAACATGGTACACAGAGAACCATGACTGGGATGTCAACATACCAGGGTACACAATCTACAGGAGGGACAGGGAGGGTCAAAGAGGAGGAGGAGTAGCTGTCTATGTAAGGGAAGGGATCAAAGTAACAGAACTAAAGAGTAAACAGGGAGGGGAGGAGGCACTGTGGGTCACCCCGGAGACTGGAAATGGCACCACAATCCACACAGGGGTTGAATACAGACCCCCAACTCAGGGGGAGGAAATGGACAAGGAAATGATAGAAGGCATCCTTAGGATGGCAGAGAAAGGGGAGATATTGCTGATGGGGAACCTGAATATGCCAGATGTTAACTGGAGTACCTTTGAGGCAGCCACATTCAAGAGCAGGGCCATTCTCGATGCCCTTCATGGGGCATGCCTCAGACAGCTAGTCTTGGAACTCACTTAGGAGAGAGCAATCGTAGACTGGGTACTCTCAAATGGGGACAGCGAGAGGATCTCAGATCTAAAAGTGGGTAGCCATTTGGGAACAAGCAACCACCAAACAGTGTGGTTCACAATAAACTTAGCTGCAGAGTCAAGTCATACAAAGTGAAGGTACTGGACTTCAGGTGGGCTGATTTTGTCAAAATGGGACAGTGCCTCAGAAAAGCACTAGCAAACAGGCAAGAAGGTGGGGTGGAGCAACAATGGGGAAACATCAAAACTGCCATCACAGTGGCAACAAGACTTTGTGTGAAGCAAATAAACATATCAAAATGAAAGAAAAAAACACTATGGTTCTCAAAAGAAGTGACGGGAAGGTTAGGGAGAATAAGACAGCATTCAGGAAGTATAAGGAAACACAGAAGGAGCAGGACAGAGAACTGTACCAGTTAAAGCAGAAGGAAGCAGGGAAGGCAGTCAAAATAGCAAAGGCCCAAACTGAAGGAAAGATAGCCAACTTGGTTAAGAAGGGGGATAAAACCTTTTATAGGTACATTAGGGAGCAGAGAAAGACTAAGGCAGGGATACTGAAGCTGAATAAAGAGGAAGGTGGTTGGGCAGAGAGCAACAGTGAAAAAGCAGGGATACTGAACAAATACTTCTGCTCAGTATTCACAAAGGAAGAACAGGGGAGAAACCTAATCCAGTCAATAGAAGCACTCTGGATGGGGGGGGGTGACATTATTCCTTTCACAGAAGAAAGGGTTCTGAAAGAACTCCTAAAACTGAAGGTGGATAAAGCAATGGGGCCTGATAGGATTCACCCCCAGAATTCTAAAATAACTAAGGGAAGAACTAGCAACACCACTGACTACCCTTTTTAATAAATCATGGGGGATGGTGTGGTACCTGAGGACTGCAGGAGGGAAGATGTGATTCCCCCTCACAAATGTAGGAGCAAGACAGAGGCAGGAAACTACAGACCTGTCAGTTTGACCTCAGTGGTAGGGAAAATGATGGAATCACTTCTAAAGGAAAGAACTGTTGAGTACCTAGAGGCCAATGGGGCATAGGACCCAAGGCAGCATGGATTCACAGCAGGAAGGTCATGTCAGACAAATCTAATTGATTTCTTTGACTGGGTGACCAAACTAGTAGACCAAGGATAGGCTGTGTACATGGCCTACCTAGACTTTAGCAAGGCATTTGACACAGTGCCGCACAAAAGATTAATAAACAAATTAGCAGCCTGGGAGTGGGTCCCAGGGTGGTATCCTGGAAAAAACACTGGCTGGACAACAGGAAACAGAGGGTAACAGTAAATGGAGTCCACAGTGAAGAAAGGGAGGTTGCAAGTGGGGTACCGCAGGGTTCAGTACTGGGGCCGATCCTTTTTAATGTCTTTATAAATGACATTGCAGAGGGACTGGAAGGAAAATTATGTCTCTTTGTAAATAATACAAAGATCTGCAACAGGGTTGATACACCAGGTGGGGTGGAAAGGATGACAAGGGACTTGGCAAGGTTGGAGGAATGGTCAAATGTATGACAGCTTAGATTCAATGCAAAGAAGTGAAAAGTAATGCACCTGGGAAACAAAAACCCAGGGGAACAGTACACAATGTGGGGTGAGATACTGACAACAACAAAAATGGAAAGGGACCTGGGGGTAGTCATATCAGATGACCTAAAGGTGGGCCAGAAATGTGAGAAGGCAGTGAGGAGGGCTGCGGGGATACTGGGATGCATAGGGAGAGGCATCACCAGTAGAAAACAGGAAGTTGTTGGCCCTCTGTACAGACAGTTGGTAAGACCACATCTGGAGTCCTGTGTGCAGTTCTGGAGACCCTATCTCTGCAAAGACATAGACAGGGTAGAGGCTGTCCAGAGGAGAGCACCAAAATGGTGCAGGGTCTGCACCAGAAGACATATGAAGAAAGACTAAAGGAGCTTAAGATGTATAGCCTCAAGGAAAGGGGGGGCATGATATCAACTTTCAAATACCTCAAGGAATCAACAAAGTCCAGGAGGGTAGCATCTTTCAGAAAAGGAGATGTGCAAGAACAAGGGGCACAGATTGAACATATAAGGCGGACGGCTCAGAGGTAATGAGAGGAAGTATTTCTTCACAGAGAGGGTTGTAGATGCATGGAACAGCCTTCCTGAGGAGGTCATAGAGTCATTAACAGTGGGGGAATTCAAGAATTCATGGGACAGACATAAGACAATTCTAGTGGGGGAGGTAGGAGGAAGTAGGCTGTTGGTTAACTAGGATCTGTAGCGTATCTGTTAAGTAGGGACATGGGCAGACTAGGTGGCCAAGCGGTCCATATCTGCCATCAGATTCAATGTTTCTATGTAAGTCACTGACCCGACCCGCTAAGTACCCAACTCCTCCTGCTTATCACTGCCAAAGAAGTCACCAATGTGATTATGGATATGTCTAAAGGAATGTCCCGGGCCCAGACAGGTTACCTACATACTTTTATCAGGTCTTTGCAACAATCTTATCACTGCACCTGTCAGCAGTCTACAATGATGCCTGGTCTCAGTGAAGGCTACCACCTTCGTTTCAACAAGCTTTGATTACACTCCTCCCCCAAAAAAGGCAAGGACAGCATACTTTGTTCCCAGTACCAACCTATTTCACTAATCAATGTGGATGCCAAGATCTTTGCCAAAGTGCTCTCATGGCGTATGGACCCCATTATGTCTACCATAATTAATCTGATCAAGTGAGATTTGTTTCTGGATGTCTGGGGCTGATAGCACTAGCAGACTCCTAAACTTGCTTTGGAAGGTTTCAGTATCTTCAGACCACACTGCCACCCTGTCATTGGATGCAGAAAAAGCCTTTGATATGGTGGAGTGAGCATACCTATTGGACACCCTGTCCCATTTTGGATTCATGTCACCTTTTTTAGATCTAGTACAGCTTCTATATACCGAACCTTCAGCTCAGGTCTGTACCAACTTGGTCATCTTTCAACCTCTCTAACTTCAAAGGGGAGCCCATCATGGATGCCTCTCTCACCTTTTCTTTTCCTCCAGGCAGTAGAGCCTTTAGCACAAAAAAATTGGTGCCTCTCCTGCCTTCTCTGGTATTGTGGTGGGGAATCCTTCAAAAAATCTTCTTTTTTACAGATAATATTACCTTATTCCAGACCAGTTTATCCATGGCATTTCCTGCACTTGTCTCCATCTTTCAGGAGTATGCTCACCTCTCTGAGTATAAACTGATGGTGCCAAATCTCAGGTCCTTCCTCTCATATGTGCCTGGAAGGGTGGTTTTTCTGGGCATTCAGGTTAAACCTACAGTTTCAGATGCAATTTCTGCTAATATGATCTTCATTCTTTTTTCCATAGAGGTTTTACCCCCTGGTGCCCTGGCAGGTGGCTATGGCTCTCCCTTGGAGGGATTCATTCTCCGTGCCTGTGTGTTCCCACTCAGACAGACCAGCACAATTCCCTCATGGTGTACCCTGCAGTGGGGCCAGGGAGGTAAGTGCCAGCTTTCTCCCCTCCTCAGAGCACAATCCAGAAGCCAGGTCAGCAAGGGGATGTGACAGGCCATCATGGAGACTGCCAGCTCCCTAAATTTTCCTTGTTTTCCTCCCATCCCCCTCCCCACCAGTGTAAGCATGCTGGTACATGCCTCCCAACCCATACTGCCCTCCAGTCACCGCCAGAGTACAGTCAGTGAGCAGGATGACAGAACCTCCCTCCCCCCTAGGGAGGAGAGCAGTCCTCTGGACGCTCAATCCTTTCTCACCCCTGCCAACTCCTGGTGGTCCAGGTTCATTCCCAAACTCAGGTTGCTGATGTAGCATGAGGTGTAGCAACCAGTGCCTCAACCTCCAGCACCACTGGGCTGGCACATGAGTTTCATTCTGAACAAACTATACGCTGATCTGAATGGTTGGAAAAATATTATGCTATCTACATGGGGCAGGGTTAATGCCCCCAGACTAATTACACTACCCAAGATACCCCTTTCACATTTTGTCCAACTTTCCTATCCAGCTGACAGCCTCTTTCTTTAAAATTCTTGCCAGGAAAATGTCAGCTTTTACCTGGAACAACAAAGCTCCAAAAAAAGAAGCACAAGGTCTAATGTGACAGTGGAGGGAAGTGGGATTTGGTCTTTCTAATGTTAGACTCCCACATGGACTGGTGATTTTTAGATAGACCATCTCATGTCTCAACCCCACCCTCTCTGACTACTTTCCTAGATTGATGTCCCTTGCACAGGTGCAGGTGGGACTACCTAAGCACTCAGCATTGCTCTTCTGAGACTGGGTGCCTAAAGCAAAGACCTCACCATGCCTTCCACACATCTGCTGGACCTGGGCTAAACACTCCAGTTCCTTTGACTGGTCTCCTTACACATTTCATTTCTGCCTCCTGTGGAGCAATCCCACTCTGTACATTATGAATTGCCCCATAAACTCTAAGGACTGGAAACAGGCTGGAATGCATACCCAAGCTGACCTATATGCCCTCTGAGTGAAGTCCTGTATAGGACTACTGACCTGCCTGCCAAATACCAGATCCTGAAATCTCACTTTTGGAGGTACTTGCAGCTTAGGGATCCTTGTGAGTGAAAGTCACCTGCACTCATGTATTGCCTTTGCCTGGCCTTTGGAGAAGTGGCTCATCTCCCTCTCCTCCCTCAAAAACACTACTGAGGGTCTGAACACCTTACACTCTGTTGCCCAAAGCCACATTCACAGAGAGAGAGAGAGAGAGAGAGAGAGAGAGAGACTTACCCATTTCACAGCAAAACTGGACATGCAAAGCTTCCCAAGAGCTTCAGCTGACAACTATTCAAAATGAAGCTGTCCACAGAGCTTATTGCACCCCTCTCTGCCTATATGATATAGTCAGAGACCCTGTTACCTGCAAGACCTCCTGGTACCCTACTGCCCCCTCCATCCTCTCCAATCTGCCAACAAGGAATTGCTAGAGATTCCCAGGGTGTGACTGAAGACATCTGGTGCCTGTGCTTTTCCTTTTTTGGCTCCAACCCTGTGGAATTCTATACCTCGTTGGCTAAGAGAATGCCTGACCATTGGCAGGTTTAAAATTGAGCTAAAAACTTATCTGTTTATTCTAGCCTTCCCTAATTATGGTTAATTCATTTGTACTGTTTCTGTTTTAACTCGTATTTATATTTGTCTGTATGCAATTTTATGTGCAGCTCCTTGGTTCTGGAAGGCATTATAAAAATAAAGCTTCATTTGATTTGATTTGATTTGATTTGATTTGATTTGATATTAGGCAGGGCTCATGGACAACAGTCACTGTTGGAGATGTTTCTCACCTCAGGTCTCTCTGTTATACATCCTATTGTATTGTCCAGCCATAGAAGAGTATTCATTTGCAGTCTGGGAGTTCTGCAGGAGTATAGTACTACTCCCTATGGCAAGAGACCTGCAAATTGCACTCTTAGGCTTCACACCACAGGAATCTGCTTTGCATCCCACACAAATGTTGTTGACTGTAGAGGCCCTTGCAGCAGCCAAAAGGTTACTGCTTCACCACTGGAGGGAGTCTGAACCCCACTAACAAAGAGTGAGAGACCCTGTTATACCTCACAGCTCTATATGAGCACCTGGCATGTGTAGCTAAGTGGCAAGCTCCCTATGTACCCGAAAATTTGGGGCCCACATCTACTTACTAAGCCTACTTTGTTGACAAGGGTTGCCCCCCATAGGTGAATCTTAACTCCTATGACCTTCAGCCTACCAGTTCATGTGTTTCTTCTCAAAAACCTCAACTGGGTCTTTATCCTCTCTCTCTGGTCACCCAATATGGGGACTTCCTGCCTGCAACACATGAACTCTTGAGTCTTGACCTGCCACTGTGCACACCCTCCTCACCCCTCCTTCCCTCCTCCATCCTCCCAGTAATGTAACATAGGGATGACATAGTGAGAGGACATCTTCCTTCTCCCAGCTGCAATCCATCCATGGGGTAATCTGCAAGCACTCTCCAACTGTTTCCTCCCCCCACACATAGGGAGGATCATAGATACTGTTTAGTTACTTAACCCAGACACCCACATATTGCCAGTCATGAAAGTAATTTCAAAAGTAGAAGCATCAGCTGTCACTATCACAATGGTCAAAATGTAAGCATAAACATGAGATGAGATACTATGACCAAACAATAGTTAGGACAATCTATTTAAATGAAGCTGTAAGAAATGTGCACCTCCACTTGTATGTTTTGCACTGTTTTACTACATTTAAATACTATGCACTGGTTGCTGCATCTCCAGTATATGAATTTGCACCGTCACTTTAAAACTTGTAATTGAATGGGCACATATCCGTGTATATAATGAGCAAGCTCCATGGGGGCCCATACTTTGACAAAGCCCATTGGGTGAAATGTCAGTCCGTTTTTGTTCACCTCGGTGGAGGTGGTTGTTCTTCCTTGTCATTCAGTAAACTGCTGTATTTGAAACTGAAACCTTTGGTGTGGACAGCAGTTATTTTGGGCTGAGGAGTGAGTTCCGTGACTGCTTTTTCTCTGTGTGAAGCATGAGCTGTCCTTGGGTTATGTTTAGAAGTAGTCAGGTTTCCAGTTCGTAGCCACCGAGCATAGATCACACTTGTACTGTATACAACTGTGCAAAACAGTCTTGAGAGTTGAATGTCATGTACTCCTTTACTAGCATCACCTGTACTGGTAATAGACATGAATGTGGCCTTTATTATGCAATGATTGGAAACCAGACGTATCTACTTTGTCAGCTTTCTGTCAAACACTGCATGGAACTTACTGCAATTGCCAGTTGTACTATTGTATCTTCACTGCTTACTGTAAAATCTCTAAAACTCAATAAAACTTTTATGAAAAAAACAAGTGATGTACAGTAATCAGTAAGGACAAAGACATGCACAGAACTCACAAAAATATTCTCTAGAAGATTGGCCAGAGGTGCAAAATCAAGAAGTAGTCTACCAGAGACCTAATGCTTCCTAGGTGCCCCTCAGTTCTGGGGACCATAAGCAACAACTCAGTCCATGCTATGCTAAGGCCATCTCTAGTTCAGGTTTGTTCTTTGTTTCTGAGTATCAAGATGCTGCCTAAAATAAGTGAATGCTCTGCTTGAAAACTGCAAGGAGAACACTGGAGACTCCTGATCAATTTAATTGTGACTTGCTTGCAGATCCTTGGGACATGTACTACAAGATCATGGCCATATTCCTCTGAACAGATTTACCACCAGAAGCTATACCTTTTATTACAAGCATCAATTATCTCTCTTTCCCCGCCTCCCTGCACGATCCCAAACTGAGCCTTAAAACACATTTAGCTTATTTTCTGCGCTCCTGCATGGTCTGCAATGAACTAATAAGGCTGCTGGTTATTCCCTGGTGTGATGCAGATGATTGCTGATCAAAATAGCTGTCCCCAATTCTAGCAACACAGTGGGTGATAAAAATAGCACTTGGAAGATACCTGCACAGTATCACTGTGATGTGCTATCAAATATTTAGAGCTGAAAGAAGGGCCCTCAAAGAGAAGTTTATTTCATTAAGAAACATTTTACCTTCAACCATGTTTAGCAAAACAATGAATCACACAGACAATAAATATTTAACAGCAGGAGTTTACAATTGAACTGTTGACTCTGGGGCGATCTTCAAATGCTGGTTCTGCCTGCTGGATTTCATAAGCTGCGTGTCAGTGCACAGCAACGGCAGCAAGCCCCAGGCAATTACATACAAGAAACATGTTTGAATGTTGTGCAGTTTGGAAGTCATGCTGTCTGTTCAGGGTGGTATGGCTGTTTATAGCTTGTGCAGCATGACCTTTTGTGCTATGCCCTCACCCCACATATTTCTAAACAGGTTGCACAGCTGAGAGTTCTTGCAGTTACAGCCATATGTATCCCTGGGGGGGACATTTCCCTGGAAAGGATATTTTACTGTGTACTGTACATGACTTTTCTTGCAAAACATGGCCAACAAATCACATTTTTTTTTAATCTGATACAATAATTACCACATGCCCATGTGGATAGTTCATTATTTGATACATCTAAAATGGATTTTCCTACACAAATGATGCAAGCGATCATCTGTTGCCTGTGTATAGTAATTGGATTTTTGTGACATCAGCCTAACCCCTCCAAAGGGTAAAAACCTCTTCAATTTGTCTCTATCTTGACCTTACGGCGGGGCAGTTAAAACATCTAACTGCCCATTGTAAGGCTGGGAAGGACTAGGCCCATGACTAGTGCTGTAGCATAGGTAAGCAATAAGACACAACAGGGTGTGGCTTGTTTTGGGATACCCACATGCCTAGGGGTATAGTGAGGCCCAACACCACAGACAGAGGGCTTTAGAGCCCCAGGAGGTGTGGGTATCACACCACAAAGAGCTAGACTCAGAGTAAACCTGTGCTACACAGCGAAGGTAGGTACCACCATTTAGGGAGATACAGACAGAGGATAACAAGAATCAGGACACACTAGTAAAGTGCAAAATAATAAATGTAATGAAACCAAAGTGCTGACCAAAACAACCAACTTTCTGGTGCTTCATGGTGCACTGCCACTTCTTCAGGGGAGGTGTCATACCAAACCTCAACCCACACCTTGTGCCAGGTTCACAAATGGCAGGGAATTGCACAAGCCCCAGGTGTGCCGAACATATGGTGCTTAGGGCTTACGGCGTTCTCCTGGCTGGTGATTGGGATTCTTGATCCCATGCACCAATTGCCATAAGTTAGAACAACTTTTCCCAGTCTAGCTTGCGGCACTTCCTGGTACCCTTTTTAGGGGACTAGCACCAAATATTTGGTATAAGCTGCCGTAAATCAGGAAAAGTATTCTAAATGCACCGAATGTACTTGAATCAGGCACAGCATGCAGCAAAGTTGTTGGCACAGCTGTGCCAACAAATGGGTTTGACACAAGCCCTGCATTGCCCTTTGTGGATTCAGCCCCTTGGAGTGTCCTATTGCACTTAAAAAAAGGTTGTGTGCCACCTTTTTAATAAAACAAAAAATACTTTAAAAAAAGTTCTATGTATACAATAGACCTTCCACAGGTAGGTTGAAATGAGAGGGTGGTAATGAATCTGCATTTGTGTGACACACCATGCACAGCCTGGGAAGCAGCATCTGTGTATAAGGTGCATAGTGTTGGCACCAGGGAGTAGACATGTGCGAAGTTGGTAAACTTTACATTACAAATTAATTTGCAAAGTTTGCCAAATTGCGAAGTGTGAAGTTTCTACTTTATGAACTTTTTGGCAGGTGAAATGGCACTTTTTCCAATAGAAGTCATGCCAATTCACTGGCGAAGTTGCATCTTTACCATTACTTTGCCTGACTTTGCCTGAAAAAGTGTCACTTCCCCAAGAAAACTCATTGCAAAGTCTTGGAGTGGTGAATTGGGCATTTGCAAAGTTATTCACAAAGGTGAATTTCATAGTTTCACCAGAACTTCACCAGCGAAGTAAACCTTCACAACACCCCTGCTGAGTGACAAAATGACAGGATGGGAAAAATGTTTTAACATTTTTCACTAGCCACCTCAGCTGTCTTTCACAAAGTCTGTGAGAGTAAGTAGGTGTACGGAAAGTGAAGACCTGCAGTTGTGAGTGTCAACTGGCAGTTGGAGCTGGAAAGCAGTGTGAGCAAATAGTTCAGTTAATGCAGGTACATTAGCGCTTTCAGTTTTGTAAACTGTGTGTGCCATTTGAAGGCTTAAAATTATCTATTTGTTTCAATATTATAAATGCCAACAGATGTAGAACAAATTTCTGTGAAGTGAGTGAGGGAGAAGGAAGTCCCTAAGGTGGGAATGACAACTGAATATGAAAAATGGTAGTGACTGTAAGTTGAAAATTGATAGGTGGCACATAGATATTTTAGAGAAACAGGCAAGCTGGTACTAGGTATTTTGTCTTCCTCGGCAACGGGGCCCTCTCTGTATCCTTCTGTGGTCCATTACCCACCTATGCCTCCTGGAGTAGGTCAAGCCCCCTTATGTGGTCCCAATAGTTGACAGAAAGATGAGTCAATAACAGCTGTGCTGAAAGAGTTTTAAAACAGGCTTTTCTGGTGGAGAAATATAGAGGCAGCTTAACTGATATTTATCTTTAATTAGTTCAGATAGTGGCCCACTATGGGTAGTCTATTATCAGAGGCTCTTCATTCAACTTGTTTGGTTCTGTGCATCTCTCCAGATCACATGTTTATATTCCATAACTTCAAACCCAGAGCAAGGCATCATGGGTATATAAATGCTAGTGCAGGGCAGGCTGATAAGATTTGACCAGAAAAGATAACACCTTCATCCATTTAGTTAGTGTCACTATTCGAACTATTTAAAACAGTACTCTTAAGTATTTGAAGAAGCCTAGTAATATGTATCATGCAATATTTGTGTATCTGTATCCAAGCAACCCTAGCAATAATGTACCATATATCTGCACATCTGTGTCCAAGCCAGCCTAGTAATAATGTACCATGTAGTATTTGTACATCTGTACTTGAGTAAGCCTAGTAATAATACACCATGTAATGACTGTACAGTGGTTTCAATTAATTATCAAAAGAAAACTGAAAATAATTTTTTTTAAATGTAGATGTGATACCTTTATTTTGCTAACTGAAAGTTTAAGATATAAGATTTCAAGGTCTCTGGTGTCTAGCATCAGGTTCCCTCATGTCTAGACATGTCAGTCAGTATCTTTAGTGCAGAACAATTGAGGTTAGTCAAGACAATCACTTTACCCTTGTCTGTCTTCTTGCAATTTGTCAGCTGACTACTAGAGCCCCAGAGGCTAAATTGCTTATGGAAGCAGACATGTGCAGTAGTGTTTCTCTGCAACATCACCTGATGACTCCTCAATGACCTTGCAGATAATAATGTATATTTATACCATTCAGAAACAGTAATACCAAGCATTACAACTAGTTATATAATTACTCCCTCCAACTCTCCCTGTCTCGTAGCTCTCTCGGGCACCATTTGAAACTGTAACCCTTCCCCAACTGCTCCTGTTACTGTTCTTCGTGACACCTCCTGGGCCAAGTCTTAACCAATCTGGTAAGCAGCCGGTTGGATCCCCACTCCTGCCTTGGTTTCACTACCACATCACTATGGTCTTCTTTCTCCTTTATGAGGTCAGGCAATAACTTGCCCTTCAGGTCTATTGCCTGTTGTCAATAATGGTCTTGTAGTGTATGATCGAATGTTGTTAGGGATGGAAATCCATCCCTCTCAAAATGTTGTCATGCTGCACTAGCTATGTCAGCTAATTTGTTGTGCTGCACTAGCTATGTAGCTAGTGCAGCATAACAACTTAGAATGTGGCTGTGCATGCATGTTCCGCGATACTCTGCTACTCTGTAAACGGCCGTGGCGGAGAGAATTGAGTGGGAAAATAAGCACTGATAAAAGAAAAAAAAAATAGCCACAGCACATATTTTTGAGTGATCATACACTATGAAAGACAATGTATGACAGCTCACATACACAATAAAGATATTTTTGACTCTCGAGGTTTCCATGGTATCGAAACCCCTCGAGCTGCACTCTTGAGATCTACAGTTACCATGGAACTCCCTCAAGTGAAAAATATCTTTCTGTATGAATGCTCATACACTATCCTCTGTTAACAGTGTTCTGTTACCACTTCTGAGTCAGAACTTGTAAGGTGTACTTTTTGAGCTATACCACACTTTACTCTCTGCACATAGAATTTTTGTATTTATTCTTATTTTGTATAAAATTTCTTATCAAATGTTGTTACATAGTTTCACATTTACGTATTGTGCTGTTGTTCTTCCACTGTTCTCCTCCCCCGGTTCGCACTTAAAAATGAGCTTTGGCTCAGTGTGCCTCTCCCAGTTACCAGTTTTCAAATAAATAAATAAATTACGATTGAGGACTCTGAAACAGAAGTTCAAGGATATATTTAGTCATTATGCAACGTTTCACTGAGAACCACTGTAAATAAACAATATAATCTAAAATTAATGTTTATAAGGGTTTGTTTTTAAAATCGGAAGGGGAATTTTCAATCAATGCAAACTGAGCTGTAGAGATATAAACACACTTTGAGCTGATGATTTACATCCAGCAGAGGCTGAACAGTAGGTGTTTAATAACTATTTATATATTGCTTTTTGTAATGGAAACGTATAGTGTTGCTGTTTTGTAACAGTAGAGAAAATATTTTGCGATAAGTTCAAAAACATTTAAGTTAAATAGTGTGCCATAAAACCTTTGTCTATGTTGAGACCAGAGTCTCATGGAGTGCATACTCCCTTTGCACTATCCCTCGGGACATATCTGCAAACAAGCTGTTACAACCTCAGTATGTCTCTCCTAGTGAAACTTTTAAAATAAATATGGCTACCCAATAACACAGCAGTAGTGCTACTTGTTGCTACACCAGTGCTCTGAATTTGGGTGTGGACTCAAGTCATCTGGGGTCAGCCAGTGGAAGGCTGATTGAGAGTCTTAGGGACAGTTCCCCTCCTTCGGGAAGGGGGCAGTGCTATCTGTTGCTTGACTGCTCCCTGCTTGAAATCAGGTGGCAGTGCTGCAAGAGACACTCACTCTGTGGGGAGGGCCGAGATTAGATGCCATGCACATCACTGTACATCACCAGCCCTTGTGGAGAAAAAGTAGGAAAACCATGCTGCCAAGCAGGAAGGTGCTCAACCTCACAATGGCACTGCACCACCAACTTTGGTGCTCTGCTTCTGCAACCGTAGATCCAGGGGGTGAGTGTCATACATGAACTAAGTGAGAGGAGCATCAAAATATTGAGAAAGGTGGAAATAAGTCAGGAAAGAAGATGGATGACGGGGCTGGTGAGCTGGTCTGCTAGGGACAGGCTGATAAGTGAAGTACTAGCAACATAGAATGAAAATAAGAATCCATTAATTTGAATTTCCAGGTCCTTCTGTCTGTCTGAAATTTAAATTTCCCCTTAAGGACCATTACTTTTACATCCTTCAGATCTTGTTTTGAGTTGGAGAAATGCACACACACACTGGTGTACTGTATGTGTGACATGGTGTCTGATGTTGAAGCAATGCAGATTCACTCATTTTCTGTTTGTCCTGTTTCACCCTCATATATTTTTATTTTAGCATTTAAAGCAAACAATTAAATAAATAATACAGGTAGAACTACAGCTAAATGGTTCCATGTTTCTGTAGTACTGGTTCATGTAAATAATGGGGACAGAGGATGATACTGATGGGAGCATGTGGTAAACATAATTTCTATTGGAGGCAGAATGTTCTTCTTGTTTCATTCTTGCCTGCTGGTGTTTTTCTTCTTAAGTCACTTGTAATGATCACACCTACTGTAGCTACATACTTGATGTCTGTGACCTATTTAAAAAGTAACAGAAACAATACAAATCTTAAGGGAACACAGTAACAACAATACAGTACCAGTATACACAACTAACACATGAGTAATATTTACAAAACATTCATATATACACTGGGAAAAGGTGCCCAGGTGTGCGACTGAGAGTGTGTACATTTCATTGTGGTATAAAAGTGCAAGGGAAGGTAACAGAGGCTAAGAGGAAAATAGTATAGGTAGAAACCCCAGAAGAGGAAGGGAGGAAAAAAAAAAGAAAAAGGAAAGGAAAAGGGGGGGACCCCAGAAGAGAAAGGAAAGAAAGGAATAAAAAAAAAGGAAGGTAGAATTTAGGGGTAGATTGAAGAGATGTTTAAAGTTTATGAGAGAGAGGAAGGGCAGGATGGTACAAGGGGTACTAAGCACTTACAACTAGTAGGGAATTAAGAGTATCAATTGCAGGAGTATTTATGGTTCTGAAATCTCCATTTCAAATCTTCACTGCATTTTTCAAAATCACTGTCCAGTGAAAAGGTGCATCATGCCTTCAGAAACTGTTCCTTCAGAAGAATATTACCAACCAATGATTTGGGGTGACAACACTTAGACCTTGTGGTTTCCTCCACTGATGCTGCATGTTTTAATAATTGTCTCTATAACAAACAACACAAGTCAAGATTAGTCTTTTACTGGTATTAAATATGTTCATATTTGCAAATCATTCACAAATGTAGAGTCTCTCACGTGTCATGATGACTCTCTGCCATTAAGCCCCTGAGATGCCCCACATCATTTCAAAAAAATTGATAAGGTCATACTGCAGCTTTAAAGTGCCTCTGACAGCATTAGGAAACCATTGAAAAAAGTGAGATTTATAATTCAGCTTCATACCATTTTCTTTATTACTTCATGAATTTTGAGTAATCAATTCTCCATTTTTTTCTTACTGAAAACAGCTGCATGTAAACAAGATCCCTGTCTCCTAGACCATATCTACTCTGGCTGCTTCTCTACATATGGCATCACAATCTTGTGTTTATGACATCATAATTACCCCCCCGCTCCACAGCAACATATTTTGATGTCATAAACAGAATTATGATGTCAGGTGTGGGCAGGCAGCCAGAGCTAAAAGGGTGGAGATACTGTATTCATGCAGATGCCCTTATTAATAGGAAAATAAGGATGAGAATTACAGAATAAAATATGAAATACAAGCTATGTTTATGCCTGAATGTTACATGTTTTCAAAGTTGTCTCAACTGTGTCTGGAGCTCTTTAAAATTCTGGCAATAAATGTGCAACCTATCCTAGCATAAAAAGCTAACATATTAGACTCTTCTGGATTGGAACTGAGAAAGGACACTAAATATTTAACCAACAGCAGTGTAATGGTGAGCAGTGCTTGCATGTACATACTGCATATGTGTCATGTGTGCTTAGATACAGCAAGGGCCAATATCTAATTGAATGGTGCGGTGCATATCTGCTTGCAAGGTCCAGATTAACTGGACTATACCAGGCAGTCTCAAAAGATGAGAAGAGGTCATGGAGATGACACTCTAAGGCTCAGAAGAGCAGCCAGGACTGGTTGTAACTTGTTCCCAACCTACTTACCTTGACTGTGACAAATATTTACCTGGAAACTATCAATTCTGAGCATACGTAGAATGTTTTGATGGAAAAAAATATGTTTTTCTGACCTACTTAGTTAGAACAGGGATTTTTATGACCTTTCTTCAAACAAGCTTGTTTTTCTCGAAATATAGTTGGTGGAATTATGACATCATGGAGATCTATCAGCTCCTTACCCTGTATAAGGAGATCAGGCAATAGAGCAGGACACTCTCCTTCCTGTGGCCATAACACTTGTACTAATAGAGACATAGCCAGGCCAATGTGACCCAACCATGAGAAGACTCCTCGAAAGCCATTGGCAAAGGAATGTCTGGTTTGAGGGCTCCACGTTGGTAACTATCTCTCTTTTGTCAGTATACATAATTGTTGAAGGTATTATACTCTGTTTCCTTTTTACTAAGCTGATACAGTTTATGGTGTATGGTTTGTGATATATTTTGCAATAAAGAGAGAGAAAGATTACACAGGAGGTATTTGTGTGAATTCAGTGTGGTTCTTGTACCCTTCAATGGCATAACCATGAACCCAAAATCTTAGACTATAACAGTGTGGATCTATGCAGTTTGCAGAATAAGTTGCAACTGTTCAATTTCAACAGCTACTTTAAGAAAGCAATAGGACATGGCAGAGGCATTGGTTGTTATGGGTTAATGCACATCCAAGTGCATAGTGAGGTAGAAGGTGCTTGCACTTAGTGCCTTTAGCACCTGGAAGTGTTATTTGTTATCCAAATATTTAGCCAGGAGTGGCAGACTAAGCTGAAAGCTTGTTTACAGGTGCGACCTGGGAGCACAGGGAGGTTAAGTGACTTGCTCAGGGTCACGCAGTATGCAAGTGGGAGCTGTGGGATTCAAACCCAGGTCTCCAGATTTGCAGCTCAGAGCCTTAAGCCACTGTGCTATTCTGCCTCCTAAGTACATTAACCCATGATAACCTATGTCCCAGGAATGTCTTATTTCACTTATGAAATGGGTCCCCTGTAAAGGAATTTTAAGATAAAAAAATAAAGAATCCAAAAACAGAATTTTCATGTGCTTTATGATACATATAGGATATACAATGGAGAACTGTCAGATAAATGACAGCTCACCATTGTATATTTCATTTATGCAATAGGGATGCTTTCTGTCAGTGTAGGGACATTTGCTTTGGATTGCTTATGTTTGTCAAAAAAGTGAACAAAAAATTGCATCTTCTGCTCTTTTTTGCTAATTATAAATAAATCTATAAGGTATCTATAAATGAAACACCACTCATTTTGTAGATAATTTTGTGCCGAACAACTTTCATGCTCATAGCACTATGCTATATTTTTTCATTTTGAAGTTATTTGCGTTTGAATATAATTAGTATTGGTACTGAGGCCGAACATTCTAAATGAGTTCTGGAGTGATTGTGACATATCTACTATGTATATAAATCTGTGATGATGCGTCTACTATGTGTATAAATGTGAGATTTCACATTTATCACATATTAGAAAATGGCATAGGAAAATAAATGAATCCCATTGGCTGAAACGTCAAACAAGAGATTCATTTATTTTCCGATAGAGCCCCCAGAAAAACGAGTATGAATGTGTGGTGCCCCATAACTTATCTAATCAGTGGGCACCCGAATATTCACTAAATAGAGGCCACCATCTTGCAGCACTCTAGCGCATCAGTCCAAAAGTAGCGGTTAGGCGTCATCACCCCGACCCCAAAGCATAAGCCAATAGTAACTTACTAGTTTGATGAGGCAATATAACTGGCATTAGAGCTTCCCGCTTCAAAAAGCGGTCAGCAATGTAAACACAGACAGAAAGCAATATGCTCCATCACGACCAAAGATGAGAGCATCAGTATTTTCTTAGAATTTCACACCGTAGATGGACATCCACCTGCGGCATGGAAGATGAAGAAAATACCGGCACTCTCCTATGGAGTTCGACCCAGCAATTTTCTGTTCACCAGGCTCCAATACTCCCCCACAAGCACAGCACAGAACACAACACCCACCACAGTGGGACAAGTAATACCTGGCTAATTGCTGTTAAAAAATGCTCAGATGCAGGACAGCATGCAACTAGCTCCACAGCGACCGAACATGAGAGCAGCATCAGCATTGAGGTCTCCTGAGTGTCAGCAAAGGATCCCATAGTACTCACTACCGGGAGTCACTCCCGCCCTGTACCTCTGACAGCCCTTTGAAAAAAAAAAAACAGAAAGCCCACGGACTGCTTATCACGCTCCTGCTGCCATCTAGTAAAGGAAAAAAATCAAATCCCCTCACTTGCGATCGCACTCTTATTTCCGTCCAGTAAACAGGAGAAACAAAAACAGAAAGTCCCCTGATTTGCAATTGAGTTCACTAAACAAGTATGCTGTTCCCAAAAGTTCGGTGTGTGTGTGTGTGTGTGTGTGTCTGTCTGTGTGTGTGTGTGTGTGTATGTGTGTCCACTAATACAAAAGTCCATAGTGAAATAAAACAAAAAAGCATATTCTGAAGCAGAAGGAGGAACTATTTTATCACAAAACAGATTTTAAATGTTTTTTTTATGAACAATATTTTATTAAACTTATTTATCTTTACAGTGCCCATTTTCTAAGTGCAATAAAACCCACCAGGGTGGGCGGTATGGGCTATACCGGACCTTCCAGGAGCTATAAGGCTCTCCGCTTGTGGCATCAGGCCTCATTACACCCCTGGTCGGTCCGGTATAGCCCAATACCACCCACCCTGTTGGGTATTATTGCTTATGTAGCTCAGATTTATCACATAGGATTTATGTCCACACCTATTGCATAAATAAACAATAGTCTATGTTGTTGCTGTGCACCACTATGCAAATAAATCCTTCAAAACTGTAGCTTTTGTTTCCCCCAAAACAGTTTTTTCTTTTTGCAGATGCGTCATTTTTAATGTAACTTTTATCCCCCAAAAAACTGCTTTTATTGTACAGACAGAGCAACACTGTTACTATGTGAGCTGTTAAAGAGAGTCATTCAATGCAGCTAAGAGTTAACAAGACAGAGCAGTGCAGACCAGTAATAGGGAGAGAGAGACTGCTAAATTAAACTGTTGCTGTGACTGCAATTGGAATACAACTGCATCTCTAACAGAGAAAGACTGCAGCTTACTGTGATGTGAAATAAAAAAAATTTTTTTAAGTCTCAGGAACCATGGAATAAGTTGTCGCGTGAGAGGGGAAGGGGGCCTGTAACTCTAACTGTGGGATAGCATGTCTTACTGTGATGGGAGTGTCTGAGTGCATCAACTTCATTTAAAGGACTTTTTTTATGTTTGCTTAAAGCAAATGTTTCAGAATTACCTGGAGTGAGTGTCTGAGTGAGTACTGGGGGTTGGGGTGGGTGGTTAGTGAACCAGTGACTTCAGATGGGTTAGTGGGAACTGAGCTGAACAAGCAACAAGCAGTGTTGAGTGTGGGTGGGAGCGTGGCAGAGGAGCCGTAGGTTATCTCAACACGGATATTACTGGTTCTGAGGCTTAAAACAAATGGAGACAACAAAAACAGAAGAAATATGATGCGAGGTGCCATTTTATAATATTTCATGATAAAAATGATGTTTGTGGTGATGGTGACAGCTTGGGAGATTAAAACATGCTAAAACATATTTTTCCCTGTTAGGGTAAGTTAGGGGTCTTAAGGTTTTTGCCTTAGAAACATAGCTACTAGAAATATTTTTTCACAAGATTTCTGGAAGGTATGCATATGTAGGTACACTGCTTCCTGACTGCAAGTAGGTTTCCCAACCTGGTGGTTGTCACTATGTAAAGCACAGACCTCTGCAAATCAGGATGCAAGATTTTCCCTACCCATTGCATAAAAAAGATAAACCATAGGCTTATAGTTGAGCTGCAGCCAGAGGGACCAGAGTATTTACATGTCCGACACTAACAAGTTGCAATGCAAATGAGGACATCAAGTCTACTAGACCCATCTTGTAATTAGGGCTCCAAACTTCACTGGAATATGAAAGAACCATGAACTTTAGGCTTAATTTGGTATTAACTAGACCTACTTCTTTTGAACCAGTTTATTCTCTCTCTCTCTTTCTCTCCAATGGCTCTCCCAGTCTTCCCAGTCCTGTAGTGTTAAAGGGGAACAGTCACTACCAAGTGCCCCACACACAAGAGTGGGGCTGGTCCCAATACACACTTTGTGTGCAGAAACATTTTGGTTTATTTACTGTTTACTGTTATATAGAAGACTGTATAAGAATCATTTTGCTTACTTCTAGGCTGACATCTTCTTTTGCTACAAATCCCAGAATCATATGCAGCTGACACCAGAGCAGTAGAGAGACATTCAATAGCCTGCAGTGCATGTTAGAGATTATATAAGCTCTGATCTTTTGTTTGCTGGTCCCGCTGCCCTCCCTGGGCTGATTACAGTCACAGAGAACTGTACTTAGCCCCTGGACAAAATCAGAACTGGAAAACATCTGATCAGAAAGTATAAAGCTCTAACATGCACTGAAGGCTATTGAATCTCATACTGCTGCCTACTACTCTGATGTCAGCTGCAAAGGATTCTGGGATTTCTAGTAAAGCAAAATGTCAGCCTAGAGCTAAGCAAAACTAGTCTGATACAGTCTACAATGCTACAGTAAACAGTAAGTAAATCAAAATATTTTTGATCACAATGTGCACATTGGGACCAGCCCCACACTTATATGTGGGGCCCTTTCGGCTAACTGTTTCCCTTTAATGATCTAACTCAGCAAGTCAACAAAATGCTGTTTTGATGTGGTCATCCTAACTGAACATACGAGGATGGTATTTTAGATCATTGTGCCACTGATCAGGTCAGTTTACTGATTTTTAAATAATATGGTAACAATAAGGTTCCAAATCTCAATGGGCCAGGCATGACCATTAGTCCTTGGAATGCTCCTGAGTGGAGATGGGAGGATAACATGGTAAAGGACAGAGGGGTATCTCAGCATTCAGTTGGCCAACATTTCCAAAGGCATGGTTAGTACTGGCAGTCTACAACATCTGGAAAGGGCAGTATCTATCTATCTATCTATCTATCTATCTATCTATCTATCTATCTATCTATCTATCTATCTTTCTTATGACCAGGTGAACACACTGCACCACAGGCCCTATTTAAGAAATTACCCAGGTGATTAGGATGGGCACGGACTTATGGCTCTTAAGAAACAAGAGAGTCAGTTTTCTGTTGATCGGTTTCAGCTGTCAAAATGTCTGATTTGCTCAACTCCACTGCTTTCAAAGAACTGGCTGAAAAATGAACTTTCGTATACATAAGCTATGTTTTGTAGAAGCTTGCTGTCATCATGCAGGACTCATTTGTAGTTCTTGTGGCTCTAGCCAGCTGTGATTGTTACATTTAGTCAGTTGAGCTTTCCCTGCTTGCAGTAAACAATCTGCCAATTGGGGACAGGTGTGTGTGTGTGTGTGTGTGTGTGTGTGCGCGCGCAACACATGTGTCTGTGTTCCACTAGAAGTCATGGTTCTGCAAAGACTGTAAAACCAAGAGCTCATGGACACAGTGGTAATTACTTCATCGTTGGGTCCATATTGAGTTTGCAAACATTATTATGACTTGAATCTCCTTAGGACACAGACAGTGCCACCTGCTACAATAAAGGCACAGTATCACAGCTTCAGCCAGTGATATCTTGCAGGAAACTGAAATAACTAATGTAATCCAATACTGATTACTCCATTTTTTATACAGGGAACTGTGGTATCTTATTACATAGTGCTTCATACTGGAAGACAGCACTGAATCAATGTTCACAACTTCCTCCAGACTGATGTAAAGTACATTTAAACAGTCATGGAACCAAAGATGGACATTTTACTGGTGTGGTGCTATGGATGCCTAGAAAATATTATTTACAGTTTCTGCAGTCAGTTTGTTCCTTTTTTCAATGGCTTCCAGATTTATTGCACTCATTTTTTGTAAGGAGAGCATTGACAGGAGCTTAAGATAATCATAGCTGTAACGCTATGCTGTAGTCATAAGCTGCTGAATGTAAAACAGTGGTTGATGTTGATGGCCCGGCAGCAGCTCTGCATACTGGCTGGTGAATTTTACCACTGAGTTGGAGCTGAAAATGAGGCAGCATTAAAGGCTTTAAATGCCTTTTTACATTCTGGTGATCACTTGACATTATTTGGGTAATGCTTTTTTGTGAGCTCAGCAAGCAAAGTAGCTAACTGAGCAAAACGGGGAACAAATCATTGATAATCTCCAGCAAACCCTAGGAACATCCAATATGTTTCTTTTTCCTGGAGACCGGATGGTTGGCCGGCATCTCAAGTTTTGGGTACCATGGCTTCACCTCTCCATTTCTCAGAACATAACCCAAATATATGGTTTCTTGCATGTCCAATACACATTTGGTTGGACTGAATGTCAGCCCTGCTTTTGAAATAAACTTAATGACTGCTCTTAGGTGAATAAGGTGACTTTTCCAGTCAGTACTGAATACCACAACATCATCCAAATAAGCACTGCAGTAACTTGTGTAAGCCCCATCTCATTCAAGAGGGGCTTACTGCTCACCTTAGGGTCCCCCTCCCTCCCTCTCCTCCAGGGTTTAGGTTTTTGTAAGGGGCTCTGGAGGAGTGCAATTTCTGCTAGCTGCCAGTTGGTGGTAGCAGAGATAAGGCTGTTAGGGAGTATGTAAGCAGGGAGACAGGACGTTTTTGGGTCTTTGGAGGGAGAGAGACCATCGGGCAACATCTTCAGGGCAGTGTGAAGGGGGGGGATTCCCCCCTTCTATTAGGCAGGATGGCCATGCAGTGTCGAGGTGCAGGGTCCTGGTCTAGAGCTTTCTGTGGGTGGTGGTGGTAGGTAGCCACAGTTTGTGGTCATTTGGGCCTTGGGTTCCTTGGGGGGAGTAGGTGATAACAGGATGCTCTGGAGGCTCATAGAGGAAGAGTATGAGCCTGAGCTGTCAGGGCTGTGTGGGCTGTGGTAGAGCTCCTGCAGGAGGGGACTGGTGGTAGCAGTCCTCCTCTTTTCCGGGTTGCAGGGCAGCTCAGGCAGGCCAGAGGTGCGGTGGGGTGCAGCTCTACCCATTTTTAGGGCCTGTTTGGAGTGACAGGCCCTTGGACAGCTGGATGTGCCAGGTGGGCCGCAGAATTCCTTAGAGTGTTCTTCCCCCTGCCAGTTAGCTCCAACCTAGCACAGAAAGGAAGAGAAATGGTTAGTGGGAACTGTACTGTGGTTGAGAGAATGAACCACCGGATAAGGGAGATACTGCCGTAAGAATGTTTCAGGCAGCAGTAAGGAGACGGGCTAAAATTTGTGACCTGAGAGCTCTGGGACCATGGTGGATGAGCAGGCCAGAAGGAGAGGACAAGAAGTATGTTGGTGCCAGGGTGGCAGTGTAGGTATTAGGCTGCACCCTCCGTGTCCCTGGGGTAAGAAAGACCCAGGGAATAGTGATGAGAAGCTGATCACTTCTCAAGGGCACTGGGTTGGCTCAAGTGTTTTTGAGGAGCACTCTGGGTTATGATCAGGGCTGTGGAGGCCTCAAGGAAAGAGAGTGAAGTTCATGAAGAAGGTACTTACCTGTGCCAGTGGGTTGGGAGCTTCATGTTCTGGTAGCAAATTGTTTGGCCCAGGTAGCAGCTGATCACTGCAGTTCGAGCTGAGAAATATTCTGCCTGTTTAATGTGTTTCTGATCCCTAAAATATCTCCTTCGTAGTGATGACTGTAGAAAGTTGGCCCCATGAAGCTGTAAGATTTCTGTGTTTTACGCAAATGGGACTCCTGGGTTTCCCTATATCATCAGGGCCCAGGAGAATACATTTGATCCATTTTTAGAGCCAGTCTCAGTGTCTGATTTGTTTCTGGTTACTAATGAAGTTATTCATTAGTTTTAGATTTATCCATAAGCCTTATTCCCCCAAAGTATTTTTAAGGGAGTTGAAGTTTTCCCCTTCAAGTGTTCTGGGGTGTAGGTGGAACTAGTGAGTGCCGTCTTGAAATGAATTCTGAAATGGGCTGCTGGAGTTGGGGGGGAGGGCAAGGGCCTGCATCTGACCAGTAAGACCTTCTTTGATTATTTATTTATTGAAGCTGAATGGAGAGAAACTATGCTGTGGGCCCACTGCCCCGGTCCATCAGTGTTTCCTTTTTGCCCCTAAACATTTTGGGGAGGGGGTAGCTACATGTGGGGGCTCATCCAGAATGTTTGTTCGCCCCCCCCGATGTTGAATTAATTAGGTTTTGGACCGGGGGAAAGAAAAAGAGGATAACAAGATGGCGGGTGATGTGGTGTCAGGTCCTTCTGGTGCTAGGCCTCAGACTCTCTCTCTCTCATTGGTGCCGTCATGCATACTTCAGTCACGTCGTTGCTAGTGGCACTCCAATTGACTGAACGCCCATGGAGGGGGACTCAGCCTGGTGGACAGGAGCCATTTTGTGTTGGTGGAAGGAGAGGGGACTTGTGAGGTGGGAGTTTGAAGTCACAAGTCAAGCGGAGAGATCTAGGCCACTGGTAATGGACATTACATTCTGGTACTGGTGTGAGGAGTGGAAAAGGGGGCTGTGGGTTATATGAACTTTTATAGAATGGCTGGCAGAGGGTTTAAGTCAGAGGATGTGGAAGATGTGCCTCCCCCACATGAGCTTATGTCCATGGTTCCTTCATCGCTTCTTGCCTGGTTTTGGGAAGGTGCAGGGAGAGGATGAGCAAATTAGCAATGCATCCGATGTGGATACAAGGGGAGGGCATTGGCAGGTTTCCCGTCTGCAGCATTTGCTCCAGCTGTGCCCCTGGAGATAAATATGACTCACTTCTCAAGGGCAATGGAGTGTCTCAGGTGTTTCAAAGGAGCACTCTGGGTGATGATCAGGGTTGTGGAGGCCTCAAGGAAAGAGATTGAAGTTCATGAAGAAGGTACCAGTGGGTTGGGAGCTTCACGCTTCTGGAAGAAAATCGTTTGGCCCAGGTAGCAGCTGATCACAGCAGTTCGAGCTGAGAAATATTCTGCCTGCTTAATGTGTTTCTGCCCCCTAAAGTATCTCCTTCATAGTGACAACTGTAGAAAGCTAGCCCCATGGAGCTGTAAGATTTCTATGTTTTACGTAAATGGGACCCCTGGGTATCCCTATATCATTGGGGCCCAAGAGAATAAATTGGATTAATTTCTAGAGCCAGTCTCAGTGTCTGATTTGTTTCTGGTTACTAATGAAATTATTCCTTTGTTTTAGATTTATCCATGAGCCTTATTTCCCCAAAGTATTTTTAAGGGAGTTCCAGTTTTCCTCTTCAAGTGTTCTGGGGTGTCAGCAGACCCAGTGAATGCCATCTTGAAATGAATTCTGAAACGGGCTGCTGAAGTTGGGGGTCTGCATCTGCCCAGTAAGATCTTCTTTGATTATTTATTTATTGGAGCTGAATTAAGAGAATCTAAGCAGTGGGTCCCATCCCCTGGTCCATCAATATTTTCTTTTTGCTCCCAGATGTTTTGGGGAGGGGGTGGCTATACTCGTATGAGGAGTCAGAATTAATTTCATCATCCCTGAATTAAATAACAGTTAATTTGGCTCTTAGGTGTGAGAGGTTAAATTAAATTCATGTGCCACTGGATATAGTAGATGCACTATGTAACCCTATGGTGTGGTGGTGAACTGGTACTTCAGAATCCAATGGCTGTTCAAAGAGAAATCTCATTTTTAAGTTTGCCACACCTGCACACTGAGAACTTATTGCATTGAATAGTGTGTGTGAAAACTTCAAAAGAAGGAGCCGCCGAACAGCTGATCGCTGTTCGGTCTTGGAACAAATATGTGTGGAATGCAGCCGATTCTGCGCATGTGCAGTGGTGCCACTGCTTCTGCACATGTGCGGAAACCACACACTCCCTGAGGAGAAAGCCATGGGGTGCAATCCCCCATGTCGGCATGTATCCCCCACATTGTGGCACACTGGAGCCCACCCCAGTGTGTCAAACAGTTTTCCGACACTGGGATGCCCACTTCGTGTCAGATGCCCCCACCCCCCCAAGCTCAATTTCTTTACCGACGGAGGTGCCCAATCCTTGTCAGAATCAGGCCCCAAACTCATGTGGCACACTGGAAACCCACTCCAGTGTGCCAAAAGTCTTTTTTTTTAACCTGCAAGTAAAGAAAATGGTCCCCCAGAGTCTTGTTTATGTTTGCTTGCGCGCAGTGCAAGAAACATATTGCGGCAGCTTGGTGCCAAAGCAGATTCTGGAGGTGCAGCACTGTTGAGGCCAATACCAGCACAGCATTTTGGGGTGTGTGTGATGTCCACTGATAATGGGGGACACAGCTGGTGACACTAGTTTGGAACCTTGCCACCAACTTGTGAAAAAATAGCCGCTGCAATCAGGGGCCGCCTCGTCATTGCAGCGTCAGCCATTCGCTGCAATGAGGGAGCAACCCGTCATTGCAGGGTGGGACATTGCAGCCCTGATATTGTTTATGAACATGGCAGTGGCTTGCCACCTGTTCTCAAACAATATTAACCCCCTACCCTGCTGAGGGGGTGCCCAATCCCCCTGGCAGCATGTGCCTCCCCAACATGTTTGTTTGCCAATGGGGACCCCAATCCCCGTTGGCTGCAGTGCCCCAGATGGATGTTACCAACAGGGGAGCCACTCCCCATCAGCAGTATGTAATGCCCCCCACCGCTTTTCTTGTCTGCAGGCAGGGTGCCCAATTCCTGTTGGCATAATCAACCCCCTCGTTGTTGTGTGCCGACGGGGGTGCCTAATTCCCTCGGCATAACCTGCTAGAAGCAACGGGTGCCCAACCCCATCGGCTACAGCGCCCCTCCAAAAAGACTCAGTTGGCATGCTGGAGCCCACCCCAGCATGTCACATTGCCATGTAACTAAAAAAAGTCCCGTGATGTCTTTTTTCTTTTTTACCTGCAACGAAGGAAACGGTCCCTCGGTGGTCTCCCTTGCCCCCCTCCCACAACCCGCACCCACCCACTGCGTACCCTGCCTCCCCACACCCCCCTCACCCCATACTTACCTCCAGAGTCCAACGCGACGATCTTCAGTGGACCAGGAACACGTCTGCACTCTTCAAAGCTGACCGCGAACTGAGGAAATGCCGGTAAGCTGTATAATGGAATAAATAGGGTTTTTTTCAACTTTGCTGCATATCTCAGGCATTTTTTGGAATTTTGCCACCAAATTTTCAACATGGGGGTTTTTGGGACCCCTCCTCATGAATTCTGTCACTGTCATGGTGTTAACCGGGCCGGAAAGGTGATTTTGAGGTCACTGCGCGGAATCACCTTTCATGACCGATTAATGAAATGACAGTGCCAGTGTTCATGAGGTGGGCTCTCAAAAAGCCTACGTTGCAAATTTGGTGGGAAAAATCAAAAAAATGTTTTACGAGTGTGCATTGCGCAGTTGCTACACACGCTAGTAACTTTGCGAATTTGCAATATTTTCACCCCAGATTTTCAACATTGGCATTTTTTCAGACCTCCTTGAGAACAGTACAACTGTCGTTTTTCACACCCTGGATGAAATGTGTTTTTGTATTTGCGGTACAGAATTTATTTATTTAAGCGTTTAACTAGGAAGACATACTGAGCAGGCTACTGCTCGATTCCAGATGCATCTTGGGGTAGCACGGTCATTGTGGGAAATCAGCATTCCACACTGATTAAGAAACTGACAGTGCCACTGTTCATGAGCAGAGGTCCTAAAATGCCTATGTTGAAAATTTGGTGACGATACTCCTTAAAATGACTGTGTTATGAGCATGCGATGCGCTGTTCCTACTCACGCTCATAAGTTCACAAATTTTCAATATTTTCACTCCAGATTTTCAACATTGCCATTTTACCACACCTCCTTATGAGCAGTACAGCTGTCATTTTTCACATTTCGCCTCAAATGTGTTTCCGTGCATGTAGCGCACAATGGCACGTCGGTGTGCAAAATCAATGTTCGGGATAGATTAAGAAACTCACAGTGACACTGGTCATGAGCAAAAGTGTTAAAATGGCTATGTTAAACATTTGGTGAAAAAATTCCCCAAACTGACTGTTTTACGAGCCTGCGTTGCGCTGTTCCTACGCACACTGGTACGTTTGTGAATTTTCATTATTTTCACTCCAGATTTTCAACATTACCATTTTACCACACCTCCTTATGAGCAGTACAGCTGTCATTTTTCACATCTCACCCAAAATGTGTTTCCGCACATGTAACGTATAATGGCGCAGTCGGTGTGTGTGAAATCAATGTTTGGGACAGATTAAGAAAATCACAGTGACACTGTTCATGAGCAGATGTCTTAAAATGGCTATGTTCAAAATTTGGTGAAAAAAGTCTCTAAAATGACTGTGTTACGAGCGACCATTGTGCAGTTTCCACACACCCTCGTAAGTTCATGGATTTCTAATATTGTCAGTCCAGATTTTCACCACTGGCATTTTTCCACACTTCCTTATGAACAGTACAGCTGTCATTTTACACACCATGGCCAAAATGTGTTTTTGCACTTCCAGTGCAGAAATGCATGGTTGCTGTGGGAAATCACTGTTTGGGACAGATTAAGAAAATCACAGTGACACTGTTTATGAGCAGAGGTTCCAAAATGCTTGTGTTGACAATCTGCTGTAAAACATCCCCCAAACTAATTGCATTATGGGTGTGCGTTGCCCAGTTCCTACACACGCTCATGACTTCACCAGTTTTTTTAATATTTTCACTGCAGATTTTCAACTTGCCATTTTTTCCACCTCACCATAAACAGATCAGCTGTCATTTTTCACATTCTGTTAAAAATGTGTTCTCGCACCTATGGTGCCAAATGGCGTAGCCGCTATGCAAAATCAGCTTTCGGCTAATGAACTGATATTGGCACTGTTCATAAGGTGGGGGGTCACAAAAAACCCAAGTTGAAAATTTGGAGTGAAAATGCCAATGAACGCCTGAGATGTTAGTGTTTCCAACCATAACGCCCCACCCTGTAGAGACTGACAGGCATCAGGGGTGTGACTTGGGATTCTCACCTGTAATGCTCATACCATTCCACACCCTGCATCCAGTGACAGGCATCGAAGTGTGCCTTGGAATCTATGGCCCCAAAGTTCATCTCATTCTCCTATACAGCACCCATCTCACCGTATTTCCTGATGGAATGGGGAGAGCATAAGGGCCAAAGACCCCAAGGCACACCGTGACACTTGTCAGTGTCTACAGGGTTGGGTGTGGTGAAATGGCATGGCCGTTATGCCTGACGACCCAAAGGCACACCCCAATGCCTGTCAGTCTCTGTAGGGTGGTGGCGGGGTTGGCTTCAGTTCAATACTTCACTGCCATTCCTATTATGCAGCTCTCTAACTCCTACCCTACCAATGCCAATGCCAGCAAGCAAACATTTGGCATTGACAAATGCTTGTTTTATTTTGTTAATCTGCAAAAAAGAAAATGGTCCTTCATCATTTTGCCCACCCCTTCCCCATCCCAACCCTCCCTCTGTGCACTCACCTCCCGCACCCCCAACCCATACTTACCTCTGGAGGTTGGGAGCAGCGATCTTCTGTGGACTGGGACGTGTCTGCACTCTTCAAAAGCTGACCGCAAACTGAAGAAAATCATGGTAAGCCCTATAACGGTAGTCAATGGGGAGGGGGTTTTCAATTTAGGTTGTTTTCAGCCATTTTTAGGACTTTCGCCCAACATTTTCAACATGAGGTTTGTGGGACCCCAATTATGAACACTGGCACTGCCGCTATTTCTCGTCCCGAAGGTGATTTCACGGTCTCTGCGCAGAATCGTCTTTCAGGACAGATTAACAAAATGAGAGTGCCACAAATCATGAAGAGAGGTCCCAAAAAGCCTATGTTGCAAATCTGGTGAAAAAATTCCAAAAAATGACTGCGTTACGAGCGTGTGTCACGCAGTTTCTACGCACGCTCATAACTTCGCCAGTTTTTAATATTTTCACTCCAGATTTTCAACATTGCCATTTTTTTACACCTCTTTATGAACAGTACTGCTGCTATTTTTCACATCCTGCCCAAAATGTGTTTTCACACCTATGACGCATGATGGCACGGTCACTGTGGGAAATCAGCTTTTGGGATAGATTAACAAAATCACAGTGCCACTGTTCATGACGAGAGGTCCAAAAATGGCCATGTTAAAAATTTGGTGAAAAAATTACAAAAAATGATTGCGTTACAGGTGTGCGTTGCACAGTTTATATGCATGCTTGTAACTTCGCCAATTTTTCATATTTTTACTCCAGATTTTCAACAGTGCCATTTTTTTACATCACCTCATGAACAGTACAGCTGTTGTTTTTCACATCTTGCCAGAAATGTGTTTTTGCACCTGTGGCACTAAATGGCGCAGTCACTGTGCAAAATCACCTTTCGGGAGTGAGTAATGAAATGATAGTGCCACTGTTCATGAGGTGGGATCACAAAAAGCCCACTTTGAAAATTTGGAGTGTCAGGGGTGTGACTTGGGATCATTGTCCATAATGCTCATGTCATGCCACCAACATCCTGCAGCCAGTGACAGGGGTCTTCAGTCCCAACATTCACCCCATTCTCCTATACTGCACCCACCTAAGTGTATTTCCTTATGGAATGGGGTGAGCATAAGGCCTGAAGACCCCAAGGCACACTGCAACACCTGTCTGCAGGGTAGGGTGAGGTGAAATGGTGTGAGCGTTATGGCCAATGACCCAAAGGCACACCCCAGATGATTGTCAGTGTCTGCAGGGTGGGGGTGGTGTTGGCATCAGTTGAATACTTCACTGCCATTCCTATTATGCATCTCTCTAACCCCTGCACTACCTGTGCCGGTAGCCCCTGACATTTAACCACGATTGAGTGAACTGCAAAACGCGTACTCAATCGTGGTGTTATGTCATGGGGGCTACCGAGGAGGTACAGCAACTGGATGGGGTGGTTATGACTGTAGTGACAGGATGTCACTACACATACACGTGTGGGTGGGTGGGTGGGAGTGAGCGGCTCTGCGAGGGGCAGGAGGTGTTTTGAGGGGTGGTGCCATGGTAGGCTGCTGAGCTGGCCCCGTGGTGTGGTGGGTGGGTTCATGGCTGTGGTAGGTAGGGTGCTGGGTTTGGGTCTGGGTTTATGTACGTTTTTGTTGTACGTGGTCCAAATATTTTTTTTTACATTTTGCATCCCCCCTGATATGCACCCGCCCTGGAGTTGAGAATCCTTAAGTAGGGGGGTGCAGGAGTCACAGCCCCCACATAAAAAATACAAGTCCCCAGTGCTGTTTTGCTGTGTGCCAGGGAGTCAGAGTGCTAAAATTGATTTTTGGCGCTCTGACTTCGCCGTAATGGTGATCGCTTTTCGGTGGTCACTGTTATGACATGGAACCCCAGTGCCAATGCCAGCAAGCAAACATTCGGCATTGACAAATGCTTGTTATACTTTCCAGTGACAATTTTGTCAAAGAAATGCAGTTGCTTATCTAAGAAGGGTCTTGTTAGTTAAGCAACTGCCTTTGTTTGACAAAATCGTCACTGGAAAGTATAAAAACAAGCTTTTACACATTGCCCCCATTAAACTCTATGGAGCACCTCCTCATGCTGTTCCTTAATTAACACGGCACACTTTTGGCATTGACAAATGCTTGTTGGACTCTGTGGCTAGGGATAATTGTCAGTAATTCTTGGTGAAATGTGGATGTTGATGTACTATGCACCTCCCAACCTGTCCACCAACTTATCTATCCTGAGCATAGGATAGCTGTTGAATACTGACACTTGATTAAGTTTTCTAAAATCAAGAAACATTTGCACCCCCTCCTTCCTTTTTACTTACAGTCACTATTGGTGATGACCAACTTCTTGATTCTTCAACAATTTAGAAATCTTTCATCTTGTGAATTTCCTTAATCATATCTGCTCTTAACCACTCTGGTAACCGGTATGACTCATGTCTAATAGTCTGTACATTCTCCATCAATACCATGTGCTCAACTGTTTTTGCTAGGCCTGGCACTGTGGTAGTGGTATTATCAAAGTTCTTTAACACGTCTTGAATTTCTGTGTTTTTTTCTGTGGATAAGGAAAAATTCATCTTCACAGCCTCAGATGTTGCACTTTGTTCCAGTCTATCATAAGCAGTATCTATGTCATCATTTTGAAATTTCACCCATTATGTCTCTCAGTCTTTTGTTGCATTTTTTGTTTCTGATGCCTTCTTTCCTTCCTGGACTTTTTGACCTTGGTGGTGGGCTCAAACAAGTCCCCAAAAGGAAAGAGTCTTTCTTTGCCTGTGAGCATGCTACCACAGCTGCAGAAATAGAAGGGGTTATTCCCTTTGTGATCAAATTAGTAAGTCACTTCCAATAACCAGAGGTATGTGTAAGGTTGGAACTACCATACTGTCATTAAGGTCTTTGTGCACTAAAGGGGCAGAAAGTATACATGATAGGTGCATACCCTGCCAATGTGGCTCTGCACCCACAGACAGGTGCACACCTTCCGGTGTTCACTATTGCTAGCAACCTGTCTGCATCCCCACCCCCAGTGCACAACTGTGCATTACTGGATTGGGGCTGTGTGAGGGCGGAGTGCAGGATGCATGTGAGCATCCAGTTGGATGCCTTTCCTGGGTCCCAGAGTGGATCCCTTCCATGCTCATGCATGGGTGCATGGGATGGTGTGAAACACCACAGACTGAAAGAGGTACACACATGTCCGTGGTGACCGCTAGCACATGCCCCCCAGACTGGTGGCACTACAGTGTCATCAGGCACCATACCTCTCAACTGTCTTTGCGTCGTACTAGGGACGTGCTGGATGGTGCCACATATGTTTTTCCTTACTCCCATACACGTTGTGTTTGTGTGTCAGGAGAGTGGGGATTACTGACACAAACTATTTTCAGGCAGTCATGTGATGGATGTAGTATATGGCAGCCCATGCACTGTATTCAATGCCCCGTATTCTATTTGCTGTCTGTGTACATAGTATAAGTATGGCAGATGTGTCCCAGCAGTGCTGTCCATGTTCCTGAGTCCAGTATGCTCTCTTCCCGATCCATGTGATGGGGGGGCGAGTGGTATGCTGGGCACATGGGCATACAGTGGCAGCAGGGCATTCATGGACTATCTCCCTGAGTGGTATGGGTGTGCCTGCCCCTTGGCACCACACACCACCCTATGCCATCTGAACCCAGGGATGGTCTGTCTCATGCTCTGATGGTGTCCTATGCTTCTGGGGTGCCTGTGGGAATGCCCCTGTGTGGGATAATCCTGGTGGCCATGGTGGCCATGGTGCTTGGTGTGTATGTGGGTTGGGCACATAATCCAGTTACAGCAGGGTCCCTCTTTCCATAACTCCCACACCCCAGTGCACAGCAATCCGCACCTTTATGAATCACATAGAGTGAGGGCACCCCCCTGATACACCCCCGACCCACCCATGGTGTGTAGCTGCCCACGTGGCCAGGTGATCTGGTGCACATCTGGCTGGTGCTCAAGTTGTGAATGCCGCTGGGGGTCCCCGGAACCCCCACTACATGACATTCACACATATGGTTGCCTATGCACATCAAATACTCAGCAAGTAGGCTTAGTACATAGAGCCCTAAATGAGGAACCTCATTTACTTTCAAAGTCACATGAGTGGTGGAGTAACACTGTGTTTCCCCATGAATACAAATAACCTCAGTAGCTGGTCATCTTGCACAGCCTTCTCCCTTAACAGGCTACATGCACCATGGTCTTTCTATTTCCTGACTCTATCAAACCCTTGTCAGTCTTTGATCCCACAGGAACAGCATATATGCCCCAATTTACTAAGGCTAAATTTGCTTAAGCCTTTGTCCCTTTATTTTTTTTGGCAATTTTTAGCTATGTGTCCTGGCTTACTACAAATATAGCAAAGAAATACATTGGGTGCATATTTATTACTCCATAGGTTTCTAATCTGACTTAGGATTCAGATAGGAAAAAGGTTGTCTTACCATCCATGGACTGCTGTCTCCACGCTGCGGTGTCTGTATGGCCATCTGATAGTACTCCACCAGTGAAATAGCCTTCTTCACTTTCTGATTAGTGTTCCTTAACTCAGAGTTGCACATCTGTGGGAAGGATGTTGATAAATTGTTCTGTGGCCAGCATGTCGATGATCTATGTGACTGTCTTGCACTCTGATTGGATACTGTCTTGCACTCTGATTGGAGCCATTTGTTGAGACGTTCTCTCAGTCTGGTGTACATCTCTTGTAGACTGTCAATGATGTGGTACTTCAGGGTCTGAAGTTTGTCTTTTCATTCTCCCATTTGATTGATTGGTCTTTTGGATGAACTGTTAGCCCTACCTCTTCCTTTGGTTCTTTGGTCTGCTGTGGCTGCTTTGGCTGCCATTTTTCTGGTGGTCACCCTTTTATTTATTGCTGCAGTGCCCATAGTACATATTGCATTCTTGGTCTCCTTCCAAACTTCCTGGGTACCAGCTCTGGCACCCATGCACAACAATCCTGCAGTCAGAATATGCACAGCAAAAGTTCCACCTAATCTGACACCAACTGTTGTCAGGAAGTACAGACAAACAATGGAAAAAGGTACAAGGTGCAATAGCCTTATTTTAGTCACAACGTAGAAACAGAGAAACAGAAATATAGAATTTTTCAGCAGAAAGGACTGCTTGGCTCACCCAGCCTGTCCTAATATTCCCTGGCTAGTCTGCCTCTGCAGACCCTCTCTGGTCTCTGATGACCTTCCCTTCCCCCTGCCTTTTTTTCTAATAAACCCTTATGTCTATTCCATGCATACTTGATGCTCCCCTTTGTTTAAATGTCCACCACTTCTGTTGGCAGTCTATTCTAGGCATCTACCAACCTTTCAGTAAAGAAATATTTCCTCACATTTCTCTTGAACTTCCCCCCCATGCTTCATTGCATGCTCCCTGGTTCAGGTGCTCTTTCTCATTTGAAAGAGCCTCCCCTCTGCATGCTGTTCACCCCTGTGAGGTACTAGTAGGTCTCTATCATGTCACCTCTGTCTTCTCTCTTCCAGGGTGCAACATTGAGATCCCTCAGTCTCTCCCCATAGGGCCTTTCATGAAAACTCTGCATCATTTTAGTTGCCCTCCTGTGGATCTTCTCCACCCTGTCTACTGTATGCCCTTTCTGAGGTGTGTTCTCCAAAACTGGACACAAGACTTCAGGTGGGGTCTCACCAGTTAGTGGTATAGTGGCAAAATTCTATCCCTCCTCCTGCTGGAGATACCCTTCTGTATCCACCCTGGCATCCCAATAGCCCTACCCACTGCCTTGTCACACTGCCCACCCACCTTGAGGTCCTCAGATATGATTATCCAAAGGTCCTTTTCCTGCCTAGTGACCATCAATACTACATCCTATACTGAGGTCCTGGGTTTCTATGCTCTAGGTGCAAGATTTTGCACTTTTTGCTATCAATACCAACTCTTATGCTTCAGACCACTCCTCAGGTTTCCCAAGATCCTTGTGCATTCTTTCCACCTCCTTCTGAGTGTCTACTGTACTGCAGATTTTAGTATTATTTGTAATAGGCATAACTTCCCTTCCAGTTCTTCTGAAATGTCCCCAATGAAGACATTGAAGAGGACTGGTCCATGTACCTAGCCCTGTGGTACCCGCTGGTCACTGTCCCATCATTACTGTGAGTGCTGTTAACCACCACCCAATGTCTCCTATCCATTAACCAGTTTCTAACCCAGTTTACCACTTTGGATCCCACTACTAGGCTGTTCAACTTCTTTATCAGCCTTCTGTGTCACACAGTGTTGAAGACCTTGCTAATGTTCAGATAGGCCACGTCCACTACCCTGCACTGATCTATTTTCCTGCTCACCCAGTCAAAGAAACATATCACATTTTATTTGGCATGACCCCCTCCCCCCCCCGATGAACCTGTGCTGCCTGTGGTCTTGCACTGCATTCACAAATACTATACCAGTCTTTCTTTCAGAAGGGTTTCTATAATTAATTTCTGCACTTCTGAAGTTAGACTGACCAGCCTTTAGTTGCTGGCCTTCTCCATCATGCTCTTAAACACAGTGATAGCAAAACCTTTTTGGAGGATAGCTTCAGACTGGAAAACAGATTTGCAAAACTGATTTGGCAGCTGCTTTACACCAGTTATAAACAAAACGTTTAGCAAAGTTGTTTGCACTCCATATCTGCCCTAAAATTATTGCTTGTATCAAAATTGTAGATTCCCATTATAAGCAATAAGAAGTACTACCTTGCAGCTTTAGGTTAACCTGTTTGACTATTTTAGATATTTCTTGCTCTCAACATCCTAGGCAGTCTGCACCTTCTTTGTAGAGAGCTCAGAGTGTGCAGAAAGCCACCCTTTTCTAAAACTCTCTATGGCTTATTTATTTTCTGATCTGACTTCCCCGTGACTTTTTGTTTTTTGCACAACACACTCAATTAGCTGTCCTTTCTGAGTGTCCTGACATAAACAAGAATGAAGAACAATGCTAGCTTAGGCAGCAAAGCAATAATCCCTTCCTGCCTTCAAAGTTATTCTTTTAACAAACTCCTGGTTGTTATAAAAACAAACTGGCTATTTCTAAAAGTCTGAGGAGCTGCTCACATTCATTTTAACAACTCCTAAGTGTGCAATCTCAGACCCTGTAAGTCTATTCACTAAAAATAAAATATCACTAGCAGCTTAATCTAGTTCAGTGTCAGCTGGCATACCTCCGTATCTCCCTTCCCCCAGGACAAGGATGGAAATAGGTAGAATTGTCTAGTCCTCCTTTCCCGGTCAACAAAAACTAACTAATTAATTAAATTCATGGGGAGTCAGTATGTACTTTGGCAGAGAGGACAAGGAAAGAAATGAAGCAAGACAGAAAGAAAGAAAAAAAGGAAAACTGGGAAGTATAGAAGAAGGAGCAAGGGATGGGTGGTTTGTTGGACTGCTGGAGTCAGCTTCTAGGTCCTATGGGAATATGATTTTGCAACACATTTTTGGAAAGATTGAAAGGAGAAGTAAAAGATAGGACAGTAAACAACAGAATAAATTTTTTAGTAATTTTATTTTCCCCATAAAAATGAATCAGGGTTCTGACTCTATCACAATAGAATTATTTACATATTTTAAATCTCAGTACTAAAGGATTTTCTACATATTGGAGAACTACATATCAAGGAGTTTCAATAATACTGTAGTATATGGTGCATATTAAATATCAATGCTGTGGTCATTTACTGTAAACTGTTATACAGGATGACAACAGGGTAGTAGTTTGGTTGACTGGTGCACAAAACAAGACTTTAGGAAGTGTTGAGAGGACAATGTACCTTTGATTGGCAAAACTAGTAGAGTTCCAGCAGAGGGACCTGAATAAGCAAAGCCAGCTGTGCCTATATTGCTTGTTCTGCTAGGCAGAAAATGCAGCATGAATGCCTGGTCACCGATGGTGTACTATTACAAGAAGTTCTGAAATATAAGCAGGGACCTTCCTGCTGGCACTAATGAGCATTAATAGTACATGATGTCATAGATATCTATTATTTAAGGATACCCATCCTAGTCTATGATAAATGAGACAGTAATAGCTATCCTGTGGGAACATTTAAAGTAAACCTTTCCACTTCATTAGAAGGTACTGTATCTCAGGTTTTCATAACTGACAATAAGCCATATTAGCATAAATTTGAACTGAGAAGGGGCACGAGACAGGGGTGTCCGCTCTCTTCCCTACTTTTTGCACTCTATATTGAGCCATAGGCACAAAGCATAAGACAAGAAGTGGGGATACAGATAGGAAAGCAATTGTACGCAGATGACATACTAATGTTCTTAAAGACCCCCAAAGAGTCTATCCCTAAATTAATAGCAAAGATAGGAGAATTTATGGATATAGCAGAATACACCCTAAATTCATCTAAAACAGAGATACTTTCATTTAACTATGCCCCCCCACAACACATTAAAAAAAAATACACCATGAAATGGTCACTGACCTCCCTAAAATATCTAGGCATGATGTTACAAAACACAAACGGGTCCCTGTGGCAGGATAATTAAACACTATTGATCAAAAAAGTCAAGGAGGACATCCAGAGGTGGAGCGTACTCCCAGTGCCTCTACAAGCACGAATACAAGCAACTAAAATGAACCTACTACCCAGGTTACTGTATGTCTTTCAATGTGTCCCAACACCTCTCTCCAAAAAATGGTTGAAAAAATTACAGAAAATGATTAACAAATTTATATGGGCAGAGAAGCGACCTATGATAAGAAGTATTGGATTGAGGACCCAAAAGATGTGTGTGTGAGGGGGTGGATTGTACCAGATATGGAGGACTACTGGCTAGTGAGACAGATTAGGTGGGCCTTACAGTTGGGACAGTTACACCAAACAGCACACTGGAGAACAATGAAGGAGGCCCGGATAGGGAATAGACCACTAGAGTTGGTAATATTCCAATGAAAGCCCACACAAGTCATACAAAAAAGTTGGTATACAGCAATGCAAGTCACCAAAGGTTTCATACATATCCCAGTGTCCAGAAGGACATCTGGAAGTACAGATGGATAGTGTGGAATGCACACTTCCCCAGGGGATGCTGGATCCTTGGTTCCGTAGGCAATCCCGAACTGGGTTGCAATAAATAGCACAGATAAAGAAAGGTGACAACCTGATAATGTTTGAGGAATGCTGCAAGAATTATGGATGGATGGCAGTAGACTGTCTATGGTACCTCCAAATATTAAACTATGCGCAGACCCAATGGAGAAAAACTCAGAATAAGCAAGAGGTGAGGAAGGGAGAGGCTGGCTTGGATCAAAGATTACAATTAGACAAACCTAAGGGGGCAATCACACACATTTATAGATTCCTAGCTTCCCATAGAGATTTAGCAGTAAAACACATAGAAACGAAGTGGGGGCAGGGCACTGGTTTTCATTTGTCCAAAACAGAGTGGAAGAAAATATGGAAGGGGTCATTTAAGACCACATCATCCCCAGGATGGCAGGAGTTCTCTTGGAAGATCAAGACCAGATACTTTATCACACCCCAAGTTAAAGGTAATTGGGAGGGGGCAGGTCAGGAGACATGTTGGAGGAAATGTTGAGAGAAGAGAGCAATGCATGAACGTATTTTCTACCACTGCCCCATAATCAGAGATTTTTTTGGGGGTGAAGACCCAGTTGAGAACCCTCTTCCAAATCACTACTAACATACATATACAACATCTGACCTTGGGCCTCCCACCCCCAGAGGTAAAAGGGGCTAGTGACAGATATTTGTGGCAAAAGGTACAACAGCAATGGGAAAAGCAATAACCAGAAGGTGGCTCTCCCCAGACCCTTCCATGAAGTAAGACTGGGAAAACATTATAAACGAAATACAAGAAATGGAGAGACTAACATATATGATGAGAGACAAGACAGATAAATTTATGGAGAGATGGACAAGATTAATCATGACAGTAGAGTGAATAAAAGAAGAATGAACTACAGAAATGGGGGACCATGAAAAGGATAAGAAATGGGAGGGCAAAAAAGAGGGGGGGGAACAGTCTTATGACAATGATAAAGAAAAATTAAGGTCAGAAAAAGCAGAAGATAGAGTGAATAGACCCCTTCCTAGGTCTGAAGAGATACCCGAAAATAAGGAAAACTAGGAAGGAGTCCCAGTACAAAGATAAGAAATACCCTAATGTAAGCTCTGAACTTATTTTATACAGTAAAGTTAAATGTTACCGCATGTGTATTATATAAAAACATTTGTAAAAGTGCCATTCAGTGACAAAAGCAACCATGTATTCATGCTTTAAATGTAATGATACTTGTGCACAATAAAAGAAAATATAAAAAAAGCCATATTAGCAAAGATATGATCTGCATACGTAAAACACTAAGGCCCAGATATTCAAAGGGGTTGCGCCTGGCGCAACCCCTGCAATGCACCCTGGTGCAATATTCAAAAGAGGGAACTTGCACAGTGTCCCGGCGTGCCAGCCGTGGTTGGTAATGTATGCAGTGCATCTGAAGGGCGCGCATACATACATGGCACATCCTGATATTCAGCCTGGATGCGCGGCGATCTACTGGCACAACCCCTTGATGCACCGCATACTGTGGCACAAAGTTGAGCTGGAAAAAAAGGCTCAAATGCTGGCCACCCACAGGTGGGAAGCTATATTTCAAGGTGCAGCACAGCAGCCGCAAGCCATGGGTGGCCACCCGCCTGTCCAGAACAGTCCACAAGCACCCATATGGTCCCTGGTAGTTCAGTGGTACCCCTTCCCTCTCCACAGCTCAATTGTTGGTATTATTAAATAAAATAATATTCTCTGGTAGTCTAGTGGTAACCCCCCTCCCTCCCGTAAGCCCGATCACTGGGTGTAATACACTTAAGAAAGCCCTGGCAGTCTAGTGGTCCCCCACTCCACCCGATGCACTCGAATACCATAAAAGAGCCATATTTCCCTTCCCTAGTGATAGTCCCAAACCCTCCCAATGTACAGATCGCTGGTAATCTGTATAGCAATTTAACCCTGGTGGTCCAGTGCCCCCCCCCCCGTAGCCATGATCACCGGTAAATGAGACACTCCCAGCCCTGGGAGGTCTAGCGGTGCCCCCTACCCCCACCCACAGGACCCCTGTCCACCCAGCACCCCATCATAGGCTGGCAGCGTCAACCCTTGCATGCTGCCCGGCCACCAGCCAAATGACAGCTTACAGTGGCGCTGTAAGCCCATTGGTCCACAGTGTGGACTAATGGGCTTGCAGGGCATACTGTACAGACATTCACAAATATGTGAATGAAGTCCATTCACATATTTGTGTCTGTCCCATACATTATGCCCTGCAAGTCCATTGGTCCACTCTGTGGAACAATGGGCTTACAGTACAAACTGTAAGTTGTCATTTGGCGGGTGGCCCGGCAGTAGTGAGTGGAGTTGATGCTGCCCCGATGATGAGGGACTGAAGCGGGCAAGTCCTGTGGTGGGGAGTGCTAGACCACCAGAGCTGGGATGTGTCTCATTTACCAGTGATCACAGCTATGGGGGGGGCCACTGGACCACCAGGGTTATATTACTATATGGATTACCAGCAATCTGTACATCGGCAGGGGTGGGGGTACCACTAGTTCACCAGGGAAGGGAAACATTAATCTTTTACAGTGATCAGTGCATCAGGTGGGGTGGGTGACCACTAGACCACCAGGGCTTTCCTACGTGTATCACATCCGGTGATTGGTCTTTGGGGAGGGAGGGGGGAACCATTGGACTACCAGGGCTTGTATATCTTTTGCTATTGCCCGCAATTGGGCTACGGGGCTGGGGGGTGCCCCAGAACCCCTCTATCTGCACAACCTGCTGTGCAGGGCTCCAGGTGCATTTCACCAGGCTGCCCTGCTCAGCTTATGCAAATGGGGCCATAATGACACGCAAATTACCCCATTTGTGCCTTGTATACATTATGACCCCATTTGCATGCCCAGGTCTGAATATCTCAGGAATGCCCCCAAGCACAACTACAGTTGCGCTGTAGCATTCCCAGTCCTCCCTGCCTGGGGAATGTGCGGCGCTTTCTATATGCACCATGCACATTCTGTGCTATATTCAAAGGTGATGTGCCATGGCATTACACCTTTGAATATCCTCCTGTCGGCCCTCGGTGCATCACGATTGTGCTGCACCTCCACTTGCGCTGTTGCCTGGGGCAGTCTGAATATCTGGCCCTGAATGATTAAGAATTAACCACTTGTGCTTCTCAATTCTAATTGTAGAATAAGACTATACATATATACTGTATATGTATATATATATATATATATATATATATATATATATATAATGAGTAGCACAGTAGTGCCACCATAGTTAAAGTTGAGTACCCCTTTTAAGGTTAAATTGTGAAATTCTGAAGCTTAATAACTTTGCCACCGTATGACAGATATGCCTGAAATTTGCAGGCATGGAGTGGTACCATAGATCTCTGGATCTGCCAAGTTCCGTAATGGTTGGATATATGGTTGCGGAGCTATAAAGCGACATTCCATGTCGCATTTATGTTTTTTTGCACATTCTCTGCTCACGCCTATAGGTCGCATGGTTTACACTACCGGTCCAAAACCTTTAAGGAACATGAGACCGGGGTCCTCGATGAGCTTTTCGAAGATTTCGAGAAAAAATATTAAACGGTTCAAATGTTATTCAAAAAACAAGTTCCCATTATAGTCAATGGGAAAAGTTAACAAAATATTTGATAGTGTTGGCAAATGCAGTTTTTAGTGTTGCAAATGACCCCTTTGTGTTGTGAGTCAGCCATTTTTTTTTCAGTTAGTGGCCAAATAAATGCTTGCCATTTAAATTTGGAATCCTCTAGGGACACAATTCTTTTTGTGTTTACCTAGTCGAGCCCTGAGAATGCTAGCCATGTCTTATTTTGGGGGTTAAACACCCCAGAAATATGTTTTTGAATTTTTTGTAAACTGCAGTGTTGCAAAGTAGTGTAGCACATTCAACACTTTCATGATTTTTTTTTCGAAAGTGTCCCAAATCGCGACACTACTTTGCGACACTATGGCCAAAATAACAGGAATTCTTTGCCACCCTGCTGCAAAAGAACGGTTTGGTCTTTTGGGGTGAAATTTGGAGGAAAGAAAGACAACATCCCGCAGATGTGCCTTTTGGTGGTTTGGTGACAAAATATTACAGGGATCCAAAGTTATGCTACTCCAAAGTTGACGATTTGTCCCATAGAGTAACATTACGGCATCCGCCGTGTCTTTCGGGGTCCATATCTTGGAAACGCTTCGAGATACGGACTTTTCATCAGAAAAATGCTAAGTGCAAAACTAGCCAGGAAAGTCATAATTTATATGACATTTTAATTTTTTTTCTATGTCGTACGGTTCCTGAGATATAAGTAATTTTGTGTTCCAAGTGCTCATTTTCTGCTCCGAGGCCCATTATGCATACATTCTTTATATTCACTGTGTTTCTCTGTGCAACTGTTGGTGAAAAAAAGGGTGTGTGCTTTCGTTACTGTCACAGTTAGTGTTCCCACTTGCGTTTCTGTATCCGTTTGCATTACTGTTCCCATCTACGCCACAGTGTGCATTTCCCTTTGCATTTTCATTTGTGCTTGAGTTTGTGTTACTGTTACTATTTGCGTTTGCATATGCACTTCTGTTTGCATTTGCATTTCTGTTTCCTTTTGCGTCATTGTTGCTGTTAGTGTTAGCATTTGCATTTCCATTTGAGGTACCGTGATCGTGCATGTTACCATTTGCGTTTCCATACACGCTTGCATTTGAGTTTCCAATTGCGCTACTGTTACTGTTTGTGTGTTCGTCGCTGTTTGCATTTCTGTTGGCATTACTGTTTGTGTTTCCGGTTGCATTGGCAATGCCCCCCCAGAACCAGGTACTGGATCTTGAGTACAGATTCACAGTACAACTAAAGCCATAGACATCAACAGTATACCTCCCTGATTGCAGCTGCAAACAAGTTAGCACACTGAGGAATTGCACTGCCTGAGCAAGGCAATGCCCCCCCCCAGACCAGGTGCTGTATTGTGAATGGTGAGCCACATCACAAATAAAGCCATGGACATCATCGTTATACCTATCTGGTGTCAGTTGCACACAGCTTAGGACACTAAGGAGTTGCACGGCCTCAGCCAGGCAATGCCCCCCCACCACAGACCAGGTACTGGATCCATGGACAGCAATGGTATACCTCCCTGATTCCAGGTGGGCACAAGTTAGCATACTGAGGATATCCACAGCCTGAGCCAGGCAATGCCCCCCACACCAGACTAGGTACTGCATCCTGAGTGGAGAGTCACAGCAAAACTAAAGCCATAGACATCAACAGTACACCTCCCTGATTCCAGCTGCACAGAAGTTAGCACACTGAGGAGTTTGACAGCCTCTGCCAGGCAATCCCCCCACAGACCAGGTACTGGATCCTGAGTGCAGAGCCACAGCACAACTACAGCTATGGACATCAATGATATACCTCCCTGATTCCAGGTGGACAGAAGTTAGCACACTGAGGAGTTGCACAGCCTCAGCCAGGCAATGCCCCCCCAGCAGACCAGGTACTGCATCCTGAGTGGAGAGACACAGCAAAACTAAAGCCATTGACATCAACAGTATATCTCCCTGATTACAGCTGCACACAAGTTAGCACACTGAGGAGTTGCACAGCCTCAGCCAGGCAATGCCCCCCCAGCAGACCAGGTACTGCATCCTGAGTGGAGAGACACAGCAAAACTAAAGCCATTGACATCAACAGTATATCTCCCTGATTACAGCTGCACACAAGTTAGCACACTGAGGAGTTGCATGGCCTGTGGCAGGCAATGCCCCCCAGAACAGGTGCTGTATCGTGAGTGCTGAGCCACAGCAAAACTAAAGCCATGGACATCAATGGTACACCTCCCTGATTCCAGATGCCAGAATTTAGCACACTGAGGAGTTCCAGGGCCTCAGCCAGGCAATGCCCCCCCAGACCAGGTACTGGATCCTGAGTGCAGAGCCACAGCACAACTAAAGCCATGGACATCAATGGTATACCTCTCTGATTCCAGCTGCACAGAAGTTAGCACACTGAGGAGTTTGACAGCCTCAGCCGGGCAATCCCCCCACAGACCAGGTACTGGATCCTGAGTGGAGAGCCACGGTGAAGCTAAAGCTATGGACATTAGCAGTATATCTCCCTGTTCGCAGCTACACACAAGTTAGCACACTGAGGAGTCGCACGGCCTGAGCCAGGCAATGCCCCCCCTCAGAACAGGTGCTGTATTGTGAGTGCTGAGCCACATCACAAATAAAGCCACGGACATCATTGTTATACCTGTATGGTACCAGCTGCACACATCTTAGGACACTGAGGAGTTGTGCAGACTCAGACAGGCAATGCCCCACCAGACCAGGTACTGGATCCTGATTGCTGAGACACAGCCCAACTAAGGTGATGGTCATCATTGGTATACCTTCTTGATTCCAGGTGGACACAAGTTAGTGTACTGAGGAGTTGCACTGCCTCAGCCAGGCAATGCCCCTCCCCCCGCAGACCAGCTGCTGTATCATAAGTGCTGAGTCACATCACAAATAAAGCCATGGACATCATTGTTATTCCTGTCTGGTGCCAGCAGCACTCATCTTAGGACACTGAGGAGTTGGATGGCCTCAGCATGCAATGCCACCCTCCCTCCCTCCAGACTAGGTACTGGATTCTGAGTGCAGAAGCACAGCACAAGTGAGCCCATGGACATGATCATTATATATGTGATGCCATCTGCACACTACTTAGGAAACTGAGAACTTGCATGGTCTCAGCCAGGCAATGCCTCCCCAACAGTAGACCAGGTCCTGGATCCTAAGTGCAGAGGCAGAGCTCAAGTAAGGCAATGGACATCATTGGTATAGCCCTCTGATTCCAGTTGCACACTAGTAGGGACACTGAGAAGTTGCATGGGCTCAGACAGGCAATGCCCACCCCTCCCCAACAGGTACTGGATTCTCAGTGCAGAGCCACAGCCCAACTACAGCAATGGACATGATCAGTGTATGTCTCCAATGCCAGTTGCATGGTAGTTTGGATAGTGAGTAGTTGCACAGCCTCAGCCAGGTAATCCCCTCCCCACCAGGTACTGGATCCTGAATGCTGAACCACAGCCCAAGTAATCCCATAGTCATGACTGGTATATGTGTCTGGTGCCATCTACATACTAGTTAGGACACTGAGAACTTGCATGGCCTCAGCCAGGCAATGCATCCCCCCTGCCCCCAGACCAGGTACTGGGTGCTGAATGCACAGCCAGAGCCAAAACTAAGGCCATGGACATCATCAGTATATGTGTCTGATGCCAGCTGCACACTAGTTTCGACACTGAGTGCTTGCATGACCTCAGCTGGGCGATGCCCCTCCCCCCGCCAGGTAGTGTTCCTGAGTGCAGAAGAACAGCCAAACTAAGGCAATGGACATCATCAGTATACCTATCTGATGGCAGCTGCACATAAATTAGGACACTCAGAAGTTGCACGGCCTCAGCTAGGCAATGCCCACCCCCCCACAATAGACTAGGTGCTGTATCCTAAGTGCAGAGGCAGAGCTCATGTAAGGCCATGGACATCATTGGTATAGCCTTCTGATTCCAGTTGCACACTAGCAGGGACACTGAGAGGTTGTACGGCCTCAGCCAGGCAATGGCCACGCTCATCTAAGAGCAGGTACTGCATGCTGAGTGCAGAGCCACAGCTCAACTAATGCCATTGACATCATTGGCATACCTCTCTGACAGCAGCTGTACACTAGTTTGGACACGGAGGAGTTGAACACCGCCAGCCAGGCAATGCTCCCACCTCCCCCAGCACCATAATTATTATTTAATATTTCTAATAAACACACTTTGCATCAGTAATTATGAAGCAAATTTTTATAAAAGATTTCCTATAAAAACATTGCTACTTTACATGATATAAAACTTTAATCTTATTAAAATATAAAAATAAAATACTGATTTTGAAAATGAAGTTTATCAATAAATAACACAAAAATATGTTTATTTTTTTCTTTCATATGACATTTTTTAAACAACATCTATGGCATAGGGAGATATGTTGTGCTGGTCAAGGTGGCACAGTTCTGGAGCCATGTGGAGGTGCACTGGAAGTGGAGACTGGTGCGCCATGGAGGAGGTACTGGTGCTCTGTGGAGGGCCATTCAGCTGTGTCCAGGGAGACTGGATCCCGCTGCATACGGTAGGGCGGTGCTGGTGTGCCCCGTAGCTTCTGTGGGTGTGTTAACAGGCTCCAGCAGAAGGCTGACCATGCCCTGCTGTGCCTGCAACAGGGACAGTATTTTTTTCTGTCCCTGAAGCAGGCTTGAGTCTGTCAACACGGTCACAGAGGTCATTGAATGGTGCTGGTGTTACTGTTCCTGTAGACAGAAAATAGACAAATCAATATGTTTCACAGATAGTTGTCCTTTACTGTGGATCTTATGACAATCTACATAAACAATGGTGATTTCTATGGCTACTAGTTCACAACTCTGAGACAAATACTGGACGTCACTTTTGGACAACAGAAATAATTAACTTTGTAAGATGTAGAGTTTTAATTCGGAAATAAACTATTTCATATGTTGATGATGACACTTGAATAGTTGCCACGAAAATGACTAGTTGCATGTGGTCAGCCATGGATTGCATGACCCCACACACCCTGACTGACGAAGAAGAGGTACATGCTCATGACTGTACATCTATATCACAAGTTATTAGCCTGAGTAGCTGCATGGTGTCAGTTAGCCAATGATAGAGGTTTGCTAAGAGTAGGATTGCAGACTACATGAAGTAGTGCAAAAGTAGCAAATATGAGCACTTCTATGTTGTGATACATGCATTGAGCCACCCCCATCCCACCAACAAGAAGACTTGCACACCCATGACTGTACATCTATGGGACAACTAATATGTCTGATAAGCTGCATGGGGCCAGTCAGGCAATGAACAGACTTCTCCTAGGGTTTGGATTGCACCCTACATGTAGAAGTGCATCAATGTAAAAGTTTCTTACCATTGTATGATATTTAAATGACTTCATGCAGTTTTTCTACAGCCAAACACTTACACTCCTGCTTCCCCCATCCGTCCATGTCACGAAGGACAAAGATGACCTTCAGTCCACAGGCACTTTGCAAGTAAAGCCATCAGTATGCATGTGATATATGTCTGATAATAGGTACTACTATTTGCGCCACTGAGTAATGAGACGGCTTCAGGCACACAGCACTCAGATATTCAATTTCCTGCACAGGATAATTAGTGGAGAACCATGACTGTAGTCAATGCATAAAAGTTATCTTATATATATACACGGCCAAGGGTGAGCTGCATTCATGAGACTGACTACTTTCATGGGTACAGCTGGAAACTGACAGTCTGTTCAACACGGTGCGTGCAAGATTCTGATTTAAGATGTGTAGCAGCAGTAGCAAAATGGACATTTATGTGATGTAACACTGTTTAGTAGCTGCAGAGAAGATGAGAGGTTTGTACATAACTATTATAACTGCATGATAGTAGCTGAATACAACTTATTATACTGTGAGTTGCATAGATTCAGACAGAAAATTTTACCACTGTGCCACAGATCAGGTACTGGCTCCTGGCTGCAGAGGAAATTTCAAGGAAACCAGTTACAGCTATGGCAGCTGTTGTTCATAAGAGGTATACACAACTTGGAACAGTGAGGAGTTGCTTGACTCTTGTACACAAATGGCAACTGCCTTTCATATTGCAATACTAAATGGTAAACACATAACATTCAAACCTCGCCTAGCAATATTAGATGTGTGCAAGCAATGAGCATCATTTACAGGAGGCTAAGTATTGTGATATAGTTTGTTGATGGCAGCTGAAGAGTATTTGGTGGGTTGAGTATTTTATAGTGTCAGGCACACTCATGCATTCAAGACCAGGTATAGTGTGCTGAGTGGGGAGACACATGTGAACTGCAGTCAAAATTGTAAGAGTCAATTTACATGATAGGAACTGTTAAAGGGGCACTGTCAGCTTTACTCCTTCGTTTTTTGCCTGATACAAAAAATGCACCACTTGGCACACACTGATTAAATATTTACTGCAGAAACCCCCCATGTGGTTGAAATAAACGAATATTTACCATGTTTTTCATTTTCTGCCTTCATTTCTTTTCATCCGTCCCAACCGAAAGTGTCCCGCGTCCCAGAAGCACAACCAAGTTGGGAACGCGGGGCTGGCTGGAGCGCGTTCATGCACTGCAAGTTTTTAACATTGTGTCCCTAAAAGAATCATAATCCAGCACCTTGTGTTGTATATAAATGCTGCTGCCATCTCCCACGACAAACTGAGCACTGCAAATACTAAAAGTTCCTATTTTAAATCCGAGCTGAAATCCAAGGCATGCTCTCGAGAGTCATGGACAAAGATCACGCGCATGCACAAGAGTGTGCAACTGGCGCGCATGCGCAGAATTTCAACTCATATTTAAAATAGGAACTTTTAGTATGTTTTCTTAACAATAGTCTCTATTGATGTAATATAACAGATGTGCAGTGTGTGTTACTATGTAATGTTATTAACAAATGTTTGCTCACCACTAAATATTTGTTTTTCTCTCTTTCTTATAGAGGTGTCTAATACTTACGGAATATTTTCCCACAATACTGTGAATTTTTAGAGAAGAAAGATGCCTTCTAAGCAGAGACGCAGTTCTATGCAGAAATGAAACAGGTATCATAGTAGTACACTGTTGCTTAAGAGTGGTACGAAAACCACACATGGTACATCAAGACGTAAGCTGATGTATCATTCCATTCAAGGAGTGATTTCACAGGTTGTGCACTCCACAGAAATTGTACGTACTTGCTCCACTGCAAGCGAAATATGCACAGCTCAGCAACAGTTCCGTAAATCTTTCAGATGGAAGAATAATGTGGCAAAGGCAAGCATGAAAAAACATACTAAGCAACAGTGTAAAGGCATGGCTGCTGATGCTCACCTGAGGAAGCAAAAGTATTTCCGATCACTAGCTTGTAAAGCTAAGTTAAATAGATTTATTGCTGCTGTGATGAGACGTGAATGCAAAAAACTAAAGACTTGTCTGTCCTTGATGAAATTGCATCTCAGAGTCCGTACATTTGTCAACAGAGCAGTATTTGTTCTTCAACACTTGTGGTGTAAAATGGCACATGTACTTGAGCAGTCCAGAAAAGTTGTGCACAGCATTAAGATGAGGCTACACCGCTATCCTGTCTTTAACCAACACAACTTCTGTGACTTTATCACAGGTAGCTGGCTACACACACAGCACTCAGAAGCATATTTCTGGGAGGAGTCATATTACTCACAGAAAAAGGACAGCGAGTTCTGCATTGATGAGTCCGGTAAACTGTGTAATGTGCTGACTGTATGTGATGGCATTACAATGCAGTCAGATGGTGAGTCTGAGGCAAGTGTTCAGCCTCGTAAGTGTCACTGTCTGGCATGGACATGTGATGCGACTTGCAACCAGAGGCAATTATCATTTGACAAAACTGAGCACTTTATCAACCTGTTTGTCATTACTGATTGTAAAGACAGACATAAATTATTTAAGACTATAGACCTTTGTGAGATCCATCCACATACTGGACTTATGGGTCACTCACTTGCATGCCTAGATAGTGGTGTTTGTGACAATGTATTTCACCACATGCGAATGCTGGGAGTGCATCAATCATGGATGCAGAACTTTGTGTATAGGGTCTATGAGGTACGATGAGTTGTTGCACAGTATACTCATCTTAATGAGTTACTGCAGTCTGGTGACATGCATGGTGCCATGACATTTCTGAAACAGCTGCAACGTGACACCAGTGTCACAGATACTGTGATTGATCAGTCATCAATTGCTGATGGAAATTCTGTCTCTGTCTTAGAAACAGATATTCTCAAGCAGTTTGGGAAATCCGTTTCCAAATCTGAGTTGGCAAAGACAGAGAAATTTGACTCTGTATGTGTGTCATGTGATCGGCTCTGTTACCAGAAACAAATGGTCACTGTTAATCCGGGAACCTTGTCACCGTACAATGACATTTGGTTTCATCTGTCAGCATTTCTGCTGCTAAAGTGTGACTTACAGTTAGACTCAATCACTGTGATGTGCAAGCACTGTTTCTCCAAGGTGAAGGCTAACATTCTGCCACCAAGGTCACTGCTGAACAATATGGAGGCACATGTTACGCCTGCTGAGATTTCCTCATTGAATATGTTTGAACGGACTCTTATTCGGACTATGAAACTATTTCAAACTATTCTACATCTGATACAAAAAAATGAAACATTCCACAAAAAGATCTCATTAGGTCTCTTAGGGGTTCCGTGATGTATCTTCCACTTCCTCTGCAGGAAAATGTAGGCAATCTCCAGTGAGAACAGTTTGGTGATTCTTGTCAACGGTGTCCCAACAAAGTCAAAGGTCACCTGACAGGATGTTGTCAATGTAGAGAAGGTGAAGCTTGCTCTTACTTACTTGAAGAGCAACAATCCCTTTTATGCATACCTTGACATAAATTGCATGATTATCATGTCTGCGGAACATGATATGTTGGATACCACAAAACCAATGATTGAGAAGGTCAATGTAGAGATAAATGATAATGTGTATGAACAGTACACAGTACATCCACTGCATGGAAAAGATCCAGTAGGGGATAACATTGGTCTGCACCAAATGAAACAGGTGGAAGGTGACCCTGTCAGCATTTGGGAGGCGACATTGGAAGCACGTTGCTTTATGGATTTATTCCCAAAAGGGTCAGGTGGACATCTAGATAGAGAAGTGGGTGTGCAAGGTGCAGAATACCATACCAGTTGTGTGCTCAGTAAGGATGGTAAATTCAGATGCAACATGCAGTACCTGTTCCATCTCCTCTGGGAGAGTGAGTTAAGCATACTGTCTGCATCTATTGCACATACTGTACAGCTCACAACTCTACTTGATGGAATCGCTGCCATAGAGTATTTGCAGAAATTAAGGCAAAAGGATGAAAATGTGCAAGTCAATGTGTCTTCCATACTTTCAAGTCTACGTGGCACCAAAGAATACTGGTATCACAGACACTCTGAGGTGATGACAATGCTTCGAGAGTATGGTGCAGCAGCATGGTTAGTCACACTCAGCTGTGCCGAGTATACCTGAGAGGAGGCCATTGAACTCCTGAAGTGGGCAAATTGTGATGTAGAGGGCATTTCATTAATGTATCTCAGAGAAATGTGCTCACTTGACCCAGTGTCTGTGACTAGACATTTTCACAAGCGATTCCATGATATTCTGACTTTCATTTTGTCAAAGGACAATCTGCCTCTTGGTATTGTAGAGCATTACTTCTGGAGGATAGAATATCAGGCACGAGGCACTCCTCATATTCATGTTACTGTGGATCAAGGACGCCCCAGACATAGGCAAACATGAAGCAGCAGAAGTGCTTGCGTTCATTAAGCGATACATCACTTGCTGCATACTGGACAAGTATGACAGTCCTACATTGTGGAAGTTGGTGCAGAAGTTCCAACACCATATTTATGTGAAATACTGCTGCTGGGTAGTGAAGAACAAATCCAATTGGTACACAGGATGTCGCTTTGATTTCCCAGATGTGTCTGTCAGGATGGTCGCATGAATTAACTGTTTTCAGCCATGTGACACCATTTGAAGGCAAAATCAACCAAGGGGGTATATGAGTTACCCAGGGATGAGAATGAGGTGTACATCAATTACTACAACCCAACTCTTCTTCTTCTAATGCGGCAAGCAAACATAGATGTTCACTTTGTGGCTGACAACTCGGCTCTTGTTCAGTACATCACTTTGTACATCACCAAACATGAACAGACTAGTCTGTAAGATCTTTAGGAAGATATTGCCAGTTCAAGCAAGTCATTGACATCTCAGTTATGGTCACTGGGATTGAAGACCCTATCACACAGAGAATGTGGTGCTTATGAGGCCGGCGATCGCTTGATAGGTATACATTTGTACGGCAAATCTGATGCTGTGCAATTTCTCAGTGTAAACTACAAAGAGAAGCATAAATATGTACTTATTCCTCACACTGAGATTGAGGAACTGGCTCACAACAGACGCTCTTCAAACGTATATTGAAGAATAACCTCATTGACACGTACTACCTCCGTAGACAAGAAGACATGGATGGCATGTGTCTATTTGAGGTGGCTAAATGGTATGACTACAAGACAGATGTCTCACCTGGTTGCACACGTGACATTTACAAGGTCAGTAGAGTGGATGGCTGTCTGGTAAAAAGATGTAAGCCTTGGCTCATCGACTACTGCAGATTACATCTAGGCACATCTGAGAGCAGAGAGCATTACTACTTTGCCCTGCTATTCTTATTTAAACCCTGGAGGAATGAGTCTGAATTAAAAGGTGACTGTGATGCATTTGAGGAACAATTTAATCACAGTAACACACATTCAAAACTGAATACTCTGACACACATATATACAGAGACTAGATGCTGAGAAGGAGCAGCTTGAAAAGGCACAGAAACAACTTGAAGAGGACACTCCTGTTAGTTCACAGGAGAAACTTGATCTGGAAGGAGAAGGTATACTTGGAGTACCTCTGCCTCTGAATGCCCCAGAAGTACTCATGTCAGAAGTGGAGAGTGCTATGGAACATGGCACACACTGCACTGTTGATCCAGCAGAATTGAGAGAGAGATTCAATCAGCAACAATGTGTGGGTGCACTCTGCAGTCACTGATGCTGTCCGGCATGGTATACTACATGAACAGAAGAAATGTGACTGTCTTGACCACAAGCCACTACTGATGTTTGTTAGTGGCTCAGCAGGTACAGGAAAGAGCTTCCTTATAGAGTCCATTACAGCTGAAATACAGAAACTGACAGGCTCATCAATGTCTCTTGCTGTTAGTGCTCCCACTGGACTGGCAGCATACAACACTGGTGGAGTTACATTACACCGTCTCTTCATGTTGCCAGTGGAGCATGGCAAAGCAGGAGAGTATCATAAGCTGTCGTTTGAGGTTGCATCTCAGCTTCATTCTATGTTTACTAAGATGAAGTTACTAATCATTGATGAGATTAGCGTGGTCTCTAATTTGATGCTTGCCTGTATACACCTACATCTGCAGGAGATTTTGGCCACTGACTAAGGAGATGCATTTGGTGGTAAAAGCATTGCTGTATTTGGAGACCTTTTACAACTTGCACCAGTTAATGCAGAACACGTCTTTGCAGCTCTGACTGTCAAGCAGGCTAAGAATACACTAGACTGCACTGGAGATTTTAACCTGTGGGAGTTATTTACCTATGTCGAGTTGTGTGAGAACATGCAGCAGAGTGGTGATCTGGCTTACAAGGCACTGTTGGATCAAGCTCGTACAGGATCTTTTTCACCAGAACATCTTTCAATGTTACATGTTCGAAGAATCACAACAGATACTACATCCATCCATACAGCATGCAATGTTTTCAGTGACGTGTACTCCAAGGGCACACAGATTGTGTATCTTATGCCACAACTTAAGAAATGTACCGAGTTCAACAGTGTTATGTTGCCGAGAGAGAATATCAAGAAATCCTCACACTGCATGCTGTTGATACAGTTGATGGTGGAATTCTAAATTGGAAGCTGGTAGCAAAGAGGACTGAACAACTGTCTGAACTAAAGCTGGATGTTTCATGCACAGCTGGCCTGGAAGCTGTTCTTACAGTTTGTTAGAATGTGCATGTCATGCTACGGCATAATCTTGAAGTAGAGCATGGCATGGTAAATGGTGCCATGGGTCACATTATCGACTTCGTATACAATGTTCAGAAGATGTTTATTGAGACACTTGTTGTCCAGTTTGACAACATGGAACAGTCTGTGCAGATTGATTGTACCTGTGTTAAGCTCCAGGTATTTAAGGATCTCTATGTCAACAAGAAACAGTTTTCAAAATGTGTTGCATATGCTGTTTTCATTCACAAGTCACAGGGCTTGACTTTGGATTCATCAATGGTTGACATAGGCACAGACATTTTCAAAGAAGGCAGGAGCTATGTCGCACTTTCACTCATCTGCAGTCTTTCTGGGTTGCATATCATAACACTTGCACCACAGAAGATATGTGCTGACAAGCAATGTATTGTGGAGCACAACAGATTACGTGCTCTGTATCAGCCACAGATGTCACTTATTCCACTACCTACATATGTGGTTGTATCACATCCCACAGTCACAACTTCAGCTGGCAACAACAGAAAATGAGCTGCCACTACTGAATCAACTGTGCACAGTAATAAGAAAGTCTGTATCTCAAATACAGATGCTGAATCTGCTGTTACTAAGAAGTCACTTGGAATGACTGTTGTCCCAATGTTTGATAACAGTACTAAGAGTAAAGTGCTATGCTAATTCAGCCATGCAAGCTTTTCTCCACATGCCACACTTTGTGCAGGCAATATCAGCTTCACAAGACACTCCCTTATCAAAGGCATTGAAGGAAGTTGTCAACGTGACTTCTGATCGGTTACACAATGTACAGTCACTGACACCTCTATGACAGGTCTTAGGTACATATGATGGGTGCAGTACATTTGCTGCTAACATGCAGCAGGACATCACTGAGTTTATGATGGCCATCATAAACAGTTTAGATGAAGAGGGGATTCCAGTGCAACAGTACTTCACTGTCTCATATGTACCAGATATGTATGTCTGTCATGTGGTCATTCAGAGTGAGAAACCACTGAGGACATGCTTTGGGTTTCTTTGTTTGTGCCTCAGTCTCAAAGTGTCAAGTTCTGGCAGCCGTTTACTAATGTAGAAAGTGGTCACCTGTATGTTAGATGTGGAGGGACATGTACTCAGTCTATACGTCTCAGGACTTCATCTCAATATCTTATGCTTGTATTGCATAGATTTGACTCTAACAAGCTCAGAGTTGACATACCTATCACAGATTTCATAGCTGGTAGAATTGTATTTAACCAAGCAGTGTTTGACACTCATGCTGTGATCTACCACTATGGCCAGTCTGTACATTCTAAACATTACACTTCTTTGTTGAGGTACAGAACTGGCTGGATTGAATGCAACAACTCTATAAGTACTTTTAAACAAAGGCTACCGTAACAGCTAAAAAATGCATATGTCCTGATATTGAAGAACTGCCACAACCTTCATACATCAGAATAGTCACAGAACATGTGACATAACTTGCTGTCCATTTTGTTAGTGACTTCTGCTACATTTACACTATTGTTTTTTATGAAAATCTGCATTCAGCATTACACTGTTAGCACATCACATGGTTTACATGCATGTGTTCACTCAATCTGACTTATAAGACAATTGCGTTAATCAGTGACACAGTGAAAATGGTTGCAGTCGTCTTCAGTTGGAGCCACATGTCTTTACAGTCACTAGAGAAACCCCACTTAGATGTCTAAGAAAGACTTTGAAATGGAAAAAGAGGTATGACTGTCTGGTCCTCCCGTTCTGTCATTGTATTTTCTTCTGGGTAACTCGTATGCAGCCAAAACAAGTACTACTTGGCACACTTGCCAACTGTGTGCCTCTACTTAGGCACAATACTTGGCCATGTGCATGGCAAAACTGTGTATTGCATGTCTTTTTTAAACACTTGTACTGTGTCATAATATTACTTTTATGAGTAAAAGATATCCTGCATTTGTTTGTGCCACTTCTGTGTTAGCACAACTGCACACTGTTTTCTATCTAATCTGCTAGCCCGTACTTAACTCATCGGCTCTGAGACACCATTTTGAATTGAGGTTAAGCAATGGTATTCTCAGACTTTGAAAAGCGCTATTGGAGCCAGTGAGTTAATTAAGAGTAGCATACTCTGATATAGGCACCACTCTGTGACATGTTGCATATTACCAGGTGTGGCTTGTGTTTTTTGTCCCTTTCTGACTTAACTTAATACATCCATATTGTATCGCAACAGTGTACTACTGTGTATGTTTTCTTTTCGTACAAGTTCATATTATGATAAAGCTATCTATATCTTGATCAGATCATGGAGCACAAAGGGAGCCATGCTGTCACCAACATATACAATGTAGTATAAGATTATGATTTCTCAAAAAGACAGGAAATTCATGGCAAAAAAAAATCCTTTTAATGCATCAGTTAGGATTGTTCCACATCGACAAAAACAAAGAAATTTGGTGTTATGGTTGAAAACCCTAACTCTGAAATTCCCACCCACCCCACCCACTAGCACACACACACACACACACACACACACACACACACACATGCACATGCAAGTAGGGGGAGGACCAAGGCAACATGACCAATCACAGACAACCAGCAGCAGGGGACCTTGTACAAAGCAGGGCTCCTGCCCTGCCCTGCCCTGTCCAGTTATGCGTAGGCCCAGAAAAGTGACTTCTGAAACATAGAAACATAGAAACACAGACTTTGATGGTGGATAAGGACCCCTTGGCCCATCTAGTCCGCCCATTTCCCTACCTACAGGATAGGCAGCAGATCCTAGTTAACCAACATCCTATTTCTTCCTACCACCCCACAAGAATTGCCTTATGTCTGTCCCATGCATTTTTGAATTTTCCCACAGTTTTAGACCCCACAACCTCCTCAGAAAGGCTGTTCCATGCATCTACTACCCTCTCTGTGAAATAATACTTCCTCACATTGCCCCTGAACCGCCCCCTCATCTTTAAATTGTGTCCCCTTGTTCTTGCACATCTCTTTTTCTGAAAGATGCTACCCTCTTGGACTTTGTTGATTCCACTGAAGTACTTAAAAGTTTCTATCATGTCCCCCCTCTCCCTTCTTTCCTCAAGGGAATACATATTAAGCTCCTTTAGTCTCTCCTCATACGGCTTCTCTTGCAGACCCTGCACCAATTTAGTTGCCCTCCTCTGGACTGCCTCTATCCTGTCTATGTCCTTGCAGAGATGGTGTCTCCAGAACTGGACACAGTACTCCAGATGGGGTCTCACCAACCGTCTGTACAGAGGGATAACAACTTCCTGTTTTCTGCTGCTGATGCCTCTCCCTATGAATCCCAGTATACTCCCAGCCCTCCCTACTGCCTTCTCACATTGCATGCTAACCTTAAGGTCATCTGATATGATTACCCCCAGGTCCCTTTCCTTTTTTGTTGTTGTTACTACCTCCCCCCCCCATTGTGTATTCTTCCCCTGGGTTCTTGTTTCCCAGGTGCATTATTTTACACTTCTTTGCATTGAATCCTAGCTGCCATTCCTCCAACCTTGCCAAATCCCTTCTCATCCTTTCCACACCTCCTTGTGTATCAACCCTGTTGCAGATCTTTGTGTCATCAGCAAAGAGGCATACTTTTCCTTTAGTCCCTCTGCAATGTCACTTATGAAGACATTAAAAAGGACTGGACCCAATACCGAACCCTGTGGTACCCCACTAGTAACCCCTCTTTCTTCAGAGTGGACTCCATTTACAATTAACTTCTGTGTTCTGTTGTCCAGCCAATGTTTTACACAGGCTACCACCCTGGGACCCACTCCCAGGCTGGTTAATTTGACTATTAATCTTTTGTGTGGGACTGTGTCAAATGCCTTGCTAAAGTCTAGGTAGGCCATGCCCACAGCCCCTCCCTGGTCTACTACTTTGGTCACTCAGTCAAAGAAATCTATTAGATTTGTCTGACATGACCTTCCCGCTGTGAACCCATGCTACCTTGGGTCCTGTGCCTCACTGGCCTCTAGGTACTTAACTATTCTTTCCTTCAGAAGTGACTCCACCACTTTCCCTACCACAGAGGTCAGACTGACAGGTCTGTAGTTTCCTGCCTCTGTCTTGGTCCCACTTTTGTGAAGTGGAATCACATCCGCCTTCCTCCAGTCCTCAGATACTACACCATCCTCCCATAATTTATTAAAAAGAGTTGCCAGTGGTTTCACTAGTTCCCCCCTTAATTCTTTTAGAATTCTGGGGTAAATTCCATCAGGCCCCATTGCTTTGTCCACCTTCAGTTTTAGGAGCTGACATAACTATACCTTTTAGGATTACATTTCTGGTCTGCCCTCTGCAAAAGGGTGAGGCACTCATATAAGAGCTGTAGGTGTCTTTCTAAGCCAGTTGTGGCCAGAAGAAGATCATCTACATATTGTAGGAAGCTTTCTGGTATGGAGAAGCCATGTATGGCATCTTTCATGTGGATGTGGAACAGTGAGGGACTGTTGTGAAATCCCTGTGGGAGTCAGTTCTATGTACACTGTTGTCCTTCAAATGTGAAGACAAATCTGTATTGGCTTTCAGGGGCCAATGGTAGTGACCAGAATCCACTGGAAATGTCCAAGGTGCTGGACCACTGGTGTTCAGACTTTAGAAGCTTGAACACATCCTGGGCCAAAGCCACAGTATGTGCACAGCTAGGATCAACTTGATTTCATTTGCGGTAGTCAATGGTGAGCCTTCAACTATTGATGAGTTTCTTTACAAGCCAGATGTGAGAATTGACTATGGATACACAAGGCCTAATGATCTCTTGTTTTAGAAGGGTGACAATGGTGGCTTTCAGACAGGGTATTGCCACTGCTGGAAATGGGTACTGCCTCTGGCATGGTGAGTCATTACCAGTGCCTCAGATGAGGGTGTCCATACTTCCACAATTATGTTTGTGTTTCCAAATTTGGCCTGAGCTGAGGAAGTAGCTCATGGTGTTGTAGCATGATGGTGATATCATACTCCTTATCATTGATTTTCACTGCTGCTACCACATGTGAGTCAGAAATGAGAAGCATGTGGCCTTGTCCTGGGATCTGGAGTAATAGCCTGTTGGCTTGATCCATGACACACCCATGACATGCCAGGAAGTCAATTCCCAAGATGCTTTGGTGGTGACATAAGACCATGAGGTCAAAAGTATGTTGCACCTCCAAGGTATCAATGGTTACTGGTATGAGTTTGGACCTGTAGGTAGTGGCTACAGTTCCCTTGAAGGTCTGGGTGGAAGTGGCCCTCCTTCTAGACCATCAAGATAGCTGCAGGTCTTCTTGGTGCAGCACTGAGACAAAAGTAGTTCAAGCTGGTGGTTCCCAACCAGCACTTCTATACATGGGCAGCCAGATTGATGTGTAGTGGGGCCTGACACCATCAGTCTGATCTGTCTTGCTCTGATGGGGGATGGGGATCCACTTCTCAGAGCATCTCAGTACACTCATGGTATTTGAAACTTTTTGGTTTCCTTTTTTTCAGGCTCCTCCTGGTATGGAGGTACAGATGCAACAGTCATTGAGGAGATGGCTGCAATATGTTTCTGTGGGAAAGTGGTCAAATGTGATTTAACTTTGGCTTGGTACTCCCAGAGCAGATTGTTTTCCTCCAGCAGCTCCTTGTAGGAAGGACTGAGCCACTGTCTCTGCCTGTCATTCCCCTTCTCTTTCTGCTGCCGGTAAAACTGCTGCTGCTCCTTGCATTGGCTCTTGCTGTTTCCTCCTTTGGTTTGATAGAAGGTTTGTTGTAAGTCCTTTTGTTTGCCTTCCACTACATACTGTGTGGATGGCTCAGTGCTGCTCTGCACAGCAGCCACCTTGTCTTGGAGCCGGAGACCTGGTCAGGCATATAGATCTGGTATGCATTCTCCACCATTTCCATAATTTTAGTGAAAAGGTCTATCCTTAAGAAGACTGAGGCTTCAACCTTCTCTCGGAGGGCAGGCAACATACAGGTGTTTCTCAAAATCAAATGTTTGTACTCAACCAAGTTGCGCTTGGCATTCTCATCAGCCAACCATTTTCCAGTATGATAGGTCATACATAAACAGCTGTCGAACTGGGCCAGGGTTCACTTGTTGAATAGCTTCACTGTGTTGGCCATCTTCACACCGACCAGATTGGGATTGTGCACCACCAGGAGGCTGGAGGAGACTTCCTCAAACCAGGCCATGGCATCCTCGCATACTGTTTCTGGTAGCTTGGCCCACATCATAGGCCTGACTGTCTGTTTCAAAACCTGCACTCTATGCTCAGACGGAAGGCTGAGCATTTCACGCTGATTCCGAACTTTCTTCAAATGGCAACTCAAATTGTCACTAAAGACCATTCAGCCTATCTTGTCCACAATATTTTGGATGGCTTGTGCAGACTGCAGTGGGATCAGTGTTAGCTCCATCTGTGCTGACATAGACTTGACCATCACCTCAGCTGTAGCTGTGGCCATGCCCTGAACAATGGTGTTTTGACACACCTCATCCTTCAGCAAGTCGATTATAGCTTGGAGAATCACCTGGGAATGGGCCTCGGCCACACCTGCCTTTTGTAACCACTTGCTCAACCAAGGCCTCAACCTCAGACTCATCTGACTTACTCAAGATGGCAACCTGGGGTGGGCAAGGCCTCATCCCTCCAGCATCCCAGGGTCCACCCTCTTGGAAATCACCATCATAGCCTTTGTCATCCGTCAATGACACCAGGTTGATAGGTGGGGCACAACAAACTGTGTTGACAACATGTGATGGTTAAACGGTTTTACCTTTGAAGCATGTATCACTATGAGGCACTGCCTTGCACCTGTACCTTGTGCTTTGGACTGAAGGGTATGGGCTAGGGAAGGGGTGAGTATTATGGTTAACAACCCCAAGAAAGACTCTACCACTAATTCACCAAGACTCCAGAGACCCAAAACCCTAATATTTTTATTTTTGCTGCTTGGGAGGTGGGGGTTGGGAGTGAGGGTTAGAAACCTAACGCCACATTGTCCTACTTTTGTGGCATTAAGTTACCCTAACTGGTGCATTAATAACATTTTTACAAAGACTATAGATATAATATGTAAAAGATATATATATATATATATATATATATATATATATATATATAGAGGCAAAAGCATTTAATGCATCGGTTAGGGTTGTTCCATAGTGACAAAGGCAAGGAAATTTGATGTTAGGGTCGAACCCCCCCCTTGGACCCCTCCCCCCCAGCCAGCATTGGGGTGTGCATTGGGGTCATCGGCCCTAACTCTCACCCAATCACATGCTCCACGTACTCCTGCTCTCACCTGATGTCACAGACTGTTTGTTTTTTTTAATTCAATGTACTTGATTAATTTTTCATGCAGCATACAGGAAAATACAAAGCCATAGACAAGGAGCTGCAGTATTTTCAAACAAACAACTAGAAAACAATATAAGAACCATTACAGGGTAAATGCAAAAAAAAAAAAAATACCCAACCCCCCCAGTCTACGCACTAAAAAGTTACTCTTGGATACAACAAAAAAAAGAAACAAAGGACCCATACAGTCAGGGATACTATTCAAGCCCTAAAATTTCAGCAGCATCAATAGGAACAAAAGGGGCTCCCAGGTACCTAAGAACTTGTGAGGCCTCTGTCACAAATATGCAATGTCCTTCTCTACCTGAATGGCTAAGAGGATTTCTTGATACCATTCTATAAGGGTGGGAAGGGAATCTTCCTTCCAGTGCTGAAGCATAACCAGTTTTGCAGTAGCAGAAATTAGGGCCATGTGAGCTTTACGCATGAGGGGTGTCCCCAAGGGGAAAATTGCCAATAGACAACACTCCAGCGTAAATAAGGAGTCTAATCCAAGAAGAGGATCCAGAACTCATCGTATCTCTTTCCAGAAAATGTGGGTATGAGGACACAACCACAACATATGATACACTGACCCCACAGCCTGATCACAACAAGGACAAACAGGAGAGGAAAGGTAACCCAGGCTATATAATTTGGCTGGGGTGTAATAGATATTATGTAGAATATTGAACTGAATTAGACATAATCAGTCCTGCTTAATATATTTATAAATCGTACCCCAAACTTTCACTCAGTATTCAGTATCTACTGGAAGGGACAATTCCTGTACCCAATAATAGCATACTCCTTCGGGGACAGATAGATCTGAAACCTGAAGTTGTTAGTATATTCATGATACTGCATGGGGTTGGTCTGCTTCCTGGAAGGCCATAGAAAGGCCATCCATTGACTGCACAGTCCATTCCTGATTACTTTTAAAGGCTAGTAATGCCACTTTAATTTGCAAATATTTAAAGGTGTCTTGGGATTTAAGCTGAAAATGAGATTGAAGAATCTGAAAAGGGAATAAGTCATTACCCTGAATAACATCTACTAGGGTACACTGCTTAAGATGGGGGTAAAAAAGAGGGTAAAATAGAACCATGCCCAATCTGAAAATGACAATTATTAAAAAGGGGCTGAGCGACTAAAGTGTGCCAATTCTCTGATAAATGCCTTTGAATTTGCTGAAAAGCCTTAAGTGACCAGGCTATCGGGGAAGTTTTAAGAGAACCAGGAAGACAGGAAGGTTTTAGGTAAACCAAGGCTTGTAGGGAGCTAGCAACACTACGGGCGAGACTGTGTTCAATATCTAGCCAAACTAGGACATATGCATCTTCTGTGCTTGGAGTATCTCCTTTAATCCAATATACCAACTTACTTATATGCTGGGCCCCATAATACAGGAAGAGAGATGGGAGGGTGAGTCCTCCCTTGAGCTTGGGTGCTGTTAACTTGAAATACGCCCTCCTCACTGGTTTACCCTTCCACAGGAAATTATTAAATAGTCTTTGGAGCTGAGTCACATGATGCGGTGCACTGGGTAAGACGCCTCTCTACCTGCTCCGACCTACCGCCCATTATTTGCCCTTCAAAATCCTGCTTTTCAGTAATTTTTACAGAAGACTATTAATCTACAGCCTTTCTGAGCATTCCAGTTCTGTTTGTGGGATATCGATGGATGAGGAGATGCCGAAAATCACTCCAAAGCACACACCTCCTACTACACCCGAGAAGGCCTCTAGTGCCTCCCCCTCGCAACCCTCACTGCCTGTTACAGTTGAGTGTCCTGATAGTGACCTCCTTACCCTCGCGAGGTTTCTAAAGGAGTTTCAGCCTTTTAAGGCCGAAATGCAGAATATGGTAGGGGAAATTAAAAGCATTTCTAGTACCCTGGAGGAGCTTTCTAAGAAAACTGCTGACTACGAAGTATGTATATGATCCATTGAAAAGAAGCAAGATAAAGCTCATCTGGAGTTGGTGACCCTGAGGCAAAGGCTAGTGAAAATGGAGAATAAGGTTGAAGATTTGGATGGGTGTAGTCACCTTAACAATGCAGTAATAATCGGCTTGACAGAGGGTGAAGAGGGCTCGTATCCCATCAAGTTTACCAAAAAGTTTGTGGAAAAGGTGGCAGACTCTTCTCCTTTTGGTGCTAGCTACATCATAGAAAGGGCTCACCAGGCACTACGCCCCCCTCCCGTGGTTGGAGCCCCTCCTAGGCATTCATATTTTGTTTTCTGAATTTCAGGAGCAACAACACTTCCTATACAAGGTTAAAGAGGTGCAAGATTTACAATGGGAAGGTAAAAAGCTGAGGGTGGCACAAGATCTGCCCTTATCTGTACGCCAGAAAAGAGCTACGTTTCATAAAGTGGTCCTCAAGCTGATCGCCGTGGGAATTAACTTCAGCATGGGTTTTTCTGCAAGGCTTCAAGTTTGTATAAATGGCTCGTGGGTGACCTATGAAGAGGTGGAGATGGCATCTACTGGGCTCAAAGAAGCATTCCCTGATCTATTCAAGCCTATATGAGAGAGGATCTGGCGTAGGAAGACACGCTGAAATTCCATCTGGTGGAGCTATCTGCAGTAAATCATATTTGGCTACAATACTTTTGGGGCTAGGCCACGGATATACTGTATACCTGGTTGTTTATCTCTCCATTACAGTTCTCAAGTGGGGTCCTCCTTCTGATGCAACATGGACATTCTATTCCCAATCTGGTTTTCATCTTCAGGACTTTTTGATACATTGTGGACACATTTCTCATTCCGGTTTATTTCTGTCTCAATTGTGATTCACGTGCTAGGTGTTAGCAGGCTCATTTGTGTTTTCTCAGTTTTATGTCATGAGCATATGAATGGGGCCATGGTTATTATGCTAAATCCCATTTTGCCAGTCCTGGTGCCTCTGTTTCTCAGGAGCGTTGATCCAATCTCATGGCAATGGGGAGGGCAATGCTTTTCTTTTTCAGATTTTATTCTGAGACCTTTCTGGCATTTGCGGTCTCTCTCTCTGGCCTTGTTAACATGGCCTATTCCTTGTTTATTGTTCTCAGATTTCACTCCTTCTCATGCTCCCTGCTATTAATGGGCAATGAATAAGGATAATTTGTATATTAAGGGGATCCTGCATTGAAGGATAGACGAAAATGCCAGGGTCTTGTTCGCTCTCACTGGGCTTTGGTTTGCTCCCTCTTTATAACTCTATATTGTCCAAGTATTATCTCTGGAGGACTCCCGTTTTTCCTTTTTCTCCCCAACTTTTTTTTTTTAATTTCTCTTACTCATTGTGATGGCCACTGGTTCTGATTTAATATATGCTGTGGACAGCGACTTTGGGCCTTTCAGTTCTCCCCCATTTCACGGCAGGTAGTCATAGACTGTTTTCTCTCATTTTTAAGCACTGATATTGGCTACACTGCAAGAGGTCATCTGAGATTAATCCTCACATATAATGCCTTTGGGTTTTAGCCCTCACAATCTGTGGGCCATGAGGTTCTATGGCTCGTGGGATCACTACAGGGAGAATTGTTTTTTCTAAAGGGTTGGTATAGCCAACCCCCTGGAATCATCTAAGGGTATTGTCAGGATATTAATGCTGAGAATAAGCTACTCTACTGGAATGTTCTGAGTATTGAGGGGCAATATTGTTCCTGATTTCTGCTTTGTGAGGGTGGGGTGGTTGGGGGAGAGGAACTTTTCAGTCTGCTGGACATCATGTACCATGTAAAATATGGGAGGGGGAGAGGTTAGGGTCTACAGGATGTTTTGGGTGGGGATCATGGGGGTGGCTGGGGAAAGGATTTAATGGGGGCAGAATTGGGGGGAGGGTAGAACAACCCAGCACATACTACGTTCGGAGCACTATAGATGGAGTATGCATATATATGTGTGTTTTGGAGGATCCCGAGCTGGCAACATGAATGATGGCTAGAAACATTCAAGTTATTAGTTGGAATGTTAAGGGGGTGAGGCACAAGACCAAGCAGTATAAAATAGTGAAGCACATAAGCCATTTAAAGGCAGAAATTGTGTTTTTGCAAGAGATGCATTTGCTCATGGGGAAGGCTGAAAAGATGAGATGGCAACAAATTGGGCAGATGTTTGCAGCGGAAGGAATGACCCATAGTAGAGGGGTCATGATCTTCCTACATAGGTCAGTTCTGTTCAAACCTCTTCAGGTTATATCTGACCCTTCAGGCAGATTCCTGTTTGTAAAAGGTAGATTGCATACCTTGGACATTCTCCTAGGTGCTATTCACGGCCCCAATGTAGATTCCTAGCTTTTTGCCCAGATAATTAAAGTCCTAACTCCGTTTTGGACACTCCCATGGTCATAGGGGGTGATTTCAATCTGTTTTGATCAGGCCCTTGACAGGTCGGGTCAATCCCGTCAAGGTCTTTCCCCGGCGCAAAGAGCCTTTAGGGACCTGATGGACTCCATTGGTCTTTGTGATATCTGGCAGGTATTGCATCCCAATGTAAGGGAATACACTTTTGTTTCTCCAGTGCATGCAACCTCCTCTAGGATTGATTATATCCTTATCTCTCAAAGCCTGTTACCAGGGGTTATATGTTCTAGCATCATTTCAGGGCCCCCTTCGGATCACTCTGTGGTCACCTGCCTAATAACCTTGGCCTCGTTGCCAAATAAACGGGGCAGATGGATGCTGAATAACCAGATCCTGAAAGAGCTGAAGACGGTTCAATACCTAGCATCCCAAATAGAGCAGTTTATTGCTTCTAATTCTAACTCTATGGGGAAGCAGGACATGATATGGGGTTCCTGTAAGGCATATCTAAGTGGGATTATAATTGGTTTAACATCAAAAGGAAGAGGGAGAGGGCATCTCGGATTTCTAACCTTCTCTCCCAAATTAGGAGGATGGAGACTGTTCTTTCTCCTTCTTCCTCTGAGCATTCAAACAGGATTTAACGAAACTGAGAGAACCTACCTATCAACGTTAACGGAACAAGCCGAATATGCAATTTTGAAAACAAATGCGGTATATACCGATCAAGGTGAGAAGGCGGATAAAATGCTAGCATTACGTATTAAGCAACAGGAATCCGCCAGACTCATTCCTGCTATCCACTCTCTTAGTGATAATTCTCTTACGGTCTCGCCCACGGAGATAGCGGAGGAGTTTACAAAGTACTTCTGGGATTTATATGGTCCTATGGTTAATTCCCCATCTAAGGAAAGACTTTATGAATATCTGAGTGATTTACAGTTGCCAACCCTTACACAATCCCAGCAAATAATTCTGGAGTCTCCCATCTCTGAGGGTGAAATCGAAAGAGTAATTAAATCTCTCCCAGCCGACAAATCTCCGGGCCCTGACGGGTTTACTTCCAATTTCAATAAAGCTTTCTCAAAATAGCTTATTCCCATCCTGCTGCCGCTTTTCCAGGCTATTCTCTCAGGTAAAGTGTCTGATCCCTCTCTTTTTGAGTCCTTAATAGTTCTGCTGCCCAAGCCGGACAGACCACCGGATCAGGTGGCAAGCTACAGGCTGATATCCCTACTTAGCCAAGATATTAAAATCCTGGCAAAATTATTAGCCGACCATGTGGAGGCAGTACTTCATTCTCTTATTGGGGCTGAACAGGTTGGTTTCATGAAAGGGAGATCATTGGTTGACCATTTGAAGACCCTGTTCCATGTCTTCTTGGCATCCAAAGATGCTCCTCATCCAATGGTCTTGATCTCGTTGGATGCCAAGAAGGCATTTGACAGAGTCCACTGGGAGTACCTATTTGTTACGATGGAAGCCTTTGGTTTCCCTAGACAATTCTGGAATTGGGTGAGTTCTCTATATAAGTTCCCCTCTGCCAGAATTTCATGTAACGGGGTTATTTCTAACCCCTTTAGACTATATGTTGGGACTAGACAGGGGTGTCCCCTATCTCCTCTTCTCTTTAATGTTTATTTAGAGCCGCTTATCAGAAGGTTATCAGAAGCCCAGGGTACATCGGGTATCTCTCTTGGGGAACAGATGGTTAAAGTGGCGGCCTATGCAGATGACTTATTACAGATATCGCATCCACTCACATCTATCCCTGCTATCTTAAAGCTTATAGATGATTTCAGTATGGTTTCAAATTATAAACTTAATGTAGGAAAGACAGTAGTTTTTCCTCTTAATCATAGGGTCTGTAAGCAGGATATTACTGTGTGTGGACTCACCTGGAAGTCTGATTATATTAAATACCTTGGGCTTCTTTTAGCAAGGAGCACTACGTGGCTCAGGCAGTTAAATATTGATGCATTAGTACATAAAGTAGATCTTGACCTTCGTAGGTGGGCTCTACTCCCTCTCTCACTCTCTCCATGGGGCAGAATAAATTTAATAAAAATCAATGTTTTACCTTGTCTGTTCTACCCCCTCAACATGTTGGACATACGGATTCCCTTGTCCTGAGTCAAAAAGGTACATGGTATGATTTCCGCTTTTACATGGCGGGATAAGAAGGCCAGAATGGCATTTCATAAGTTAGCGGCCCCGAAGGCCAAAGGAGGTTTAAGACTTCCCCATATCGGGTTATACTATTGAGCCAGCCAGGCCAATAAATATCTCAGATGGCAAAGACTTCCCCATATCGGGTTATACTATTGGGCCAGCCAGGCCAATAAATATCTCAGATGGCAGACCGTGGACCAGCTTTCCACGGTTGCTACATATATCCCGACTTGGCTAGCTGTCGAATCTGCTTCCATTAAAAAACATGGTCTTTCCCCCGCTGCATTGTTATATACCAAAATTGGTTCTCCACCAAAGTCTCTACGTAGTTCCCCATTACTTGTCCCTATCAGGGTTCATACTCAGTTGTGTGCATTTCTAAGATATATGAATCTCAAGGATTTATTACAATCTGTAATAGGCAGTACCAATTTCTTATTAGAGGGTAAGCCCCTCCCAGCCACATGGCTTTCTCAGATACGAAATTGCTGTTTAGAGGAGTTTGTGTCACCTAATAGTCAATGGTATTCTTCAGCTGATATTATGTGTAAGTTCTCGATACCTTGTGCAAATATTTTTACAATTTTCCAGTTTCAACACCTTTTGGTTAAGGTAATGGGCTCAACCCCCAACCTCCTAATTTCAATTTTCAGAGCACCTTAACGGAGTTGGCAGGTCTGCCTCATGCCGTTTCCAAAATATATAGTGTTCTCTTCACCTGGGCCTACCCTGATAATTATGCACCCGTTTCCTTTTGGGCCTCTCTCTTTCAGGGTTAAGATATGGATTGGTCTCTCCTGTGGCAGAACTGCCATAAATTCCTTAAGCAGGACAGACTTAGGCTAATGCAGTTTAAGATTCTGCATAATATCTACTACTCACTGCAGAAACTTGCTAGGCTTGGTCTTGTGTCCTCCCCTCTTTGTACAAGATGTCAATCTCAAGAAGAACTTCTTCATATTTTCTGGAGCTGTTCCAAAATTGCTCCACTCTGGACTGCAATCAAACAGCGTGTTGACCCTCTGTTGGCGCTCTCGGACCTCTTCACTCCTGAAATGTGCCTTCTTGGAGATTTTTCCTCCATCTCGGTGGTGAACAGGAAGTATTATATAGCCCTGATGTCGATGTCAGTTAAAAAGATGGTTTTAAGACATTGGAGGGATAGGAGGTGCCAACATATGTTGAATGGCTTCAGGAGTTACTTGCAAATCTCAGAACTGAAAGGACTATTGCCAGTTTATCTAACAAACTTAAGAAGTTCGATAAAATCTGGGGATCATTGCAGGCTCTCTATGCGCTTCAAGGTTAAGCATTAATAGGTTATATTCATAGGGATAGTGCTAGAGATGTAAAATGGTGCTGGGTTGTTCTGGGTGAGAGTAGGGTAGGGTGGAGGGGAGGGTGGGGGGAGAGCGAATCACTTCATACACCATACCTGCTGTAAATGGACATTTTATCCATTGTCATGATTCACTCTTTGTACGGAAAATTAATAAAGTTTGAATTGCAAAAAAAATTGTCTTTGGAGCTTCGAGAACCAGGATTTAGGGAGAAAAAGACCCAGCATACCGAGCGGGTAAAGAAGTCATGGCAAAACTTTCATTTTAAGAATATTTATACGGCCCCAAAGCGACAATGGAAGAGTGCCCCATCTATCCAGATCTGATTGCAGAATTTGCACCAGATTAGTCAGGTTAGCTTTAATCATCGAGGAGGTATTCCTAGTGATTTTAATCCCCAAATAGATAAGGACCCTAGGTTCCCAGGACAGCCCAAGTGAAGTGCAGTTAGCTCTAGTAGTATAATGGTTTAATGGAAAATCTTTCATTTTGGAAAGATTCAGTCTGTATGAGGATACAATAGAGAATCTATCCAATTCCTCAAGAAGAGCTGGTAGTGAAATCTCAGGGTCCTCAACATGCAACAGGAGATCATCAGCATAGGCTGAGATAACGTGTCTCTCCCCTTGAATTTGTATGCCCTTCAAAGAAGGGGAAGATGCCAGTTTACTTATTAAGGGCTCCAGATAACAATTAAAAAGAAGAGGAGAGAGTGGGCAACCCCGGCGGGTGCATCTTTCAAGGACAAAAGGGTCCACTAGACAACCATTGCACCACACCCGTGCCATTGGGGAGGTATATAGAACCTTGACCCATTTCACAAAATTATCAGGCATTCTGAAATATCAGAGGGAAGCGAACAGGAAGTGCCAGGAAACACGATCGAAAGCTTTCTCAGCATGGAGGGATACCAGGACCGAAGGGGACTCAGCATACCTCGATGCCGCCATCAGATGTATTAGCTTCCTCATGTGATCAGCTAACTTCCCCTTCATGAAACCGACTTGTTCTCTACCAATAATCCCTCCCATTATCAGAGCTAGATGGTTAGCCAATATTTTAGCAAGAATCTTAACATCTGAGTTAAGAAGCGATATTGGACAGTAACTTCCAGAACATAGTAAGTCCTTGTCTAGTTTGGGGATCAAGGTGATCCATGTCATCAAAAAACAAGGATCCACTATACCCACTTGAAACCAGAGACTGAAGACGTTCATCAGAAGAGTGGCCAGCTGAGGAAGGCAGCTCTTATATAGGTTGTTGGGCAATCCATCTGGCCCTGGAGCTTTGTCCAGCGGCAACTGCTTGATGGCCTGCTCCACTTCAACCAAAGCAACCAGAGCCCTGAGGCACTCTGCTATTTGGGAAGGTAACACGGGAAGATTAACAGAGCCCAAATACTCTGCAATCTCCAGGTCTGTCACAGCTATTGAGTCGACTGAGGAGTAAAGTGTCTCAGTACTTACCAAAGATGGCAGCTATATCTTGGGGATGGGAGCCTATGTCGCCACTTAGGGGAGATCTCAGCCCCAAAATGAATTTTGCCATTTCGGCCTGCCTCAGTCTCAGGGCCAGAAACTTCCCTGCCTTTTCCCCTGAATCTAGATACTTCAGCTTAGTACGATGAATGGCCAACTCCGCCTTTTGCACCATCAGGTCATAATAACTTGTTTGCAGGCGATTGATGGAGCCTTGCCCATTTCTGCACTGGGGATGTACAACTTAGTGTGAATTCCAACTGTCAGATTTCTCCTATCAGTGATTCAAGGGCAAGTCTATTTTTCCAGGCTCGAGTAGCCGATATACGTATAAACTCCCCCCGAATGGCACACTTAAGGGCGGCCCAAACCATGTCAACTCTCTCTACGGACCCCAAGTTACTATTAAGAAAATTGGATATAAAATCTTAGGTACGTGTCAGAGTCTCAGAGCATTTAAGCACCCGTGTATTAAGGTGCCACATTATATCTCTCCTAATGCTTGGGCCCAACATATAAGACACACCTACTGGGGAATGATCCGACAATACCATGGGGAAAATGGATGTATCTATAATGCCAGGAAGGCCAAAGGAACTCACCAACCAAAAATCAATCCAGAAAAAGGTGGCATGTGGGGGAGAATAATATGAATACTGTCACTCTGAAGGATGAAGGGTCCACCAGACATCAACGACACCCACCCCAGACATAAGATCTCGGAGGGCCCGCTGTGCTGGCAACAACCCCACTCTTTTACTGTCTGAGTGATCCATCTCTGTTTGGGGGACCAGGTTCCAGTCTCCACCCAGAAAAATCAGAAGAGGAGGGTCCGAGACCACCAGAGGTGATAGCCGGGCAAAAAACGGAGGACAATCTAGATTTGGGTCATAACTTGATCCTAGAATTTTAGGGGAGGACTCTAGGGTACCCTGAACTATGATGTACCACCCCTCCGGATCCCACCATTTCCGAATTTTGACGAAGGGTACAGCTTTGGCAATCAAGATAATGGTACCATTACATTTAGTAGAGTTACCAGCACCGAAAACTTGACCCACCCATATCTTTTAAAAAGGGAAATATCATCTCTCAATACATGGGTCTCCTGCAGACAGGCAATCCCAGTTCAGAGATGTGAGAGATGTTTTAGAATCATAATCCATTTTTTTTCATTTGCGCCCCCTTTACGTTCCAGCTCACTAAATTATAGGGACCACCCATTCAGATTATCCATAAAGTAAAAAGAAAAAGGGAAGAGGGTGTTAAAGCCAATGCAATACACCACACACTGTCCCCTGATGAGCTCAGCCCCTGAAACCATAATAATTGAGCGCAGACATAACCCATCCCCATACCCTTCTGTCAGGATAGCAATTGGAGTAGCCCAGAAAAAACAAGACAACCCCCTTTGTCCCCCTAACACCCCTCCCCCTTTCCCCTATTACCCAAAAAGTACTGTTCAACATTATTAAACTCAATATAACTATTTACAATCTTTATTACCCGGTTCTCAACAACCGAACTCCCAATATATCTTGCGGTACACAAGCATCTCTTTCACTGCCAAGCAGAGGCCAACCTCTACTCCCCCCCACCCCCTAACAACCCACAATAGTGGGGGCATGGGCTGTAAACAACATTAATGGCAAAAAACACCAAAATTATCATAGCATAAGAAACCATCCCAAAAATGTCTAGAAATGATTAAATTATAGTATTAAATATAAATGAGGTAATATTGTCCTCTTGTGGACTAACCAGGAATTGCAGTCCTCATAATGAAATAACTAACCCAAATAACATTTCTAAGAGACTCCACTTGCAGCTTTTAAACTGAGCTGAGGAAGAGAAAACAAAAGAAAATCCCCAAAAAGGGAAAGAAAGACAGAGCAAAATACATGAGCTACCTCCTGCAGCCCACTAATACCCTCCCCCAGTCTCTGATAAAAATGACAATGCTGCAAGGGAGCCTAAACTGTACTCAAGTGAGACATCAAGTCAGAGATGCACATGATAGGGCTCCATTCAGTCAACCACCAGCAAATGATGCAGTCTCTGTTGTATACATATTATAGCGATTCAAATAAGGGGAAAAAACACAAAAAGTCGCTATTATCTCTTAACCAGGATGCTCCCATAACGTCGTGAATGCCCACCTCAATTGGGAATCACAGTTCTAATTCAGCAGCAGCCTTCCAGCTGGCAATAACAGCACAGCCGAATACTTCCCTGTCCCTTCAACTAGGGAGATTTAAACCACAGAATGCCTCGCTTCCTCACTTAAACAGATCAGGAAATCGGATACGGAGCTCCGATGAAGCTTGAGTGGGCAAATCCAAGCTAACCCACTTCTCATTGTGCTTCACTTGTAGAGTGGCAGGATAATGCATTTGGAAGGCTTTTCCAGCCACGATGAACTTTGAAACCACAGGGTGGAATTCTTGCCTCTTCAGGCGAATCGACTGAGGAAGATCCTGAGATAGCCTAAGCTTGTGACCCTCCCACTGGATTTCTTGCACTTCCTTAATCTTTGCAAGTATGTGTTGCTTATCCAAATAATTGAGAGCTTAAACACCAGAGGTCGGGAATGTGAACCAAGCGGTGGAGGGGGACTCAGTGAACGATGAGCTCTCTCTACCATGTAGAAGGTGTTGTTGGACGAAGGACCGGCTATTCTTTCACATCATTTTTGAACGAAAGAGACAGGGTTGTTGCCTTCCTCCTTATCCGGTAGCCCAAAAATAATTAAGTTGTTGCCCCGGCTGTGCCCCTCTAGGTCTTCCAGCTTATCTTCCATTTTCCGGAGCCTTTGACGCAAAACAGAATTATCCAGGTCTGCCTTGTCCCTCCATTTCTCTACTGATGAAAGCCGAGTTTCAGTGTCTCCGACCCGCATGTTCAGTGAGTCAATATTCATCCGGATTAACTGTACATCATCGGAAATAGCAGCGATGGAGTTCTGGAGAGGCTGCATAAACTCTAGGAAGCACTCCTTGGTAAGCACTGTAGTAGATGCAGGGAACTTAGAAGTAGTTGTAGCTTGCGATTTAGGCTGCTTAGGGGCCTTTTCTTTCTCCAGTGTCTGCGGTGGGGTATGGCATGACGGCGCTTTCCGCATGTTGACCTCCATATCATCACAGCGATTATCACAATCAGAGGGACTTCTAGGGTTAGTTCAGTTGAAATTGCCACTTGGAGAGACTGTGAAGGTAATTTAAATAGCAAATTTAGTCGGAGTTGTCGAGGAGCGAGGGGAAGCAGCAACCTTCACCTAGACAGTCATCACATGACCCTTGCCACAGACTGGTTTAATTGCTACCTTGACAATTGGACACAAAGAGTAAAAATTGCTGGGGTTCTCTGTGATGCCAGATCAGTCTACTCTGGAGTCCCCCAGGGGTCAATCCTGGGGCCACTACTATTCTGTCTTTTTCTTAACACCTCAATACTGCTCTGAACAAATCATTCTATATGCAGATGACGCAGTAATTTTCATTTCTCACAAGGAACCTGAACCACTTCAATACAATCTCCAGCAAGGATTTGCCACTGTAGAAAGCTGATTTAGTAGGCACAAGCTGGTTCTAAACCATGAAAAAAACAAGGTTATGCTTTTCAGCAGCCACCACAACCAGCACAAGCAACACCCCCTCAACTTCACAACCAGCCTTGGAAATACCCTTGAGCAAGTTCAGTCATTCAAATATCTCAGGATATTGCTAGACCAATGCCTAACATATGGCTCCCACATTGACTATGTAGCCAAAGCTGCAAACTCTCGACTAGGTCTGCTATACAGCCACAGAAGTCACCTTACTCCGGAAACCTCGAGGATCGCTGTCCAGAGCTTGGTTGTCTCCATTATAGATTACAGCCTAATCATGTACAGTTCTGCATCAGCCACTGCACTCAGATGAATATCAACATCTCTGAACAAGGCTTGTAGGCTCACCTTTTGTACCCCCCGCCTGACACATACCTGTGACCTTTCTGTGCAAACAAGATGGCTTCAACTCTCCAACCGCATAAGGTATCTAACCTGCACTATGGCCAAGAAAGCTTCCTTGGGCCTTGCATCACCTGGTGTCCAAGCACTACTGTGACCAAGCCTGAATATTCAGAATACCAGATGATCTGAAACACAACTCCTCCAGGTTCCCTATCACCACAGCTCATTGGACCAATGATCCTTTGCCTATAGGGGGCCTAGCTGGCTAAACTATCTCAGTCCTGACATCACCTCTATGACTACACTCAGCCCTTTCAAAGCCAAACTTCACATTCATCTCATTTCTGCCAGCTCATATGACTGCTTTATATAACCGGCCCACTTAACTTCTTCTAATCAGCACCATGCAGTCATCCCACTTCTTCACCCCACTCTGTTTGTTCTATACCATACGCCACCCCCCTGTCTGTATGTTTGACAACTGCCTTTGGCTGCTCTCCCCCCAATGTTATCCACCCTCCACCATGTTTTCATCTTCCACCCTCCACTTTGTCTTCCCCTATGTAATATCTCTATTGTACGGCTTTTCCTAACCTAGGCATTATTATTTTTTTTATCCATGTTGTAATTGTATGTACTATAATTGACGTGGAACCTTTGTAAAAGAGCCTTGGCTCAAAGGTACTTATAATCCTAGATTTAATGAATGAATGAATGAATGAATGAATGAATGAATAAATAAATAAATAAATAAATAAATAAATACAGCGACTCCAGCACAGCAAAGACCACCACAGCAACAGGGATCGGGAAAAATCCGTCTGTCACTGTGGTGGCCTGGGTGACGATCGGGGCTGCCTCACTGGGTGTTTGCCCCGGTCCAACTCCGACTCAGGTTAGAACCCTAGAGACAGGGGGTTCAGGGCTACAACCCCCTATTGTGTGTGACATCCCGTGGCTACAATGCCGACAGGTCGGCATTGCAGCCCGTCCTTGAGGGATGTCAGCACTAAGCTGTTGAAGCACTATAGGTAAACCGCCAGTGGCCCACTCAGGGTCAGGATCAGGATGGAGGAATGGGGTGGTGTGGTGGGGCACTCCCTGATGGTGTGGGGGTCCACTAGACATCAGGGATTTAATTAAAAAAAATTATATATATATTTTTACATTGTGGCCAACTAGCCAATGATCGGTGGCGGTGTGTGGGTGCTGGAGGAGATTTTACTTATTTCAACTGTGGCCCACAATTGGCGGGGGTGGTAGTGGGAGGATCACTAGACACCAGGGATTTAATTAAAAAAATATGTATTTTTTTTTTACATTGTGGTCGACTGACCAGCAATTGGTGGGGAGGAGGGGGATGTGGCTGGACATATGTAACTTATTCTTGCTTTTGGGATTCTTTAAGTGCTATTTGCACTTAAAAAAAAACTAAAAGCAAGGTGAAATTACAAATGGCAAATTTTCAGCTTACAACTGCAATTTTGCAAATTGATCTCAGGATGCGAATTTTGCTACTTCGATGAAAATTTGCAACTGTAGTGAAACTTCACTGCATCTCTAGTGTTCATGCTTGTTGATGGTGTGTACTGAGTATCTATTTGAGAGTGGAATTTCATTGCTCCCCATAGCCTGCCTGCCTTTTTTATGGGGTTTCTTTGTTATCAAGGTCCAGTTAATAACACTGTCTGCTTGTTTAGTTTCTCTGCCCCTTTTTGGTAAATGCTCCTCTGTACATGAGTTTTCTAAGACCCCACTATTTTTATGCATTCATTTCCCTTTTTCAATGCAATTTATAAAGTTAGAGGTCTCTTGGGGTACATTTATTTTTACTGAATTTTCCAAGCTCAGATTTAAGATAAGCAAGCTCATGGATGACATTCTTATATTGATTACATTTATTACAGACAAAGTCAAGCATATGTTCACCCAGATTGTCATGAGAACTAATGTCAAAAAGTGTGTACATCTAACAGTCTACACATTTCAGTATCGAGCCATCCTCACAGAACATATCCAAAACATTCTCAGTAAATGTAGTTGTTGGCTCCATGATTTTTTTTTCAGTTAGCTAAGTGCACAGCAGAAAAGTTATAGGGATACAGCTATGCACACAAATGTCAGAGAAAAGCACTCACCACTGAGGAGACTTATATCAAGTAATGTAAAAAAAGCCTCAGCCCAATTTCTAATAAGCAGTGCACAGAAAATGTTATGTTTTTGAAGATTAGATTTGATCTTTTGACACCAACCAATAATCTACAGAGCAAACAGGGCAGTCTTGACAGCTGACTTCAGTACTGATCTGATGTACACATTTTTATTATGTATCATTATATTTTATAAAGTTATTTCTGGGTCTCAATGTGGACCTCAGCACTATCATTCTTTAGACAGGGAACCCTGACAAAAGTACTTTATTCACAAAACACTCTGGTCCTTGGAATGAAATTCAAATTGGTTTCATTGGACCATTGCCCATCACTAGCAGAAGCAATACGTATGCACTTATGATCACTGACCTATTCTCAAAATGGGTAGAGACCTTCCCATGTAAGGCCGGTACGGTACTGCCAAAATCCTAGTAGAACAGGTATTTACCCAGTGGGGCCTTCCACATAAGGTGGACTCTAATAAAGGGACTACTATCACAGGAGAACTAATGCAGGAAACTTTGAAGTTATTGGGAGTCAGTCAAAAGTTTCACATAGCAAACCATCCTTAGTCATCATGACAGGTAGAGACAGCTAACAGACACATAAGGCTGATGTTATGTAAATTCGCAACTTAAACTGGAAAAACTTGGGATACCCTGTTGCCCTTACTCCTAATGGCAATTAAAGCTACCCTATCTGCATCAGCCCCACACCCTTTGAGGTGATGACTGGTACATAAATGAGATTACCAGAACATCTGATAATTGACCTCAGTGCCCTTACTGTGGACAGAGTGTCAGTAGATATTTATGGCACACAACTGAGAAACAACATTGTCTGAACCCATTTGTTTGCCGCCAACAACTTGGGTCAAGCCCAAGCAGTCCAAGCTGTACTTTGATAACAATGCCAGATAAGTTAACTGGCAAGTAGGTGACAGTTATGGTACTAAAATTCTCATCTCCTGCACACCCATTTGTAAGTAAATGGGCAAGCCCATTTGACATCATCAATAAACTGAGTCTCGCTGTCTACCAAGTGCATGTCACTGATAGCAAAAAGCCAGTGGACAAGTGGTATCACGCCAATCAGTTGAAGATTTTTAAAGGAGATTAGAAGTTACCAAAAATGTTCTTTAAATCCTCTGTCCTCCACCAATTACCAATTATTTGTGGTATTTTTTGTGGTTTAATTGCTGGCTGGAGTAGCTAGAAATCACATGGTGGTGGCAGGCATTCCATTTGGTGCAAGGAAACAGCAGCAGAACATTTGGGATGGGGAAGGAATTGACATGAATGAAAATAACACAATTATTTCTCAGTCATACATGAAATGATTGTACTGAGGAGGGACAAGGAGGGAGACAACACATCTTTTTTTACTCAACGTCTTCGAAGAAGCAGCCCTCATAGTCCTCCAAACTGCAGTTGTTACTAGATGGAAACTCCCTCTCCAATACTGCTTCATTCAAATCAGTTTTGCTATTACTACCAAGTCTGCCAAAAATACCTTTGTCTTCCTCTTCACTGCTATCATGTGGCTGGAACACAGACATTATTCTCTTCTGCAGATTGTGACCCTGATTCATTTTAATAAATGTTAGCATGCTAACATTTTTGGGGGACAGGTTGGTGCACCTATCCTGCACAAGGACACCAGATGAACTAAATACTCATTCAACACTTACACTTGAGGGTGGGCAGCTGAGGTACTTCATGGCCACCGAGGTCAGTGCTGGCCACTCAATGACCTTGGTGCTCCAGTACATCACAGGCTCGTTGGCAATACTAAGGTGCCGTGTGTCCACCAAATATTCCTCAATTGTGCATTGCTCTGCTCACAGACCTGCTGATTCATTGTCATCTTCCTCCTCTTTCTTTTCTTCCATGTCTGCCACACCCACCTGACTTTAGGACATCCCAAATAGGATTTGTATTTTTTTCTTTTACCTGACATGTTTTTTTAGGTTCCACCATACCAGTTCAAAAACCAGAAGGGCAACCGACATTACAGTGACATCCAAATGCCGATGGCAACCATGTCGCCTGGCAATTGTGCCACCCAACTGCTGTGGCACCCAAAGCACTGGGGCACATCTAGGCTGTTTGTGGGGGGCTTCACCCACTGCAGTCCTGGCATCCCCTGAAATATTAAATAATCTTCTCCGGGGTTAACGGAGAGGGAGGGAGGGCAACACTGGTGCGGCACTGTGAGTGTACCATGCTCTGACAACCAGTTTAACACTGTCAAACTGATTGCAGTGCACTCATAGCCATAATGCCATCGCAGTGTTGATGGCACACCAGTTTTTAAGACAGTGTCATGTGGGATGACTGTGAGGTGGTAGTAACACCTGTTCTCTAAACTGTTTCATGTTCAACCTTCTTACGTACCTGTGTGTTTAGCATTTGCGCCCCATATACCCTTCTTATCAAAAGGTCTTTCAACTTTTGAACCTGCTGGCACCCACCTTCAGTTATTGATGCCAGGTCATGTTTATATTGTTGGTCAAGCATCATGGCTATGGCAAACTCCTCAGAGTGCATAATTCTGGAAATATGGTGTTGGACTGCAACACATAGAGCATGTGATCCATCAAGGCACAACTACCAGTACCAACACCTGCTTCCAGTTGTTGCTGGATATTCAACAGTATTTGCATCAGCACACGCAGAAGTGAAATGGCCTGACTCATACAGGCACTGTCCACACTTACAGCCTGAGTTGCATGTTCAAATGGCCTGAGAATTATGATCAGGCCATCTGTCTGCTGCCACTGCCCCGTTGTCAGGCACATGGATGCTCCAGCACTGTCCCGGCTTGTATGTACCAGCAGATATTTAGATATTGCTTTGTACTGCTCATATAGCTGATCTGTCATATACAGGGTGACATTCAGTCAGGTGACCACATCTATTTAAATGCAGTGCTGAGGCAAATTGTTCTGAATCTGCAACTGACAGTGCTGGCCATGGGTCTTTCCTGAATGGACAAAGTGCACAAAGATGCAAAGCACCACCTCCAAAATCTCCTGACCTTCAGATGTGTGAGAAACTGATGCATAGCAAGATTCAGACAGTGTGCCAGGCACCCTGACAAACCAACCATCACTAATGCATTTGATGACATTCAACCCATTATCACTGGCAATAAAACCTGCCTTCAGTGAATGGGGGTGAAGCCAGTAATCAATCTCAGAAAGCAGAACTTTGAGCATTTTCTCACCCGTGTGTGACCCTGTATGCTCATCTTCATCAGTGTGGCATACTGATGTAGACCTGGAATGTTGCTACCACCACAGTTGGCCTTACTGCAACTTTTCCCACTCTCTGAGTCAAACAGTACCCTAGGTACCTGTGCCCCGTGTGCTGTAATGCAAAAGTGTGAGCTGCTAGCTGTTTTGCCAGTGGTACACATATCCATATTAAGATGTATATAAGCTGTTGAAGAATGTTTCAGGGCATGATTTACCATGTCTGACACTGTCCTATAAAGTTCATGAATGGCATGTTTTGCAGAATATGTTCTAGATGGAATCTGCCATTTGGGACAGGCACAGGCCATGAAACTCTGGAAACCTGCATTCTCAATGAAACAGTATGGCAAGACATCAATAGCCAACATGTCTGCAGCTGCTGCATTAAGCTCACATGCAGTCACATGATTTGGAAGGAATTTGCAATGCCATTCAAACATGGCATGCTGTGTGGGCTCTACCTTTCTTTGTGTTGAGCTAGTAAACAGCTGTATTTATCATGGCAGCATTGCTGGGGTCCTATGTGCTGCTGCTTAAATACTGATGTTTGGTGTTTTCTGCAATACTGTAACTATGCTTCTCTGACTCAAAGGGGTGGTACTAGTCAACCCACTACCGCTTCTGCTATGCCCACTACGAGGCAGAACAGAATCCTCCTCCTCCTCCTCTATGTAGTCCTCCTCACTTGCCCTGGTCACCCCTTCAACCACGTCTCTACTGCACTGCCATTTGTTTGCCTTGAGTAATGCTGTGGGACTGGGGCATCCTACACTGGCTTCTTTTTGGTATTGATGCCAGCATGCTGGGTGTCAGTTCTTAAGGTGGATGTGTTGCCCACCAGTGCCTAGGAGGCTGCCCTTTTTACCCCTACTTACCCATGCTTGACACAGCTGACAGATCGCAATTGACTCATCAGCTGGGTCAAGCACATAATCAAACACTCAATCAATCTTTCTTTTACCAGGTGAAACACCATTGAGATGAACTCATTTACAAGGTGGACCTGGGAAAGTCAATGAACAATTATAGTAATTTACAGAGACAGCATAGTTAACAACGATACAATTAAATACAGACAACAACAAGGAGTAGCTATAAATCAGTACGGTGCACTGGAATATACAACCATACCCTATATACATATGTACAAAATAACTTCAACAGACCAGGCTTAATAAAAAAGGGTAAATAAAAAGCCCTTGGTGGACAAGGATTAAGCAACTAGAGAGGATAATTAGTATGGTAATGAGGGACAGCACAAGCATAGCAATGCATAAGAAGACTGTGAAGAACAGTAAGAGGAAGAATTATTGGTAGATCTTGGTATTGGTAGACCAGACCCAGGGTTTGGAGGCCATTAGGTGAAGCATTTACAGGTCTCCTTGAAATAGCATACAAACAGAGTTTTGAAGAAGGACAGCTCCACTGGGGTTGCAAGTTTCAGGATCTTTCGAGTAAAATTCCATAAAACGGGAAGGGTGTGGCTTATTGCCGATCTACCAAAATGTGATCTAACCTTGGGGATGATAAGCAAAATACAGGATAGACTTCTCAATGGGTACCTACCTGCAACACAAAGAGATAAACAATCAGAGATATAATTTCATAGATTTCATAGATTTATACGGCCACAGGAGGCAAAAACCCATATATGGCCTGCCACTTATCAGTGGATCACCTGATATTTTTTGATACCCATGTGCTTTTCTAGCAATGTTTTAAACATATTCATTGTTCTACTTTTAACTTCATTCTCAGGTAAGGCATTCCAACTAGTCACAACCCTCTGACTAACCCACTTCTGTCTGCTATTAGTTTTACTAGTGTCCCTTTTTAATATCAATGATTGTGATCTTGTATTCTTGGTATTATTGTGTTTTGTCAAAGCAATAGTTTCAAATAGTTCTTCATTTTTTATTGAACTATATACCAAACACAAATCTCCTAGTAACCTTCTATATTGCAAAGAATACAAGTTCAACTGCCTCAATCTCTCATCATATTTCTTGTTTTTCACGTTGGTGATTTTCTTTGTTACCTTTCTCTGTACTGTCTCTATCAATTGTACCCCATTCTTACTTTGTGGGGCACAAAATGGGGAACAATACTCCGGCTGTGTTCTCACCAGTGATGAATAAAGTGGAATTATAACTGCCCCATCTCTACTTTTTATACATTTAAATATACATGCCATGAGTCTATTACATTTTTTTAACAGTTACCCTAGCATGTATATCAACATTTAGTGTGTTTGTAATCATCACTCCCAAGTCTCTCTCACTTTCCATCACCTGCAGTACACTGCCTCCCAAACTATATGCAAACATTTGGTTTCGATGACCCAAGTGCATCACCTTACACTTCTTTACATTAAAGGCCAGTTTATTTTGCATTGCCCAGTTCTCTATATATAATGAGGGAGTTTGCTGACGATAGCTCCATATGTCCATAGTACTGCATTTTTTCTGCCCTCTAAAGTGAAGGGAGTTCCAGCCTACTGAGGTGTAGAGTGAGCAGTGAAGGGTGGATTATGGCACACCCATAATAAATTTAAGTGCTCAGTGATATAAGGTGTCCAGTTTAGAAAAGGCAGAATTCGGGCCTTGCCTACACGGGAAGTCAGCATAGTCCTATAGTGGCATAAAGGTTGTTTGGACTAGCCTGGTTTTTGCTTCCAAAGATAGTAGGTGTCTAATCCTAAAAAAGAGACCAAGCCTCTGCATAAGTGTTTTTGAGAGTTCCTCAATATGATCAATGAAGGATAGTTTATAGTCAATCCAGACACCTAGATACTTCAATTTCATTATGAACTCAAGGGGTTCTCCTAAGAGCATGGTTATTTGAGAAGTAATGTTTGGAATGACATTTTTATAAGCATTAACCAAAGGGGAGAAGAGTATTGCCTTAGTCTATTTTGCATTCAGGAGTAGCTTTAGGTGCAGTAATTTTTTTTGTAAAAGGTTAAATTAAAGTTGGAGATCCCTACAGGCCTGTTCCAGGGTAGGCCTATCTAAATATAGAACAGTGTCATCAGCAAACAGATGGATGTTTGCTGATTTGAATCCTGTGTTGAGGTTATTAATATAAATGGTAAATAGTAAGGGGCCCAAAAGAGTTTTTATTGGAAAGAGTTCCTCTTCTGCTCTAATTTGCTGTTGATGCCAGGTAAACCATTTCAGGGCCATTTGATCTAGCCCGATATTTCTTAGGATGGCAAGGAGCAGATCATGGTCCACCGTATTGAATGCTTTGCTCAAATCGAGGAACAAAGAACACACATGATTTTTTGAATCTAGAGCATTTTGCCGATCATTTGAAACCTTGGCAAGTGCTGATACTGTACAGTGCTGTGCTATGGCCAGAAACCAGATTGTACAGGGTTAAGAAGATTGTAAGTCTCCAGGTGCTGCCTAAGTTGCGAGTTGATAACCTTCTCTAGCAATTTGGACAAAATAGGAAGTAGGGATATTGGATGATAGTTTGTAGGTCACTTGGATCTCCAGATTTAAGCAAGAGGATAATGTGGGGAGTTTTCCAGATAAAGGGACAGACTCCCTGGGCAAGGGATAAATTAAATAGATGAGTGATAGGAACAGCCAACACATGATGTCCTAATTTTAAGTAGAAGGACTCGATTAGATCAGCACCCACACTTTTTCTGATGTCTAAGTCCAGAAGTAGATTTTCCACATGTTTTACAGAGACAGGGCAGAGACTGAAGACTGTTTCTTGCGCAGAGATAGCTGAAGACAGGCAAGAGGTGTCCTGGGTACACATTTGAGCCCAAATGCTATTGGCTGGTAAGGTGTCAAATGCCAGCCCTGCAGTGGCAAAATGGTTATTAAGCAGGTCTAAGATTCTCTTTTTGTCAGTAGTAGAAGCACCACTAGCGGAAATTTTAGGAAGGAGTGAGCTAGTTGGGCTGTGGCCTTCTACACCCTTAAGTGTTTTCTAGAATTTTTCTGCACAATTTGCTGATGCCTCAAGTTCAGAACGATAGTATCTTGCTTTCTCAGCCCTAATTTGTTTAGTGCACTGATTCCTCACTATTCTAAAAGCACTCCAGTCAGCTGGAAGTTTAGTTTTTTGTACCTTCTTCCATAGGGCATCCCTATGGAATAGTGTGGCTTTAAGGCTGGCTGTAAACCAGGGACAGGATCTCTTTTTGGTACGAACTTTAGCTAGCTGTATGTGTCTGTTTATGGAGTCACTGACAATGTTTTGAAATGCCTCAAAGGCTTCATCCACTGAAGGGGAAAGGAAGAAATCCTGCCAGTTTGAATACTGGAGGTCAGTAAAGAAGGCATTTAGGTCAAAGTACTGGCGACATCTCTTGAGGATGAATCTAGAAGTAGAAACAGCTTTTTGGGCAAACCACACACAAGCTATTGCACAGTGATCACTGAGGTCATTAAACAGGACACCAGAATGGGAAAAACAGTGAGGCTTGTTAACCAGAATTAAATCCAATAAGGTACTATGTAATGGATTTTTTAACATTAGGGCGGGTAACATCTGTGATAAGCTGGTAGATAGAAGTCCCAAACATAGGATTTCATTGCCCTTGTTTTTCCATGGTGCCAGGATTGGGACAGCTGAGGGGGAGGGGTGGAAATTGTTGTTTTTTCAAATGATTTGAGCACATTAAAAATATTATGGGGGGGGACTTTTCTGGTTGTACCACTACTGGACACAACATTCCCAGCAACATCTGCATCACATCCATTATGTTTCTTCCTGTCAGGCTCCCATAGGGGATCCAGTACATTATGATGATGATGATGATCATCATCATCATCATCATCATCATCATCATCATCACCACTGCCATCCTCCTCCTCCACATGTCTTTCCTCCTCAGCCTCACCGTGTGCAGTCTCACCCACATTTTCTGCATCTTCCAATCCCGCCTTGACCTCAGTCTCCACGCTGTCTGCCTCATCAGCATGACCGCCACCAGCACCCATGAGGGCACAGACTGGCCCCTCTCCTGCCGCTGTTTCTGGTACCCCATCATAATAGTGCTAGCATATGGGTAACTGTCAAAATGGCAACCCATGTGATGGCACTATTATCATGGGTGAATATGGAGGCAGGAGAGTACCGCGCCCATGAGTGGAGGTATATGGTGACCGGAAAGTAGGAATAGCAAGGCGAAGGGGAGGGTTGAGGAAGAGGGTTATTACCCTCTGGCATGCCTCCTCCACTGAGCCAGCCATGTGGTGTTGTGGGTGGGAAGGCTGGCTCTGATGGAGGAGGTCCAGGGTTAGAGGCTGGGGGGCAGTCAAATTTTGTTATTCCCATGGCTATGGGCCTTGAATTTTTTTTTAAATCCGGGCTGCACCCCCCCTTGACATGAACCCTCCTGGAGTTAATGATATATAGTCAGGGGATGCGGGAGGCAAAGCCCCCCATGAGGGGGGAAATGGGGGGCACAGCCCCCTGCATATCACCTAATTACTGTATGGCGATAATGCATTCATCCTTATAGCGATCTCCATTTGGCAATCACTATAATCACATGGAACCCTGTTTCCTGCTTGCTGGCACTGGTGCTGCTGCTACCTTTCTCATCTGGCATCTCATCTACCAGCATGGCTGCCACAGATGTAGCTGAAAAAAATTTTGAAACAGAAATGCTACCGCTGTGAACAACTTCACTACTCCCAGGAGCCTTGGGAGCCCCTGAGCCCAGAGAATATGCTGTGAAGTGCCTGCAGACATTGTTTGTTGAAGTGCAGTATTACTTTGCCCCACTGCTTTACAACTCTTCTTTCCTGACTCGCATGCTCACCTTCCTTTACCAGAGCTTTTCTTGTCAGTCATTATTGTGTAGTAATGGTACCATTTTTTTTAATTAGGACACAACAGGGATTACAATGACAGGGAGTAGTAATTCCACAAACAGTGACAATCAATTTTTGTTTTTATAAGGAAACACAGGGATTATAATGGGGGGAGGAACAGGACCAAGGACAGAACAATATTTATTTTTACTACAACACCAGTGATTGCAACAGGTTAGCAACAGAGACAGGACACATTATTACCTTATAGTATATGGTTTGGGCTTATTATGTATGGAATTTGTTGGCTGCTGAAATGTTGTTGTGCACATTCTAAATGTTGTTGTGCATGTTCTAAATGTTGTGCACATTCTCTCATTAATATTTATGATGTGTTCTGCTCCTCGCTTCCAAACATGGTGGTGCTAGTTAGCAAGCGGTTCACCAGGATGATTTGGACATCGACTGCTGTTGTCGGCTCCATGCTCTGCCCAAAGTGTAGTAACTTCACAGGTTTTTTTTTATACAAAGGGCTATGAAAATCTGAGGGAGTGTCAGGATGGCAACAGAACTGCACAGACAGACTTTGCAGCAAACAGAGCTACCGACACAAAGCGGAATGGCCAACACAAGGTATGAGACCTTGCCAAAGTTAAGAACTGCACCAACAAAGTTCACAGCTCACCAAGCTGCTGACTTTTCTTTCTTTAACCATATACTATAAAAAAATAAAGTTTGGGGTGCCATATACAGGAAACACATGCTCATTGTGTATGCCCCCCCCCATACTTTATTCCTTATATAGTATATGGGTGAGGGCTATTGTTAACTGATTTCATTTAAAAGACAGGCTTGTTGTACAATTGATGTGGCATCAGGATACTGTTGTACCATCCTGAGTACATCATCACGATGGTACAACAACTTAAAATGTCATCCCATGCCACAGTGTCCAAATCTAGCAGCGATCACTCGTTTCTTGCCAACCACTTTTGAAATCACTTAACAGTTAGCTGTGAGCAGAAATGGGCGATCACAATGGCAGCCATTGTTTTAAATAAAACTGATATTCCAGATCATAAAACATTTGTTCAGGACCAACAAAATAAGCAGACCATTAAAAAAACTGAAGCAGGAATACTTTCATCTAAATCTTAGTCAAATATATTTTAATATTATACACAGGGCTGAATATTCAAACTGCACCCAAAAAGTGTGCAATAGCAGGAGCAAGCACAAGTCCTTTGTGCCCATGCGCAATAGACGAGATATTCAAAAAAGGAGTAAGCCAAATTGCGCCAACAGCCAACTTCTGAATATTGCACAACCTGCGCCAACCCATAGTGCAACTAGGAAGGGGAAGCTGAGCAGATACGATGCACTATGGTGCAACAAAAGCTGCCCAGCTGAGCAGCCCAGAGGCGCCATAGTGCAAGCAGGGGGCCCCCCAGCAGCAGAGCAATGTAACTGCACAACCAGGAAGGGAGGTAGATAGGGGCCCACCACCCATGCCACAGATGGGCACAGGAACACACAGCAGAACTGACAATGCACCCCTACACCCTAAGCACAGCACAACTGGGGGAGGGCTGTAATATCCACCGACCCATGGGGACAAGCAAACAAAGCACAGCTGGGCCATGGTGCCCCAGCACACCCACTGGCAAGCTGAGACTGCCACACAAGGAGGGTGGACCACCCCAAGCCACACAGCCCCTTGCACAGCACACCCTGCACCAAGACCCAACACCCCCATGAGCAGTGACCACTACTGCAGGAAACCCCATGCATATCACCACCCCCACTGTCACACTGCAACCTCGTGTACCACAGAACCATACAAGCCAGACCCACCGTGAGCACCCAGCAGTGGGTGGCAGCACACGGCAATGCAACAACGGCAGACACAGTGCCAACACGCACAATCCCCCTGAGGCACAGCTGAGAGACCGAACATGTGTCGGCACAAGAGGTACCCCACACGGGAAAGGGCATTCCCCTGACACCACCACCATTGATACAGCACCCTGCACAGTTGACAAGTGTCACATCCCAACCCACCACGAGCCACAGCAGCCAGCACAGACAACCACAGTGGTGCATGGAAGCATGCAGCACACCAGATGCAACACAGTGCAGGGGCAAACACACACCCATACCCATGGGGACACTAACACAGGGACGCAGTAGTGTGGCAACCAAGCCCCCAGTGTGGGCCCATGAAAACTGTGCACACACAGCCTGCAGTCCTCCATGACACAGGGGTGACACCCACCCTGTGCATGAACTGTGGCCCTGTACGCCACCAGCATATGCCTGGAGCACAAGTCACAGACAGTGGTGCACAGCCCCTGCAACACACACAAGCCACAGCATGGAGGTGGGATAGCAACTGCAGAGGCCACAGTGTCACCCGAGGCAAACATGCACCACACCAGTGACAGGAGGCAACCCAGCATTGTGACAGTTACAGTGGATGACCTGCAGGGACAGTCACCACTGACAAGGCAGCAGACCTCGCAGGCCACAGACATGCAAGGGTGTCAGCTGCACAGGCCAAGGACGGGTTGACAGGGGCACAATGGACGCAGAGCATGCACCATGGACCACTGCACACAGTAATGCAATGCACAGGGAACAACACACACACACCACAGACACTGACTGATAGCCACTCCCACACCAGAGACACTTCCTCATGCACACACACACATACCCATGACTGAACCACCCCAGATGCCATGCACACCACTGCAACTGAGAACCTATAGCCAGCTGCAAATCAGAGACCACCACAGTATTCATATCAAAATATTTGTATTCAAAAACATATCAAAAATAACTATATACAACTATGTACAAACATGGGGGAGGGACAGGAACAAGGTGGGGGTGGGTAAGGCGAAGGGGTGAACATATGGGAGAGGGTAGGTGGGGTGTGAGGGTTGATCAAAGGGGGGTAGTTGCAGGCAGGTCATGCAGATGTCAGTGTCCAGCCTGGTCCTTCTCTGCCTGGGGCTGTTGCCTGGGCCACCTCCTCCTCCTCACCCCATGCTGCTGTAAGTCCCTCAATATGGAGAGGGACTCTTGCGCCACCTGCAGCAGCTCCTGGACAGCCTGCTGGATCCGCAGGAGTATCTGCACACCTAGGACAAGGGATCAGAGTCAATAGGTGTGACTGTCCATCCCCCTGCAGCCCACCAATTATGCATGGCATACAGCCATGTACCACGCTCCTGTGATGGTGTGCGCCCACCCACAGTGACCGTGTCCACAAGACATGCCCAACCAGGCAGCAACAGCCATGTGTACCACTGCACACACCCACCACCCATGTCCAGCACAGCACAACCAAGGCCATACAGTAGCGTGGCTTATGCGTTGTGCAGGTAGTGCTACAACGCATGTGCCCAGTGCATGCCATGGACCACCATTGATGCACTCCCAGACATGCAGTGCCACTGGACAGTGCTGACTGTCACATGTCACGTGCATGGCAGTGGTGTCCATGGATGGTGGCCATGCCCTGCTTCCCACCCTGTCACACAGCATGCAATAGCAATCATGGTGTCATGGCACTCACCCTCATTGGGATGTTGATGGCATTGGGGTTGGTCCCCGACATGCCCCTGTGCAGCATCCTACTCCCTCTGCTGCCGCTCCACCATCCGCCTCCACTCAGCCATGCCTGTGGGAGACAAAAGGAGAGAAACACATCAGTACAAACCCAAAGCAAATTTCCCCTGCCCCAATGTGTGTGCCCACCCACCCAGCCAGACCCACCCACCCCATACCCTGTAAACACCACCACAGCCAACCCTAGACCATCCCTCTCCTATGTGCTGGAACATAAGACAGTGTTACCCATATGGACCATACAAATGTGTAGACGTATCACCCACCTGGATGAGGTACCATGCCCCTCCTGGCACACGACCGCAGACATGCAAGTTGCTCCGGCTCCCTCCTTCTAAGGTCCCCATACCAGTGCCTGCACTGTTCCGCCGTTCTCCTGCGGCCAGTGGCCACCTCCAGGTTATTGGCCACCTCTTGTCAAACCTGGGTCCTGGCCCTGTCCAGTGCCTCCTCACCAAAGAGTGGGCCATAGTGTGGCTCCACAATGGCCACAAGGTTGGCCAGCTCAAGGGCACTCCACTGAGGGGCTCTGCTACATGCCATCTCTAACGCTATAGTAGGCAATATGGTGCTCTGCAGCGCGGCACCCCATGTGGAAGTGCTGCGCGGTACAGAGCTGCCATTCCCTATCCCGCTGTCACCGAACAGCATGAGAGAGGTGCAGCCATGCCGGACGTATAGCGCCAAGGGGGAAAAGGTTGGGCACAGGGTCATGGGTCTCTGGCGCAAGGCCATGCACAGCGCCATCAGATGTCTATGCATCTAGCGTGATTGGTTGCCTGTGTGCCATCACCACAGTGAACTATTGCGCAGTTGTGCCACAGTGCCATGTAGTGACCCTCACCATAGCGCCACTGGCACAATGGTGGCCATGCCCTGAATTGCCTACCAGGCACAGCACGTCATCAGCACAGCAGACGCCTGTGTAAGCTACCTTAGCATGTACAGTGTGGTGTACTATGCATGCCACAGAACTGCGCCATTGGCTCAGCAAGTTCAACACAATTGCGCAAAGCATAAAAGCACGATATTCAGCCGTCATATGCAAATCATCCGATCAGCCATGCAATGGCGCAGCAGCATGATCTGCATCTCATTAAAGTTGCTTCTCACTTAATTTGCATGGATTGCGCTATAAACCTGCGACACTGTTCCGCAGTGGCCATATTCGGTTACTGCAGTTTATTGGTGAGTTGCATGCTGTGTGGTGTTCTGGACTGTGGTATCAGGGACATGCTTTGTACTGCACAGTCACAGGTAACCACTGTCATCCATACAGGCTGAATAATGACCGAGCGAGGTCTGGATGAGGAGGACAACGATGGTGGGTGGAAGAGGAGGCCAATTTCACCAAGGCCAAGATGGAGGCACTCTTCGAGGCCTACCTGGATCAGGAGCCACTGCTCAGTGGATGGCGGGGCACCCCTCAGGCCCGTGCTGCTGCATGGGAGGGGGTGGCACGTGACGTCAACCTGCACGGCAGCCACCAGTGCTCCGTGCAGGAGTGTAAGAAGAAGATGGGTACCGACAGGAGGAGGGTGAAGGAGAAGATGGCTGCCATCAGGGCGGCACGTGCTGCAACAGGCAGGGGCCAGCTGGAGGTGGTGCAGCTGACACCAGCAGAGGACAGGCTCACTGCAAGCATGCAACACAGTGCCATTGAGGGCATTCCAGGAGGTGGCTTCCAGACAGGTGGTAGCCCATCACTGCATGGTACGTCATGGTCTGTAGGGGGGGAGAGTAGATCACATGCACTAATGTGACCTTACTTTCTGTTACAGATCCTCTGCATCTGCAGGGGTTAGCGGTGGAGGGCCTGTCCACTGCAGACAGTCATCTGGAGTTGGTGGAGGGACCATCCACCTCCGCAGGTAGCCGGTGAGCATTGTAACAGTGGGTCCGCCTCGCTGTCAACACTGATGTCGTTGAGACAGGTGTGGGGGAGGCCCTTCCTGTGTCTCAGCATTCTGGCATCAATGGATGCCAGCACGCTGTGGCTGTGGCTGTGGCACAGACCTGCACCAATGATGATGACACAATCGTTATGGGCAGTGACATGTGTGTGTCACGAAATGGACACACAGCAGGCCAGCTCACGCCCATGGACCTGGCTGGTTCCGATGTGTGTGCCAGCATGTCAGCACAGTCCCAGGCTGTGCCTGTCAGCACCAGTGGGGCAGCACCAGTGGCTGGTCAGGACAGTGGCACTGTTGAGGCCACAGTGGTGGAACAACCAATCCCTTGGGCACAGCAGGCAGAGGGGCAGCAGCAGCAGTCGTCCACCATTCAGGGTTCAGCGGTGGCATCTGTGCACCACTTGTGGACTTGCCCATACCTGGCCCTGGTGAGCAGCACCCACCCTCAAGGGGTGCTGAATATCAGGCCCTTCCATACCCTGAGGGACGGGATGCCGAGGTGGCAGACGACCTCTTTGACGAGCACACCTGCCTACTGCAGGCATCAGTACAGCAGCAGATGCGGCTTGCAACGTCCGTGGAGGCACTGTGTGTGGCTCTGGAGTGGGTCGAGGAGTGACACAGCAGGGACACCGATAGGATCCTGTCACAGACTGTCCAGTTGCGGGAGGATATGACCGCTGCCATTGACAGGCAAACACAGGCGTTGGTCGCTGTCATGGACACAATGGGCACACAGTCAGGTACCCATGTGTCGCTCACACTGCACAGTTCGCTATCCACTCCCCATTCCTGGCGTAGTGCGACATCCACCCCATCGACGCCGGGTTCAGCTATGGGCATCCTGAGCACTCCTGGTGCAGGTATGTCCGGTGTGCTGCAGACCCCTGTGTGGGCACGGTCACGTTCACGCAGTGGAACCCCTGGTGGTCCATTGGTGCCACCCCATGAGGCCCATGGTCAGCCTGCCAGTGCTGCTGTGTCTCAGCGGGGCCACCCACACATCCGAGGCAGATGTGGCACTGTGCCGCAAGACTGACCTGTTTCCCAGTGCGGGCACTGTCTGGTGCTGTCCTGTGTGCATTGTGTGTTTCGGTGGGCAGTGCACCAGTGGGTGCCCGGCCCTGCACGCAGACACACGGTCCACCTGCACACCCTCCCGACTGCTGTCCACAGGTACATGTGCATGATAATGCCTGCATTGCACTGTACACCAAAGTGCGATGGTGCCCAGCATCTGACACACACACACATAGACAGTCAGTGGACGTGGTGGCCTGTGGACTTGTGTGTTGCTAGTGTATGTGTTCCGGCTCTGTTTTGCACCTGACCCCTGTGCACTTTGTGCCTATTGTGTGTGCTTGTGTGTGTGTCCGTCCATGTGGCGTGTCACTGTTCACCCCTCCCAAGTTGTATATGTGTGTGCTTCTGTGCCCTGCCACATGCCTTGCCAGCATGCACCCCTGGTTTGTTTCCCTGTGTGTATGTGGGTTGTGCCCAAGGCACTGGTGGTTGCACATGGCCCCATGACTTACCTGTGTTGGCTGAAGTGCTCCTCTGTGATGGTGTCCCGGTGCAGCTGTGCCAGCCGGATCAGTCGGGGGTCCCGTTGGCCAAGGGGGAGCTGCCCATCCCCATCGTTACTGGTGTCACCGTCGTCCCCATCGCTGTCCCCCTCTTCAACCTGTACAGCTATCCCACAGTCTTTGGTCATGTTGTGCAGGATATAACAGGCCAGGAATATCCTACAGGCCTTTGAGGGGCTATACTGTAGGGCACCGCCAGAGGTGTCCAGACAATGGAAATGCACCTTCAGCATCCCAAACACCTGCTCAATGACGTTGCGTGTGGTGGCATGTGCCTCATTGAAGCGTTGCTGTGATGGGGTCATGGGCCGCTGGTAGGGTGTGAGCAGCCAGGGATGGAGTGGGTATCCACTCTCACCTGTGTGGAGATAATGGAGGTTAGTGTCTTGTTCAGGCTCAGACTGCCCCAAACCCTGTGGGCCACACCCATGGCACCTCTGGCTTACCCCCCCTTGCCCATGATTTGTCAGTTCTACATACATACTCACCCACTAGATGACCTGTGGGGATGTCCCTACTCTCGAATTGATGTCACAGTGCCGACTGATGCCAGAGGAAGGAATCATGTGCTCCCCCAGGGTGCGTGGCACAGACATTGATGATGCACCCACTGGCATCACACACTACCTGGCAGTTGACACTGGCATATCCCTTCCGATTCATGTAGGCGGCCTCATCGGGGCCAGGTGGTGTGCAGATGGCCACATGGGTGCAGTCTATTGCCCCTAGCATGCCAGGCATACATGCTACCCTGTGGAACTCCTGTATGTTTGCTGTGCGCTCCGCCGTGCTGCTGGGGAAATGGATGTACTCTGCAGCATGTGGCAGCAGTGCGCTGAGGAATTGGGTGAGGATGCGTGACGTGGCCAACTGTGTTATGCCTGTGGTATCCCCTGTTGGTCTCTGGAAGATACCGGTGGCGAGCAAGCACATGCAGGCTGTTACCTTTGTCTCCACTGACAGAGCATGACTCTGTCGTGTGGGTGCCTGCATCACATCACTGAACAGCTCACAGAGCCGCCTCAGTATTGCCCTGTTCAGGCAGTACTGGCCCACAATCTCAATATCTGTGTACAGCTCAAAGCTGGTGTGGGCTCGGTACTGCCTGTTGGGGTCATACCACTGACGGGCCCTTCCACGGCCACGTCCCCCTGCAGCATGCCTTCTCACCCCCCTCATTACGGCATCCATGTGGAAGGTGGTACTTTCCATGTTCCTGGCTTGTGTTCCCCCCCAGCTGATGTTGCTTTGTTCCCCCTGCTGTCCTGACTGCTACCTCCCCTGCACCGGGTACACCTACTGGCCTCTGCACTCTGTGGCCCCACACACCTTCCCTTGCCCCTCTTCTGTGTTGTGGTTTCCCTGGCCTGCCCTCTTTCTCCCTATTTCTCTGTGCCTGTCTCTGACACATGTGGCTTCCCTGTAGTTTTCTTGCGCCTCTTCCTTGCTCCTTTTTATTTTGGCTCATTTCCGCTATGGCACAACTTCCGCCAGCTCCACTGTTGTGCATTGCGCAAGTCTTTGAACATCGCACTGCACACTTTATGCATGGTTCCACCCCCTTCAGCTGGGCATGCCTTCATTATCATTGCGCTGTTGCTCAGCATGTTTTCAGTGGCGCAACTGCCTCCTGCTGAATATTGCAGAATGGCGCATTTTCTGACTTGCGCTGGTGCAACCCTATTGCGCATTGCGCACCCTTTTGAATATCCAGCCCATAGAGTTTACTATACACCGCATAAAATTAACCTTGTGAATTCTAATTATTATCAATGCCCTAGATGCAACTCAAACAATGCCACACTAGAACACTTGTTAATATTCTGTATTGAGTTAGACAGATACTAGCAAAAAAGTTTGGATACAATACACAAAACCACAACAATTAAACTGGAAAAAGCAAGTGAATATCTGCTATTAATGAATGGACAAGTAATCAAGGAGCATGCATTAGCCCAACAGAAACTAATGTGAATAGCGTTAATGCATGCATTTAAATGCATATTAATGAACTGGAAGAACTCTCTCCTTCCTGGTTATAAAACTTGTTTAAACTTGGTAGTAGACACCTATCCAATAGAGAAAGTCCATTATATATTGCAAAATAGAAGTGAAAGATTTGATATTATATGGTTATACTTTGGGTAATTATATTAAATCAAGAGATTTATTGACAAACCTGAATTAAATGAAATGACTTAGACTTACAGTTATAAGAAATTAAGAGAAAATACGGATTAAGGAATTAAATGCTCTGGCTACTTTCTAATTTCTTTTCATATTTAAACATTAAGATCTGTGGATATATGATTTGTATGTATTTGAGGACATGATTTTTGTATCTGAATGCTTTCTTTATCTTCAATAAAAAAATACGAAATGAATAAATAAAAAAAATTGAAGCAGATGTAAATACATTCACAAATTACCTGGCAGATGTGGGTGAGTCCAGGTCCATGCAAGAGATCCCAATATCTGAGCTGGATGAATTGCTGGCAGAATGTGTCTATAAAATAAATTGGATAGAAGAGAGTGAGTACAAACTCAGTACTCTCAGGGGAATAATAGGCAACATCGACCGACACCTGCTGTCATTAAATTACGAGCATTCTGTGTTTCATAGATATACCACTGCTTTTAAAGTGACATGAGCCACTCTCCCTGCAAAACAAAAATACCCGAAAAATGTGGGAAAGGGCAATAAGCCACACAGAGCAGATGTTTGTCACCGACAGACATCATCAGACTGCGTGAAACTGGCACCCTAGGAATGCACAACCCCTCTTCACTACTGAACATGATTTTTTAAAATAACGGATTGTACTTTGCTCTGAGAACAGTAGAGCAATGCAGTTTGTGATGGGGTGACCTCTCATTGATAACTGATACTGAAGGACATGAATTTACAGAGTATAATGAGAGGCAGATAAAAACTCAGGCCAGAGAGAATCCAAAAGATATTAGATCTGTCAAACCATTGATGTACAGTAATTCAAGCAACCCAAATGGAGATCTGATCCAGGCATATAAAAAATATGCTTCTCAACGATCACACAAAATGCTATCCCCTGACTTGCCCTTTTATCTGGTTGCAAATATTAATTTATAAGCCGAGAATGTCATTGTGGTACAGAACAATGAGTTTGGGGGAGAACAAAATGTGTAACATGATACAGGCCATAAAAACTACATCTGGCTTGCCAGCTGAAAAAAAGGATCATGGACTATTCCACACACAAGACTGCAATACAGTGTTTGGTGGATAATGAGGTCCCCCCTACAGAGGTACAACAAGTACCTGGTCACTGAAGTCTTCAGTTTAGTAACACTTATAGCCACATGTCCAAGGCTATACAGAAGATAAACTTTTTCTTCTTTACTGGCCAGACATCTGAGGCAACACAGGAACCCTCCTGTTCTACTTCCTCAGCACTGTGCCAGTTCAACCAAAATCAGCTGCAGCAGACATTGTAAAAAAAAAAAAAAACTCTAAGCGACCTTACCAACTTCAACCTATTTGGTGATAACTGCCTCTTTCAACATGGAGTCAATGTGTACATCAATAACTACTTTGGAAAAACAAAGAAAAAGAGAGTCACTGTGACAGAGGACTCCTCATCAAATGATGACTAATACAAGGTAAGTTACTTAAGCACCCAACCTTTGGCACACATTTTAAGCACCCACAGAAAAAAATGTTTTTTGTTTCTTTTGGCTCCCTTTTCTGTCAGGTGCCTGCCAGTTTGGTTTCCAGTAGGCCCTCCTTCTAACCGCACTGCTCATTAAACTCAATTGAATGAAGCACCATCATGAGACTTTGCCACTGCATGTCAGATGACATGGCCCAATGACTCGACACCAACCATTTCTCCTGTTACATCTATTTTGTGTGTGTGTGTGTGTGTGTGTGTTCACAAATTATTTAGATAGTAATTAGTTATAAAGGTAAATCATTGTGTTGTGTGGCGTTATTTAAGCACTGAAATAAACAGTTAACAAAGATGACTGGCCATCTCCTCATTTCTGTATGTAAGGTAAGGGTATGGTATGTGGGGGGACAGCATGAAGTGTATCACAGAAATGGTGTATTTATTGATGTTTACAAAACTTGTTCAACCTAAAAAATAATACTTGTTGCCCTATACACTGTACAAGACAATGTACTGGCAACAGTTAAGAACAATACTTTGTACACTTCTCAAGGTTGCCATGACAACTATAGACCTCTCGAACTGTGCTTTCAAGGTCTATCTGGTTGTCATGGCAACCTCCTGAAGTGTACACAGAGTTGCTGTTAATTGTTGCCCATATATTATCCTCTATTTTGTTTTACAGGACAGGACAGAAATTACAGGAATAGGATTTTACAAGTTACAACAGTATCAGAAGACAGAACAAATATGACAGCATAGGTATTGGACTATTTGTTTAGTAACACAGCACAGAGATTAACAAGTTAACAACAAGAGGGGCAAACAAGACAGAACTCAGTTTGAAACAGCACAGCAAGAAAGGGGTATCAACAACACACTGATAGGACAATTTTCTTTAAACAGTCATGGATTAACAGCAGGGGTAAGTGACAGAAGAGCAAATATTTGTATGGCTAACACAAAGTGATTTGTAAGCATTACCCATGACAGAGTGTGGTTCTACTAGAGAATTAATCCACACCTGTGGAGGGGATTGGGGCACACGGCAGCAGGCTGAGTGCCTCCAACCACCCAGGTGTGGATTAATTCTCTAGTAGAACCACACTCTGTCATAGGTTAATGCACTTGTAACATGGCAAGTGGGAGCCCTAAACATGAAACGGGAGCATAGAACTTCTGCTCCTTATTCATGGCTCACGTTTGGCATGTTACAAGACAGATGGACATATACAGTGGCTCGGTGACCAGGAAAATCTCTGTTGTATTCTCAGGTACTTGTGAGGGCAATGCTGCTCCAAGCTGGGAATTAGTACTCTCCATGTGCCTGTCACTGAGTGGGTCTCTTACAGCTTTCTACCATGCTGTTCTGTGGTGCTCTGTGTCTTGGTCACTCGCTCTCCCTCCAGCAGATGCCCCGATAGCAGTGTCCCTGACCGCATGCTGCCATGCTGCTGTGCCCGAACAAAGTGTGCACTGAGGATTTCCAACACTCTACTAGCTGCAGCATGAGCAGGTACACCGACATGGAGGTTTGTAATATGCAGTTGTGAGGAAGGGAGGTTTGGGATACTCAACACACTGTTGTGAGGAAGGGAGGTTCAGGATACTTGGCACAGTGTTGTGAGGAGGAGATGTACACTGGTGGGATGGGACATGCAGCCATGAAGCGGCAGCAGGAACTGAATGTATGGCTCTCCCACTGGTCGCTCGCTGTCTGTCCACTCCCTGTCTCTGAGTGATCAATGGATCTCACTCCATCAGTGTCTCGAGTGAGCGAGCCACTGCCCTGAATGGCACACAGAGAGATGTATGGAAACTGGGAGGTTTTGGTGCAATGATTTGGGGGGTTAACATAGAAACATAGAAACATAGAAGTTGACAGCAGATAAGGACCGCAAGGCCCATCCAGTCTGCACATTTATTTTTCTACCTTATAAATGTGCCATCGGCCTTTGCTCTGTCAGTGGCCTATCTATTCATACTCATCTGTATTACTCCCTTATGCCTATCCCATGCCTGTTTGAAGCCCTGCACTATATTCATAGCCACCACTTTTTGAGGTAGGCCGTTCCATGCATCCACCACCCTTTCTGTGAAAAAGAATTTCTTCACATTCCCCCTTAATCGGCCTCCCTCTAATCTCATGCTGTGTCCTCTTGTCCTGTTAGTTTTCTTATATTTAAACATGTTAGACTCTTTCACCTTGTTAATGCCCTTAAGGTGTTTGAATGCCTCGATCATATCACCTCTCTCCCTCCTTTGCTCAAGGGTATACATTTTGAGTTCCGTTAATCTGTCCTCATATGTCTTCTGATGCAGTCCCTGCACCATTTTGGTTGCCCTTCTCTGGACTGCCTCAATTTGGTTAATGTCCTTGTGAAGGTGTGGCCTCCAGTACTGCATGCAGTACTCCAGATGGGGCCTAACCAGTGTCTTGTAAAGAGGGATTATTACCTCCCTCTTACGACTTGTGATACCCCTACTAATACACCCTAACATCCCCCTAGCCTTACCTACTGCTTTAGAGGTCTGCTTGGATGATTTCAGGTCATCGGTGATGAAGATGCCCAAGTCTCTTTCTTCGTGACTGCCAGCAACTCCCCTCCCAGCCTATAGGTGGCTTCAGAGTTTCTCTTCCCTATGTGCATGATCTTGCACTTCTTTGCATTAAATCCCAGTTTCCACTCTTCTGACCATTTTGCTAGTTTATCCAGATCTCTTCTCATTCTGACCACCCCATCTGGACCATCTACTCTGTTGCAGATCTTGGTGTCATCTGCAAACAGACAAGCCTTACCCTCTAGTCCATCTGCAATGTCACTAATGAAGATATTAAAGAGGACTGGCCCCAGGACTGATCCCTGAGGTACCCCACTTGTGACTTGCATCTCTTCTGACTGTATACCATTTACCACCACTCTCTGTTTTCTGCCCGTCAACAGGTTTGCCACCCAGTTGACCAACTTCGCCCCCCGAGCCTACCCAGCTTATTTATCAATCTTCTATGTGGAACAGTGTTGAAAGCTTTGCTGAAGTCAAGGTAGGTGACATCAACTGCTCCACCTTGGTCCACCACTCTAGTTACCCAGTCAAAGAAATCTATAAGATTAGTTTGACAGGACCTTCCTTTTGTAAACCCATGCTGTCTTGGATCCTGTGCCCCTATTGATTCCAGGTGTTGCAGTATTCTTTCCTTAAGAAGTGCCTCCATAATGTTGACCACTACTGAGGTAAGACTGACTGGTCTGTAGCTCCCTGCCTCCTCCCTGCTACCACTCTTGTGGAGCAGGATGACATGAGTGACTCTCCAGTCTTCTGGGACCTCTCCTGTGCTCAGTGACTCACAAAACAGTTATGCTAATGGCTCTGCTAGTTCCACCCTTAGCTCCTTAAGTACCCTGGGATGTATGCCATCAGGTCCCATTGCCTTGTCCACCCTGAGCTTAGCGAGCTCTTGTAGGACCCTTTCTTTTGTGAAGGAAGTAGTGCTCACCTCCCTCCCCCCTGTGTCCATGGTGCTGAGCTGTGGGCCCTGCCCTACCTTCTCTTCAGTAAATACTGAGCAAAAGTATCTATTTAGGATAGATGCTTTTACATGGTCCTCCTCTTCATATGCCCCCTTTTCTCCTTTGAGCTTAGCAATACCCCCTCTGGACTTTCTTCTTTCACTAATGTATCTATAGAAAGTCTTGTCAAATTCTTTTACTGTTCGTGCTAGTGTTTCCTCATTTTGGGATTGTGCCTGCCTTACTGCCTTTCCTGCTTCCCTTAGGGCAGTTTGGTATGCCTCCCTATCTTCATCCAGCAGTGTTCCCTTATATTTCCTGAAGGCCGGACTTTTGGCTCTGACCTTTTCTGCTACTGTATTTGAGAACCAAAGTGGTATCCTTCTTCTTTTGCACTTCCTTTTCTGTCTAACACAATGGGATGTTGCTTCAAGTATTGCATCCTTAATGCTTGCCCACTTTGCCTGTACCCCCTCACCTATGTTTCTTTTTGCCAGGGCTAGCTTAACTCTGTTGGCCATCTTATCAAAGTCAGCTCCTCTGAAGTCCCATATTTTTGCCTTGGAATGGGATGATTTAGATGTAGTGGCCAAATTGAACCATACCGTGTGATGGTCTCTGGCCCCCAGGTGACCTTCTACCTGGAGATCTGTGATCCCTTCCCTGTTAGTCAGTACTAGATCTAGGATAGCCCTGTCTCTTGTGGGTTGTTGTACCAGTTGTTTGAGGCCCTCCCCCTGCACGGAACCCACCATGTGTCTAGTTCTGGCAGATGTTCCTGCTGGTATTGCCCAATCTGTATCCGGTATCTTGAAGTCTCCCATTATCAGAACCTCCCCTTTAGCTGTCATGTTTTGTATATCTTCTAACAGTAATGTGTCTATGTCCTCCCCCTGGTCTGGGGGCCTGTAGACAACCCCAGTTCTTATGGCTGTTCCATTTCCTGTTTCCAGGGTGACCCACAGTTCTTCTGGCTCCTTATGTGTATTCTAATTTCTGTAGCTTTGATATTTTCATTGACATACAGGGCCACTCCACCCCCCCCTTTTGCCTCGGTCCCTTCTGAACAGTACATAGCCAGGTACTGAAGTCTCCCAAGTGTGGTTACTGGTAAACCACATCTCACTAATTGCTACAATGTCCAGTTTAGCCTCTGACATTATTGCCTGCAGGTCTGGGATCTTATTTCCCAGGCTGTGAGCATTTGTGTACATTATTTTCCATTGGCCAGTTTTCAGTGTGTTAGTTGTTGGGTGAGGTTTGGCATTTCCTCTGTGTGTCGTATTGGGAGACGGACCTTTTTTCTTACCTGGTGATGCAAATGAACTGAAAACATGCTGAATCCCTGTTTGACCACTAGCTGAGGGGGGAGGGGTGTTCTTCCCATTCGATGTATGGGGTGCTGCACCCTTCTTCCCATTTGCTAGTTTAAATATTCTGCAAAGATGTCAAACTTCTGCCCCAATGCACTGACTCCCTCCTTAATCAGATGCAGTCCATCAAATTTAAAGAACTTTCACTCCCAGAACTGTTGCCAGTTCCCTACAAATCTGTGTCCTTTTTCCTGGCACCAGCCCTTGAGCCACATGTTTAGCTCCCCTATCTCCCCTTCTCTGACCTTCCATCCATCTGCCCCCTCTTCCAGACTGGCAGGATCTCAGAGAAGCAGATGTCAGATGAAATGGATGATAGTTTGTCACCCAGCCTGGTCAGGTGTTCTTTGGTCTCCACAACTGACCAACAGGCGAGATCATTAGTCCCTATGTGTACCAGAACGTCAATGTTTTCTCCTGCTTTGTGAACAATTTTATCAATGTGGTCAGTGTTTCTCCATGCTGATGTACCTGGGAGACATCTGACCATTACCCCTGGCTGGAGATGGGTATCAACTCCCCGAATCATGGAGTCTCCTCTGATCTGAAGTTTTTGGGATTTCCTTTTTACTTTTTTTGTTTTGGTTCCTGATTTGGGTGAGTTTTGTTGTGCTTGCTCCTGTGCTGCAGTGTCCTGCTCTGCAGTGTCCTCTGCCCCTTTGTTTGATTTCAGAGATAGAGGCAGATACCTGTTTGTAGTGTTTATATGGTTTTTGGAGGTAATATGTTGGAGAGCACAGAGTGATGAGGCACCCAATTTGCCCCTCCTAACCACCTGCCAACCTCCTGGACCAACTACCCTCTGCAGTCGAGGTTCTTCTGTTGGATGTTGGGGAAATGGCGGGTGGTTCTTATAATGTATTTCCTCTTGAAAATGAAATTTGAGGTGCGCAATATCTGCCCATGCTGCCCAGAGCTGAGCCCTAAAATCTCCAATGGCCCAGTATGTATGACAGTATCCTAACTCCTGTAAGACTGTCCTTCTGAAAAGTGTTCCACAGTACCTGCAGTTAATGATATCCATTCCAGATAAGTTGCTGGGTTTATAACCTGGTCAGAGTAATTAGAGGGAAGAAAATGCAAGTAATGGTTTGATTTTGTGTTTTGTTTTCGTATAACTTGTTATAACAAGTTAAATTACTAGTGCCCCTGTAAATGAGCTCACCTTGTGGATGCCCCACTGATCCGCCCCTTCCTGCTTTGCCACAGGAAATGTCACAACTGTGGTACCCTGTAAAAGGAGTGTAGTGTGGGGTGGTTGGGGATGGGGTGGGTGGCTGGGCCCTTCCCCTTCTGAAAAAGAATAACCACAGATGAAAGAACGAGGAGGTAAGAGCAGAAACAATCAGTCAACAACAAATGCAGTAATCCTGAAAGCTTATCCTAATGTTAGATAAAACTGTAAAACCTGTAAAGCACCACCTGTAATAATTTCAGAGAAGATATACCCTATAAGAAACACTTTGCTACAGAGAAAAATAAAGAAGTAACAGAAGATATACCTTGCAAAAGACAATTTGAATCAGAAGATTTCAGCAGTAATCTGTTAGCACACACCTGTAGGCATACCTTGTGATAATGCAGAAGAAGGTATACCAGCAACAACAATTTGAATCAATGAAATGTTAGCAACAAACAGTAGCAATCCCTGTGAGTACAAAATAAAAATAACAACACACAGTAAATCTGCTTAGCTAAAAGAAGTCTTAATCCTTTTTCCTTGCTCTGGTAAGGTTCTCTGCTCTGTTCTTTCAAGCAATCTTAGAAGGAAAGAGCTCAGGTGAAGCTAGGTGCCCTGGCCAGCAAACCAAGTACAAAACCATAGTAGAGTATGTATTGGTTACAGGAAGAGAAAGACAGACACACAGCAAGACACACTGATACCAAGAAAGAAGATGTCCTGCGAACTTCAGTATTGTGCTCAGTGTATGTATGTGTGTCTCTCTGTCTCTCTCTTTTGGTGCAACTCATTGAACCACACTTTGCTGTGTCTCTCTTTCCCTCAATGCATTCTGCAGCTTTGCTGGTTGGGACACTACTGCGCTGGGTCCCTGGAGGTCTGCGGGGTGGGTAGGTGGGAAGGGACACAACGACGTGGGGAAAATAATTACAATGTTGTAATGGGGAATACCGCAGACACAGATTGGGAAGACCTGGGAGGGAAACTACTTGTAAGGGGAATACCACACACACAGATCGGGATGAACTGAGAGGGGAACTAGTTGTAACATGGCTAGGAACAAGGCACACAGACAACAGTGGCTGGTATGGGTACTGCAGGAGCAACCATGGATTAATTTAGATTTAATCCATGGTCAGCTGCTCCCTTTGCACCAATCTGGGGCTTCCCTTGTTCTTAGCCATGGTACAACTGCCCTTAGTGGGTACCATCACTGGTTATTGCTTATCATTCATCAGTCAGTCGCTATTTTTTCGATGGTATGATATCTCCTTCCATAATCACTTACTCTGTATGCTTTCAGCCTTTAGTTGACTACTACTTCATCTAACTGAGGATCAGGATGGATGTAAGATGGAAAAAAATGACACTGCAGCCATTTAATCCAGGGCTTACATTCTATCATTCTTGTAAGGGTTCTACTAAATCCTCTATTCATTACATGGAATGAACTATGCCAAAACTTACTGCAGCTCTCCCATCAGTTGAATATCCCCTTTGCTTCATCTGAATAATACATAAAAAAATAATCCAAAGCTGCTACACCTCCGGCCGTCCCTGTTTCAGTCTCACCCCCACCTCACTGGACACATCAAAGGCGCTAATTCTTCAAGTCCATATTTCTATGTCTGCTTGGAAACTAAAGTATTGTCTATAGAGCTTCTTCTTCCTGACCATTGCTTGCTGGGTCTAGCATTAACCCCTTCACCCTGTGTTGCCCATGCCTGTGATCCATTAATCCTGGTCCATCCATGCCTGTTTCTGTGCTTCTGATGGCTAGCCAGCCAGATCAACATCCTTTACTACCTCATCCTCAGCAGCTCCACTGGGACCTCTTCCACTCAAACCACTGGATCCTGTTCTCCAGCCCGTTACTAGACTATTGCCTGCAGTTCCATCACGTAACCCTCCTGGCTCATTACCATGCCTTCTGCTTGTCCAAATCACCTATTTCCTAATCATCTTAGGAAGAGCATAATCAAAGAAAAGGACATCAGCTCGGCAGCCCTTTTTTATGTCATCCCACAACACCATTGAAAAACAAAGTTATCTCCTGCGGTAATGCTAAATCATACTAAAAGCAAAGAATCCCCATCTGTTGGAGGAACCCATCATGTAAGAGTTCATTCTACATTCTATATCGAAATGTATTTTGTGAAGTTCTTTCTTCTGAATGCAAAGAATGTATGTCTTATTTCTGCTTAATAATTTAATAAGAAATCTATTATGCTGGCAACCACTTGTATGACTACCATAAGGCTTTTTATGTGAAAGCTGCAGAAATTATATCACATCATATATATATATATATATATGTATATATATATATATATATATATACACACACACACACACATATATATACTTTTAATGAATATTATCCTTTCTGCAACATACTGCACATCTGCAGTCCTGCAGTCATTATGGCGATTCAATTCAAATTCTCTCTGTCACCATAAACCTCATCTTACATTGTGTGGTCCTAGAAAATGACATACATTCCATCTGTCCTCACTGGTGAACATTGCCTGGACCCACCTCCATTGTGGTTCACCACCCTTTTGACCTTCCTACTTCAGGGTGTAACCGAATGAGTCTTTTCATGGAAACATAGAAGATGCTGGAAGAACTGGACCAGCAGACCCATCCAGTCTGCCCTATTTTCCCTGCCAGTTACTACATCTGGATCCTATTTGGTCGTCAGTATTCTACCTTCCTCCCTTTCATCTACTTATTATGCCCATGTGCATATGCCGCACATGCTTGATGTTCCCCACTCTCTTCACCCCACCACCTCTTCTGGCAGGCTGTTCCAGACATCCACCACTCCTTCTGTGAAGAAGTAATTCTTCACCTCCCCCTTAAATGCTCCCCCTCAAGCTTCATTGCATGACTCCTTGTTCCTGTACTCCTACTCCTCTTAAAGAGACTCCCCTTCTGCACTTTGTTCACCCCTGTTAGGTACTTATAAGTCCCAGTCATGTCTCCACTTGCATTCCTCTCCTCCAGAGAGTACATGCTGAGCTCCCACAGCAACCCCTGCACCATTTTGGTAGCCCTCTTCTGGACTGCATATACCCTATCAGTGTCCTTGTGGAGGTGCGGCCTCCAGAACTAGACACAGTACTCTAAGTGGGGTCTCACTAGTGAGTTTTCCTTTCAGTCCATATGCCTGCAGGAACCTGATGTTGGCTTTTTGTTTCCATAAATGTTTTTCTGCTCCCTGGCAGGCTGGGTGACTGTACCAGCCTGTCCTGTGAGCACTGGACATTCCAATCCCTGCATGCCAATTCTGGGAACAGATGGGCCATTAGTTCTGTCTCAGGGAAGACTTCATGTAGCCCATCCTACATATTTTTCACCTGTTTTCTCACCTGGGACCTGTGGGTGGGCAGTGGACATGATATCTGAGCTACACATCCATGGTGGTGGCCTTGGTGTCAGAACATGGAATCCCTTCCCTTGCATGGTGGCATCAGGTGTGCTGGCATCCAGCCACCACTGGGTACCAGGTAAGCAGTGTGCCACACTAACCCCCCCTCCAAGGAAGGAGAGCTGTCCTAGGGATGCTCAATCCTTCCTCTCCTCACCAGCCCCCGAGCAACCCAAGTCCATTCCCGACCCTGGGTCACTGGCATGGCAGGAGGAAAGGCCCCCAGCACATCAGCCCTCCATGCCTTTGGGCCGGCTTCTGATGTTGACTATTAACAATTTCAATGATGTTTAAACCCTTCTGGACAAGGAATTATCAAAAGAATATATATTTTTCCCTTTTCGATCTCCACCTTTTCCTGCTGTTGTATAAGCCTCATTGGCATAGTCACTCATACATTTTCTGGAAAGAAATGTCATTATTGATGTGTGTGTTCAACATGATTTCTTTATCCCAAGTATCATTTCCATGATGTCATCCAAAGATTATTCCTTAACCTACTCCAGCATTACCACTAAATACATTAAGTTTCTCAGACAAGGGGCTTAACTTGCTGAAGTAGACATAATAGATGTCTTCAAACTAATGCCCATTTACTTTTTGCTTTGGCATGCTTATTGCATTTGTTGGAAGGAACAATTTTGTTTTGCTGTTCATTTAGCTTTTGGATGCAGTAGAAACCCCAAGCTTTTCGATCTCCTCTCCATAGCTTTATACTGGATCCTACTCAATCATTACAGGCAGCCTTGTGTGATTCATTTACTGGATGACTTTCTTCATATTGATCTGGCATCATCTTCTCCAGCCACTGGTTTTACTTGTTTTACAGAGTTATTCTTATTTTTGGGAATATTACTTTTCCTGGATGAAACCATTGGTATGTTTCTTTGCCTCAGACTTCTTGGCATTGAACTAGACACCCTCAAAATGCAAGCATGCTTGCTGCTCAATATATTGTACCACATAACCCAATTTGGTTTTGCTCTTTTATTCCTGCAAATCCTGCACTAATCATTAGTTACTGTCCCTACTGAGATACCTCAGTCTTACTATGTGCATTATTCTTCCTGAACATTCATTTATTTCATACTTATTAAATGCAGCATCTTCAGTATCATCCTTGGATCATCACAGCAATATATCATTCTTCTGCTGCTAGGTTCAACTTGAAAATGTGGTTTCTTTTATTGTCCTGCTGAATAACATTTTTTAATAAGGATTATTTACCCCACTCCCATCTTGAAGTATTTTTTTTTAGTTTATTGTTCTAGGAATTACTACCTTTGAGCCAATGGCTCTTTTACAAAGGTTTCACGTCAATTAGGTACAGAACAAAAAGGTTACATAGATAACTCAACAATTTGTGTTGTGTCAATAGCAAGAAAACATAGACAATAAATATCAATCAATTGTGCAAAGGACATGAAATACCAATAATCACAGTATCATAACAAAAAAGAAATCAAGCCAGTTTAGGGAAAAATCAAATAGGGAAAAAGTCCAGACAGAGAGGGTAAGAGAAAGGTGAGGGGAGCAGACAATAGCAAGAGAAAAGTTTCTCTAACATGCCTTTGTCAAGTATTGGACCAGGGTGGGTAAATGATAGATAAGAGATTTAATCAGGGCAATCACAGGAGCTGGAGGTGGCGAGGTTAGAGTAAAGCCTAGATTTGAAAGCACCTAGAGAGGTGGAGGCAGTAATAGGAGTACTGAGGGCATTTAGCCAGCAGGGGGCACGATAGGCAAATGATCTTTGACCCTGAGTAGTCCGGCATCGGGGGACTTGGAGAGGCTGATGTTCTGAGCTTCTGGTAAAACGGATACTAGTCTTCGAGCATAACAGGTCTTGGATACAAGGTGGAGTGAGGCCCAAGGTGGATTTTTTCACCATCAGGCAGGTAAGGTACTTTAGCCGGTCTGAGAGTTGCAACCAACCTGTATCAGCGTAGAGTTCACATATGTGAGTAAGTCGATGTGCACCAGTGTGAGCAGCTCACAGGCCTTGTTTAGGGATGTTGTAATGCTACTAAGTAGTAGTAGTGGCAGACCCATAGATAATTAAGCCATAGTCAACGATTGAGATGATAGAGGATTGAATGGCAGTCCTCAGTGCAGATTGGGTAAGGAGCTGTCGGTTCCGATACGGATCCCAATTCGCTGATTAATAGTTTTCGCTGTACTATCAATATGAGTTGCAAAGGTTAGGTCTTGATCAAAGATGATTCCAAGATATTTGAAAATTGGCACTTGTTCAAGGGTATCTCCCAGGTACGTATTAATGGTGAGTGGTACTTGCCGTTTCTTGTTTTGCGGTCTAGAGAAGAGCATGGATTTAGTTTTTTTGTGGTTTAGAACCAGCTTACGTTCAAGGAACCACATCTCGACCTTGGAAAAGCATGCTGAAGGCTAAAGGCGTGAGGGTTCGGATCTTATGAGTGGAAAGAATCAAGGCATCGTCGGCATAGGATTATTTGTTCAGGGCAGGATTTGGGGAGGGAGTTTGGGAAAAGGCTGAAAAGGAGAGAGCCCAAGATGGATCCTGAGGAACTCCTGAGAGAACCGGTTTGAGTCTGAGAGAACTCCAGCTATTTTACAGATTGAGAGCGCTGAGCGAGGTAACTTTTTACCCAGTCACCAGGACCCTGAGAGAGCCCAAGAGACAGTAGTTGTTTGATGAGTAGGCCATGGTGTACCGTATCAAACTCCTTAGTTAGATCAATGTAAACAGCTCCAGTTAGGTTTCCTTTGTCCATGGCATTGTGGATTGCTCCTGAGAATTCAAGTAGGGCAGTCGATGTGCTGTGCCCTTTCCTGAATCCATGTTGCTGAGCGCAGAGGATGTTATGCTTTTCCAGATAGTCTGTAAGTTGGTCCGCCACCATGCGTTCAAGGGTCTTTGAGAGGGGTGGTAGTATTGATATAGGTCGATAGTTACCAGGCAGTGACTTATCACCACTTTTGTGCACAGGAGTGACAATTGCAGCCTTCCATTTACTAGGGAATTGGCTGTAGCAGAGGGAGATTGAAAATTTTGGTGAGGGGAGCAGCACTTCCTCCAGAGTGTGAGGACAAAGTTTAAGGTCAATAGGTGTCGCTGCTTGCTCAGGACTTAGAAATGGCCTTCTTTACATATTTATAGACTTCATGTGCCTTGACTATTTTGAAATGGAAGGGTGGTTTGGTTGGAGAGGCAGTAATAGATGTAGAAATTGGAGAGTCAGCATCAGTGAAGAAATCAGATGAGAGGACACCACTAAGGTCTGTGAAGGTTTCATTTAGGGTGTTTGCAATGACCATGGGGTCTAATGTAGTGGTTCCATCCACATTCATTATTGTAGGAGAGGACTTGGACTGCTTACCTGTGATATTTCTTATATTGTTCCAGAAGGATTTCCCTTCATCCCAGGAGTTGGAGAGGGCATTCTTGAAGTAGGAGCTCTTCATCAAATGGATCTGTTTAGTACAGTGGTTGTGAGCCTGTTTATAATTTTGAATGTCCGTCAGAGAGTCTGTAGCTCGTGCAGTAGCCCAAAGGTGGTCCCTACCTTTGAGTTGTGCCAATAGCTTTGCTGTGAGCCAGGGATTTGAGAGTGCTTTGATTTTGCGCTTTTTTCCTGGTGCATAGGTGTCACAGGCAGCATTGAAAGTAGTAATAAAGTAATCAAGGGCTAAGTCAGCATCTTGAGTATTGTAAATCATGGACCAGTCTTTCTACCTAAGACAGGCCTTGAGATGAGTAAGGTTGCCATAAGGTAGAACTCTGCTAGAGATGTTTTTTGGAGGCGGCTTTTGAAACTTATTTGTCCAGGTACATATTATAGGAGAGTGATCGCTGAGAGAGTCAGGGAGAACAACTACATTATTTATACGGGCAGGGTGGCTGGTAAGGATCCAGTCTATGATGCTGCTAGTCCCTGATTTGTAGTTTTTCCTGGTAGGGGAGTTAACCACCTGGGTTAAGTTTGCTGCTAGGATAGCATCTTTGTTTGACCCTCCATCAGGTGCAAGCCAATTGATATTAAAGTCACCAAGGAGAAGGAGCTCGATGTCAGAAGGTTGTGATCTTATAAATTCGAGGACAGTTTGGAGGCCGGACTCAGGATCTTTAGGTGGGATATAGACAGCAGCAATCGTGAGGACTTTGTTTTGGGCACCAAGGAGTAACTTGATAAGAAGGAGTTGCACTGAGGTTTCTGTGGTGGTGTACGTACCAGGGAGACAGGTGAGGTAGTCCTTTATGTAGATTGCACACCCACCACCCCTTTTCGAAGTCCTATCCAGTCTGAATATCTTGTAGCCTTGTAGAGATATGGCATGGTCGGGAGTGTTAGGTGTCAGCCAAGTTTCAACGATGGCAAGGATATCGGGGTTGTGTTGGCTGGCAAAGATTTGAAGGGAGGCCAGTTTTGGGAGGAGACTGCAGATATTTACAGTGGCAATTTTGAGACCCCCCCTCCATTTTGGCAGGCTTTGTTGTACTGTAGGAGACAGGGCCAGGATTTAGGTGGACACTTCCTGATATCAAGAGGAGGAGGAGCAGGAGTTTAAGAGACAATTGCCGTACTTCGTAGTCAATAGAATTACACCTCTGCAGCTTGTGTGACTTAGACCAGTGCAGGCGTCTAGGGTCCCAGAGCAAGGTAGTGGATAGAAACAGAGGACGATATGCCCATTTTTCCTCATCGTGACTCATCATTTGCAACCAGTCCTTTGCTGAAAGGTACCCTTGGTGAGAGTAGAGGGAGATTGCTATCATACCAGATAAGAGATAGCTGGCATGGATGTACGGAGTAAAGGGTGGAGAGGGATAGGAGGAGTTTGGAAGATAGCATAGAGCAGGAAAGAGGGAGAGGGTTAGAAGAGACAGAAGAAGGTGGCTGTGGAGAGGCATTACAGAGAGGAGAGGAACAAGGATGTGAGACTGAAGAAGTGGTGGAGTGCAGAAAACATAAGAAAAAAAAAAAAGAAAGAAAATCAGAGAATACTGGAGTACAGGGATTTGTGAAGCCAGCAATTACAACCCGAGAAGCTAGCAGGAAAAAAGCAGGAGGTGGGGAGTGGTTTAGCTAGGGGACAGGATAGGACGCAAGAAACAAGGGCGGGTATTAGGAGCAGGAGGCGGAGACGTACAGACTATTTAATAAAGGTGGGGGGGAGCGGGGTCGGGCGTAAAATTTCAGCACAGAGCAGTGCAAGTCAATGGGCTCCGAGCCCAGCAAAGCACCAAAATCAGGCACACCAATCAGGAGGCAGGGTCTGAACCGGAGGCCAATCAGTGTTCTGCTCAAAGTGCGGTCGGCCAATAGCAGCCGATCAGAGCTTCCCCAACCAGAGGCTATCCTTATCCGACTTTCGGTGGTCAAAAAGTGGCTGGAGGAGGCATCGGGGGTGGCTTGGAGATTCCAGGGCACCATAGACCGTGCCTATGAGGCACACGGCTGGTCCACTCGGGCACTGAGTCTGGAGTAAGGAGAGAGAGAAAAAGGGCTGGTGAGTAGTCAAAAAATTTACAAGGGAAAACAAAGGCAGTGACGTGGAGTCAGTTTTCAATGGAAGGGGGAAGAAAGTCGGAGACTGCAGCGAGGGGGGGGATGCAGAGACGATATTAAGTCGAAAGGGTGAGAGATTATGAATGAGGGGGGCGGGGGTGACAGCCAGAAGCAATTGGCTTCAACAATTGCACTGGCACCAGTTAGAGGGATGGCAAGGTGGGGGAAATAAAAAATAAAAAGGAAATTTTATCAGGGAAAACGAGCAGGGAAAGCGATGAGGAGAGCTGATGAAGAAGGACGAGAAATAAAGTTAGCAAAGGTAGATTTTTTGGGGGTGGGGGATAGGCCAAGCAAGTAGCAGAGCAAGGAGAGTGAGCAGGAGACTGAGAGGGTAAAAGGCACGGATGAGAATTCAACAAGACTGTAGCAGGGGTCAACTGCCCAGAGATTAGAGCAGGAGAGTCAGGCAATAGTTACAGGAGGAGAAGGCAGTGGTAACAGGCTTAAGCTGAAACAATACAGAAGGAGGGACAGAGCAGGTTGTCGGTTAGCAAATCAGGGTGGGGGTAACAACAGGTTTAAACAGGGCAAAGCAGCAAAATCAGTTTACACGGCTTTAAAGAACTAAAGCTGAGACAATTACATACAACGGCAGAGGCTCTAGTAATACTGGAAACAGAAAATATCTTATTCAGCTGCAAAGTTATTTGTAAGCAGTACACTTATGATAACAGCAAATGACAACTATAAAATTGGAGAATACCAATGCAATTATAACAGTTTTGCAGCTTGCTCGAGAATAATGCAGAAACATGGGAGGTATTTTCTGAGTTTCAGGCAGAAGCAACAATCAGAGCATAGGTTTAAACAGAAAAGATTCAAGCTGCAATGTCCAGGAATAAAATTTCGGCACAGAGCAGTGCAAGTCAATGGGATCTGAGCCCAGCAAAGCACCAAAATCAGACACACCAATCAGGAGGCAGGGTCTGAACCGGAGGCCAATCAGTGTTCTGCTCAAAGCGCGGTCGGCCAATAGCAGCCGATCAGAGCTTCCCCAGCCAGAGGCTATCCTTACCTAGCTTTGTGGTCAAAAGCTGCTGGAGGAGGCGCGGGTGGCGTGAGACTCAGAGCACTATAGACTGCAGCCTGCAGGCACATGGCTGGCCCACTCGGGCACTGAGTCCGGCTTGGGTGGTCAAAAAGTGGATGGAGGAGGCGTCGGGGTGGCATGGAGATTTCAGAGCACCATAGACCATGCCTACGAGGCACCACTGCGCTGGCCCACTCGGGCACTGAGTCCAGCTTCGGTGGTCAAAAGCGCTGGAGGAGGCGTCAGGGTGGTATGGAGATTCCAGGGCACTATAGACGCAGCCTATGCATACGGCTGGCCCACTCGGGCACTGAGTACGGCTTTTGGTGGTCAAAAAGCGGCTGGAGGAGGCATCGGGTTGGCATGGAGATTCCAGGGCACCATAGACCGTGCCTATGAGGCACACGGCTGGCCCACTAGGGCACTGATGCTTCTTTATTGCATGGTTATAATGCCATCTACAATAAGACATCTTGGGTGGCCTAAACTTGGTGATGGGATGGTTAGCACTTTACAACTGGACTAATCATTTTTGGTATTTGAAATTTACCCCATTGTGGCTGCAACCCTTACTCTGTGTAGTTCATGTCATTCTCAAATGGTCATTGAATATTTGGATGATCAATCAGCCATCAATATCATCGACAAGGGATGATCTCCTTCCCCAACAATTATAAACATTCTATGAAAGCTGACTTGGGTTTCCTTATGATATCATTTCGATATATTTTGTGTCTAAATATCAGGCCTTGCAAATATTATGACTGACTCATTAACCTGATTTTTGTTTCAGAAATGTTGCCAAGCCAGCCTCCATATGATGCTTCCTCCACTTTACCAAGTCATGTTTTAACTACATCTTGCACACGAAATGACATAACAATCCATTGCTCAAACAAACAGAATAGCATACAATCAGTGATTAAAACAAAAATGTTTAGGTGGGGGAACTCTGACAGCTAGATGACTAGGTTGTGAAACTGCTATGTGGAGGTGGTGGAAGTCTCCTATTATTGTCAGTGGAGAAAGATGACAGAAGTGGTGGACCTGTCATACAATTAAGAGGTGGTGGAACTGAATTCCTGTGGGTTCGTGCACAATTTAACCCCTGCATACAATCTGCATTTGGCATTTAATGTATAGTATTTTGCAGTATGCAATGTTTAAATTTTTATACTTTTCAAGACCTCAGATTCTTGTATTCCCATTATATTGTCATCATTCTAGACATTTATCATCTCCAGCCATCAAGCAATCTGTTTTTGGCATACAATTCCCTTTGTTGTTTATCTTGCCACACTGCCCTTCATTTCTCTCTTGTAATTCTTTAAAATTGTTCATTTGAGGATTGAAAAAGGTCATACACTTGATTTTTCAAAGATCTTGGTAGATTAATGCAAGTTGCTGCACAAGGCAGCTTGCACCAAAGTTCAGTGCACCAGTGACCCTGCACCACATTTTGGTATAGGAGGGGTCCTGGCACCAAACTCCCCACAGTTGCCACAACAAATCCCATGCATCAGAATAATGGTGCATGGGAGGGGTTTGATGGAAGCAGGCAGCAGCCTCAGCAGTGTCCCATGGAAAACAAATGCCATCCCTAGGAGCACCTATCCATCTGGCAACTGCCACAGCAGTGCGACATGATACCAGGCAGGTCGGCAAGAAGGACTACAGAAGCAACCTGTGCATAGTTAGTAGAGTATCTATAAATTTTATACATAGCAGCAATATTCCCCAGGTATGACTGACAGTTGGAAGCCTTACAAAGATGCAGTAAATGTACACACAGTGTAGTATGCACTGTGTTATCAGACATCCACCACGTGCTTGTTGTGGATCATGGCATAGTTTACTCTCAAGCATAGGAAACCAGAGAAAGGGTGGAAGCAGCAGAATGTCTGGCATGCTGTGTTCTACACCCATTTGATGGCTGGTATTGAATTATTGACATCCTCATAGCTACCATCCATCCCCATCACAGCCTACATCTGTAGCATTGCCCAGTGACACTCTACAGATTCTCACCTTATCAGATGTCCATGACTCTGACATCCGATCATTTGGTGGATATAATGCCATGAAAACAGCAGTCATGCTTGGTGGTACAATCATCAACTATCAATGGCATGTACATTACTTCTGGAACACATTCATATACTTCATCCATACTGTGTTGATATATGTATGCATGCTTATGTGTGTATATGTATGTCGGTATGCCTGTGATATATAACATATATATGTGGGGGCAATACCACTCTTTTTATATCTGACATCTATGTGCATAGGTAATTGACATACATATATATATATATATATATATATATATCATATATATTATTCAGACTGTTGGTGTCTGCAGACTGTTGGTGGGATCTGTGTTGCTTGGGTCTATTGTCATGGCGCCAGGAGTCAATATATTTAGCTGAACATCGTAACCTTCTAAATATCAGTTTATGTAGTCATTACATTTTTCTGGATGGTCTGTACACTGGTCTGACTCCTACCACTGCCAGTGTAATGTCCACTGCTGCAGTGGACATTAGATCAGCCCTGGTTGGTCTATGCAGGAGCAGTATCTGCAGGCTTCTAGAATCCTGTTTAAGGGGGTGTTGTAGCAGGGTGATGGCGCATGGTCCCTATCATCATGGCACATCCAGCTGGCCAGTGCAAGCATGGCGCAAAGCTGCTGTGGCACAAGTGACCCCAGATATGCCACAAGCCCCCATCAAAAATCAGGAAAGATGCAAGGTGCAGTGCATTGCAGCCCTTGTGTCATGTCTCTCAGATCTGGTGAGTTCTCTGCTTCTTCAGCTTTATTTTTTTGCCAGCCCTTTATCTAACAATTGCTCATTTATACAAATCCTCTGAAGATTCATAGGCCCTTATGCTACAAGGCTCAAAGATAGATTGTCTTCCAAGAGGCAGCCACATTACTGCATGTATTATACAACTCAAGCTCAGTGGTGCAGTTTCCATTTTTGATGCATACAGGTACATGGCCTCCAGATGACAAGTCAATTTCTCTTCCTCTGATCATTACTGAAAAGCAGTCAATTATGACAACTTCTCATTACATCCAACATGTCAGACAACTACTACTCCATTTAGGATTTAATCCTTATTTATATTCTGGACATGTGTTTAGGATTGGAACAGCCACAACTACCTCCGGAAAGAACATTCCTGTGCATGTTATCTAGTTATTGACTACAATCAGGGGTTCAGTTAATTTATTTTTAGTTGAAGTCTAATACTTCCATGAGTCAAAATCTGGACGTCATTCAAATTTTTTGGAAGTCAAAATACTACCCAGATTCCATAGTTTGGAAGCCAATATTTTTGGAAGGATCAATCTATGGATGTTAAGATACACATTTGTGGTAAAGTTCAGTTTTATTTAGAAAAAGACACAATTTCTTGGTTTCCATGCCTTTAATTTTGGAAGTCATTCAGTTTTGTTTTTTTACATTTGCAAGTCAATGATTTCCTCCCCTCTTGATTTTGGAAATTTGTGTCTTAGTTTTGCAAGTCAAAAACTCCCAAAATTGAGTTAACTGAAGCCCTGGCTATAATAGAAGGTCCTTTTCTTGTTACCAACTGTATATCAAGAACCGTAACTCAAGTGTTTCACCCACAGGTTTTTTCTTCTCTTGAGTGTTTATGGAGCTTCTCAATCAGATCATACAGTATCAATATATTTACATTAAGGACTAATTGTGATGGTCTGAGATTCCTTTCCTAAGGTGGTCTTGAGTCTCACTTTTTTGTAGCAGAGCCTATAGTAGCTGCAAGGCATACCCCACCACAAGTAGGAGGAGGAGGTAGAAACTCTGTTTCAATATTTGTTTCCTTTGCTTCACATAGGAACTAGTTAAGAGTTTAGTAAATGTAAAATTCCACCTTCTTTTCATAGCCTGGGACCACTCATGGTTAACTGTGAGACAGTAGAGAGTCTGTATAAGGGGTTTATGTCCAATTGGGGGAGAGTTACAAGTGGGGTACCGCAGGGATCGATCCTGGCGCCATTATTATTTAACATCTTTGTATCTTGTATGCAGTCTACTGAGGCTGCATGGCTGTGTAAGTATGCAGATGATACTAAGATATAGGCAATTATCAATTCCCAAAATGCAGCGGCGAGTTTCCAGTTAGAGTTAAACAAAATAGAGAGGTGGGCATGTGAACACAAGCTGTTCTTCAATGAGGATAAATGCAAGGTAATGCATTTTGGACAGAAAAAACATTAGGACTAAATATAAGCTTAACGACAGAGAACTGGAAAGTACTGAAAATGAAATAGGTCTTTGTGTGATAGTCACAAATGCATTGAATTTTGATAATAATGCTAGGGTTGCAGTTCAAAGAGGAAATAGAATTATGGGATGCATTCTAGAAACATAAAGAGCAGAGCACCTGAAGTTATGGTCCCTCTGCATACTTATATGGTTAGATTAATTTTGGAGTATTGCTCACCATTTTGTGCTTCCCAGAAGAAGGAACAATGAGGTTACTGAAGAGGGTACAAATAAGAGCCACAAAGAATAAAGGGGTCTAAGGGATATGCCATATGAAGAAGGACTAAGGGAATTAGATCTTTACACCTTATATTACCATAGATGCGGGGGGGGGGGACCTATGTTATATATTCAAGGCTTCCCATAATGCAGACTTGTGGGAGAATGCAGGGTTGCATAGAAAAGCATCAAACAACAGAAGTACAAGATCTCACTGTATGCAACTTAGAGGTGCATTATATAAAGCTTCAAGGAGAGTGGGGGATCGTTTAATTCAAAGAGTCGTAGCTGGTTGGAATGCAGTACCAGAATTAGGGATACTAAGTGATACAATGGACAGTTTCAAAAAATCACTTGACACTTACATGGGTGATAAATGGACTAGATATTACCACCGAGAAGTGGCAAGTCCTATAAAGGCACAAGATGTTGGACTTGGTCCGAATCTGTGAATCTATGAACATAAATTTTCCTTTAGCTTGGAGTATCAGCTCTGAGTATCTCTCTTGAGGGTGGCCAATTATTAAGTGTAGCTTGCGAGCAAAGGTTAGAAGTTCACACACAAGCACTACATACGCACTACCTTATTCTACTGTCACACTGAATGCAATGGCTTGGCTTGTGGTTTGAGGGGACAACTGAAGCTAGCCCCTCTCCCTTCCAGTATAAATCCAGCACCTGATGACTTCCCCTGCCTTTGCTTGTTTGCCTCCATCCTCCCTTCCTTCTCTGGCACTCTCTTTCAAGGCCTCATAAATCTCCTGTGTCTCACCTGAGGGCAGAAACTGACAATGTTAAAAGAGCACTACTGGCAAAAAATAATGATAAATATGTTTTGAATCATGTCATTAACTATTGGACAGCACTACTGTGTCTTCAAGTGTGTAACCTGTTAAAATAAATTTAAAAACAAAAACCTTATCTCCGTTTCTGAGTGTAGGAGGCTCCATGTTCTTGAGTCTTTTCCTTTAGCCCTTTCCACACAATGTACCAAATCCCAAGAGACTATGATGGTACCCCATTGAAGTAACTGCTGTTTGTGAATTTTGTGAGGGTCATTATATATTTCACTGTAGGCTGTTTAATCCTGGGGATAATAGTATTTGTGTTGTATTCACAAATACCACAAGAAAATCTACTGGAATACAGCCAAAAAAAATCAAACTGATAGCACACCCTTAGTTGGTACATACAGCTCACTGCTAACACCCCTTCAGCAAATGAGTAAATAACTACAACCCATGTCGAGTGAAGATGAGAGACTTAAGCCCAGTTTACACAGCCGCATTTGCACAGCAGCAACCCGAATGCTTGGGTTGCTGTGGTGCAAATGCAGCCATGTGGACACTTGCCTGATCATCATAGTAAATCAGTCTGTGCACCTTTCACTGAGCTGTTTGAAACTTGAGGATGCATTTGGGAGTGAGCGGTATAAGCAGCTTTGTGGACAGGCTGCTCCGCTTGTTCCGATGCACAGAAAGTGATCCAGCACTCTCCTTTGCACTCTGACAATGCCACCATCAACAGTCAAAAGGGCATGTTGAACAAAATGGTTTGGACAACCTGCTTGAGGTCATTAATTTGTACTGCTGACTGAGAAGAATTAGATGTTCTGTGCTGCACCTCATGTGGACTCTTGGCAAAAAAAAAAACCTGCTATCTCAGAAAGGTGTGAAAAGCAATTTATATAGCATTGAAACTGGGAACTCTATTGGACCCTCTGTTTCTGTGCTACTGTAAGTAAATTTCTTTCCATGTTTTGCCAAGTTCGCACGTTGTTTTGCCAGAGAGTCCACGAGAATGCCTGATAGTGCGGTCTAGTAATTTGATGTCACAGCCAACATCCACAAGCCGTTGACCACCTCCAGACAAATGGCCCCTTTCCAGTGCAGTTTACATTGGTGTTGAGAGGGGCCATGTAGATGCAACCCTGCACTGGCACTGGAGGTGTGGGCAGCACTTGAGCAGACCTAAGTAACATCTGGTGCAGCTACGTAAACATGGCTTTAGATACATCTTCTCTGAACCACCTGTCATTGCGTGCAAGCAGCCCCCTAATCTCACTAACATAATAATTTGTAGCAAACTCCAGCAGATCAAAATAACTGTGGAATGAGAGGAACAACACCATACAACAATGCATGATATAAGACCTGCACCCACACATGCATGCAGACTACCATTGAAACAGACCAAAACAGCACAGGAAAAATAAATTGACCCTACACATGTCAATAAAGCAATATGGTTTACCTAATTCAGTGCAAAAAGTGCCCAAATGGATGCTATATAGGGGCAACAAGGCAACCACTGCAAACCAAGATGAATCACCTACCACACATTAGTAAACCAGATTATTAGAAAACAGGCAGGATGACATTTTTCTCAACCAGACCACTCCTTCTTAGACTTGTATGTCCTAATACTGAGAGGAAACTTCAAAAACACACCGGAAAGAAGAGTATAGGAACTTTACAACAAACAATTGAATTTGAACTGTGGCAGACTCATTCAGGACACTGAATTTATGGCATACTTTTTATACTGTACTGCTGGATTTCCTAAATTCTGTCTGCTGGTTGCGGTCCTTTAATGTGCATGTTATTTCCTTCCTCTGACTGTGCCCTTACTGTATTTGTCTTCATCCCTGGCATTATGTGGTATCAGTAAATGTGCTGTACTATGGAAAGCCATTGGGGACATAATTCAGAATCTCTGGCTATATAGTAAAATACATACATTATATAGTTAAATACATACATCATATAGTGAAATATTTACATTACGTAGTGAAACTCATACACAGTATATAGCTTATAGAGTGAAATACATATCGCTGATCACTGACATCTTTAATACTACATTTTCTGACCTCAGTGGTGTCCTCCCCCCAGAGTTTTTCAATAAGTCCTCTTGCTCCCCCAGGCATTCCTCCTTTATGCTTCTGGATTGTCTCTCCACATGAAGCTAAATGATACCTAACCTGGGTCATGGGTAAATCCAGATTCAGTGGAGACTCCCTTGACCTAAAGCTACTGCATCTAGCCCTTGATGCAGTCTCCCCCCCCCCAAACTCATTATCCTCTCCCTCTGTCTAGGCCAATTCCCATTGGCTGTGGTTACCCCCATTCTCAAGGCTGGAGACAGGACCCTAACTAGTAACTACTGCCCCATCTCTATCCTCCCTCCCATCTCTAAAGCCCTTGAGAGGATAGTCTATGACTAACTCTCTGACTACCTTTCTAAACACAACTTATTGTGTCAACAGCAGCATGGATTCCGGAAGGACCACAGTACTACCACAGCTCTCCTGGAATATACTGATTATATACATAAATCCCTTGACCGTGGCCATCTTGTTGGGTCTGTGTATAAAAACCTAACAAAAGCTTTTGACACTGTAAACCACTCTATCCTCATAGACTCCCTCTTATCTTTAGGTCTGTCTCCTGAAGCCACCTCCTGGTTCACCAACTACCTTTGTGGTAGATCCCAGCGGGTAAAGATTCAAGCCACCCTCTCCTCCACTCTATCAGTTTTATCAGGTGTCCCCCATGGATCTATCCTGGGCCCCCTTCTTTTTAGCCACTTCCTTAATACCTTCCCCCTTGCCTGCTCTGGGCAGTTATTACTCTATGCGGATGATGCGGTTAACTTTCACAGTCACCCTGACCCCTCCCCCCTTGAACATAGTCTCCAACGGTTCTTCTCTGAGACTGAATTGTGGTTCTCTCAACACAAACTCATACTAAATTATAAAAAAACCAAAGTCATGCTGTTTGCTAACACTCATAACAAACACAAAGACCAGCCCTTATATATTCTGAATAATCAGCAGCAACCCCTAGAACAAGTTCAGAGCTTCAAATATCTTCGCATCATTCTCAATTCCACCCTTTCTTATCATGAACATATCAATCTGGTCTGCAAGGTGGTATATATCAGGACTGGCCTTCTCTACCACCATCAGAATTGCCTAACACCTAATGCCCTCCACCTTACCATTACCAGCTCTGTCCTGTCCATAGTTGACTATGGCATAGTAATCTATGGCTCGGCAGTTGATACTGCATTAGCTCACATTAAAATTGCCTTGAACAAAGCCTGTCACCTTGTGGTTAGTGGCGACAGGCTCACTCATACATGTGATTTACTGTATACCAGCAAGCTAACTGGTTAAACTTTGCAGGCCGGCTCACCTACCAAACTTGCCTCCTAGCCAAAAAGATAGCCTCTGAACTCTCCCCTCCCACCACCCTCTATCCACTAAAGCCTTTTCCCACCCCACAGGTTACCAGAAGCTTTGCAAAAGCTGCTTTCCGGATCCCTTTTTGCAGGACTACCATGGGGCAGAGGGCCTTCATGTACAGGGCCCCACACTGTCTAAATGGCTTACCTCTTGAAGTCTCCTCCATACAAAAACTTGGCTCTTTCAAGCTCTCACTTCGGCAGCATCTCCTGGCCTGTGGATGCTGTGACTGTACCTAGCTCCCTCCATCCCCTTGATATTGACTGCTGTTTCCTCATATTAGTGCTCACCTTTGCCATCGACAAGATCGTTACTGACTGCTCCTCTCTTGTCCCTCCATCTCCCTTGGTCCTACCCCCCACAAAACCCTGACAAGATCTGTTGGACTGTGCACATGCCTACAAACCATCCCTCTACATTTCCACCCCAACCCCCCCCCACTGCCTCCTCCAACTCCATTGTAACCGATTGTTTTCTAGTGCCTGCCATTGTACTTTGTTTTTATGGAACTGTATGTTGTACTCTCCATGCATTCTGTACCCAGCATTCTTGTGCCTCTTCTTGTATCATGTATGCCTTGTATTATTCCTCATGTAACTTGAATTATTTTGTATCTCTGTTTGTTTTGTGACTCTGATGTAGAGCCCTTGTAAATGAGTCGTTGACTTAAAGGTTGTAATTCTGAAAGTTCAATAAATAAATAAATAAAAACATGTACTGTATACTGTAATGCATATGTCATATAGTGAAACACATACATTATATAGTGAAATGCTTACATTATACATTGCAATACATACACTATCTACTGAAATACACATACTGAGTACTGAAAATTCGCATACACTATATACTGAAACAAATGCACTATGTACTGAAACATATACACTATCTACTGAGATACATACACTACAGACTGAAAAATCCACATAAGCTGTCTACTGAAACAAATATGCTGTATATTGTAACACATACACTATATATTGAAAAAATCTGCATGCACTATATACTGAAACAAATACACTACTTATTGAAATAGATTTGCTATCAATTGAAATACATACACTACACATTGAAAAATCTGCATACACTTTCAACTGAAACAAATACACTATATATTGAAACATATGTGGTATATATTGAAATAAATGCACTATGCATTGAAAAATCTGCATACACTATATGCTGAAACAAATACACTATCTATTGAAAACAATCTGCATACTCTATATACTGAAAGAAATACATTACATATTGAAATACATACACTGTACATTAAAAAATCCACATGCACTATATGCTGAAACAAATACACTACATTGTGAAACACATATATTATGTATTGAAATACATACACTACAGACTGAATCATCCACATGCACTATATACTAAAACAAATAAACTCGATAGTAAAACAAATACACCACATACTGAAATTAGCGCCGCTCCTGGAATGGCCTGCCCTGCACTTATTTCCTGCTGCATTCAGGGAACTGCTGGCCTGGTGACAGGATGTCTAAAGCTGCAGGGCAGAAGGTAAACAAAACAGGGCAATCTCTTATTCTGCTTCTTTATGAGGTTTTCCATCTTGTTTTGCTTGCACACCTTAAATCAAATTTCAGAACACTATGAAGTAACAAGAAACTTCTAGAACTAATTTAAATACAGAGTAGTTTATTCTTTTAATTGAGTGCTGCCTTCATATACTGTTAAAACACATTTGCATGGGAAGCTAATACTAGGATATTCCTATCACATCATTCTCATACCATATAAATATAGGGGACTGCATGCATTTTTCTAAGTTAATTTTTTATCACATTTATGTGTAATTAATTACTGTGTTGGTCCAGCAACTTATCTGAGCTGAATGCTTGTGAAGCACTGTGGGAACTTAGATAGTGTAAGCCAAAAGCATTCCTAGTCTGAACTCTACGGAATCTGTTTTGATTTAGTTTTTGTTTTTATTTTAATATTTTGTTTAATAAAAGTACTTGGTTACGAAACAAAAATATATATTTTTTGCAGCAATCGCTCAGGGCCCAGTTCTCATCAGGAGCTCAGCTGGCATATGCATGATTGCACATTTCAGTTCTGAGTAACTTCACTGTGATGCCTCACTGGTGGCATCCACAGTCCCTAGCCTCCCCAATTACATATCTGTGGAGCACTGCAAGGTGGACACAGCTTTGCCAGGCACTGGGTCTCCATTAATAAGCCTGCCCTGGTCTAGCTGCATAGTGCACAGTTACCCTGCTTATATGGTATGACTGTGTTATTGGGTTTAAGCTTCCCAAACTGTGTTTTATTTCATTCTTCTTCCATGGAGATTATCTTCTTAGTCACCCAGTGACCCCCTTGCCCACTGACCTGTCCAGCCCCATCACCCACCATTCCCAGGACCTACCTGCTCTGAGATCCTTCACGGACCCCCTTCCCACCACCCCCATGGTGGGGTCAGGAGGGATAGGGCCATTCACAAGGAGACACATATTCAGACAGGAGCAGAGCCTGGTTAGTAGTGCAGAGCCTGTGGCAGGTTGGTGGATCATTCTGCCATTGGGAGTTTCCTACCTTTGGTTTCATCCTCTGGGCAGCCAGGCATGCAATGATGACAATGCATTTAAAGGCAAGTACTTGTTTTGCTCCTGCCTAAGCCCTCCCCCTTATGCAACTCCAATGCCCTGCCAGCCTGACTCAGCTAGGTGGCTGTTGAAGAGTTGGTTGGTTAGACTCCCCTTCCCTTAGAGGAGAGCTGCCCCTGAGATGCTCAATCATCTCTCCCTCCAGCTGATCCCCAGTACAACACAGCTACCACCAAGCCACTAGGCCAGCCCACCAGACTATGCTTTTATAAGTAAATAAAAATGGCACTCGGATGAAAAAAGAAACTGTATTTTAACTACAGTTGTTATAAATGTTTTAAGTCACATCACCATGTTTTGAAATTGGATGAACATTTTGCAAGAAAAACAAGATCAAAAAATTCATAAAGAGACAGAATAAGATAAACCATTTTTGTTTACTTTCTGCATCTTAAGAGACATCAACCAGGATTTTTAGTCAGTTGTGGCCCCATTTTGAGAAGGATAGTGCAACACTAAACATTTAAGCACCACTCAATGTGGGAACAGCATGGTTGGATGGGTGCCATATTCGGAAGCCCCTGATGATAAACTCATCACGTGCATGTGCATATATACTACTGCGGCCATGCAAATGATGGATCCATTCCTGCATACAGAGCACAGTGCTATATAAAAGGTTTTGAAAGTGCTTAACAACTGAAATTGCAATGCTGTTTACCACTTCCAACAATCCTGCCCTCATTTGAGCACACAGTGGTGCACACTGTCACCTCACCTCCAGTCACCATTCTGTTGCCCCCAAGTAGTATAATAAAATGATCCCTGGCATCTAAGGGTTCCCCAGTCCTGATCACAGTTTAAATGGCCCCAATTATTTGTAGTACATATGCACATGTATGTGATGAGGTTATCATCAGGGGCTGCTGAATATGGCACCCGTCCGACCATGTTGTTCCCACATAGCGTGGTGCTTAGATGTTTAGCGCTGTGCTAACCTTCTGAAAATGGGGCCCTAGCTGACTAAAAATCCTGACCAACACCTCACAAGATGCAGAAAATAAACAAAAAAGGGCTAGCTTAACTATCTCTTTATGTATTTTTTAATCTTATTTTGCTTGCAAAACTTTTATCCAATTTCAAAACATTGTGATGTGACTTAAAATGTTTATAACAACTGTAGTTTAAATACAGTTTCTTCTTTCATCTGAGTGCTGTTTATTTACTTTTGAAAACAAAGTCTGGTGGGCTGGCCTAGCAGCTTGGCAGTAGCTGTAGTGCCTCCCATGCCAGTAGCCCAGTTTTAGGGGTGGAACTGGGTTGAATGGGGGTCAGCTGGGGAGAGATGGGAGAGATGATTCAGCATCTCAGCGACTGCTTTCCTCTCTTGGAGGGACAGCCCGACCACCCTGCTTTTCAACACCACCTAGCTGAGGAGTGCTGGCAGGGCAGTGGAATTGTGTAAGGGGGAGGGCTCAGGCAGGCACAAAGCAAGCTCATGCCTTTAATTGCACTGGCATCATTGCATACTTGGCTGCCCAGGGGATGAAACCAAAGGTAGGAAAACCTCAATGATAGAATGATCCACCAACCTGCCACAGGCTCTACACTACTAACTAGGCTCTGCTCCTATCTGAATATGTGTCTCCTTGTGAATGGCTCTTTCCCTCTTGAACCCACCATGGGGGTGGTGGGGGGGTCTGTGGGGTTTTCAGAGCAGGTAAGTCCTCGGGATGGTAGGTGATGGGGCTGGACAAGTCAGTGGGCAAGGGAATTGCAAAGTGACTAAGGAGATTAAAATCTCCATGGAAGAAGAATGAAATAAAACACAGTTTGAGAAGCTCAAACCCAATAACACAGTCATACCATATAAGCAGAGTAACTATGCACTATATGGTTAGACTGGGGTAGGTGTATTAGTGGAGACCCAGTGTCTGGCAAAGCTCTGTTCACCTTGCAGTGCTCAACAGATATGTAATAGGGAGGCTAGGGACTGTGAATGCCACCAGCGAGGCATCCCAGTGAAGTTATTCAGAACAGAAACATGCAATCATGCATATGCCAGCTGAGCTCCTGATGAGGATTGGGCCATGAGAGATTGCTGTAAAAAATGTATATATATTTGTTTCCTAACCAAGAACTTTTATTAAACAAAACATTAAAATAAAAGCAAAAACTAAATCAAAACAAGCTTCGTAGAGTACAAACTAGGAAAGCATTTGGCTTACACTATTGCAGTTCCTGCAGTACTCCTCAAGCATTCAGCTCAGATAAGTTGCTGGATTAACACAGAAATTAAATACACATAAATCTGATCAACACTTTAACTTAGAAAAATGCATGCGGTTCCCTATGTTTATATGGTATGAGAGTGATATGTTAGGAATATAGTATGGCTCCTGCAGGCCAGGGAGGTCAGCCTCTCATATCTCTGGGATGACACAAGAGGGACTTGGTTGTCATCCACGGAGATTTTAGTTAAATTTGATATCCCGGCCTCTAATATATTCAAAGTTTTCCAGTTACACCATTTGCTTGTGAAAATCATAGGAGTGACATCCCGGCTATCCAGGTGTCTGGCCTTCCAGAGGGAACTGGCCCAAATGGCTGGGCTTACGCATGCGTTGTCGAGAATCTTCAATGTTCTCTATGATTGGATTTACCCCAAACCTTTCGGACCTTCCAGTTACTGGGCTCAGCTTCTTCAGGAGATACCCATTAACTGGGTGAAGCTCCGGCAAGTGTGCCACCAGTTTTTTACACAAGACAGGCTCCGCCTTATGCAATTTCAGATATTACATAATTTATACTATACCCCTCAAAAAATGGCCAAATTTGGTCTGGTCTCCTCCTCTACCTGTACAAGGTGTGCCCAGGGGGAAGGTACAGTAATTTATTGCACATTTTCTGGTTCTGTCCCAAGATAGCTCCCCTATGGTCGCAGATTAGGCAGAGAGCAGATCCCTTACTGGTTCTTAATGATCTGTTCATGGTAAAAATATGTCTTTTAGGCGATTTCTCTGATATCCCAACAACTGTTCGTAAATATCACATGGCTCTAATATTCATGTCAGTTAAAAAATGTACGCTTAGACACGGGAAAGATACTGTGAAGATATCATATGTGGAGTGGCTGCGGGAATTTCTGACTAATCTCAGGGTAGAGAAAATGATGGCCAGTGTTAGGAACAGTATGAAGAGATTTAATCAAATTTGGGCTCCATTATTAACTCTTTATTCACTTCAAACTGTGTAGAGGAATAGGCTTATGGTGGTTGGGTTGCGGACTGAGCAAGTTCTAGTCATGCAAACCCGGATGGGGGTAGCCAGGTAAGGAAGTAGGACTATATAAATTTTATTTTATTTTTATTTTTCTAATAGGATGTTGTTTTTTTTGGGGGGGTGAGAGGAGGGTAAGGGGGTGAGGGAGGGACATTGTTTTTTTCCCGGTTATTTCTGGATGCAATCTATGTATATCATGCTGTGTTGTTTGTGGTATGCTGAAAACATCAATAAACTTTGAATGGAAAAAAAAAGGAATAGAGCACTAGCTTCGGTTCAGGTCAGGAACATCGTGGGACAAAACATCGTGCAACAAACATCGTAGACATATCATCGCTGACTGCAATGTCGGCTAACCATCACAACGCTGGCCAGTACTGTGTAGGCAAATTACCTGTATATAATACCCTGGTGACAGGAGTGTCCCCCATCCCACTGGCTGACCATCTGCCCCAATAACCATAATGGTAGCCCTCCCTGGTGTGATGTCCAGTCTCTTCCCCCCCACCATCATTGATCACTGACATCACTGTGCTGATGTACAATGAGATGCAAACTATCCCCGGCATCTAGTGGACACCCCCAGAGGCAGATCTTCACCATCCCACACTCCCTCCCAATGAAGAGTGGACCACCAGCACAGCCCTCCGCTCACAGCCATGGCTGGTCACCCAACTAAGCAGAATGAATGTGCACGTAGACGTGTGCATGCTCATTCATTCTACTTAGGCAGCCAGCCATGGCGGTGAGTAGAGGCTTGTGCTGGTCATCTGCACCTCTTCTGGCTGGGTGCGGAGTAGTGGGATCTGCCCCCAGGGGTAGGAGGGGGGTCTACTAGACACCAGGGATAGTTTGCATTTCATTGTACATTGATACATTGCTGTCGGCGATTGGTGCTAGTGGGGGGGCGGACATCACACCAGGGAGAGCTACCATTACAGTTACTGGGGCAGATGGTCAGCCAGTGGGATGGGGACCCTCCTGTCACCAAGGTATCATATAATTTGCCTACACAGTACTGGCCAGCATTGTGATGGTTAGCCAACATTGCAGTCGGCGATGATATGCCTTCGATGTGTTTTGCACGATATTTTGTCCCACAATGTTCCTGACCTGAACCTTAGCTTCTCATACAAATGTGTTTTTAACAGTAAATGAAGGCAGCACTCAATTAAAAGAATAAACTACTCTATATTTAAATTAGTTCTAAAAGTTTCTTGTCACATCACAATGTTCTGAAATTTGATTAAAGGTGCAAGCAAAACAAGATGGAAAACCCCATAAAGAAGTAGAATAAGAGATTGGCCTGTTTTGTTTACCTTCTGCTCTGCAGCTTTAGATATCCTGTCACCAGGCCAGCAGTTCCCTGAATGCACCAGGAATTGAGTACAGGGGCAGGCCATCCCAGGAGTGGAGCTAATTTCAGTATGTAGTGTATTTGTTTCACTATGTAGTTTGTTTGTTTCAGTGTATATAGTGTACGTGGATTTTTCAGTCTATAGTTTATGTATTTTAATACATAATGTATTGTTTCACCATGTAGTGTGTTTGTTTCAGTATATAGTGCATGTGGATTTTTTAATATACTGTGTGGCCCAGATATTCAAACTGTGCCAGGCTGTGGTGCAAGCTTAGGCGCAGCTCAACTTGGCTGCACAGGGGTGTGGACTGGGCGATATTCAACGGAGCTGTGCCATGGCTCAGCAGCTTTGAATATCACACCCTGGTCACCCTCAGTGTGCATGGTGCAGTGGCACTGCACCAGCACAAGTGGCCAGAGTGGAGCATGGAGATGCGCTAGCACAAGTTCCATTGTGCCATGCGCAGCAACCGCGATATTCAAAGCTTGACATGCAAATGGGGCCATAATGTATGCAAGGCGCATATGGGGCCATTTGCATGCCATTATGGCTCCATTTGCATGCAGGTGCACTGATCCCCAGCGACTTGCGCCTGGCGCCTTGCCAGGCAGCAGCCATCGGGGACCAACCCCCCTGCAGCCCGATAATGGGCATCTTTATAAAAAAAGAAATAGTCCCAATATCTCTTGTGGTCTAGTGGACTGCTATCGGCCCGATCGCGGGCATCTGTATAAAAAAAGAACATGTCCTATATCCCTGGTGGTCCAGTGGACCACTTTCTGCCCGATCACGGGCATTTGTATAAACAAAGGACTTCATCCTATATCCCTGGTGGTCCAGTGGACCGCTTTCTGCCTGACTGTGGGCATTTGTATAAACAAAAGTCTTCGTCCTATATCCCTGGTGGTCCAGTGGACCGTTATCTGCCTGATCACGGCATTTGTAAAAGACCTCAGTCATCTCTGGTGGTCTAGTGGTACCCCCTGCCCACTGAGCCCCACTGCTCCACTTCCCCGGCAGTCCGGCGGCAGCACCTCACTCACCTGCCGCCCTGTCATCGCCGACTGACACCAGAGTTGACACCATTGGAGTCTACAACGCGGGCCACGGGCGTGCAGCCCATATACACATACATTCCAGATATGTGAATGATCCCATATCTGAATGTGAGTATGGTATGGACGCCCATTGGCCCACGCTGGGACCAATGGGCGACAAGCCATACCAAGGTGTCAGGCGGTGCTGCAGGGCGGCAGGCATGGTGGTGCTGCCACCCACTGGCTGACCTGGGGAACCGGGCAGTGGGGCTCAGTGGTGGGTGGGGGGTTACCACTAGACCACCAGGGATATTGGAATTATTTTTATTTTTACAAATGCCCATGATTGGGCAGATAGCGGTCCACTGGACCACCACGGATATTGGAAGTCTTTTTGTTTTACAAATGCTTGTGATCGGTCAGAAAGAGGTCCACTGGACCACCAGGGATATAGGACATGTCCTTTGTTTATACAAATGCCAGTGATCGGGCAGAAAGCGGTCCACTGGACCACCAGGGATATAGGACGAAGTCTTTTGTTTATACAGATGCCCGTGATTGGGCAGAAAGCGGTCCACTGGACCACCAGAGATACAGGACAAAGTCTTTTGTTTATATAGATGCCCGCGATCAGGCAGAAACTGATCCACTGGACCACCAGGGATATAGGACATGTTCTTTTTTATATACAGATGCCCATGATCGGGCAGATAGCGGTCCACTGGACCACCAGGGACATAGGACAGTAATCTTTTTTGTACAAATGCCCACGATCGGGCATGGGGGGTGCTGCCAGGTGCAGCCGGAACTCGGGTGGCCACCCACAGGTGGCAGCTGCCGTGTTGCACCCTACAATGTGGCAGCTCACCTGTGGGTGGCCATCAGTTGTTCCTTTTTTTTTTGGAGTAACTTTGCGCTGGCACAGGTAGGGGTTGCACATGCATGGCTCTGCACATCCCAGGCTGAATATCGGGCTGTGCATGTTATGCATGGGCACGCCCCCCCCCACCAGTGCCTGCATACATTACTGATGTGCTCCAGTGCATCGGGATTTGTGCCGCGCACTTTTCCCTTGTGAATATCTGGGCCTGTGCATGTATTTCAATATATAATGTATTTTAGTATATAGAATATGCAGATTTTTTCAATCGATAGTGTGTTTCAATATATAGTGTATTTGTTTCATTATATAGTGCATGTGGACTTTTTAATATACTGTGTATGTATTTCAGTATGTAACGTATTTCAGTATATAGAATACGCAGATTTTTTTCAATCAATAGTGTGTTTCAATATATAGTATATTTGTTTCAGTATATGGTGTATGTGGACTTTTCAATGTATAGTGCATTTATTTCAATATATAGTGTATGTATTTCAATATATAGTGTATATGTTTCAATATATAGTGTATTTGTTTCTGTAAATCGTGTATGTGGATTTTTCAGTGTGTAGTATATGTATTTCAATAGATAGTGTATGTATTTCAATATGTAGTGTATTTGTTTCAGTATATAGTGTATACAGATTTTTTCAATATATAGAATTTTTGTTACATTGCATAGCATATTTGTTTCAGTAGTTTATGTGAATTTTTTAGTCTGTAGTGTATGTATCACAATACATAGTGTATATGTTTCAGTACATAGTGCATTTGTTTCAGTATATAGTGTATGTGGATTTTCAGTACTTAGTATGTGTAATTCAGTAGATAGTGTATTTATTTCACCGTATAATATAAATATTTCACTATATAATGTATGTGTTTCACTATATGACAGATGCATTACAGTATATGTATTTCACTATATAAGGTATATATCTCAGTAGATAGTGTATGTGGTTCACTACATTAATTTATTTATTAGCTTTTGTTGACCAGGTAAGTGCATTAGGCAATTAGACCTGCCTATTTTCAAGCATGACCTGGGAGTGTACAGAACACCAAGTTACAAAGTAGAGAGCAAAACAGTAGTAATAGTACATGAGACAGTCAGGACCCCGTGCAGGAAGGTCAGAATACAACAGCAATCAACTTGTACTGGAAGACAACCACACAGGAGTGTGACTAGAAGAAACACATGTAAGCATGGCTCAGTTGGTAGCACATCTGCCTCTGGACCAGAAGGTTGTGGGTTCTTGTCCCACACTGGGATTGGACTTGCACCTAAAAATCGCTGGCATCTGAGTGCAGTATTGGGGGGTCCTGTACTGCACTGCTGGGGTGTGCCGTCCTTTGGATGAGATGTTAAACCGAGGTCCCTTCTGCCCATCCTGGTGGGTGTCCAGGTGGAAGTAAAAGAACCCAGAGTACTCTTCGCAAAGAGCAGGGAACATTCTCTGTGTCCTGGCCAACATTCCCCTTCCCATAAACCGGTTAATGCAATCAGGATAGACTTAGGCTAATGCAATTTAAAATTCTGCACAATATTTATTACTCCCCACAGAAGTTGGCCAGATTAGGCGTTGTGCCCTCTCCTGACTGTACAAGATGCAAATTGCAGTGTGGGGACCTTTTTCATATCTTCTGGAGCTGTCCCAAATTTGCTCCACTTTGGACCACTATTAAGCAAAGGGCTGACCCTCTTTTAGGGCTTTCTGATTTGTTCACACCTGAAATATGCCTCTTGGGGGATTTCTCCTGTATTTCAGTGGTGTGCAGGAAATACCATATGGCATTAATTTCATTATCTGTTAAAAAAGTGGTCCTGGTAGGGACTTCCTGTATGACGGCTGCCTGAATAGGTTCACTTGCGGCAAGCTCCGGAGTAAGCCCCACTCAATTTCATTTTTTTTATTCGGTTTTAATGCCTCTTACTCTCCAGAAGTAAACTGGGAAGAGGAGCAACAAAAAACAGGTCCTGCATCGCCGAGGAAATGGTGGAAGCCCGCGGAAGATGGAGGTTGAAATGAAGAAATCCGCGCTGAAGCACACTCCACCATCTACGCCATGCAAAGATAAGACCCCAAGCAGGCTAAAGCCCAAGCAGAGGACCCGACTGCCCAAACCCAGTAACTAGATGCCCTTACCGAAAATAGATTTTTAGAGGAGCTGGCACCCATGAGAGACACGCTACTTGTGCTGGCCTCAGAGATGAAGAGTATGAGGGCATCACTCGAGCAGCTTAACACATGGACCTTGGACAACGAGGCCCGTATATCATCGCTGGATGACTGATGGCAGCGCTTAGATCCTGAGATAACACAGATAAAGCAGAAGCTTAAAAAAAACAGGAAAAACTGGAGGACCTTGAGGGCCGTTCGAGGCGTAACAACCTTGTGGTTCTGGGATAGTCTGAAGGTAAAGAGGGCTCCCTACCTGTAGTTTTCGCTCAGAAGCTTTGTGAAAAATTTGTGGGGCCCTCCCCCAATGGGCCAGCTTACATAGTAAAGCAGGCACATCGCTCCTTAAGGGCTATGCCACCGGCAGGCTCCACCCCCCAGGCCTTTTCTGTTTAAGCTGCTGAACTTTTTAGATAAGCAGCACATTTTGGCCAAGCTTAAAGACCTGCAAGAAATTAGATGGGAGGGTAAGCGGATCAGAGTGGCTTAAGATTTACCATATACAGTGAGACAGAAGCGGATTGCCCTGCACCCGGTGGTTACCAAACTCATTTCTGCAGGCATCAAGTTTAGAGTGAGGTATCCAGCAACGCTGCAAATCCACCACGAAAGCAAATGGCATTCGTCTGAATCGGTAGAAGCAGCCACTACAGTCTGCAAGAAAATTTTCCCCGACTTGTTTAGATGATATTGAAGTGCCATCTAGTGGATATCTGGTGGTATTGCCACTGCTTATTGGATGAAAGGATCTGTACAGACTGTTTTTTTCGTCGACTCAGTATATAAGGACATATCTTGTTGATTTGATGTGCTCATGCAACTAAGGTGGACTTGAAATGATCCTGCAAGGTCCGGTGTTAGATGAAGTCTGTTTGGTCATATTATACTGTATTATAGAATTGATGGGGAGCTTTTATATATTTTAACCCATAGGGTCATTTAATTTAGTGCCTTTAGCATAAAGAGTTCTGCTCTGATCTTTAGTGTGTTTTGGGTTCAGTCTAATCAGAGCCGTTGGTAAAAGGCAATGGGTTAAGACCTTGTTGGGGATTTTCTTTTTCCACGATGGTTAATTTGATATTTGATATTGGAGTTATAAACTGGCAGAGAGTTTTCTGCCATAAGAGTTTGAGCAGTAAGACTAGCAATTTTTAAATTCAATCTGCTTACTTTTCCTGGTATTGAGATAGGAATTTTTGCAAATCACGGAGGTGTTTATATAATGCAAGGTTTTGAGGGGGGGGGGACGGACAAAGGTTGTGGGTGAGCTTTTCGGGCGGTATGGTGTTATCATGCCAGAAAATGAGGAAGGAGTTCAGTCATTTGGACTGGGGGATATAGCTAGGTCAGCAGTGTTTGGGACTGTTTATACAAGGAGGGGGGTCTGGTTAAAGGTTAGGGGTGGGGAGGTTAGGTTGGGAAGTTACAGGGTGGGTTTGGCATGGGATGAATGGTGGGGAGGAAGGGGGTTGGGTGGGGGTAAGGGCCAGAGCCATTTTTATTCAGCTAACGAGAGCGCAAATAGCACAGGCAGATCCCCTATTGGACCTCTTAAAGACCATACTCTGATTATGAAAATTATCTCATGGAATGTTAAAGGTGCTAGGTCGCAGGTAAAGCGACTCCAGATACTTAAACACTTAGTGCTATTGAACTGTCATGTCGCCTTTCTGCAGGAGACGCATATGTTGGAGACAGAAAAAAACCTTTTAAGAAGGAGAATTATAGAATTATAGGGACAGTGTACACGGCAGGGACATCCACATCTCAATGCGGTGTAGCAATTTTGATTTTTAAGGATATTCAGTTTCTCGAGTTAGCTAGAGTGGCTGACCCCCATGGCAGGTTCATGCTCTTGAGGGGGATTCTAGAAAACACAGAAGTCCTATTAGGCACAATATACGGTCCAAAGAAGGATTCCCCAGATTTCTTTCTAAACCTATCACTAACCCACGCCCCCTTTAGTGGGCTACCCATAATTTTAGCTGGAGATTGGAATCTCGTCATTGATTCCATTCTGGATAGATCCTCTTCACTAGGATCCATTCTTTCCCCAGCCCAACGATCTCTGTGAGATCTCATAGAAATATATGGATTAATAGACCCCTGGTGGGCCCTGAATCCTGGTGCAAGAGAGTACACCTTTTATTTCGCTGTGCACAAATCCTTCTCCCGGATTGATTTCTTTTTGGCCAGTCAGAGAGTAATTGCAGGTTTGCGGGGATGTGGGATTACTCCTAGGGTGCTTTCTGATCATTCCCCAATCTGGTTGGATGCTAACTTAACTCCAGCGGATCAAAAAGACACCACATGGAAACTAAACTCTCACTTTCTTAATCAACAGGATATAGTTAACCGGATTAAGGAACTTATAAAGCAATTTATGGATCAAAATGATGGAACTATTTCGGCTTTTGACAAAATATGATGTACATTAAAATGTGTTTTGCGGGGGGAATTTATTAGAATTTCGGCCACCGAAAAGTGAAAACAGGATGTACAAACCAAAGCCCTTTTAGAGGAAATTAAGGCCTTGGAAACTTCTCTATCAAACCCTCCATCAGATGAAGAAATATTTCGGCTGGCAGTGTTACAGAACGAGTACGCGGAACTTTTCAGGGAAAAAGCGTAATATGCCCTCTTTAAAACCCAAGCTACAGTAAATATATTAAACAAGGGGATAAAGCTAGTCACCTCTTAGCGATGAGGCTTAAAAAGCAGGATGAGTTTCACCTGGTTCCTTTTGTGTTTTCCCTGTCGACTGATACTATTTTAACTACCCCTAGACAAATTGCTAAAGAATTTGAACAATACTATACGCAATTGTATAGCCCCCCTGACACCAACCCCCCACCTAGTGAAATCCGAGATTATTTGTTAGCCTCATCACTACCTTCTCTGAAGGTAGCACAACAGGAGTTTTTGGCACGCCCTATCTCTCAGTAAGAGATTAGAGACGCTATTGGGTCCTTAGCCACAAACAAGGCTCCGGGCCCAGATGGCTTTCCATCCAGTTTCTACAAAGTATTTGAGAAGGACTTATGTCCTGTTCTTCTTGGCTTGTTTAATTTTATTTGTGAGAAAGGGATTACAGATAAGACACTCCTGGAGGCAATCATAGTGGTATTGCCGAAAACAGGCAAGGAGAAGAATAGGGTCACAAATTTTCATCCCATTTCACTGATGAATTATAACATAAACATCTTTGCCAAAATATTAGCAGCAAGAGTATCCGAGATCTGGGAGGAGCTCCTGAGTCTGGAATAAATTGGGTTTGTACGGGGCAGAGTTTCATCGGGTCATATCCGTAAACTGGCCCATGTTTGCTCCATGTCCAGAGAGGCTGATGAACCAATGGCTCTGGTCTCCCTGGACATGGAGAAAGGATTTGACAGGGTTAATTGGGCATACTTCTTTAATACCCTAGTCATATTGGGTTTTCCATCTACTTTTATTTCCTGGGTCAAGGCACTATATTCTGAACCTAGAGCGAAAGTCCATTGTAATGGGGTCTTTTCCTTTAAAATCAGGTACTAGGCAGGGCTGTCCACTCTCCCCATTACTATTTAACCTATACCTGGAACCGTTGACTAGACGGTTAAAAGATTCCCCAACACTGCAAGGTATTAGGATAGGACCATTTCACTTAAAAATATCGGTTTACACGGATGACATCCTCCTGCATGTCACCAACCTGTGTGAGTCTATCCAAGCCGCCCTCCAAATACTCTAAAAGTTTAGTAGGGTTTTGAACTATAAGCTTAACATTAGTAAATCAGAAGTGATGCCATTGAATCCCTTGCTCTCGAGGGGAGACATTACTTCGTTATCCATGGCCTGGACCACTCGTCTTAAGTATTTAGGTATAACTGTATCTACATCAGTGTCCCTAACAAAAAAGTTGAATTTAGATAATTTAGTTAAGGATATTCAATTAGATATGAGTAGATGGAACTCTATGCACTTGTCCCTCCAAGCGAGGGTTAGTGTAATTAAAATGAATATTCTGCCAAGGATATTCTATCCACTTAATATGCTAAATGTCTATCTCCCCCTGAAGTGGTTCTGCAGACTCCATAGTATAATTTCCAATTTCATATGGAGAAATAAACCCCCACATAGAGCTTACACTAGCTTAAGTGCCCCCAAACAACTGGGGGGGGCCTTAAACTCCCTAATTTTTACCACTATTATTTAGCTAGCCACATGGCTAAGTACATGCATTGGAAAGATATCCCTTCAGACTTAGACAAAGTTGCCAAACTTCCCATCTGGTTACAGGTGGAACAGTATTTACTGGCTGGGTTATCTCCAGAGAGCCTTCTATTCATAGCCCCGGGTAAATTGCCCAGTAATTTATGAGGTTCGGTTATATATACCTCATTAAAGGTCCATTCACAGTTTTGTAAATCAATGAGATATAATAACCAGTTGGACCTCGCACAACCAGTGTTTTATAACCCTAATTTTAAATTTGGGGATAAGAAAATTGCCGTTCCCAAAGAATGTTCTGAACTTAAAATCAAGTTTGCAGATTTGGTGGTCGACAGTATACTAAAGGGAATGTCGGAAATACTAGCCCGCCTCCATCTTTCCAATAAATATTCCTTTTTTGTTCTCCAAATTAGGCATATGTTGATAAGTTGGTTTGGCTCAGGTTCATGGAGTACACAACAAATGCCTCCCTTTCAGGATCTTTTGGAATGTGCTAACCAACCACATGCCATTTCCAAATTGGTCTCATTGTTATATGAGAAATTTAACCGGGATGTATTAGGCCAATCTAAGTACTGGATGCATAACTTCCCACAAGCTAATTTTTCATGGGATAAAATCTGGGAAGGGGTTTGGTTATTCATTGCCAATGACCAATTAAGATTTACACAGTTTTATATATTGCATAATATTTATTATACTCCAACTAAGTTGCATGGCATGGGTAAGAAGCAAAATCATTTATGTTTCAGGTGTGAGCAGGAACCAGGAACATTACTCCATATATTATGGGACTGCCCCAAGGTAGTTGGTTTATGGGAAACTATTCAGGAAAGAGCTGACCCACTGCTAGGGTTGCAGGATTACTTTTTACCACAGGTTTGTATATTAGGGGATTACACCACTGTTCCCTTCAAGGAGAGGAGGTACCATATGGCCATTATTTCTTTGTCAGTTAAAAGGCTGGTCCTTTACCATTGGAAGGACCAGCATGCGATTTCTTATCTTGAATGGGTGAGGGAACTCCTATATAATTTAAGATTAGAAAGAGCAATCTCGAGCCTACGTGGTAATCTCTCCCAGTATAAGACCAGATGGGAGAAGCTTCTCACGCTTTGGTCCCTTCCTCCTGCTGTTTAGAAAATCAAGTTAGAAGACTAGGAGACCCTGGTGAATAACCACATACTATATAGCCATTCTATAAGGTGTCACCCGAGTTCTTTAATTTAGAGGTGCCTATACAGAGTAATTCTTTAATTCTGGTAATTTAGACAAAGGGGACTGTGTCGCTACTTAGTAGTTGGAAAAGGTATCATTCAGGAAGGTAAATTTGGCTATGGAGGGGCGGGAGAGGGTTGACTGGGGGGATGGGGGGAGTCTCCCACTGACTGGAGGGTATGGGTAGATTAGGTTGTTTTCCAAATATTTATCACATGGTAAAGTGTTTAAAATGTTAAATATATTTTTGTCAATGGCTCATGCCAGTGTACCACTGTAAGTACTGCTGGAAAGTTGTATGCCTGTTATAAAGTACTGCTGTAATGGTATAAAATGAATAAAGCATATTTAATTTAAAAAAAAAAAGTGGTCCTTAGACATCGGAAAGATTCTGACAATTTGACATATGTTGAATGGCTCCAGGAGTTTCTCGCTAACCTTAGAAGGGAGAGGACCATTTTAAGCCTCCACAACAAAATCAAGAAGTTCAACAGGATATGGGGCCCATTACAAACCCTGTACTCTTTACAAGTTTGAGATATGTTATTATTATACCATTAGGTGCAATCTAGCTGGTATAATGCTGTGCTGGGATTTGGGAGGGTTATGAGGGTGAAGGGAGGGAGGAAGGGTAGGGAGAGAATGAATCATCACAATATTTGTATCTGTTTTGTCTATACCATGCCAATAGTGTTGTGGATTTGTTCTCTGTATTGAAAACTTCAATAAAAGTTGAATGGGAAAAAAAATGGTTAATGCAATTATCCAGGCTGTGTGTGGGTGATGATGTGCGATATGGCCGCCACCACACATTCAGTCACTTCACTACCAGTCTAGCATTGCTTATAAAGTGCTTTGGGATACTGTGTATGAAAAGCGCTATATAAATGCTGATTCTTCTTCTTCTTCTTCTTCTTCTTCTTCTTCTTCTTCTTCTTCTTCTTCTTCTTCTTCTTCTTCTTCTTCTTTTTCTTCTTCTAAGCAAATACCAGCACAGGATATCAACACTGGAAGGTCAGGCAAAATAGCATACATATAAACATAGGACACTTGGAGTAAGAGAGAGAACTGCAGTAGGAAGAAGTATCGGAGAGTCCATCATGAATGTGTATGCGTTTCACTATATAATGTATATATGTTACTATATGATGTATGTATTTCACTGTGTAGTGTATGTGTTTTACTATATAGCCAGAAATTCTGAGTTATGTCCCTAATGGTTTGCCATCAGCCTAACTCTGATGATAGAAACATAGAAACATAGACTTTGACGGCAGATAAGGACCACTTGGCCCACCCAGTCTGTCCATTTCCCTACCTACTGGATAAGCTACAGATTCTAGTTAACCAACAGCCTACTTCCTGCCACCCTCCACCACAATTGCCTTGTGTCTGTCCCATGCATGTTTGAATTCCCCCACTGTTTTAGCCCCAACAACCTCCCCAGGAAGACAGTTCCATGCATCCACCACTCTCTCCATGAAAAAAGATTTCCTCACATTACCCCCGAGCTGTCCCACCTCTATCTTTAAATTGTGTCTCCTTTGTTCTTGCACATCTCTTTTCTGAAAGATGCTACCCTCCTGGACTTTGTTGATTCCCTTGAGGTACTTGAACATTTCTATCATGTCCCCTGTCCCTCCTTTCATCAAGGGTATACATATTAAACTCTCTCAGTCTCTCTTCATATGATTTCTGATGCAGACCCTGCACCATTTTAGTTGCCCTCCTCTGGACTGCCTCCATCCTATGTCCTTGCATAGATGAGGTCTCCAAAACTGCACACAGTACTCGAGATGGGGTCTCACCAACTGTCTGTACAGAGGGATAACCACTTCACTTTTTATGTTTGCTTGCATGCATGTGCAAGAAACATAGTGCCATCATCGGAGATTTCGGAGATGTATCACCTCCTCCTCCTCCAATTCAGTCAGTGTGTTGGCAGGCACGGCCACTGTAAGGCAATGCATTCTGGAGCTGTCTATGACAAGCTCCAAAATGCAGCGGCATACAGTTCAAAGGGGGAGCTATGCTTGAGTGAGCAGCGATAAGATATCGCCTGCTCAGTGCAGCTCCCCACACACACACACACACACACACACACACACACACCACGCAGGCGTCGCCCCCCCACACACACTGAATAGCCCGGCCAGGGGTGCCCAATCCCATCGGCTGTGCCGTGCCCCCCACCCGCCTCCCCCCACCAAAGCCTTTGAAATGCCACGTTGGGTGCCCACTCCAGCATGGCAAGTAATGATATAGCCTCGGGGTGCCCAACTCCCTGTCGGCTCCACTGTCTAACCCCCGAGGAGCTAGAGTGCCACGCTGGAGCCCACCCCAGCATGGCAATCCATACTGGCTGACGGGGGTGCCCAATCCCCATCGGTGAACGCCCCCAACTGTCCTTGTGCTACGCTGGGAGCCCACCCCAGTGTGGCAAATGTCCCTTGTCATTTTTTTTTTTTACCTGTAAAGAAAAAATGGTCCCACGGCACGTCTCCCAGCCCCTCCCACAACCCGCACCCATCCACTGCACACCCAGCCTCCCCACCCCTCACCCCATACTTACCTCCGGACCTCGGCGCGATGATTTCGTGAACCGGGAACACGCTGCACTCTTCAAAGCCGACCGCGAACTGAGGAAATGTCGGTAAGCTGTATAATGGGCTAGATCGGGGTTTCAACTTTGCATATGCAGTATTTCAGAATTTTGGGACGCACCAACATGGGGTTTGGGACCCCCTCTCGACAGATGTCAATGTCATGGCGTTATGCCCGGGCCGAAGGGTGATTGCGTAGTCACTGCACAGTCACCGCGTGAAATTACCCTTTGGCCTGAATAATGCCATGACAGTGACACCATTCATGAGAAGGGGTCCCAAAACCCCATGTTGAAAATTTGCGCAAAATTCCCAAAATGACTGTTTTAATGTAGTACGTTGCACAGTTCCTACGCAGGCTCGTAAGTTCACGAATTTTCAATATTGTCACTCCAAATTTTCAACATTGCCATTTTACCACACCTTCTTATGAGTAGTACAGCTGTCATTTTTCACATCTGACCCAAAATGTGTTTCCACCCATGTAGCGCACAATGGCGCAGTCGGTGTGCGAAATCAATGTACGGTATAAATTAAGAAAATCACAGTGACACTTTTCATGAGCAGAGGTCTTAAAATGGCTATGTTGAAAATTTGGTGAAAAAATTCCTAAAAATGATTGTTTTACGAGCGTGCGTTGCACAGTTCCTACGCAGGCTCGTAAGTTCACGAATTTTAAATATTTTCACTCCAGATTTTCAACATTGCCATTTTATCACACCTTCTTATGAGCAGTACAGCTGCCATTTTTCACATCTCACCCAAAATGTGTTTCAGTCCATGTAGCACACAATGGTGCAGTCAGTGTGCGAAATCAATGTATGGGATAAATTAAGAAAATCACAGTGACACTGTTCATGAGCAAAGGTCTTAAAATGGCTATGTTGAAAATTTGGTGAAAAAATTCCATAACATGACTGTTTTACGAGCGTGCATTGTACAGTTCCTACACACACTCGTAAGTTCGCGAATTTTCAATATTTTCACTTCAGATTTTCAAAATTGCCATTTTACCACACCTTCTTATGAGTAGTACAGCTGTCATTTTTCACATCTCACCCAAAATGTGTTTCTGCCCATGTAGCGCACAGTGGCACAGTCAGTGTGCGAAATCAATGTACGGGACAAATTAAGAAAATCACAGTGACACTGTTCATGAGCAGAGGTCTTAAAATGGCTATGTTGAAAATTTGGTGAAAAAATTCCTAAAAATGACTGTGTTACGAGCGTGTCTTGCACAGTTCCTATGCATGCTCGTAAGTTTGCAAATTTAATATTTTCACTCCAGATTTTCAACATTGCCATTTTATTACACTTCCTTATGAACAGTACAGCTGCAATTTTTCATATGTTGCCCAAAATGTGTTTTCACACATGTAGCGCACAATGGTGCTGTTGGTGTGCGAAAGCAATGTTTAGGACAGATTAAGAAAATCACAGTTACACTGTTCATGAGCAGAGGTCTTAAAATGGCTATGTTGAAAATTTGGTGACAAAAGTCCATAAAATGACTGTGTTACAAGTGAGCATTGCCCAGTTTCCACGCACCGCTTAGTTCATGACTTTGTAATATTTTCAGTCCAGATTTTCACCAGTGCCATTTTCCGCACTTCCTTATGAACAGTACAGCTGTCATTTTCACAACATGGCTGAAGTGTGTTTCACACACTTTCAGCGCGGAAATTCTTGTGGCTGTGAAATCATTGTTCGGCACAGATAAAGAAAATCACAGTGACACTGTTCATGATCGGAGGCACTAAAATGCCTGAGTTGACAATCTGCTGTAAAAAATCCCCAACCTAATTATATTACAGGTGTGCGTTGCACAATTTCTATGTACGCTCATGACTTCACCATTTTTTTTATATTTTTACTACAGATTTGCAACATTGCCATTTTTACACCTCCCCATAAACAGTACAGCTGTCATTTTTTACATCCTGTTCAGAATGTTTTTGCACCTGTGGTGCAGCGTAGTCACTGTGCATAAGCAGCTTTCGGCTAACAAACTGATATTCCCCCTGTTCATGAGGTGGGGTCACAAAAAAAACATGTTGAAAATTTGGAGTGAAAATACCGACGAATGCCTGAGGTATTGGGGTTTCCAACCATAATGCCCAACCCTGTAGAGAATGACAGGCATCAGGGGTGTGACTTGGGATTCTTGCCTGTGATGCTCATACCATTCCACACCCTGCAGTCAGTGAGAGGCATCAAGGTATGCCTTGGACTCTTCGGCCCCAAACTTCACCCCATTCTCCTATATCGCACCCATCTCACCATATTTCCTAATGAAATGGGGAGCGCATAAGGACCAAAGACCCCAAGGAACACCATGACACTTGTCAGTGGTGAAATGGCGTGGCCGTTATGCCTGACAACCCAAACGCACACCCCAATGCCTGTCACTCTCTGCAGGGTGGTAGTGGGGTTGGCTTCAGTTCAATACTTCACTGCCATTCCTATTACGCAGCTCTTTAACTTCTACACTACCACTGCCAATACCAGCAAGCAAACATTCGGCATTGACAAATGCTTGTTCTACTTGTGATGCCCCTTCCTATGCATCCCAGTATCCCCTGGCTCTCCTCACTGACTTCTCACATTGCTTACCCACCTTTAGATCATCCGATATGACTACCCCCAAGTCCCGTTCCATTTTTGTTGTTGTTAGTACCTCCCCTGCTATTGTGTACTCTTCTCCTGGGTTTTTGTTTCCCAGGTGCATTACTTTGCACTTCTTTGCATTGAATCTAAGTTGCCATATGTCTGACCATTCCTCCAACCTTGCCAAGTCCCTTCTCATCCTTTCTACCCACCTTGTGTATCAACTCTGTTAAAGATCTTTGTATCATCTGCAAAGAGGCATACCTTTCCCTCCAGACCCTCTACAATGTCACCTATAAAGATGTTAAAGAGGACTGGACCCAGTACTGAGCCCTGAGGTACTCCACTAGTGACCCCCCTTTCTTTCGGAATGTGTGCCACTCACTATTACCTTCTGTGTCCTGTTGTGCAGCCAGTTTGCAACCCAGGCTACCACCCTGGAACCCACTCCCAAGCTGGCTAACTTGATTATTAATCTTTTGTGCGGGACTGTGTCAAATGCCTTGCTAAAGTCTAGGTAGGCCATATCCACAGCCCCTCCCTGGTCTATTACTTTGGTCACCCAGTCAAAGAAATCTATTAGATTCATCTGACATGATCTTCCTGCTGTATGATCAGGGATTCCATTCTTTAGGCTGTCTTGAGTCTTACTTTTTTGTAACAGAGCCTAGCTGCAAGGTTTTTCAAGTTCTGTTGCCTCTGTTTCTCTGTTTTATGATCAGTTTCTCAGTATCCTACTAGTCTTTACTGGAGTTGAACAAGCAGTTTCAATCCCTGTCCCCAATAAGCGATCTGTGTGCTCCATTGTTTGCTCAGATTACCCGAAGAATTCCCTAGCTGTGAACTGATAATTACTTGGTGGCAATAAGCAATGCGACAAAGATACAAAAAAAGATGTTGCATAAACATGACACATATTGATGCTTCCAAATACCTAACAGCAGTGAAGGGGGTGGGGAGGAATCACAGTCTCCCATGATTTGGTGTGTTTTGGGAAATGGAACCACTGAGATGAAGGGAAAATCTCATTGACAAGGCAACCCCTACACACAAAAACAGGTAAGATTAAAAAAATGTATTCAAACCAGTTATGCACTCTGAAAACATTATTAATGTTCAAAGTTAAAACAAGGTTTAAAACATATGTCTCTTCTATTATTTGCCTGTAGTGATCCTTCAAGTAAGAGAGCAAAGGCCAAAGGAAGCATTACATAAAGCACTACAGTAGTCAACTGTCACATTTAACAAGTTCACCCACCACTAACATCACCTGATTGGGCAGAGTTCAAACTTGACTTTACTAGGTAAGGTCATAGAAAGAGTGCAGAAATCTTGACTTGCCAGCTCTGCGAGTGTAGATAAGGCTCAATTACTGCAGTGGGCAGACTGCCACGAGAAGTTAAAAGGGATCCTGTGAAAGTGATACCTTTGATAATAGTGATGCCAGAATTGAAACTGCCATGTGCTAAAAAAAGTATCGTGGAACACAAGTCAAAATCTTTTTAACTTTTCCTTCCAGCCTTAAAGGGTCCCTGACACCTGGGGACAACTTTGAAACAATGAAATCGTTAGACACAATTCAGTTTTTATTTTATTTCATTTTCTACTTTACTGTTAGGAAATACCTTGAGTAACAAGTGCTCTTTTACAAAGGTTCCTCATCAGAAATGATTAAGTATGGCGCAATTAAAATCGGATCATACTTAGTGCATAATACAGAATGGACAAAGTACAGAGCAATTATCTACAATTACAGCTGGCTTGTTCCAGAAGTAATGCACGTAATGAACTTTTAAATTGGTTCAAGTTAGACACAGCAAAAAGCATTTAAGGTAGATCATTCAGCTAAATGGCTGCCCTTACAGAAAAAGAGCCAGCAGGGCTTTTTTTCCCTACCATGCAGGCAGTGTTGGAATTACAGGGGGACTTGCCAGGGCTCAGCCCTTGAGCTCTGAAATGAGCCCTGGTAGCTCATGCATCACTGCCATTGACTTATAAGGGGAATGTGGGTGCCATTTAAAGACAGCACCCTTATGGGGCCCCCTAGCTCATAACGTGTAATTCCAACACTGCATGCAGGTCTACTCTGGAATTTGATTATGTTGGACAGAGGTAACCAGTTGGTTTGTGTATATAGGTCACAACTGTAGGCAGACTTGTCTAGGCCTAGTACAAATCTGCAGGCTTTGTTACAAATTTCCATGATCCTGTCCAGTACTGAATCACATGCAGCAGAGTAGATGACAAGGTCATAGTCAATAAGGGCTAAAATGGAATTTGACACAATTAGGCACCTTGACTTTGGTGTGACGTTATTCTGGTTGCCGAACAGTGCAACTAACCTATACTTCAATGTTTGGTGCATAGCATGGTGTTTATGTACACTTATGAACTTGAAGTTAATGAACTTGGAGTTTGGCATTTCTCTATTCCCACCCTTGGTAGGAATGCTGCGTAGGTGTAGAGAATAGAAGGCCCAGCATAAAAGGGTGAGAAGAGTGCTGGAGGAGAAGGCAGAGGAGATGGCGGGTGAGTTCAAAATGCTTCAGGCAGAGCAAACGGAAGTGGCTGGATTAAATGGGGGATGTGGGAGGAGATATTTCCCTCACATTGAACCACGGGATTTTAGCCATTCCATGCAATGTTTGGTGCATAGCATGGTACTTGTGTATACTTATGAATTTAAAGTTAATGAACTTGGAGTTTGGCCTTTTTCTATTCCCACCCTTGGTAGGAATTCTGGGTAGATGAAGGAAATAGAAGGCCCAAAAGATTGTTAATGGTTTGAGATTACCTCCTCCAACTCATGAAGAGTGTGACTAGTAGCATGCAGGAGAGGGAAAAAACCTTTTGGAGGAAACCTTTGAGGACCCATGGCTACTGACCTGCCTGTCTTCCAGGCAATCTGTGAGGAGATAATCCTAAATGAGTTGGACTGAGTTTTGGTTCTGGTTATGTTGACAAGTCATATCCTCCGAATCTTTGCTGGTAAGGGTAAGAAGGTTGATTCTGGAAACTGAAGTAGAATCCAAGTCGGACGATATCCAGAGGAAGGAAACTAGGTAGTTTGAACAATGTCTAGGATTTCTTTGTGGTAGTTGGTATTGAGGTCTTGAAGGCATCTGTGTGATGAGATAGATTCAAACTGTGGAGGAGCATGAGCCTTATAGCTGGAATGCTGGAGCTCAGTTCTGGAATATGGGTGATGATATAAAGGGATTCCTTGACAGATCTTCAGAATGCTGAGGAAGGAAGGAAGAACGAAGACCTTTAAGTGGATCAAGGAGTTTGTAAAGTTGGTAAGGTTTTTGAGTTTTGGTTAAGGATGATAATGGTGGACATTCAGGATACATAAATTGGAGAAGCTGGATGAAGTGATGAAATTCTGGTTGTATGAGTACAGTCAATGGGTTGAAGTTCAATATTTGCACTATGTATCACTATGAGGAATTTTATAATCTTCTGATCAACAAAGTGGTAATTATATGTTGTCAAAAAGGTATAACTGAATGGACAGGATAATGTGAACTTGTCTTCTGAGTTTTCGATGACGTAGGAGGGTCAATTCTTGAATGTGACAGAGGAATATCCAGGTGATGGAAGATAAGAATGTTGCTAGACCAGGAGAATTTTGTAGGCAGTAAATGGATGGACTTTAGAAATTCAGCTAGGAATAATGATGCCAATTGTGAGGGGACATAAGGTAGGGATGAAGGAGGTGGAATCCCAGGACATGGAGTGCTGAAGGCATGAAATATATGTACTGGATGCTGAAATGTTATTGACTTGACATTGGAGCTGGAGACAGTGAATGGAATTATATGTGAATAAAAGCTGGATGTCGTAATCATAATTCAATGGATGAGTGAAGCTCTGAATGGAGGAGACATAGTAGGATGGATGAATGGATGCTGGAAGCCTGAGGCAAGGTTGGACTTAGTTAGGAAATCGAAGGAGCGGGAGAGTGCTAGACAGTGGCGCACTTTGAAAGCCCCAAAAGAACACAGAATGAAGGAGCCAAGGTCCAGGCACTGAAGCAGCTGATAGTAAATGGCACCAGTGCACAATGGACATTCCCAGATGTGAGACAGATGGTAAAGGAAGGAGCAGAAAACAATGGAAGAATACAGGAAGGCCACAGAGTTCCAGAATGACTGGGAGACAGGAGGTCCAGGAGGCAATCCCAAGCCAGTCCAATGTCATGGAATGAGAAGGTAATCAAAGCCAGGCACAATCCATGGAGGAAGCAGAGGTGAAGAGGAGTGACAGCAGGAGGCAGGGTAAACACAGTCTTCATGTGGAGAAGCTGGCCATGAGGCAAGAAGGAGCAAAATCAGGGTGAACCACATAACATATGGAAGGCATGCACCTGCTACCCAGAGCTAGGATATGCCGCCAAGACATCAAGCCCTGTGCTGGAGGAAAAACAAGGAGCCCAAAGTAGACCAGGTAACAAACAAAAGTCAAAAAGTCCAAGACAACAGACCAACAAAGCAATAAGAGTTTGGGCGAGGCCAGCCCTGCGGGGATCTAGATCAGGCAGATGAAGGAGGAAGAAAGGAACTGAACACATGGAACAGGCAGCCATCACTGGCGGGTGGAGAAAGCTGACCTACACAGGTGCCACACAGGTACAGCCAGGCAGAGCTAGGGACAGAGCTGCACTTTGATGGCAGACAAACCAAGACGTGAAGTAATAAGGAAAAATGGTGGAGCAGAATTCCCAACCCTGGCAGACAGGACAAGCCTACCTATGCTCAATACCTCAAAAGGCAGAGCTAGAAACAGAGCAGCAAGGGAGATGATGAACATACCATGATGAGAAATAAGGACAGAAAATGGTGAAGCAGGACTGCCAGCCCCAGTAGACCAGACAAGCCTACCTTCACTCAATACCACCAGGCAGAGCTAGGGATGGAGCTACTGGTTGATGGCAAACCGCGATGTGGATGAATTATGGAAAAAAGGGGGGTCTTCATGGCAATGTCCATGTGAGATGCCAACAGTCCATGCCGATGCAGCAGGAAATGGTAGCCAGGACAAGCTGAGTGCTACAGATGTAGGACTGAAGGTAAGGAGCCAAAGCTGTAGAAGAAGTCCATGAGAGCAGACAGACATCATGAATTGTAGATGAAGCCCAAGGCAGACTTCAGAAATCTCTGGTGCAGTGGTGCAGAGCTGAATCCTGAGTATGGTGGGTGATGTCACACACCAGAAGCACCAATATGGAGATGGAGTGGAGATAGAGTGTTTGAAAGGGAGCCATAACAGGCACAAATGGCTGGCCAGCAGTGGAAACATATCCTTGCACATATTTGCAAAACAGCACAGCAGTGGTTAAAACTCCAGGAAGATTAGTGGTCAGCAATTCAAATGTAGAGAATGAGATGGAAATGCATTCCATAGCATGGAAAGAAAGGCAGTAACGTGCAGGTAGGGGCACCAGGGGAAGCAGAGCAGCTGGAAACATTGATTGGCTGGTAAGAGGAATACCACAATCCCCTCTAAGAGTTTTCAAAGAAAATCAATAAAATATCCCATTTCTGCAGTATTTGATATCTAATGTCTTGAATACTTGCGGCAGGCAGTATTGCTTAATACTAAAGACCAGGCTCTGCTAAACCAATTGTTAGTCCTTAAGTCCGTACGTGTATGCTGGATGGAGTGTGCTTCATAGAATCATGATCTTTTTCATGTACTGTATGATATTTTTTAAAACAAGTGATGAATTTCATAAGGGTGAGGGAGCAACAGGTAGAAATCAGACTCCTCTATTCATCTGTGGGTCATTTCTGAGCAGGTGCAAAGCAGCGGCTCGATGTGCAGTAAAAGATGCAGCCAAAATGAAAAAGCATGTTCATGCCGAACCTCACAGAGCCCCTAAGAGTAGTCCTGCATGCACCATAGAGAAAAAAACAGAGGCAAAATGGTGGCCGGGAAAGAGAGTCCAAAGGGTAAACACACCAGAGGAAGAGCGACACCACAGAAGAACAAAACAAAAGGAAAGTAATGGGATGTAGCAGAGAGCAGGGGGGCGGAATAGGGAAGGGGAGAGAGAGAGAGAGAGAGACCAACCCGGACAGCCAAAGAGTGGTGCTCTGGCCGCCCCCTGACAGGCCCCTGTGCATGGAAGAACCGCACAAACAAGGGCTCCAGGCAGGCAGAATTGAGTCAATTGATTCCAGGCCTGAACTACACCAGAGAAACTCACCACTGGACTGCGAGTGAGGCACAGAACTGACTGACTGACAGTGAAATTCTCCAAGCAGGAAACATGGAGAAAAGAAAAGGTCCACACCACAGAAAGACACGGTGTGCAGCTCAGTCAAAGCTGATTTCAAAATGCTCCAAGTGGAGCTAACGGAAGTGGCTGGCTTAAGTGGGGGATGTGGGAGGAGCTATTTCCCCCACATCGAACCACAGGCTTTTACCCCTTCCATTAAATTGGAAAGCAGTAAGGTCTCCTTTTTTCAAAATATAAATCTCACAATCTGAATAATGGAAGTTAGTAACTTTGTTGTCTTAAAATTGTATTGAGGCACTCCAGGGACAGTTCTGCTGTAAATCTCAACCTTAATCCTTATTACTAGGAACATTTGTATGTAAACAGTGCACCTGCCTGCCTTATCTGATTTGGTTGCTTGTCTACAACTAACATCACACGACTGTTTATCACAATCTGCTGTTATAAAGATAATTATGGTATCATAAATGGGATTTTGATGTCCAGTGTAGACAAGCAGCCAAAGCTATTAAAAGCTAGGGAACAGTGTACTTGTTTTCATGCGACTGTTCTCTGTAACATAGAAAAAGTGGGAAAAGCTGCAAAACATAATGTATACTATATTAAATTTAAACCAAACTATCTAAATCTTACATTTTTTCCAATTTTCCAATGGTGTCAGGGCTCTTTAAAAGTACACTCTCACCTCTAGCAGGTGGACATGGATTACATAAATTTGGGTCTTCAGTGGGAGCATATCAGGAGGAATTAACCTACCCCCAGACATGTATCAATGCATACAGACCTCATGAAAATGCTCCCGTGAGTGCCTCGGTACAACTAAAAGACAAAGAGACAAACTTTCATTAATCAGATTGCAATATTTACATTTAGAAAAAGGAAATCTTCCTGCTAAACAGTTTCATCAAAATACTGACATACGGTGTTGCTAGATTATCATTCGGAATGATGTGAGAGACTAGATCAGTGATCAAAAGGATGAACCCATGATATTTCTCTTTACTAAGTAAGCAATAACACACAACAGGGCATGCGTTAGGCTATATCACCACATGGCCCAAGTGTATTGGAAGGCACGAAGTGCAGCTGAGTGCCTTTAGCTACCACAGGAAGTGCAGCAGTACAGCTTAATGCATGCTCTGGAATGTGTTAATGTGCTTATAAAATAGTCTTCTCTTAAAAATTTAGTAAAAAAAATCAGAACACCATTTACAGTTAGTTTACAATGTTAAATGGCACTCTCTATGTTGTTAATGATGTAAGTGCTCTATTTTTTTAGAATGAGAGTGCTGTTACTACACAGTTCTGAAGAACTTTATTACTTTTTGCACTGCTAACATAGATATGTTCATTTACACGCTCATGTGGCAAGATAAATTGTTGCACAATCATGTGATCAGATTCTATCCATCACAGTGCTGGATTTTGCTTTCCCATTTTACATGGTCTCTTATAATTGTGCCTGCCTTCCTTCCTTCCTTCCTTCCTTCTCCATCTCATGCAATTTTATTTTGAAAATAAGGTTTCATGTCCTAAAATATGTATAAAAAACTGCTGTTCTAAGCTATGGTAAGATAAGTATGCTCTTCACCATTCATTTTTACATGTAATTATTGTGGAAGGCCACCAAATGCAAACATGACATTAAAATGATAAATTAAAGCATCCTTTCTTAATATAATAATTTTTTGACTGGATGTCAGTTCACTGTTATAGCTTATAAGACTAAATGAGCTGGTTGAAGAACAATGGTGTCCTTTTGCTTTAAAGACATGTCAGCCTTTCTAGTTGTAGTATCAGCTGAAACAATTCATGTCCTTAAATGAATACAGATAAGTACCTAGAGGAAAATGAATAAATGGTTCTATACCCACTGAGCTGGTGGAGAAAATCTAATGGATCATCCTGCACTCCTGATATTAGTTGGGCACACGTGGCCTCCCTCTAATACCAAATGCTCCTTGTCTCTATTCTTTGAAAAGTGCTGCTTTTCCTGATAATATCTCTGAGGAAGGTGTTTGCCAAAACATCAGCATCATGTGCACATACTTATGCGCTTGCATGCTATCTATCGATTGCCTGGCAAGGTTCCATGTTGGTACACCTATGGAGGATTTTAGTGTTTTCGATTCAGTTCTGCCACTGCAAACTGCATGTTGCACTTTATTCCTCTTGAACGTACAGGGACTTTGGTTTTTGCACAATAAAGCTCAAACTGACCTGTTAATGTAAGCGCTATATTGATTTTAACTACTGCATCACTTTGGTGGCTTGTGCCATGAGTGTTTGGAAACTGAGGTTTCTGTTGGTTGTGTGTTGAGTCCCTCTGACTCATGTACACTAGTGTGGGGGTCCACTAGTTGAGGCATGGAGCCCCTCGTTGTGTCAGTCTGTGCATCGTATAGTTCTGTCTGCAAATCTTCATCCTGAAGATAGGGGTCTTCAGTTCACACCAGGGGAATTAAAACTGTAGGACCTCTAAGCAGTATGATGTCTAAATGCCCAAATCTGATCATTCTTTCATGGGACAATGTGCTTTGTAATGCTGGAGAGTGATCAGGTTTGAATATTCTGGACCTCAACATCACAACCTCCAAGTGCCTGGGACACAACTAGTGGACCTGTTGCCCCTCTCCCCAGGCTAGAATTCCTTAAACTCGAAAACAGCTTAAAATCCAAACAATGACGAGCATGTTTAGAGATGCTGTTCCTGCAGTTTAGGCTTGAGTGTATATCAATGCTCAAGTTAGGGTATAGTTACTGCCAACTTCTTACACCACACCACAATACTATCAATAGCAGTGGTGGCTGTTAATCTCAGAGGCACATCATAATTCTTGATGATTTTAACATCTTTTTGGAATAAGGAGTAATAAATGCCTGCAATGAGCTCATCAAAGTTATTTTCCAGCTTTCTGCAAAACTCTGACAGTTTGGCTTCAGAAGGACACAAACTCATAACATTCCATAAGATTTTAAATTTTAGGACGTTCCATCATTACTACTAAAGACGTTTGCAGCACAAAAGCAGGCTCTTAGACTTCATCAGTTCCTGTTGCTTTTCCTGTTGTGAAATCCTAATCCTAATCTTCCTCTGTGACATCAGAAACTGTTGCTATTAAAATTATTCTGATGTCAGCTAGTAGAGAATTGTTACTTCACAGCAGGAACTGATAAAGGCTAAAGGGGTAGGAGCTAGTTTTAATACACAATCTCTGTAAAAAAAAAAACGAATGTCAAGAAACTCAGATTTTGGACAGATTTTGTGTAACTAAATTCTGCTGCTGATGCCACCTACGAATTATTAATTGAAAATCAGAAAATCACTTTAAACAATTGACTTTAATTTTACCACTAGCTGATTAAACTGTAAAACCTCAAATCATACCTTTTTAGACTAGAGTATTGCTAATAAGGAGGATACTTTCCAGGTTGTTTCTGTATTGCCAGACTCCATTAGTGATCCCTCCACAGTATACTCTAGCTGGTCCTGTAAAGCTCCTTGACCATCCCAAGGTTTTGAAAGGGTTTATTTGTAAGGGTAAGAATATGTGTTTAAGCCCAATGCATGACAAAAGGACAAACCTTTGGTCTGTAATTCAGATAAACAGTACTAGTATGAGAAATCAACAAAATGACTTGCAGGATGCCAGGCTATCAAGACATGTTGTCACAGGGAGGCCTCATGGGGCATCTATTGTAACCACTTGCTTACTCCTATATATACTCTGGAGCTCCCCCAAGCTACTATTCAGACAGGCTTTATATATCATAACTGAGCTGGTTTTATCAAAAACTGTCAGGGCCACAGCTGCAGGTGTCTTCATAGCTGAATGGCCTTTCCACCAAAACAAACTGTTTTCCCTCCTCCCTTTGTTAAATGCCCTTACACATCCCATGCACTCCTAAGGTAATGACTGTTGTTGTCTCTTTGTCTTGATAAGAATTGATTGTGAACAGTGTTGACTAATAATGCTGTACTCCTCTGTATGATGTGCCTATTGCTGCTTTCTAAATATATAGGCCCAGATATTCAAAAGGGTTGCGCATGGCACAACAGTGTTGCGCCATGCACAACCCACTGATGCGCCCCGGTGCGATATTTAAAAGGGAAAAGTGCGCCGCACAAATCCCGATGCGCCAGAGCACATCAGTAATGTATGCAGGCACAGGTCGGGGGCGTGCCCATGCATAACCTGCACAGCCCGATATTCAGCCCAGGCTATGCAAAGTCATGCATGCGCAACCCCTACCTGCGCCAGCACAAAGCTACGCCTAAAAAAAATGGAACAAGTGATGGCCACCCACAGGTGAGCTGCTGCATTGCAGGGCACAACGCAGCAGCTGCCATCTGTGGGTGGCCATAACTTGTTCCTGCCGCACCTGGCGGTGCCCCCCATGCCCCGATAGCGGGCATCATTAATCCCCCCAAGTCCAATATCCCTGGTGGTCCAGTGGACCGCACGGAGCCCGATCGCAGGCATCATTCATCACCCCCCCAAGTCTGATATCCCTGGTGATCTAGTGTACCCCCCACCCCACCTGCCCACTGAGCCCCACCACCCCTCCCCGTCAACCAGCGGGCGGCAGCACCCCATCCGCCTGCCGTCCGGCTGCCCGCCCGACTGAGCTTGGTAGGGCTGCATGCCCATTGGTTCAGAGCATGAGCCAATGGGCATGCACACCTGATACTAAACAGTCAGATATGTGAATGAATTCATTCACATATCTGGACTACTATGTAAATATGGCTGCACACCCATTGGCTCATGCTCTGAACCAATGGGCATGCAGCCCTACTGAACTGTTAGTCCGGTGGCGGCGGGCAGCAGGCTGGTGGGTGCTGCCACCCGCCGGCTGACGGGGGAGCAGGGTGGTGGGGCTCAGTGGGTGGGTGGGTGGGAGTACACTAGATCACCAGTGATATTGGACTTGGGGATGAATGATGCCCACGATCGGCTCAGCACGTCCACTGGACCACCAGGGATATCAGACTTGGGGGGGAATACAGTGATGCCCGTGATCGGAGCACATAGGGGTCCACTGGACCACCAGGGATATTGGCCATTTTTTTTCACTTACGGGACTTCCCGCGATCGGGCTGCAGGGGGCGTCAGTCCCCTACTGCTGCTGTCTGGCAGGGCGCCAGCCGCAAGTCATCGGGGATCAGCGCACCTGCATGCATATGCATGCAAATGAGGCTGTAATGAGATGCAAATGGCCCTTGTGCGCCTTGCATAAATTATGGCCCCATTTGCATGTCTCCATTTGAATATCGCAGGTGCTGTGCATGGCTCAATGGCACTTGCGCCACCGCATCTCCATGCTCCACTCTGACTACTTGCGCTGGCGCAGTGTCACTGCGCCATGCACAGTAGGGGTGGCCAGGGTGCGATATTCAAAGCAGTTGCGCCATAGTGCAGCTCTGTTGAATATTGCCCTGGCCACACCCCTGAGCAACAAAGTTGAGCTGCACCCAGGCTTGCACCACAGCCTGGCGCAGTTTGAATATCCAGGCCATAATGTATATATCACTGCTTTATGTCTCTCTGTAATTAACCCCTAGTCACCCCTGAAAAAGGGACCATCCAGTCTCAGTGCACCTACCCAGTTACCAAAATTAAATAAATAAATAAATCTTTCTTCAGAAATGACAAGGAACTTGCCTCAGTTACAACGTTTGTCACACTAAATTTCAGTCATGCAGAGACTAAATTATTTTACAGTGTTTGTCATGGTACATTTCCACTATGCAAAGACTACATCAGTTTTAGTCACAATCAGAAAATTTCCACTACTGTATGTGAAGACTACATACACTTGACCAGAACCTTCTGTCCTGTTAGCAGCATTCCAAGGTAATAGTACATACTGTACATATTATAGTGGCTCGGTAATGCCACTATAGTTAGGATTGAGTTGGCTGGTTAATGTTAAATCCCTAACTTTGCACTTTCATAGCTTTGCCCCTGTTCAACAGATTTAATACAAAATTTTGCTGACACAGTCTTGTGGGAAGTATCTCCTGATATACCATATTTTGTTCAGGTCAAATATGCGGATTCCAAGATCCAGATGGTGAAAAAAGTGAAAAAATTTGTGGTTTTTTTGCAGCTTTTTTGTCATTGTCTAGCACCCACATGGTTTGGAATCTTGGTCTGAAATTTTCAGGGTAGAAAGGCCTTGGCCCAGAATGGTGCCTTTTGTTGGTTTGGTGACAAAAAATATTAATCCATTCTAGAGTTATAAGGATTTTAAATTTCTGTTCTGAGCATGCTCAGTACCATCTTTTGGATAGCCACTTCATGCAACAAAAGTAAGGATCCTGTTTTGTATGGGGGATAATTCTGTTTCATGAGAAAAAAATATTTTTTCATATGGTGGCCATCTTGTTTCCATTGTTTAAAAAATATTATTTGTTTGAAAACCCATAAAAATCGTATCCTGGAGAGACACCAGTACATGTATCTTGCTAACTGGGGCCCCATTAGCTGGATTTTGCACTTACTGTTTTGAAAAAAAAGTCTCAGAAATGTATTTTTCAAACTTTTTAAAATTCTTTTTGCATGAGATGATTTTCTTATTTTGTATGAGCATATGAAACAGGAATAGGGCTATATGTAACAAGATTAATTTCATATGAAAAAAGAATTTGGACTTAGTTTTTTTCACATTCTTGTTTAGTATGAATGAATCCTGTTTCGTGAGAATGATATCATCTCACAAAACATGATTTGTTCATATAAAAAAAGAATCTGGACTTTTTTTTTCACATTCTTGTTTTGTATGAATGAATCATAGAAACATAGAAACTGATGGCAGATCCATCCAGTCTGTCTTTTTCATTGTATTGCTTTCACTGCAGACCCTTCCAGGTCTACGGCACTTTATCTTCCACCTCTTGCCTATCCCTTATGATTCCCTTATGCTTATCCCAGGTTTAGTTGAATCCTACTAGTGTTTTCACCCCCACTACCTCCACTAGAGCACTGTTCCAGGCATCCACCACCTTTCTTTGAAGAAGTATTTCCTCACATCTATCATGAACCTGTCCCCCCAGCTTCATATCATGACCCCTTGTTCTAGAGCACCCTTTCCTCAAAAACATACCTCCCACTTGTACCTTATTCACCCCTGTGAGGTATTTAAAGGTCTCAAGCATGTCCCTCCCTCCTCTCCTGCAGGGCATACATGTTTATTTAATTTAGCCTCTACTCATAGCACTTTTGATGTAGATCCTGTATACCCTGAGTACTTCTGCTCAATTTTTACCTGGGGGAGAGAGATGGACTAATACAGCAGGGGTAGGGCAACACTGGCATGGAAGGGGATAGAATAATGGATGGGGAGATCTTTGTGAGCAGAGTGCTTGAGGGCCTTAAGTCACTGAACACGGACAAGGCTCCAGGGCCAGATGGGCTGCACCCTAGAGTCCTGAGGGAGTTGACTGAGGTCCTGGTGGTACCACTGGCAGACTTGTTCAATACCTCCCTGCAGACAGGGTGTGTGCCTCAGGACTGGAGCACATGTGGTACCCCTGCACAAGAGTGGTTCCAAGGACGAGCCTGGTAACTATAGATCAGTCATAGAAATGATCCTAAAGGAAAGGTTGGTAACCTTCTTGACGGTGAACTGTCTTATGGATGACAAAACAGCATGGGTTTGTCTCTGGGAAATCATGTCAAACAAACCTGGTTCACTTTTTGACTGAGTGACAAAATAACTAGACACTGGTTGGGCTGTAGATGTCCTGTATCTGGATTTCAGCAAGGCCTTTGACCCAGTACCACAGGACAGATTAACTAGTAAATTGAGGAACCTGGGAGCAGGGGAGAAACTGGTTAAGTGGGTTGGTAACTGGTTGTGGGACAGACATCAGTGGGTGGTTGTGTGGGTGGGAACTCTCAACTCATAGGGAACTCACCAGTGGGATCCCACAGGGTTCAGTGCTGGGGCTGGTGCTGTTTAACATCTTTATAGCTGATATAGCAGTTGGAGTTAAGAGCAGAATCAGTCTATTCACAGATGACACCAAGATAGGGGCAGTTGTGGATGGGGTAGAGGGAGGAAAAGTTCTCCAAGAAGATTTGGGCAGTGGCCAGACACTTAGCTGAATTTCAGTGCTAAGAAGTGCAAGGTCATGCACTTCAGAGTGAGGAATCCTGGGTACAGTTATCATCTGGGAGAGGTTCAGCTGTCCGTCTCTGAGGAGGAAAAGGATTTGGGGGAAATGGTCACAAAGAATATGAACCACTCGTCTCAATGTAGGAAAGCAGTGGCAAAAGCCAGTAGAATGCTGGGGTGCATTGCTGGAGGAATCATCTCCAGGAGGGAGCAAGTCATTCTGCCATTGTACAGGTCACTGGTGAGGCCGCACTTGGAGTACTATGTACAGTTCTGGAACCCATACTTGAAGAAGGACATCAGGTTACTGGAGGGGGTACAAAGGAGGGTAACTAAAATGATCAGAGGTATTTAGGGGAAGCCTTACAAGGATAGGTTGAGGGTCCTCAACATGCACTCATTGGAGGAGAGAAAGGAAAGGGGTGATATGTTCAAAACCTTCAAGCACTTAGAGGGCATCAACAGAGTTAGTAGAGAGGGCATGTTTCAATTAAAGGGAGAAGGGATTACTAGGGGGCACAGCCTGAATTTGGTGGGGGGGGTAGAGTCAGGAAGGAGGTGAGGAAGCATTCCTTCACAGAGAGGGTGACGGGGATGGAATGTGCTCCCTGAAGAAGTGGTATCTCTTAAAACAGTGGAGAGATTTAAAAGGGGGTGGGATAGGGTTAAGGGCAAGATACTAGTCAGTGGGAAGATGAGGGGGAAGAGAGGGGGCAAGGGGTGGGGGGAGCAGCAGGAGTCTAACCTCTGTGCTGCACAATTGAACAGATGTGATAGACCATTTGGCTTGTGTCTGCTGGCAGTTTCGTATGTTCGTATGTTCTGATCTTGGTAGCCCTCGTTTGGATGGCCACCACCCTGTCTATGTCCTTTCTGTAATGTAGTCTCCAAAACTGGACACAGTACTCCAGGTGGGGTTTTTCGAAAGACCTATATAGTGGCAACACCACTTCCCTCTTCCTGCTGGTAATACCCCTACCTATATACCCCAGTATTTCACTAGCTCTCCTGATCACTTTGTCACATTGTCTGGCCACCTTCAGGTCATCAGAAATGATTGCCTCCAGGTTTATTTCCTGCTTGGTCATTGCTAGTATCTCTCCTCCCATTTTGTACGGCACTCCAGGCTTTCTGCGACTGAAGTGCAGTATTTTACACTTTTCTGCATTAAATCTTAGCTGCCAGACTTTTGACCACTCCTCTAGCTGTTTTAAATCTCTTTCCATCCTTTGCACCTCCCCTGAAGTGTCCACTCTGTTGCAGATATTTGTGTCATCTACAAAGAGGGAAGCAGTCCCTTCTAGGTCCTCTGTTATGTCGCTAATGAAGATGCTAAAGAGTTCTGGCCCCAGTACTGAGTCCTATGGTACCCCACTGGTCACTCTCCACTCCTCAGAGTGAACTCCATTTACCACCACCCTCTGCCTCCTATCCCTATCTAGTTTCTTAACCAAGTTACCACCTTATTGCACATCCCCATGCTACCTAACTTGTTTATCAGTCTCCTATGTGCAACAGTGTCAAAGGCCTGCTAAAGACCAGGTAGGCCACATCCACTGCTCCTCCCTGATTCAACACCTTGGTTACCCAGTCAAAAGAATCTATCAGATTTGTTTGGCATGAACTCCCTCCCTGTAAAGTCATGCTGCCTTGGGTCCTGCAGTCCACTGGATTCCAGGTACTCCACAATTCTTTCCTTTAATAGTGTTTCCATCAAGTTCCCTACTACAGATGTCAGGCTGACAGACCTGTGATTTCCTGCTCCTCCTTGTTACCACTTTTGTGAAGTGGGACAATGTCCATTCTTCTGCAGTCCTCCAGAACCACATTGGTCTCCAGTGAACTGTTAAACAAGTCTGCCAGGGGTGCAGTTAGCACCTCTCTGAGTTCCTCTAGGACTCTTGGATGCACCCCATTTGGCCCCATGGCTTTGCCTACCTTAGATTAGTGAGTGCTTTCCTGATCCTCTCCTCAGAAAAGGGACTGGTGCCCACTTCCTTCCCCTCCAAGCACTGGTGCTTATATTTGGTCCCTCCCCTTCCCCCTCTACTGTGAACATTGAGCAGAAATATTTGTTTAACATGTTTGCCTTTCCTTGGTCCTCCTCTGTACAGCCCCTTCCCTCCATTTTGAAATGTACAATCCCTTGCTTGGTCTTTCTTTTCTCACTAATATACTTAAAAAATATCTTGGTCCCCTTCGATACTGTCTGGGCTATTCTTTCCTCAACTTGTGCCTTTGCATTCCTTACAACTCTGCCTGTCTTCCTCCATTTCCCCAGATACACTTCCCTGTCCTCCTTTCTCTGGGTCTCCTTATACATTCTGAATGCTACCTTACCTTATCTGCCACTTCCCTTGAGAACCATAATGATCTCCTCCTCCTCCTTCTGCTTTTGCTTATTTCCTGATGTACAGATTTCTTGCCTTTACTATGCTCTCTTTTAATCAGACCAATTTTCTCTCCACCCACCCATGACTTCCCCTCCCACAAGGACCTCCTGGAGGCATTCCCCCATCTTTGTAAAGTCAGTCTTTCTGAAATCCAGGACACCTGCCCTTGTGCGGCTGGATTCCGCTGTTGTTCTTATTTTAAACCACACTGTGCGATGGCCCGTTGATCCCCACATGGCTTCCCACTCTGATGTCCACAACACAGTCACTGTTTGTAAATACCAGGTCCAGTATTGCCCCACCCCAAGTAGGTTCACTCTAGAATCCTGTTTTATGAGAATGACACAATCTCATGAAACAAGAATTTGGATTTAGTTTTTTTTTTCCATAGTTCAACTTTAACAAGCCATAACTCTGTCAATATTTGCAGTTAAGGCACACGCTGTATAGAAAAAGAATGGTCTAAATGAGTACTACAAGACTGTCACATAATACCCTTCAGAAGAATTCAGGGGCCATATAAAAAACACAACAATTTAAAAATTACAATTTCCATGGGCTAACACTGCAAATGTAATAAGCTGTAACTCTGTCAATTTTTGGAGTTAAGGGACTATCTATATTTCAATAGAGAGATCCCAGCAAGTAGTACAAGATGAATCCCCTAACAAATATCTAATGAAAATAGACATATCAAAAACATTAACACAAAAACAAAAAAAAAAGAAAATTCCCACAGTATAACATTGCAGCTTTAACGAGCAACAAAGTAGATAAATTGATTTTGTGGAGGAATGGCTCTGGGCCCTGTGCTTCCACACCCACATACATGTATCCATGAATGGAGGCATGTCCCTTCCATAATGACATTGATGTGTTTACACAGGTCCCAAGGGGGCCTGTGTGAATGATGATACAATTTTACTATCTCAAAGAGTAAGGGAATTCTTTGCAAAAAACTGCATTAAAGGATACCTAAACAACATTTATGACAACAAACTATTCAAAAATCTGACTCTGTAGGTGATTAAAGGAAAGGCTGCTGTATTCATTAATGCTAAAACTACATTTACATAATTTACCTAAATGTGGTTCCAGAGCATTTGAAAATGGTAAAATCAACCTTCCAATTTCAAAAAAACTGTCTTACCTGCTTCTTAAAATGGCCGCCAAATGTGTTATGTGATGACATCATTGGAGCCAAAGACAGAGAGATATATGACTCTCTACAGTGTTAACTAGTTCTTTTTTTTCCCTTCGTATAGAATTGTTTCACCCAAATGGTCAAAACCATGTGCATTGTTTTGTATAATAAACATGTTAGGTTATGGTTCTATTTATTTTGTTTACTTTAACATGCTGAAATTGTGTTTTAATCCAACCGACTTTCTCTGTGGCAAACCACAGTGCAGTACAAATCGTGAATTACCTGGTGGTCTAGTGGTCATGGCAGATCCAGGATGCTACAATGGGGGTGCTGGGGTGGTTTGCATACTTAATATGCATATTTTAACATTTTTATTAACCCTTTATATTTTCTGCTCTTATTCTTTTCTAGTATGTTTTTGACAGACCCTACAAATGTAATCCATAGTTTGAATGTAAACATTTGCACAATCGATGAATTAGACTTCTTCAACAAAGAGAAATGCAGCAGCAGTAAGCAAGTATGTTACAATGTGTGTGGGGGGTTGCAGTCACACCCTTCACCACCCCCTAGATCCACCACTTTTTTGTAGCAAAGTTCTTGTGCTATCCGATGTTAGAGTTCATACTTTCTCGAAAATCAAATATATGCTTGTCTTCTTTTTCCATGGGAAATAATAATAATTAGCATTTATATAGTGGTTTTCATACACATTGTATCCCAAAGTACTTTATAAAAACAATACTAGACTGGTAGTGAAGTGACTGAACGTGTAGTGACAGCCATTTTATACATTAATATCTACACACAGCTTTGGACAATTGCATGAACTGGTTTTATGGAAAGGGGAATGTTGGCCAGGACAACAGGGTCAGTTAGTGATCATGGTGCTGGCAGCCCCACATCTTATTTCTCACAGTAATCTGCTCATATTTCTCTCCTTCTGTCTTCCCCCTTCCCTGAATATAGCAGTACCTTGCAAGAGTGGCCTTCTCAGTCCCCCCTCTGGTATTCATTCTTCACTATTCCTCCTCACACCAAAAACTGGTGAGTTCATCACCCTTCTGCATCATGAATGCAAGTAGTACAGTCCCAGAGTTCTTTTAACATATCAAAAATAAACATATATCTTTCCAGTAGGTTAGGCTGATAGCAGCAGGGAACAGGGGGAATGATGGGATTTCCTATCCTTAAAAGATCTAGGCTACTTTTGATTAGGCACTATTAAATGATGGGTGTGCACATCAATATGCATGTCATTTAATAGTGCCTAATCATAGGTGGCTTAGATCTTATATAGCTAGGAAAGCCTATTTTTCCACTTGTGCCATGCTGCTATCAGCCTGTCCTAGCAGAAGATCATTTTTATTATTAATATGTAAAAATAACATGGGTGACTGTAATAAACACATTCATGATGCAGAAGGGTAGTGAACTCACCAGTTTTTGGTGTCGAGAGCAGGTGAGAAGAACGAATGCCAGAGAGGGACTGAAGAAGCCATTCCAGCAGGGTACAGCTATACTCAGATTAGTTGAAGACAGGTAGGAGGATGTTGAGCAGATCACTGTGATATCTGAAATGTGGGGCTGCCAGCATCATGATCACTACCTGACTGTGGATGAGAGTAGCCAGCGATGACAAATACTCAGAGTAGCAGGGCTCCACCTAAACTGTTACTTGAATTCAGTGTAGGGAGATTACCCTCGGTTGGGGGGGGTGTTGTCATTTGTTAGGACAGTATTGAGGGAGTTGTGTATAGCTCATTCAAGATTTGAAGGGTGGTAGCCAGCCAACTCGCATTGTGGAGTAGAGCACAGAAAAGTACTAGAGATGAATTGCTGGGAACTGTCCTGTGGGGTTCTGCAGATCACAGGTAAAGGAATAGACTGACACTGGAAGTCGGGTGAATTTGCTCAAGGTATTAGTATGCCTCTCCTGCTAATAATATTGTTATCCATTGTAAGTGCAGCCCTTATGAGGGCAGGAACAGCAGTTTCTCTGGTGGGTCATGATGCATATTGCTTGGCCCTCCAGGAGGACCTAGTTGTTGGTTACTGATGCGGGGAAAAACACAGCAGGGGAACAGTGCATACTACCTTCACTGTGCAGAAAGGTGGTGATCCACTCAATGTTTACTGTGGGAGCAGAAGTCAAACAATGAGAAAGTAGACTGGAGAGTGATATGGGAGGCATTTTTTAAGTGTCAGCTGATGATGCAGATCGGTATAGGTGTGCACAACTTTCTGAGGTACAAGATTACAATCTGAGGTGTGATAATTCTCTTCATGAGATCATAAGCACATATGCTGCCCTAGGCAGTACTAAGGACAGAATATTGATGGTGGGGTGTTCAACCGAAGGCAGACTAGGTGCAGGGGGTTCACGTGGAAAAAGAAAGCCTTATTTGTGGATTAACAAGAGAGCATGAGCTTTGAAATTGAACCAAACCGGTACTTTGATGTGTGACCTTGAGCAAGTCATTAAACTTCCTTGTGCTCTCAGGCCACACCTGTAAACAAGCTTTCAGCTTAGTGTGTCTCTTCTGGTTAACAAAAAACAAAATTCAGGGCATCACATAACCACTAGATCATCAGGTACTTGAAGTGTTGTACTGTGCTGTGGTTTGCCAAAGAGAAAGTCAGCTGGATTGCAAAACATTTTCCGCACATTAAAGTAAACAAAATGAACAAAATCATAGCCTAACATGAGCACTAATCAAAATAATCCACAAGTTAACACATAGTGTTGATCATTCTGGTACAACAATTCAAAACAAAGAGGGAAAGAAGAACTAGTTAGCACTATAGAAATATATGTGGGTATCTGGCTCTGGCTCTGATGATGTCATCATGACTCATCACTTAACACACTTGGCAGACATCTTAGGGAGAAATCAAGGCTGTTTTTTGAAAGTGAAAGGCTGATGTTTACATTTTCCAAAAGCTATGAAACTACATTTATGTTATTTACATGAATGCAGTTTTAGCATAAATGCAAATATCAGCCTTTACTTTACCTCGCAATGAAGCCAGATTTTGGAGTTTGCAGTTTAAAAAAAACTGCTTGTTTAGGTACCCTTTAATGCACCAGTTAGGGTTCAGATTAAAGCAACAAAAGCAGGAAAATGTGGCTTTAGGGTTTCCAATCTTAACTCCCAACCCCCACCCCAAGCACCAAAAGGAAAACAAATAATTGTTTTCACTGTCATCTCTCTTGGTGAATCAGGGGTGAGATGTTCCTTGGGATTCTCAGCCCTAACACTCACCCCATTCCATGAACACATAAGGTCAGATGTGATCTGTTTTCTTCAGGCTGGGCCTACAGGGTGTTGGCAACATGTAGGGAGGCACAGTTTCTCATGTCTGAAGGCTACTGTATGCTGTGATGGGTGAGCGTTAGGGTTGATAACTCTAAGGAACACCCATCCCTGATTTGCCAAGAGTGATAATGGTGAAAACCATAATGTTTCTTCCTATTGGTGCTTGGAGGGTGAGGATGGAGAGTTTGGGTTGGAAACACTATGCCACATTTCCCTACTTTTTTGCTTTAATCTGAACCCTAAGTGGTGTAGTAATGCAGCTTTTTTGCAAATAATTTACGTATATACAAGCAGGCACAATATGATAGGCGCAATTGGGCCAATGCACCAACAGGCGAGAATTACGCACCAGAGGTGTGTATCCAACCCATGTAGCTTCACACCTGTGGACAGGTGCACACAGGCTGTATTCACCAATGGCCACCACTTGTCCATTGCTCTGCCCCGGTGTGCAGGACCATACAGGGCAGATGGGACGGAGTAGCGGGCATCCAGTAAGAAGCCTGTCCCAGGTCCCAGAGTGGATCCCTTATGCGGGCAGGCATGGGTCCGGGTGCGTGAACAGCACCCACAGCAGCATATACCTGTACTGCCATGCCATCAGCCCCAACAACCAACGTGCTCCACATCGGTGCCCGTGATAGTGCACACTGCACTGAGGACCTCCCCATCAGCATCAACGATCATCCCTGTCTGTATAGTGGAGCCTCCCCCACATGAGGTCACCATTCCTGGGCAGCACAAGTCAACCCCACACACACAGAGGCACTCAGAGTACCCCTTCCCCATACCATCCCTATTTGTCAGTTGTTCCCCACTCATCCACAGCACCAGCAACCCCCACCCAATTCCATGTATCATTTTGCCAGTGCTGTGGTCTGAGATAGCCAGCAGCACAGCCCTCCACACACCTCCATGGCTGCTGGCTGTCTGACCTATGAAGATACACAATGGCTGTGTGCCCCTGCATATATCAGATGGCTAGTAGCCATGGAGGTGTGTGGAGGGCTGTGCCTCTGGCCATCTCTGACCATGGTACTGGCAGGATGGTATGTGGCATTGGGTGAGGGTTGCCAGTGCCTCAGATGGGTGGGGACAACTGACAAATGGGGGTGGTACAGGGCAGGGTACATTGGGCACCACTGTGTGTGTGGGGGGTGGTTGTGCACTGCCCGGGACCAGTGCCCTTCTCTGGGGGGGGAGTGCTGTACAGAACAGGATGGGTGCAAGCATGTGTGGGGTGGGGAGGATACTACGCCACACTGGGCGTACTGTCGGCCATGTGTGGGGAGGCAGGCTGCATGGGCACTGTGGTGTAGCACCGGGATGGGGTAATACATTGGGGGATGGGGCAATATTGTGTTTGTGGGGGTTGTCAGTTTCAGGGTTTAGGGATCAGGGCAGGCCTGCTCTGAGTGTGGAGGGGTGTCCGCCTGCTGTGGGGATATTTCGGTGGACGGTATGCTACAGGAGCAGGGCACGTAGGGGACTATGGCAGGGTTCTCCCTGGCATAATGGGCACCCACCAAAGTGCCCCAGTGTGCAGCACTATGTGTCTTTGTGCATGACGCGTAGTGCTGGCATGCTACCCCCCCCACCTGACCTCGGTGCATTGGTGTCCGTGTGACTGGGGGATCGGGTCGGGGTTGTGAATCCCATGTGGGGAGTGCAATGGGTGCGGAGTGGCTATGTGCCACTGATCCTCAGCACATAGCCACTCCGCACATTCATGCATAGGTACCAATATTGATTTTCATACTAGTTTACAAGTAGGCACAATATAGCATAATTACAGTACTGACCTTCCAATGTATTATCTCCAAGTTTGATGCCATCCACCTTTTTTCTGATATTAGCTCAATAGATTGGTCTTATTTAGATGTCATTCCTGACATTGACTCTGCCTTAGAGTTATTTTCTAGTGCATTATCTATAATTCAGAATAAGCATTTTCACCTAATTATGCAATGTGTCAGAGAAGGTAACTCCTGACAGCTGACTGAAGCACTGTGTTCCAAAATGAAACTTGGAGACAAACTCTGATATGTCTATAAAAGTAATTCTTCTGACACTTGGCTACAATGTGGAGAAACCAATGCAAACATGAGATTAAGAAACTTAAGTCGATCCGTCTTAAAAATTAGCAATCACAAAGTTTAGGTAATCCCCCAAATTTCTGAACTGCTGTTAATTCTCTAATAAATTTGTTCCAAAACAAAATTGATCCCAAACAAAATGTGGTCAGGCTGTCACATGAAATGGCAGTCATAGCTAACTCCGACCTAATTGTAAATATACCGTATTTACAGTAATAAGAAATGGTTTTATCCACTTATGAATCCAATCTGCTCCCAAGGAACCCCCATGACTATTCTAACCCCCTGCCTCTGACACTATCTCTGAAAACCCCTTCCTCCATTAATTGAAAGTTCTGTCTCATGGAGGTCCCTACAGTACATCCTGCACTTTGCTCGCTTTAATAATAGTGGGCTCGTAGTGATGGCCTATATCCCCTGGTTTTTGCTGTCTTAATAGCTGATCCTCTCTCAAATATGTTAAACTTATCTTAAGTAACTCTTTTCACAACTTTAATTTAGAAACAAGCCAGTCTCTCTTAAAAGGAGACAAATAATTCAGTCCTTATTAAGAATGTTCATCCAGTTCCTATTCTTTCTTCATTGAGCAAACTCCTGGAAAGAATAGTATATGGCTGAAGGCAGCTTTACAGGGATTGCTCACAGTGTGTGCAGCTGACCAAAGCATTAGACCTGTTCAACCATGATAATGTTTTGTCTAAATAAGCTCAAGAGTCTCAGCTACTGTAAGTCTATGTCCTAGTTTAAAAGTTTCTATCTGGCAGATCTTAACAAGCCTGTTTTGGCAGTTCCCTTTCTGGCCCTTTACAAGTTGTCAGTAGGTTTCCCAAGAATTTATTTTGAGTCTCATCTTATTTTCTTTATTCATAATGGGCGCTATGCACGATGCCAATGCGCCATTGAAACCTGGTGCTTTGGCATCATTATGCATGCATATCGTGGAGCGGGGACCGTGCAGCATTCACTAACTGGGCATATGACAGTTATGCACCCCATCCTCCTGCCGCACAGACAGCACCGTGTGAGGGGCGGGCAGGGATGTGGCTGCACTATTCAACATTCACAGAGGCATGTAGTGCAACCCACAGGGAGGGGTAGGGTTGAGCGGGATATGCCAGAGGGGATCCTGCTGTACCCATGATACGTGACCTGACCTGCACACCTACACAGTCCCCCTCAAGCCGGGCAACATGTGTGCAGCCCCCCCACCACCACCACCTGCATGGCAGCCCTGTCCCCACACCCCAAACAGCCCACCCACACACACAGCAACTCCCTCCCTACTGATGTGAATGCCTGCCCAACAGACTGAGGTGCCCCAGTGCACACATTCCAACACCCAACTCGGTACCCCGACACAAGTAGTGTTGTACAGTGGATCCCCCACCCCGACACCCTGAGATGCCCGCCCACACATACCGGTCCTCCAACACCTGTACCCCCCCAGTCATTGGTGGACAGTGGTCCCCCCACCCACAGCACCGACAACACCCCCCACCCTGAACCTGCATGCTGGTGTTACAGCTAGTGCCAGTGAGCGACACAGCCCTCCACACACCTCCACAGCCACCTGGGGTACAACTGATGCAGGAGTGTACCACCTATAAATAGGCAGCATGCTCTTGGCATCACTTGTATGGCAGGCGGCCACGGAGGTGTGTGGAGGGCTGCGCCGCTCTCCAGCAATAGCCGTGGCACCGGCATGCAGGTTCAGGGTTGGGGGGTGTTGTCAGTGCCGTGAGTGGGGGGTTAGGGTGACCACTGTACACCAATGACTGGGCCAGGGTACTGGTGTCAGAGGACTGCTATGTGTGGGCAGATACTTCGGGGTGTAGGGGGTGTGGGGACCACTGTACAACAGTGCTTGTGCTGGGGTACCGGGTCGGGGTGAGCGGGGCACTATCATGGGGAGGTGAACGAGGCAGTGTCGTGCATTGGGAGGGATCTGCATCTGGCACCCATCAGGGTCAGGGCACTGCTGCCTATGTGGAGGGGGGGCCCTGTCTTCTCGGGGTGGCTGTTCCTGTTGGAGGGGGACCCCAGGCTGCTAGGATAGGTATTGTGCAGGGGGGACCATAGGACAGAGTTGGCATGGCCACATGGGTCCTGGTGCATGTAGGTGCTATTTACATACCCAGACCCATGCCATCCTATGCAAGGGAGTCTCTCCTGGACCCAATATGGGCATCCAATTGAATGCCTGCATGGGTCTACTACTCCATTCCCGGCCACCCTGCATGGTCCTGTGTGCCAGGGGGTGGGGCCACTGACGGGTGGTGGCCATTAGTGAATACCGCCTGGTGCGCACCTGTCTGCGGGTGTTGAGTTATGTGGGGGGTACGTGCCTTTAATGCATACCTTACACCCCTGTGTGCATAGGGCCCAATGTCCCTTCCTATGTCATATCACCATTATAGTTTATTGTCATATGCTGATGACTTGATTGTCTTTTGTAGCTCCAAGTCTGCAGTACGTTGGACATGTCTCTTACCTTAAGTGATGATTTTGTGCTGTCCAATATTTGCTGGGAAGTAAAGTAATAGACTATTGTTCAATGCAAAGAAAACAAACATTTGTCAATGCCGAATGTTTGCTTGCTGGCATTGGCATTGGTAGTGTAGAAGTTACAGAGCTGTGTAATAGGAATGGCAGCGAAGTATTGAACTGAAGCCAACCCCACCACCACCCTGCAGAGAGTGACAGGCATTGGGTGTGCCTTTGGGTCATCAGGCATAACGACCATGCCATTTCACCATACCCTACCCTGCAGACACTGACAAGTCTCACGGTGTGCCTTGGGGTCTTTGGCCCTTATGCACACCCCATTCCATCAAGAAAATATGGTGAGATGGGTGCGGTATAGGTGAATGGAGTAACGTTTGGCCCCGAAGAGTCCAAGGCACACCTTGATGCCTCTCACTGGCTGCAGGGTGTGGCGGGGGTGGAATGGTATGAGCATTACAGGCAAGAATCCCAAGTCACACCCCTAATGCCTATCATTCTCTACAGGGTGGGACGTTATGGTCGGAAACCCTAACGCCTCAGGCATTCGTTGGTATTTTCACTCCAAATTTTCAACATGGTTTTTTTGTGACCCCCACCTCATGAACAGTGGCAATATCAGTTTGTTAGCCGAAAACTGCTTTTGCACAGTGACTACGGCATCTGGCACCACAGGTGCAAAAACACATCCCGAACAGGTTGTGAAAAATGACAGTGGTACTGTTCATGGGGAGGTGTAAAAAATGGCAATGTTGAAAATCTGGTGTGAAAATCTTAAAAAAACTGGTGAAGTCATGAGCGTGCATAGAAACTGTGCAACGCACACCCATAATGTAACTAGTTTGGGGATTTTTTACAGCAGATTGTTAACACAGGCATTTTGGGACCTCCGATCATGAACAGTGTCAGTGTGATTTTCTTTATCTGTCCCGAACAATGATTTCCCACAGCGACCACGCATTTCTGTGCTGAAAGTGTAAAAACACATTTCGCTATGTTGTGGAAAATGACAGCCGATTGTTCATAAGGAGGTGTGGAAAATGCCACTGGTGAAAATCTGGACTGAAAATATTACAAATTCATGAACTTATGAGGGTGCGTGGAAACTGCGTAATGCTCACTCGTAACACAGTCATTTTATGGAGTTTTGTCACCAAATTTTCAACATAGCGATTTTAAGACCTCTGCTCATGACCAGTGTCACTATGATTTTCCTAATCTGTCCCAAACATTGTTTTCGCACACCGACTGTACCATTGTGCACTACATGTGCGGAAACAAATTTTGGGCGAGATGTGAAAAATGGTAGCTGTATTGTTCATAAGGAAGAGCGGTAAAATGGCACTGTTGAAAATCTGGTGTGCAAATATTACAAATTTGCAAACTTGCCAGCCTGAGTAGGAACTCTGCAACGCATGCTCGTAAAACAGTCATTTTAAGGAATTTTTTCACCAAATTTTCAACATACCCATTTTAAGACTTCTGCTCATAAACAGTGTCACTGTGATTTTCTTAATGTGTCCCGTACATTAATTTCACACACCGACTGCACCATTGTGCGCTACATGGGCGGAAACACATTTTGGGTGAGATGTGAAAAATGACAGCTGTACTGCTCATAAGGAGGTGTGGTAAAATGGCAATGTTGAAAATCTGGAGTGAAAATATTGAAAATTCACGTAACTTTGTCGTAGAACTGCTTAGCGCCTGCAGATAAACAGTCATTTTAGGAATTTTTCACCAAATTTTCAATATAGCCATTTTAAGACCTCTGCTCATGAACAGTGTCACTGTGATTTTCTTAATTTATCCAGTACATTGATTTCGCACACCGACTGTGCCATTGTGCGCTGCATGGGCGGAAACACATTTTGGGTGAGATGTGAAAAATGACAGCTGTACTACTCATAAGAAGGTGTGGTAAAATGGCAATGTTGAAATCTGAGTAAAATAATGAAAATTACGAACTTACGATGTGCGTGGGAACTGGAAGCATGCACGCTCATAAAACAGTCAGTTTTTGAATTTTACACCAAATTTTCAAAATAGGCTTCCTGAGAGCCCACCTTATGAACACTGGCAGTGTCGTTTCATTAATTGTTCCCAAAAGGTGATTTTGTGCAGTGACTGCGAAATCACCCTTGGGCCCGAATAACGCCATGACAGTGACAGCATTCATGAGAAGGGGTCCCAAAAACCCCATGTTTAAAATTTGGTGTAAAAATTCCAAAAAATGCCCGAGATATGCAGAAAAGTTGAAAAAAACCCTATCTATTACATTACACAGCTTACTGGCATTTCCTCAGTTCACGGTCAGCTTTGAAGAGTGAAGACGTGTTCCCGGTCCACCAAAGATCGTCGCACCAGACTCCAGAGGTAAGTATGGGGTGAGGGGGGGTGTGGGGAGGCAGGGTGAACAGTGGGTGGCACGGGTGGGGACAGGGAGACTGCGAGGGACCGTTTTTTAATTTACAGGTTTTTTGTTTTTTTTTATTATTAAGACGACGTGGGACATTTGCCACGCTGGGGTGGGCTCCCAGCATGGCAGCTGGAAAAGGATGTTTGGGGGCTGGAGCCGGCGGGCGATTGGGCACCCGTCGCATCTCTGGATGTGCCCACGCTGGGGTGGGCTCCCAGCGTGGCACCAGGAAAGGATTTTTGGGCGCGTGGAGCCGATGGGGCATTGGGCACCCTGTCAGCTATACTGTATGTGCATGGGGGGGAGCGCGTCAGCACTCAATATGCATGCATGCGTGCTGAGGGGGGGAGCTGTGCTCACTGAAGCGGAGCTCTCCCTTTCAACTGTATGCCACTGCATTTTCAGCTTGTCATAGACAGCTGGAGCAGTGATTGGCGCACTGCAACCATGCCTGCAAACACACTGACTGAATTGGAAGAGGCTGACACACCTCTGGAAAACTCGGATGATGGCACTATGTTACTTGAACATGCATGCAAGCAAACATAAAAAAATGTATTCTATTTAGCTCTCAGCCAAGGCTTAGTAAACTAAAGTTACATATACCTGTTTTCAAGTACTTGCCACTGATGGTGCCACCCTGGAGTAAATCAGTGTATTCAAGTATATAAAGAGTGTTCTTGACTCCTCTTTGATTTTTGACCCTCTCTAACCATAATACTTTTGTTCGTAAAAGCATAACCCAGAAACTGGGAATTGTTCTCCTTTATCAAAGCTCTTGAAGCTGAAACACCACATCTGAATTTTAAAGTTTGCTGCTCAGCAGTTTCTTGCCGATCTTCCCATTTCTACTATGATGGATAAGAAGGTATTTTTAATTGCAGATCCCAGGTTCAGGAATATCCTCCCTTGTACATTGTGCGTTCTCTTCTAACTCCCTATTTAAAGCTCAGCTGGGAAGACATGATGGCCAGCTCTGTAAGTGTTTCTCTTGATTATGTTTGTTGCTATTTACCAATGTAATACTAAGCAATGATCGAGTCATATCACGTCTGTATTATACTGTATGCACAGTATATAATCTATTTTATGCATAACACTGCTGTAAAATCTTCTGTCTGTATTTTTGATCTGCTAATCTTTGGTCCAGTTTATGCCTGAAAAGGTCCATGACATCAAAGCATCAACCTGGTAAACAAATAAACAAATATATCAATAAATAAATGTTACTATGGCAACATCTGCTGCAATTAGACCTTGTACTGCCTGGGGGATTTTCCAGTCCCTCAGAGTATACAATGTAAAAATGTTGACACAGTTTTCTAACCCCATGTTTCTCTGGAGAACTCTTGAGATCAGCTAGCATTTGCTCCTTGCAGGAGCTATACCTGTGTCTGCATTCCTCTACTGATTGTTTCTATTTCAGCCTGTTTTTGTTCTCAGCTACCTGAATTTTACTATCTGCACTGTGCACTTTAAATGACTATTTATGTTGCCCAATTAATTTGAGCTGTTAATTGTATGCTGATTTTCTACATTATAAATTAATTCAACGGTTTGCACTGCTGCACTTTTGTAACAAATTTCATGCTGCTGAACTGCTTGTTTAGCTGTTTATAGTTTGCTGGTATTCTTCTGTCTCGATGTCTTTCAGCTGACTGTAGAGTTTCTGCTTAGTTCATGCATATTTTTGGTGTTCTAACATTAAGACTCAGTTAACATTGCAATACGGCTCATCTGCAGTTTCACTTTGCCCATCTTTCCCTTCCTCCAGGCACTCTCCTCTCCTCTTCTCTACTCCCCATGTCTAGTCTCCCTTCCCCTCATCTGTGCTCCCTCCCACCGAGCCTCAGGTTTCACTAACCTGCCCCATTATTTCCTCCACAGCAGAACAAAATCACTTCAGACCCCATTGAAGATAGGGTCAAGAGGGTACCGACCTGAGCTCTCCCCCACGCCCCAGGCAGAGTCCTCGGCAACACATGTACAGCTCTTGTGGTGGTGCTGCTTTGTGGCACCATATAATTCTTCCCATCCACCCGAGGGTGTGCTAGTTTTATAGTGGTTGAATTGGTTCTGTGATCCTCCTGAACCAATCAGCCCACTTTCACACCTCTCCATGTCTATCCACTTGGTTCAGCCCACTGTGAGCCCTCTCACTCCCCCCACCTTCACTTTCATACTTGGCTTCCTCCTGTGTCTCTGCTATTACTATTTCCACTGCTCCTCCTGCTGCTGCCTCATCCTCCTCACTTGCTCCCTTTACACCTGCTCTTCTACTGCCCTGCTTCAATATATTCTGGTCTGCTCCCCACTGCTTCCATTTACTCTGATCTGTTACCCACTGCCTACCAAAGTCTAGCAACCACTGACAGCCTGGTTAAATCCCTCCTCTCCTTCCTTCTTATAGAACTTCTCTCCTCCCATCCATCATGCTCCTACTTATCCTTGGTCTCATCCCCTCTCTCTTCTCCTTTACCTCCCTTCCCCCTTTCCCTCTCTCTCCCCTTCTGCACCTCACCCCTACCTAACCCTCCCAATTCACCCTACTGGGACCCCCCTTCCCATCACCTCCTTCAACTACCCATGAACCCCTGGAGCATCAATCCTACCCTCTTCCTGCCTTCATGCTGCCCGACTTAGCTCTCTCCCAGCCTGCCTGCATCTCCCAAATGCCCCACCCGTGCGCTAACTTTGACAAGAAAGAGGCTAAACACCATTACCTTTCATATAATCTCCCTGTTACTGCTGCTAGCAGGGATCATAGAATCTAACACTGGACCTTCCCAACCCTCCCACCTCCCCCAGGGACTGAAGGTCACTCACCTAAACATTAAAAGCCTTCTACACAAACTTTCCCAACTACAGCCCCTCATGTTAACCCTCAGACTTGACATTCTAATACTGACTGAAATCTGTCTGGCCCCTACAATTCCTGACATGAGCATCTCTATGCCTAGCTACACCCTTATCCATCAGGACTGCTCCAGTAGGAGCAGTGGAGCGACCATGTACCTCACCTCTGCACACCAGCTCACTCCAGTTCTAGCTGCTGTACTTCCATTGCTTCTGCTTATAAGCTACTACTGTTAAAGCTCACCCTCCCCCACTCCCTCCCTATTTTTATCGCTGGCATCTACTGATGCCCTAGCTCCTCCCCCTCAAGCATTACAGATATCTTATCCTCCATCCTGATGCATGACTCCTCTGGTGAAATTCATATCTTAGGGGACTTTAACCAGAACTGGCTTTCCCCCCTCCCACTCCAAAACACTCTACTACATCGCCTCACTGAACCTGACCCAACTAATCAAAGAGACTACTCACTTAAACCACAAAACCCTCAACCATTCCCTCACTGGCTGGGTCCTCACCTCCCACACTCACCGCATCATCAAGGCTGGCATCCTCCCCAGTGAATTAAGTGGCTATCACCTAACCTTCTGTGTTCACAAGATTCACCACCCCAAAGTCCCTCCCAAAATATTGCTTACCCAGTCATTCAAATCACTTGACCTCACCCCATTGACAGGACTCCAATCACCTCAGTCTCTACCATCAACAATGCCCAAATTACTTTCAATCAAAATTCCCCAAAAATATGGAACCTACATGCCCTCCTCCACTGTACCAGAGTAAGGGGGTCTCATCTCCCCTGGATCACGCCCATGGCAGAACTGTTAGCCTGCCTACATGCCTGTGACCTGGCCTGGCTAGAACACAAATGCAACCCATCCACCACAGCCTTACAGAGGTACTGTTATCTCCGCAATGCCTAGGTTCACTAAGGCCACGTATGTCTCAAACACTTTCAAATCCAACATCAATCACCCATCAAAATTCTGGAAGGTAGTACAGTACATACACTCTTCTCCCCACTAACTCAGCCAACTTTACCTGTCCTCAAAGTGGGTGACTCTTCCCTATCTGATCCCCTCTCAATCACCTCTGAGTTTAACTCCTTCTTTACCTCCTGCACCTCCTCTTTCCTTTCCTCCCTCCTTCCCTCCTCCTCTCTATACTTCCGCCCTCTGGTCCTCACTGCAACCTTCCCCTCCTACCCCTCTTTCTCCTTCTCTCCTGCATCCCCCTCTGTCATTCTCAATGGTCTTCTCACACTTAACCCTTCCAAAGGTAAGAGTCTTGATGGCCTGGACTGTAAACTTCTCTACCTATCTGTCCCAGCTATCTCCTCACCTCTGGCAGACCTCCTAAACCTCTCCTTCTCCAGTGCTTCTGTTTCATCAGACTGGAAGAATGATACTGTTATTCCTCTCCCTAAAGGAGGCAATCACTCTGCTACTGAAAACTACTGCCCCATCTTCCTCCTCCTCCCTATCCTGTCCAAGCTGCAGGGAAGTATTGTGCTATCCCAACTCTCTTCTGGAAGTACAACTCCATGACTACCTCCCTCCTCAGGCTCACTGATTCCATCCACACAGGCATGGACAAGGGCCTCATTACCTCTGCCACTTTTGTTAATCTGGCTAAGGCATTCGACACTGTCATTTTCATTTCAGTTCTTTTTTATTCTTGTAGGCCTGATGAGCAAAATGGCTGTTTTCACAGGCGACAAGTAGGAGTATACAGAACACATAGAACAAATACAATATAACATTAAAGAGCTACTGACGCTTTAAAGAAAACTTTAACACACATAATCATTAGGCACAATTCTGCTTGCATTCCATTTATATTTTATTCAGTTCTCCTCCCCATAATGTATTACTAAGGAAATGTGTATGAATATATGATCGTTGTCCCCTAGAGTTTGTTTTGAATTCATCTGCCTCTATAGCTTACTCCCTATTCCAAGTCATAATCCTCTGTCGTGACATCACAGTCTGTTGCCATGGGAGTAACTGTGAGGTCACAAACAGTGCTCTATGACTTCAGGTAGGGAGAAAGCATCAAAAATAGATGAACTCTTCAGGAGCAGCAATCCTGTTTTCATACAAATGACCTCAGTAATAAATAATGGGGTGGAGAAATACAGAACTAATGGAAAATCAAGCTGGACTGGGTCTAAATATTATGTTTTGTTAAAGTTCACCTGAACGTGTCACCAGCTCTTTAAATAACAATACAAATAGACAATACAACAATGTAAAATTGTTAACAGCATGAATAGGCAAAATTACATATAACAACAAAGAAAAAAGGAAAAAAAATTCACTTCTAGCAATCATAATGCTGTAGATCTGTCTCCCACCCCATCCTCCTTTCTAAACTCTCAGCTGCTGGCTTCTCGGAAGCGGCCATCAGCTGGTTCTGCTACTACCTTGGGGGCTGGACCCAATCTGTCAAAATTGGTAACACTCTCTCCCTGCCCCTCACTATAACTATAGGGGCCCTGCAAGGCTCAGTACTTGGACCACTGTTATTCTCCATCTTTCTCAATTACCTTTCCAACACCTGCTCATCCACATCCATTCACATGCATGCGGATTACATGGTTCTATATACCTTGGGCCCCTACACTGCTGACATGGCACACAGACTCCAGCTCTATGTTGACCAAGGTCAGCTCTGGTTATGCACAAACCAGCTATTCCTGAATGCCGAAAAGACCATCTATATATCTTTTGACATGAGGTAGAGACTATCTAGGCTTCCTTTTCTTCCCTCCTTCTGCACCCTAGATGGGTCCCCACTTGAGGATGTCACTGCCTTCAGGTGTTTAGGGGTTTGACTCAACCAGCATCTCAACTTCTCCGGCCATGTAGATGATATTGTTGAAAAATTGCACCCCAAGCTTGGTGCCTTGTACAGAAACCACAACTGGATCCCTTCACTGGCCTGCTATGCTACTATCCAGAGAATGATCCTCCCTATCTTTGACTACAGAGATGTGGTCTACAGTGTCACCCCAACACTTCTCTACCTAGACTGGACGCTCTCTTCCATTCTTTTTGCCACTTTTCACTTGCTTGTCCCCCTCACACTCGCCACTGTTCACTGTACCAGTCTCTGTCCTTTACCTCTCTTGAAGACAGGTGCCGTGCCCATTGTGTCAATATTGTTAGCAAATTCTGGTTTAGTTCCCTCCCTACCTACCTCTCTGTTTCCCTTCTCCCTCCCTCCCTCCTCCCATGCCCTCAGGAGCTCCGGTGTTCAGTCTCTGGCTGCCCCCTTCACTTACATAGAAACATAGACTTTGATGGCAGATAAGGACCGCTAGGCCCACCTAGTCTGCCCATTTCCTTACGTATTGGATAAGCTGCAGATCCTAGTTAACCAACAGCCTATTTCTTCCTACACCACTATAAGAATTGCCTTATGTCTGTCCCATGCATTCTTGAATTCCCCCACTGTTTTTGACCCCACAACCTCTTCAGGAAGGCTGTTCTATGCATCCACCACCCTCTCTGAGAAAAAATACTTCCTCACATTGCCCCTGAGCCATCCCCCCTCTATCTTCAAATTGTGTCCCCTTGTTCTTGCGCATCTCATTTTCTGAAAGATGCTACCCTCTTGGACTTTGTTGATTCCCTTGAGGTACTCGAAAGTTTCTATCATGTCCCCCTCTCTCTCCTTTCCTTGAGGGTATACATATTAAGCTCCTTTAGTCTGTCTTTGTATCACTTCTGTTGCAGACCCTGCACCATTTTAGTTGCCCTCCTCTGGACTGCCTCCATCCTGTCTATGTCCTTGCAGAGATAGGGTCTCCAGAACTGCACACAGTACCCCAGATGGGGTCTCACCAACTGCCTGCACAGAGGGATAGCAACTTCCTGTTTTCTACTGGTGATGCCTCTCCCTATACATCCCAATATCCCCCAGCCATCCCTACTGCCTTCTCACATTGCTTGCTACCCTTAAGGTCATTTGATATGGCTACCCCCTGGTCTCTTTCCATTTTTGTTGTTGTTGCTACCTCCCCTCCCCCATTGTGTACTCTTCCCCTAGATTTTTGTTTCCCATGTGCATTACTCTGCACTTCTTTGCATTGACTCTAAGCTGCCATACTTCTGACCAGTCCTCCAACCTTGCCAAGTCCCTTCTCATCCTTTCCACCCCCTCTTGTGTATCAACCCTGTTGCAGATCTTTGTGTCATCTGCAAAGAGGCATACTTTTACTTCTAGTCCCTTTACAATGTCACTTATAAAGACATTAAAAAAATACTGGACCCAGTACTAAACCCTGCGGTACCCCCACTATTAATCCCTCTTTCTTCAGAGTGGACTCTGTTTACTATTACCCTCTATGTCCTGTTGTCCAGCCAATGTTTTATCCAGGCTACTGTGATGCTTGGTCAGGTGGTTTTGATTATTGTATGATATTTGTAATATAAAAATATAGTATGTGATTGTCTCACATAATACAATCTATGTTTCCATGGGTGCCCACCCTCCCCCAAGTTTCAGTGAAGCTACAGGATATGTAAGACCAGAGAGCCCTGATTAAAGGTCTTCTGTTATTTTTTCTTAATTAGAACTGATCCAGCTGCCAGGATATAGGGCTCATAATGTTTTATGATTCCTATAGGAGGAATATTGATACCAACATGGTGTTAAAAGTTGTAAAACCCTTTGATCTGCCTTGGGAACAAGAACCACCCAAGATCAAAGAGAAAATCTTTAATTACGGAGTCATAATGAGCAAGTGCTTTTCCTTCTGATGTGATATTATGTAACATACCTCCTGATAGGACATCGTGTTTGTACTTTTTTGATTATAAAAGGAGGAGCTAGATGATTTACAGAAGGGGTGTGGAAACACAGTTTAGACTAATACTTGTGTCTGAACTGTTTGTCATATCATTTTGGGACTCTAGAGAGACACAGTTCTCTAATTTAACTGCAGTTACAGAGGTAGTACATTAGATAGAAAATATCTAAATGTATTTTGGTAGGCATTTGTTCTGTAGTTTTCCTTGTTTTTCTTTTATGTGATTGTGATGCTCTTTGATATTTGTCCTGTAGTTCATCTTGCTGTTTTTATCCATTTTTAGTAAACTTATTCTTTAAGATTCTGCCTGGGTTTCCTCCATCATTTTTGCATGTGGAGTGCCTGTATTTTTAAGTCTGACAATGGTTCAAGGGCTTGATGGTGTTACTAAACTGGGAAAAGGTAAGAATATGCCTAAGGTCTCTTACAGAGTTTTAAGAGTTCATTTTGGAAGCCTGACTTGGTGCCCTTGGCAAAAGATTGTACTGCAAATCCCGAAGAGGATAAGTATCTGAGCCTGTACCTTGGGTATGCTAGCTTAAGGTTCAGTTTGAATCCCCCCAGAACTTGAGACTAAAGGTGATTCAGAGGAGGGTTACCCTGTCTGTTACCTGTTCACACTATTGCGCTCTTAGGTTGGCACTGTGGGAGCAGAAGACCTGACCTGCTGAGTGTGTTTGTGACAGCTACCACCCTGGAACCCACTACTAGGCTGGTTAATTTGATTATTAATCTTTTGTGTGGGACTGTGTCAAATACCTTGCTAAAGTCTAGGTAGGCCATTTCCACAGCCCCTCCCTGGTCTACTACTTTGGTCACCCAGTCAAAGAAATCAATAGATTCGTCTGACATGACCTTCCTACTGTGAATCCATGCTGCCTTGGGTCCTGTGTCCCACTGGCCTCTAGGTATTCAACAATTCTTTCCTTCAGAAGTGATTCCATCATGTTCCATACCACTGAGGTCAAACTGACAGGACTATAGTTTCCTGCCTCTGTCTTGCTCCCACTTTTGTGAAGGGGAATCGCATCCATCCTCCTCCAGTCCTGAGGTACCACCCCATCCTACCATGATTTGTTAAAAAGGATAGTCAATGATGTCACTAGTTCTCCCCTTAGTTCTTTTAGAATTCTGGGGTGAACCCCATCAGGCCCCATTGCTTTGTCCACCTTCAGTTTTTGGAGTTCTTTTAGAACCCTTTCTTATGTGAAAGGACTGGTATCGACACCCCCATAAAACTACAACAAGTCTCAAACTCCTGTCTGCCACACATACCTGCACACATGAGTGGTGACTCTACCAAGCAAGCTATGCTGCCAGCCCAGCTTTGATGGCCATCAGCCAAGCTGCTTTCAGCAACCATTTCCCTAAGCTCTGGAATTCCCTCTCTCATGCCTTCTGGAATGCCCCCTCATTGTGAATCCTGTCCTGCCTCTTCCGTGGCCTCACCTCCCCCTCCAGCAACTGCTCCTAATCTTTCATCCCCCCTACAGTACTGCCCCACCTCCCCCCTCCTTTCTGCACCCTCCTTGAAATCAAGCTCTCTGTGATTTCAGTATATTTCACCTAGTAGCTAGGCACTTTTGCAGCTCTGTAATGCACACAATTGTACTTTTTATATTGTAATTGTATCTGGTGTTTTCTGTTATTTCATGCCTTGTATTGTATCCGCCTCCCCCAAGATGAATCTGGAAATGAGCTGATTGCTCAGTATGCCTTTCCTGGTAAGGTTTAAATAACTAAACAAATACTGTAAGTTAGTCCATCAATATCCGGAGTGGTGATGTGGGATTTTATGGTCTGTGCCCCAAGTGCTGAAATGCATTCCCACCTCACTCAGAGATACCCAGTCCATAGCAAGTTTTACAAACAGATTGAGACAATTTCTCTTCATTGTGGTTCTCTACATTAATATTATCTTCTAATTGTTTTACAGAAATAACTTGTGAAAACAATATATATATATTTATTTCAATGTGCTTACGCAACATGGTATGAAGTATGCTTGTGCGACTTAGATACATTGTGGCTGTTCACCTCTCTATCTGTGGGATATACCACTCTGTAGGGGTACGATGGCAAGGAACCCTAGAGGAGGGTTCCACCCCTATGGGTGCCATGGGAATGATTCCCTTGGCTAAAGGTAGCTTAGGAAGGAGCACACGGGAAAGAGAGATGAGCCACTGGAGGAGGAGGGGAGGATGGTAGGGCAACAAAGGAAAACTCCTGGACCAACCAGGGGGAGTGGCTTTTTAAGGCCTGATTGAGGGCATGGTTTGTTGCTCCACCCATTGAACAATGGCAAGCCTTGCAATTCAGTGTGCTTACACAGCTTAGTTTGCTTGTGTGACTTAAATACATTGTGGCTGTTTGCCTCTCTATCTGTGGGATATACCACCCTGTAAGGGTATGACAGCAAGGAACCCTAGAGGAGGCTTCCACCCCATAGGTGCCACAGGAATGATTCTCTTGGCTAAAGGTAGCTTAGGAAGGAGCCCAAAAAGAGTAACCAAAAGGGTGTCGAGCCCCATGAAGGAGGCAAGGGAGTCAGAATGGTATCGAGGACGTGAACGAATGTCGATAGGTGTAGATGGGTAGGACAGAGGAGGAATGGAATGCAATGAGGAATAATCAGCAGAGAGGAAGCTGATACAAGGTAGGAGGGCAAGACTTCCTAAGGAGACAGGGAACAACCAGGGCCACCATCCAACTCCATCCAACAGCAGAACCTAACTACAGAACCTATGATAGTACTAACTGTATCTAAATATTATGACAATTGGCATGGAGGAGAGGAAAAAAACCCTTTGAGGAGGAAACATCTGGGTATCCGAGGCCTAGATCACCTTCCCTCCAGGCTGAAGAACATTTTGGTTAGTGATGGCTCAGCTACTACAGTTTAGAATAGAGATCAGGACAGGAAAATATTCCAATTTAGAGGAAGCTGTTGCTCTGTCCTTCTAATAAGAATGCTGTTGAGAGTTGTGAGTGACATCTCTGCAACTAGGCATCCAAAAGCAAAGAAGGAGAGAACTGACCACTGAGGCACTCAGCCAGTCTACACGATCCTAAAAAACAGACCAGGTGAACCAGAGGCGGTCAGAGGGAGAATAGAGGAAAGGGTGCCCTCGAATCCACTCTGGCATCCAAAGGGGCTCTGCTGAGAAAAGCCCCACCCCTCACAGCTTGAAGTCATAAATTCTACATCCAGAGGTGTTGCCAGAATGAGGCACGACTGAAGGTCCACCCGCATGGAGCGAAGACATTCTCACTATGGGTCAGGGAGAAGGACCCTGCTCTGAGCTTTGCAAGCTCTAGATGTAGACTTTGGGGGTGCAGAGCAAGACTGTCAGCTACAGGCTAGCCCACAGCCTTAGAGCAATGGACATGGAAGGCACATCTCTGGGTGGAGAACAGATCATGTTGCGGTAGCATGAGACCCATATGAGGGGTATGATTGGACAGGCGATGTGAACGAGTAGACCTACAGAGGTCAGACGAAGCAAAGTAGACCCTGATGTGGGTCCAGAGAAGGAGATTGCAAGTAGCAACCACAGAAGTGCATGCCAACTGGGTCCATTGATGAAACAAATTGGGAGTGGACTGAGTGCGTGAGATTGAGAGACAAGAACAGCCAGGTGCATTCTGCAGCCAACAGTGGATGTATGAAGTACCAGGAATAAAACTAGGAAAATGGTAGGCAGAAGGAGCTGGGAAGTCGGTAAAGGAAGAACGAGGCCTGAGATGAATAGAGGTTATGAGAAGAGAGAGGTATAATGGTAGGCATGAGGAACAGTGAAGTCGGTATAGGAATGATGAGGTTTGAGATAAATGGAGTCTGACATAGACTGGAGGGAGATATGAGGTAGGAGGGTCCATGAATCTGGTATAGGAAGAATGAGGGTTAAGACAAATGGAATCTGACATGGAGAGGAGGGAGTAAATACGAGATGCTTGAAGAGCTGAAGGACAGCAACCAGAGTACGGAGGTGAAAGGGGTGGCTGTATTGTGGTGAAAGGGGCAGTGGGCAAACTATGGAGAGCCCAAAATAATTCAAAACAGGGAGCAGGGGAAGCAGGGGAAGAGGATACAGAATGAAGACAGGACATGAAGGAGATGAGGCAAAGTCAGAACAGCAGGGATGAGAACAGAGTGGAGCTATGGAATGCGAATATGGCAAAATGCTAGAAAGGGGCAGATGAAGGGCAGAGAACAGTCACAGACTGCTGGGAGCCAGGGTGCCACCATGACCATGCAATCCCCTGCCGTGGGAAAAAACAGAGAAGCCAAGACCAGGCACCCAAACACCAAACACTGAAATAAAGAGCAAGAGAAATAAGTGAAGGTATGCAATCAGGCCTAGCAGGGCTAACAAGAAAGGGGAATACCTCAAATGAACGAAAGCCAGCGGGGGAAGTTGGGCCGAGGAAATATCATCAGCTGTAGCCAGGCCAACATGCCCAGAAGGAAAGCAACAGAAGTAGGCAATCCAGGAGAGCTATACTGACCTTGGTAATATGAGTGTCGAGGAACGAAATAGACCAGGGCAAGCAGGGAGCTGGAATGCTGGGAACACAGAGTGAAGCCCACTGGCCTTATAAACGGAGTGACACAGGCTGAGGAGAGAAAGGATGGAATCCCAGGCATAGCACGGCTAATATGCAGCAAAAGTAGAACTGGTACTGCTGGAGGAACGAGTTCCATGTCGAGCGAGGCTTGGATGGGAAACACAATCTAAGGCTCCTACATGTGAGAGTATATGGAGATAAGTCTGGTGAAAGCAGCATGTTCTACCATTAAAGGTGGTACTGTGATTAATACAGCTAGTGAGGAGCGAAAATGGTGGAAACATAAGGGGATGGGAGGAGAGAACCAGAGGGAGAATGAGATTGATTGGGGCAGTGACAGAAGAGGGAGAACTGTGGAGTGGAGCTGAGCCAGGAAGGTGACATCACACCCAGAGTGCCAGCATCGAAAATGGAGTGGTGGATGGAGACAGGAAGGAATGGCCAAACAAATACAGGATGAGGACAAGAAGCGGATGAAGGAGGTACAGGGAGGAAGGAAGACTAAAGGTGGAGTGGGGGACAACCAAGCCAGAATAAGAATGGGGGGTAATGAACAGAGAGGGAAGAAAAATGAAAATGGAAACAAACCAGAAGGTGAATTAGCAGGAGGCAAGGGAATAGAGAGCAGGAAGGAACCCAGCAGAACCAACCAGGCAGCAAAGAGCATAGAAGGAGAGGGAACAAGGAATGGGGTAAGTAGCTGAGGGAATGGAGGATGAAGCCTATGGTCGCAATGAAAGAACACTCCTGGACCAGCCAGGGGGAGTGGTCTTTTAAGGCCTGATTGACAGCATGGTTTGTTGCTCTACCCAATGAACCACAGCAAGCCTTGCAAAAAAAAAAAATTGTTTTCATATATATATCTATATATATATAGATATATATATATATATGGTTGAGTATCCCATTTAAGTTTAAATGGTGAAACTTTGCACCTTAATAACTTTGTCACCGTTCAATGGATTTGCCTGAAATTTGGCAGGCATAACCATAGATCTTGGGATCTGCCAACTTTTGTACCGGTCGGATATACGGCTGTGGAGTTATTAAGTGACACTCCGGGGCACATTTACATTTGTTTGTGCATTCTTTGCTCATGCCTACAGGTTGCACGTTTTGCGCAACCAGTCCAAATACTTCAGGGAACGTGCAACCGGGGTCCCCGCTGTGCCTTTTGAAGATTTCGTGAAACAATATTGAACGGTTCAAAACTCATTCAAGAAACAAGTTTCCCATTATAGTCAATGAGAAAAGTTAACAAAAAGTTTGACAGTGTTGCAAATTCACTTTTTAGTGTCACAAATGACCCTAGTAGTGTCGCAAATCCACCATTTTGTTTTTAGTTACTGATCACAGAAATGCTTGGCATTTAAAATTGGGACCATCTAGGGACATAATTATTTTTGTGTTTACCTAATTGAGCCCTGAGGATGCTAGCCATGTCTTTATTTTGGGATTAAACAGCCCAGAAATATGTTTTTCAAATTTCTGGGAAAAGTAGTGTCGCAAAGTAGTGTCGCAGGTGCGACACTGTTGCACTTTTTTGCGAAAGATGTCGCAAATCACGACACTACTTTTCAACACTATGGCCAAAATGACAGGAATTGTTTGCCACCCTGCTGCAAAACAACGGTTTGGTCTTTTGGGCTGAAATTTGAAGGGAAGAGAGCAAACATCCCACAGATGTGCCTTTTGGTGGTTTGGTGAAAAAATATTAGATAGCCGCACAGTTATGGCACTCTGAAGTTGACACTTTTTCCCATAGACTAACATTACGGCGTCTGCCACATGACAGGAATTCTTTGCCACCCTGCCGCCAAATAACAGTTTGGCCTTTTGGGCTGAAATTTGGAGGGAAGAAAGCCAACATCCCACAGATGTGCGTTTTGGTAGTTTGGTGAAAAAATATTACAGGGCAGCAAAGTTACGGCACTACGAAGTTCACATTTTTTCCCATAGGATAACATTACGGCATCCACCGTGCCTTTCGGTGCCTGTATCTCGGAAATGGTGTGAGATACGGACTTTTTGTTGGAAAAATACTTAGCCCCCCCCAAATAAGGGCTAAGTGCAAAACTAGCCAGGAAAGTCATAATTCATACAAAATTAAATTTTTTTTCCTACGTCATACGGTTCCTGAGATATAAGCAATTTAGTATTCCAACTCCTCATTTTCTGCTCTGAGCCCCATTGCTATGCATACATTCTTTGACCTCACTGTGTTTCTCTATGCAGCTGTTGGGGAAAACCAGGGTGTGTGCTTACATTACTGTTACCCTTGCCATTTCCACTTGCGGTTCTGTACCCATTAGTTGCTATATCGCCATACTCCGTGTGCTCCATCGTGTGCGTATATGCATTGCGTGTTTACGTTTGCACTTGCATTTGTTGTTGCATGTTACATTTGCATCACTGTGTGCATTTTCATTTGTGTTTGTGGCCGCCCTTCTGTTTGGTTTGCATTCTTTCTTTCGTTTGGTGTCATTGTTGCTCTTACCATTACCATTTGCATTTCCAATTGCGTTACCGTTACCGTGTGCGTTACGCTTTGCATTTCCATATGCGCTTGCGTTTGCATTTCTGTTTCTGTTTCCTTTGGTGTTATTTTTGCTGTTACCGTTACCATTTGCATTTCCAATTGCAGTACCTTGACTGCGCGCATTACGGTTTGTGTTTCCGTACGCATTTGCGTTTCCATTTTTCTTTGCTTTAGCATTATTTTTGCTGTTATCATTATCATTTGCATTTGCAATTGCGGTACTGTGACCATGCACATTATGCTTTACGTTTCCATACTCACTTGCATTTGCGTTTCTGTTTTCTTTTGCATTATTGTTGCTGTTACTGTTACCATTTGCATTTACAATAGCAGTACCATGACTGTGCACCTTACCAGTTGCATTTCCATATGCTCTTGCATATCCGTTTGCGTCACTGTTCACTTTGGCGTCAATTTCCGCTTGTATTTCTATTAACGTTTGCCTTACCATTTATGTTTGCATCACCATGTGTGTAAACGTTAGTACCTGTGTTTGCATAGCAGTTACCATTACTATGTCACACAAAATTACGTGGTGGGAATGCAGGGCCCGAAAGGCCCACACTCCCACCACCACATTCCAGTCACTATTTGTAGTCCTCATTCTCAAAAAGAAGGGAAATTCATGGCAAAAAGATCTGTTTAATGCATCAGTTAGGGTTGTTCCACAGCAACAAAAGCGAGGAAATTCAGTGTTAGGGTTGAAAGCCCCCCCTTGCACCACCCCAGCCTGCCCCTCAACCGGCATCGGAGTATGCATTGGAGTCGTCAGTCTTAACTCTCACCTCATTCTCCTATACCTCAGCTTGTTTACACATGTGATGGGGTGAGAGTTAGGGCCAACGACCCCAATGCACACCACGATGCTGGTTGAGGAGGTGGGCTGGGGTGGTGCCAGGGGGGCTTTCAACCCTAACACCAAATTTCCTCACTTTTGTCGCTGTGGAACAACCCTAACTGATGCACTAAATTGAGTTTTTTGGGCCATGAATATATTCTATATATATATATATATATATATATATATATAGAGAGAGAGAGAGAGAGAGAGAGAGAGAGAGAGAGAGTTAGTTGTATGAGGGAGAGTGAAGGGAAAGTGAATTGTTTGCGATGCAAACAGAGGTGTAAGATAAATGTGGAAGGTTAAAACTGGCACATATTCTCATGTAATACATTGAAGACAAACCAAGATTCAGCAGTTTAAAAATGCACTCCTTAATAATCTGACTATTTAAAACCATCTTACTTTTTCAAATAAAGATATATAAATTGACCAATGCCATTTAACAATAGAAACAATTTATATCAATATAGAGGTGCAGGAGTGTTTTTACTATATATTGGTGACAACAAAAAATATCAGCATTACTTCAGAAACATTCAGAACAATTTATTAAAGGAAAACTGCACAAATCGGTGGCTCCTGCCCCCGTAAGGCTTACCCACTGGTTTAGCTTTAGCCCACAAAAGCGGCATTTTTCTTGCACCACAATAGAGTTTATTATATTTTCTAAAAGTGTGTGAACCGGAAGTATGGTGGACAGTGGGGGTGGGGGCTCCATTAACTGTAATGGTGCGGTGCTGCTCCGCTCGCTTCAATACAAGTGAGTGGAGCAGCGCCGCACTGTTACAGTTAATGGAGCCCCCCAGCGTCTGCCATACTTCCAGTTCGCAGACTTTTAGAAAATATAATAAAGTCTGTTGCAGTGCAAGAAATATTTTGCTTTTGTGGGCTAAAGCTAAACTGGAGGGTAAGCCTTAGGTGGGCAGGAGCCGTCCGATTTGCGCAGTTTTCTTTTAATATAACTAGTACAAATTTATAAAGAAAAACACACTATAGATATATGAGATTTGTGGCTGGAAGAGACTCATGGTTGTTTCATTAAGTAACAGACACATACTTTTCTATTTTATTATCTGCTGCAACACTAAAAATAGCCACAGTGGGCCAAAACCACAGCACATGCTACAGAAATGAATGTTGCCATTCTTGGTTTATAAAATCTGAATTGTCGAATAAAGTTCCAGACTTGCTTGATGGGTAAAAAAACACTTCAGGGAAAAGCTTCTCCTGGCATTGTGAAGATCATGCAAGCAAATCAGTCATGCTACATGACAAGAGGCATGAATCGTGCCCCACTGGCCATTCCTTTCTGGAGAACTTCCCTTGGCCAAAGGTCCTTTGCTTACAGAGCCCCGCTCTGGCTGAACAAGGTTCCTACGCATATATACTCATCCTTCAAAAAGGAACTGAAGCTCCATCTCACTACCAGTAGTTAGTGTGTAAGTAGGACAGCCAAATGAACCTCTACCTCTCAGCACTTGCCCACATACAAAGGTTGCATCCCCAGCATGCTGCACTTAGGTCATATAGATCCTGTCATTCTACAGCTATGCAAAATGAGTACTTCCCTAAACTGAAACAATGTCATCTTTGTTTAATGTGTTTAAAATGTGTTTAAATGCATTGAATTATTGTCCTTCATAAGTGCTAATGTGTATAGCTTGCTAGTGACTCTTAGTCTGCCGCATTTTCCATGTACTTCCTTGTCTTGTGTATGCCTTATATGATTATGTTGTCATTACATATGCTTACTATATGCTTTGCTTATGGCCCATCTGGCTACTGTATTGTTCCTAGGTCCATCTTGTAAATGAGCTTGTCTCAATGGTGTTCTGTCTGGCAAAATAAAGATATTGATTGAGTCTGCCCCTCAGCACTTGCCCACATACAATGGCAGTCTGATTGTCCTACCCCCATGAACCTTGGACATGAACCAATACCGTGGTCTAGGGTTTTACCCACCTAATTCACACTCGACCCTCCCTCCCACCCCCACATCCTAGCCCCCTCATCCTAGGCCTCCCTTCAGTCAGATCCACTCATACCACTCCCCACTCACCTCCCCTCCTCTCACCAGTGCTATCCACCCACCCACAGGGCTGAATAGCTAACTCCTAGCACTCCACCCATCTATATGGCCACCTTAACCTGGCATCCTTCCACATAACCCCCCTACTGCCTCTGCTCCCTGACAAAGTCTACTCTCATGGCTACAGCCCAACTTATAAGTTGATCAATCCTCTTTCCACACCCCTCAGCCTCCTCTTTCCTAGATCTACCTCTTACACCATATATAACCTTCTCCCTTAACCATTAAGATACCATGTAAATATAATGAGTGCTACTTTGATTTGATATAATGCAATGTATAGCAATGTTCTGTTATACTCTATTGAGTGTTGTGTTATCTGATTATAATAACTGGTGATCCTTGTTATCAACCCGTTTTCAATTACTTTAAAAAGTCATATCAACCCGCAGGTTGATACGAAAAAAGTCGTATCAACCCGACTTGTACAGCCTCGCGCCAAGAAGCCTGCAGCACTCGCATTCCACAGTAAACAGATTCAAAGCACTCAAGCACCGTGGAGACCCATGGCCAAAACGCTTCTACTTCCTTACTGGTAGGCACGCCACTACGCTAGCACGTTATGTGATGTCAGCATGGGGGCATGCCTACTAGTAAGGAAGTAGGAGCGTTTCGGCCTCAGGTCTCCTTGTAGTGGAAATCGTAAGAAAATTTTTTGATCACCAGTTATTATATAAAATAAACATACGTAGAATGGAAGTTTACACTCGTTGTGTGATAATATTAAAACCTCTCGAGCTTCGCTCTCAAGGTTTACATATTATCACACAACTTGGGTGTGTAAAAAAACTCCATATCAACTCCCTACATATGTATTATTCTCTATGTATTGTCTCCCACCTTGCCGATGTGGAATCTTGGAAAAAGAGCACACTGTTCAAAGGTTATTTCCGAATACATACATACATAAATAGATAAATATAAAAATTAGGCCAAGAAGTTGTACTAGTTGCTGTAGGAGCTTGTGGGCAGTTATTGCCAGAAACCCATGGACATGATAGGTATTCTAGCACATGGTATTAGACTCATACCAAATGGTAAGAAAAGGAAAAAAGGCTGGGCACACACACCAAATAACTCTGAGTGGAAACTTAATTTATTTTAAATACATAGCATGACAGAACGCAAGACTGTTATCCCTATGTATTGACCCAGCAAGTGAGTGTTCCTCAGGGGGCGGAGCTTGCCCACATTTCCATTGCCCTTAAATACCCAGAGACATCATATACTTAATTACAACATAATTGCAGGAAATGTGAAAAAACGTGCAAAAAGTAATATAAAAAAAGGATCAATACAGTGCAAGTACCTCTGGTTTGTATTGATAGGGATGAATTCCCAACTCTGAGAAACTAGCATAAGGCACGTCTTCCTTGGACTCTGAATTGTCTGGATGGGCTGGCGCAGTTACAGAGGAAGATGTGCTAGCCCTCAATGTTCTGTTTCCTTAGCCATTTTGTTTGGGCAGAAGTAGGGGCTTCTGTTTGCTGATAAGTTTCTGGCTGCTTCTAACTGGGTGTCCACCTTTCCAGCTTTGGGCACCACACGGTATGCCACAAATAATTTTGAAGGATGGAACTTTCATTTCTTTGCAATGGAATGCCACTTGGTGGCCATTTTACTTCATATCAGTATGTCACAATTGATTCGGTCATGATGCATGTGCAAACAGAAAGCATCCCCTCATTTGCGTCTGTTAAGAAAACAACAATATGCAACCACAAATGACAGCCACAGTGACATTTCTGATAGCCTCCCATGCCTCTGCAGGAGGCTAACAACATGTCTCCTGTTTTTTCTCTACTGGGAAAAATCTGTAGTTATTGTCTATTAACACACAATTTACATTACCTGTACCAGGTGTTCCTGTGGTCACTGTATGATATTGTCCACTGCTTTAGAGTGCCAGTGCTGCTGCAAGATCAGGTGATGAATAAATTCATGGAAGACCTGCTGGAGGAGTCCTATATTACAACACACTTTGGGTTTGAGTATGTGTGCCTGCATGTTGCCATTCTGTGAAATGCGTACTATCAGTTCCAGCGAAAACATGGTCCTCCAGATCTAGCTGATGAACATGAGTAAGTAATGCTTCATGTATGGGGACACTTATGAGCTCACCATTCTGCATGGGTGGATAACAACACAAGTACCCATCCCACCACGCCTGTCCTGCGGAAGCATCACAGGTTCTGATGCCAAATGCCCTTCGAGTTGTACCATTATTGAATAAGTTAAAACTTGGAAGACATGATGTGGGTGGGTGTGAAGCTATATGGACATGTTCTCCATAGTTGGCACTTCTGTGTGTTACACCTACTGTGCTTTTGTTTCTGCACAGTGTACTGCAAGTTTGAATCCATCCTGCACTGTAATGCGGGCATGTGCCATGTTGCATGCTTGTCACCCACAAACTGTGTAATGCTAACAGCTGTGGACCTGCTGTCAGCAGCAACACTAGCCGCACCCATGGCCAAGCATGTCAAACTAAAAAGGTTTGTGATTCATAGTATTTCATGGCAATCATGTTGACAGCATCATTTCACCCTTACGCCACCCCAACCATCACTCCATTTGCTGGACTGATGTGCGTTCCTGTGGTGATTGATTGTTCAGTAAAACACAGTGATGGCTTACGGGCCATGTCATGTCATTATGAATAGTGAGACAGTGCACATCCACGTATATTTTTACAATTTTTATTACTGAGTTATTTATGTAACCTTATAACATTTTCATAAAACATTGGACTGCAGAACATGCAACAGGGGTAACATAGAAATATGAAGTAAATTGCTGTGATCTGTGATTCCTAGTTAGGTGGTTGGCCTTCTGATTCTTACAGTTCTGCACTCTCTCCAGGGGGAATTATTCAGGCAGCTACTTATTGGAGCCACTCATGGTGGGTCAGTACTGCAATTGGTACTCTGTGGCAGGGACAGTGCTGCACACGTCAAGGTGTGAGGCCACTTGGGCACCACTAATCACCGTATGATGCTCTTCCATAAAGGCATGGTGGTGGAATGAAACCTAACAAAGATGAGGGTGGTGGAGTTCAGGAGAGCAGAGTTTACAAAGATGAATGAATGAGTCATGGATCACCTAGCATGTGTGGGTGACCTGTGTGTGGTGTCGGAACACTGCTCAGAGGTAAATGTGAGTACAGTGCATGCGAATAAACATTGGTATCAAATGGGTGAGCTCAAGCAAGATGCAAAAGAGACCCCTATGCTTCTCGAAAGTGTTGCCTCATAATGTGAAAGGTAAAAGGGTACCATTCATTATGTGTAAGAATACTTGGAGGGAGAAGGATATGGAGGTGTAGGGAGTAAACAGATTGTAGGAGGGGCAATCATAAAGGAGTGTGACTGTGTGAACTGAGGAGATAATAGCCCATGAGGTGACAACAGGGGACAAGACATTTTTTCAGAAATGAAAGTTCAGCTAGAGTAGGGTGTCACTTTAAGTTTACAAAGGAAGGGGGTTTACTGTGCAGGGGAGCAACTGGGCAAGGCAGACAGCATGAACAAATAGGTTTATTCATTCTTTGCAGACATTTGAGAAGGGGAGGGGAAACACAGAACTAACAACAGCTTTGGGGGAGGGTGGCTGACCATACTCATTTTCTGGCAGTGGAGACTCCTGAAGGGACTTAGTAATCTGAAGGTGAGAAAAGCAATGGGGCCATGAGGGGTGGGGCATATGAAGTTATTGATGTACCTGGATGAGACACGTGCTGCACCTCCAACAGTTACATTCGGTTGGTCACTGGGAACAGGAATGGTCCCTGAGGATTACAGGAGGGCAGGGGTAGTCACACTACACAGAAGTAGTATCACTGAGCAGGCTGGCAATTATAGGGCAGTTATCATGACAACATAAGGACAGAGTTGTTGAATATCTTGAATACACTGGATTGCAAAACTCACAGCATCATGGTTTCACAAGGGTGAGGTTTTCTCCAATCTGACTCATTTCATTTATTGATCAACCAAGTAACAAGATCAGGGTGAAGTTGTGGACAAGTCCCACCTACAACTCAGTACAGCTTTCCACACTGTTCCACATAAAAATCTATCAAGCAATATAGGTCACTTACGAGTGGGTCTACTGGTGCACCACTGTATAAAAAATTGATTACTGGATAGGTGGCTCACAGTGGTGCCAGGCATTTACTGCAAGGTATGGACTGTAAGCAGTGGGGTGCCATAGGGATCAGTGTGGGGACCAGGCCTCTTTAATGACTGTATAGATGACATTTCTCAGGACCATAACGTAAAGGTCTATATCTATGCAGATGACAGCACTGTCTGCAATATGGTGGCCATGACTGTGATGGGGGGAGGAGATGAGCAGATACCTTAGGGAAGTAGGGGACTGATCAATGACATGGCTGCTGTGTTTCAACACAAAACAGTACAATATACCGCAGTTGCTGCATGAAAAACCAGGGGCAGACTACTACTTGTGTGCATTGCTACTGATAACCACCAAGCAGGACAGATACTTTGTGTGAAACATGTTCCATGAAGTAAAGTTTTCAGGCACTGCGATGTGGTAGTAAGGAGGACAAATGAGATCCTTGGGTACATAGGCAGGGATATCAACAGGCAGTTGGAACTGGTGTTGCCTCTGCTGACACTGTTAGTAACACCACACCAACATTATTGTGTACAGTTCTGGAGACCACAGCTACGGAAGGACCCTGATGGTGGGAATGTGGTTCACAGGAGGGGGGGTGGGGCAACTGAAATGGAGGAGGGTGCCCATCAGAAGCCCTATGAGAATGGAGTGAAGGACCGCTATATGTACACCATAGAACAGAGGGATGGGGGGCGATATCATACAGATCTTTGAATAGGTCACGGTGCTAAATAAGGTATGGGGGGTAATATTGCTCAGAAGACAAGGTGCTGAAGAGTGGGGGCAGGCTATGAAGCTGGAAGGCAGTACATTCAGGAGACATGTGAGTAATAAGTATTCACAGAAGAAGTGGTGGACTCTTGCAACAGCTTTCCATCAGAGTTGGCTGTGGCAAAACCGGTGGTGAGATTTAAGAAGGCATGAGATAATCACAAAGAAATCACAATGCAAAGGAATAATGGATGTAGAAATAACCATAGGTCGGGCATACTCTCCTGTAGCTTTGTCAGTATAGAGAAGCAGGAACACTGGATGGGGCAGGTAGTCAGTATGTGCTGTCAAAGACAATGTTTCTGATTCTGTTGCTTTACTGAATGTGCCTATAGACATTTTCTCCATTTTCCAGTGCCCATGCAACACTCACACATGCATACAAGAGGAACGGGGAGCACCTGGGCACCGCCATGCAGTACTGTACCAATACAAAGAACAAACCAGTATGAATTTGCATGCTGATGACTCACATGGCAGTTTGTGCCTTGGCTGAGACCAGCTCTGAGCATGGCAATCACAGTTGTGGATTTCTGTAACATCACATTATTCCATATCACATAGTGGTCTGTCAGCAGGGAATGCCCTTGACTCACATCACCACAGGGATGGTGCATCAGTGTGCTGTATTACTTATATTATATACCTTGTGTATCCAAACCAGCTTTTGACCCACCACAATGCTCAGTGTCCATTAACCGGGACCTTTCATATACATTTTATCCCCAGTCTCCCTTGGCTGCGAAATTTGGACTGCCCCCCCCCAGCCCCATCACCCTGGCATACCCAGGACTTACCTTCAGCCTACACCCTCTGCCACAGGGTTGTGGCAGTGCCCTGTTGCTGGGTCCGGAGCCTATGGTGGGTCAGTCGTCACCTGCTGGCAAGGGTGTTTTTCCTCCATTTTTCTCCCCTCCGTTCTCCATCGCTGGCGTGCACACATAAGATGTGCATGTGCAGAGGCATGTACATGCCTGCAGAAGTCCCTCAGCACCCTCCCTTCTCTGGTGCCCAACAGACCGACACTACCCTTGGGCCTCCACATGGGGCAGTCATTCAGCAAGATTGCCAGTCTTCCCTCCCTCCCCTTGAGAGAAGAGCAGTCCTCCAGATGCCCGATCCTCTCCCTCCCAAGCGGCCCACTCACACGGCGAACATGGGTCACCAGTTTGGCAGGACGTAAGGCACAGATGCCTCAGCCCTCCATGCCACTGGGCTGTCTACTACTAACAGGGATCTTGATACTTCACCCACTGCCCCCTTCCATCTGTGCCACAAGTTGTTTTGAAATCTGAAGCTTATATGTGCTTAACTGAAGCACAGCAGCATGTTTAATGGTTCTTTTTTGCTTCATCCGTTACCACAACAAAACTTAACAATGTCTTCCACAGATTGTGCGGACAATATTTGGGCACGCAGTGAATGCTGCCTGGCGTGAGGAGTGGGGGCACCTTCTAAAACGCTGCAGGACTGGCCCTTACTTGGCCATGGTGTTGTCATGTCGTACATGAAGGAGCAAGTTCTCTGTACAGAATATCTGTATGATGGGAATATCAAAATGCCATAACCAAAAGGCATTTGGATAGAAATAAGACAAATGCTCTTGCACTACATGTAAATAAAGAAGGACCGACACATAGATTTAAGTTTGTGGGCATAGAAAAGGTGATACTTGGACCGAGGACTGGTGACTTGGATCAGTCACTATTACAAAGAGAAATATTTTGGTAATATTCTCCAAAAGCTAATAAACCCCTAGGTCTAAATGTGCAATTTCAACTATGTCCATATCTGAGGGCATAATGGATGATTTTTGCAGGCTAAGATAACAGAAACGTATCTATTACTGAGGCTACATATTTAAACATATATGTATAATAGTACTGAGATGTATGTAACAATCTCGTATAATAACATTGGGATGGTTTTATCCATTTTTTTCTTCTTGATTTTCCTGCTTCTTCTCCCATACCCCACCCCCATTCCTCCCCTTCCCACACTATATTTAAACATTTTTATCATGTTTGTATACTGGAATATTTATGAGTGCATTGGTGTTTCTTGTATTTTGTATATGACATTTTTTTTTATTTAGAAAATAATCAAGTTTGTACCACCTAAAAGTAATCTTTATACAGATCAGGTGGCCACTAACTAGGTGGCCAGTATGGGCTATGTATTGTCTTTGCACTTGCATGTGGGCCCTTCTTGATAAAGAGTCAGTGAGACTTGAAATGTTGAAGTTTGGTAATTTTTATCTTTGGTCATTATTGTCTAAAACATGTATCCAAAGAAAAACAATGACTTCTGCCTTTTCTTGTGAGTTGAAAGTGTTGAGACCTGCTCTTTAGTGGATTGCATTACAAAAAACAAGAAGACAAATCTGCATATAGCAGTAGCCACTGAAAACAGTGGCATTAAGCCCTTTGCCTGACTTGGCTGTGGAAAGATGTGGGACACCATTCTGTGCAGGGGTGTCATGACACAACTCCACTGTCAGCAGAGGGGTTGGCAGGTACTCATGAATAATAATGTAACCATCTTGCCATGGTGTCACATGGAGTGGCACTGCACCAAGCCAGGCGACGACAGCCGCAGCGAGTGACAGGATGTGTCTCACAGGCATCTAACTCTACCATTGCAGTAGCCCAGAATGTGAGTGTCACTACAGACACATTGGCACAACCTTGCAACAGCCGATGCAGTAGCAGTGGTACCGTTCATTTCTGCGGGGGGGGGAGTGCAGCCGTGATGTTGCACAGTACCCGCAATGGCATCTCCTCTTTCTGCATTGATCATGTAAAGATCTCTGTTGCTTGTCATGATAACAGCTGTGGACAATGTAAGTGAAAGATGTACTGTGGTTAAACACAATGTACACACCACAACCAGCATACATTTCTAGTAAAAGGCAATATGCCAGATATCGTATTTGTGTGTCAATGTGGGCATCTCCTCCCACAGCTACCTGTTGATGAAAGGGTGCCTGTCTGTCATGATGGTGTCTATGTCAATGCCATGTTCCTCCAGGAAAAGAAGTAGATGATAGTGCTTACTACATAATTACCATGTGACAGAAATAAGAAATTGCAATGACAAAGAAGCTTCACTGCCCATCGCATCTATGGGTGTCAGTTCACCACTGAAAAATAAACCCATGTTTCCTAACTTCAGGAACTTTTTTACTTCCTTGATTAACTTTTCATATTGTAATTCCTGAGGTTAACAGACATGTTATAATGCATGCTTGCTGTGTGGCAAACATCGTAACAGGAAAGACATGGCAAATAAAGCAGTGGAGACTGCAACACACTGCATTTGAAAGACTGGAGTTCTGCACACCTATACGTGCTACAATCAAAGTAGTAAGAAAATATCCATGACGTGGTTCTTCGTCACGGTAACAGCAGCTGTTGTCACCATCATTGGAAACCATGGTATGCTGTCTGTGAACTTCATGACACAAAGGACGTTTCAACACATAACACATTTGGCAATGCATAAACCCACTCAATGAATACTTATAATTGCTCATGTTATGTGCTGACATCACAGCACAGTGATGAGAAATACACAGTGATCTGACTTATAGATGCTCTGCTATTGCAAGGCATACTAGGTGGTAGAGTATGAGTGAGCACTGTAAAAGAAAGCATGATGTCTTCACATGTCAACATTGCCAAGCCGCACAGTGACATCAGCAAGGTTTCTGTGCATGGCTGCCTCCTCACCAATGGTGTGTCCAAAATCATTCCACACAGTTCAGTACCAGGACTAGGCAAGGTGAACCATGCCACATATGTGGCATCCCACATTGACACACATTACAGCACACTGGGGATCCCGATTTGTGACAAAAGCACGGATTTCAGGAGTGGAATCCAACAGGGAGAGACTATCGAGAATTCTTTGACCAGTTCACTCCCATAGTAGTGGGTTTCTGCTTGCCGCTCTCACAGTGGCTCCTGGTGGTGGGTTACTGGAGGCGATGTTGCAGTGAGTGGCCAAACACCATGAAAGCAGCCGTCCCAGGAATGCCCTCATTGACACCCCCATAGGGTAAGATAGGAGTGTGGAAAACAGGTGAATGTAGGCATCAGCGTGGTCAAATGACAGTGACCATATCCTGCCACACCACAGATAACACACAGCATTGTTGCCATCACCATGCAGCATTCAGTATAGGTGTCTACAGTGCAGCTTACTACCCTTTTCTTGGGGCCCCCCCAAGGTATGGTGCCTCACAGCAAGGCTACGATGCACCTCCACTGAGCCTTGTTTCACTTTTGGAGTCAGGTGGAGACACTCAGCAGTGTGGGAAGTGCAGAGGCATGCAAGAAGGACAATCACTGCCCAAAGAGGTGGCAGTCAGGTGGGCAAGGGAAGCAGAAAGACCCAAGAAAGGAATGAAAAAAAAAGGAAAAAGGAATTTGGTTGCTTTATCATACTGCTTACCTGGACAACTGCAGTTAGTACTTTGTTTTTGGTCAAGAAGACATGGGAGTAACTGCCAAACTTTATGGAATAACAACCTAGGCTATCCACCCTTCCATCTCCTCCAGTGATGACAGTCAACTCTGACAGTTTGACTTCTGCTATCAGCTGGTCCTGATGCCAGTCCTGAACCAACATAATTGATGGGAACAAAATGTTGCTTTGATGTTTATAAAAGGTGCAGTCACTGATGGCAGCACAATTGAAATGTTTGTACATGGTCAGTGCCTTCTTTGGTGACAGTCCGGAAAACAAAATGGAGGCAGACATTTGTTCATTCCCTGCTGGACTGTCAGTAATCATTGGCTGGCTGCACCACATATGTGTTCCATCACAGTCTTGCACGTCATATGAACAGCAAATTTGCTTACCGCTTCATAGTGATGAGTCTGAATGTTTGCAGACTGTCAGCACTTGCAAAGTCTAAAGAATTGTAGAAGGCTATCTAGGAAGACAATGTACTTTTGTTGCTTGAAGGCATCTTCCACTTCTGCACAGCTATTGGGAAAACAAAAAAACAATTAGCAAGAGGAAGATAGACACAACATACTGTGTCAGGCAATCCACATATTGACGTCCATAGTACCTGTCATTGTCACTACTGTCGTATACAGACAGTTCATAATCCGGTTCATGATAGTTATCATATCTGGCAAAGGAAACATCATCTGACACATCAGTGTTCTGTGTAATATCCAGACTTTTTACTGGAGTAGAATGTAAAATGGCTGTGTGGAAGTCAAGTTCAGAGCACTGAACCAAGGCATCCACTGATACCAGTGTAGGGACATCCATCATTGTTGTACATTGCCTAGAGCTCTGTGTTTGCGTACCTAATTATAAGGGAAGCAATAGAGAACATGTAATAAGTCCACGAATACAGTGCTGATGCCAAGTAACAAGGACACATGTTTCAGAAATAGCAGTAGCAATGACAATGTTACTGGCCAAGCAAGGGACAGAGAACAATGTTATCTTTTGATCTGGTACCATGGTGTTTGTTTACATGTCTGCACTTTCACAGAGGGTTTAGGCACCTGTCATTGAATGCCAATATGTTTTCCTTGCTGAGACGATGAAGACTCCTGTGGAATGTCATGACAAAATAATCATATTACTTATAAAAGCATGATTGCACAATACAATGTGTGCACCGTGCATGCAAGAAAACAGTGAACATAATTAATGTAGTACCGCACCTCAGAAGTCTGCTGAAAGTCATCTGGGAATTCTGATGTGGTATCATCAGCCACTGTACTGACGACAGCAGAAAGCTCTGCCAAAATCTGACTAACAATCTGTAAAAAAAACAAAATGCAATGTCTTTGTGAAGATGAAATGCAATAGACAGCAAGAAGCTATGAAACAGTAAACAATTCAAGCATGTGTCACTGAGGTTTGAGGAGCCGTAAAACAACATGAATAGGGCCATTGTCTGGTTGTGCTACAGAAAATAGCTGTTAACAGCATGGTCAGACAGCACAGAAATCACAGCAAAGGAGAAATGAACAGGATGAAATTGAGAAATTCCCTTTTACATGAGAAAAGTGCTTACCACACACCTCAATTTATTTATCTCATTCTGTTTTCTAAAACTTCTAAAATCTTTAAATTTACAAATTCTAAAAATCTTTCAGTTTACAAATTTAAAAAGTAATGGTAATTTAATGCACTAAATTTAGCAAATATTGCCTTCTGAGTTTTTGATTTCATTTGGGGATTCAGAACCTCATTGGACCCACATTTTGACTACAGTTTTAAAAAACAAAAACATAAAACCTTTGTGCAAATCATGAAGGTAAAGTTCTGAAATATCACTATACTGCATTAGCAATTATATTGGTCTAATTTAAGACAATTAATTTATGTTCCTTAGTGAGGCCTGCATTAAGTTCTCACCTGCACTATTAACATCACCATTTATTTAAAATATATGTTATGTATATATTTGCTACTTTCTTTTTATTTATTTTTTATTGATGCACTTAGTTGTGTTTCATTTTCATTTTTATTCTTTTTTTATGTCAAAGGTAGAGAATTGTTTGTGTGATTCATCAAAAACTTAAAAAATGTTATAAAAATCCAAGAATGTAATGTGTGATGTGTATAAAAGGGGCCATCCCCCTTACTGTGCCATGTCCCCTGAGGAAGACCTTTCTGGTCGAAATGATGTGGCTCTATACAGTGTTCTACTGGATTCAATATTTGAAAGTAGATCTCTTGTCCTGGTGTCATTCCTGCAAGTTCGGCTTCCTTAATGTTCTACTGGTTTTTGGTTTGCTACCTAAAGGTGCACTGACACACCTATGCCTTTTATTTCACACCTTCACCTTTTCTGTTTGCCTGACAATGAAAGTCTGCCTGTGCACAGGGCAAACCAGAAATACTGCTTTGAAAAAAAATGCCATTTCAGCACTACAGCAATGCATTACAGAGCAGAATACAGGGGAAAACACACAGCACGACCGGCCCTGGCGTAGTTGGCACCCTCTCACACTGCAGCAGTCAATGGATCAGCATGAGGAAAACAAGAATGTGGGAGCCCCCAAACCATAACAAGTAAGACATTTTAATAAAAGCATTTAGAAATTTCAAATAAAACATTGTGCTCCTATACAGCAGAGAGTGTGAATCATGGTGGAAGTGGGGACATGCAAAATTTAGAGACTTGGCGCTCTTTAAGGTTTCTTGAAGACTGGGCAGCTGAAAAGTTATTATCTAAGAGGCAATCTTTTGAATTTGATCTACAAAAGGTATATTACATCACTCCACATGGTCACCGACAGGATTAGCACAAATAGTTAAAAAAGATAAAAGGAAAACAGAATGATATCAACATATTGTATGGCTGCAGGGTACTTGAAAAATACACTGAAAAATTAATGACCTTATCTTTAATTTTATTTTCAAACTTTTGATTTTTGGTCATATTGCAGTTAGGGCTATGCAGAATTGCCAAATTCTGATTTCACAGAATTTTGATAAACTTGCATGGAATTCCACAGACTTTAACTGAATTTCACAAATACATTTATTTGGTCATATCTCCACCATCTGTTGAGCTGGATACTTGATAACTGGTATGTCTACTCGTTCTTAGGTGTGTTAAGAAAATATCAAATACCATGCCATTTAGATGAGTAGTGTTGAACTCACAGTGGCACAAAGTCTGACAGTTTCTGGTAAATTTTGTGAAAATGTTTCTCTGCTTATTACTTGGTTATCTGTGGCATTACATACTGTACTTATAAAGCAGTATGTTTGGCCTCCTGGGAAGAGTAATGCAAGCTGATAAATATAAAGAGATTTATTAAAAATTTTAAGTTATAGGTGTTTATAATTTCACTATTTAATTCTTTGTGAATGTTTTTTTAAAGTTTCTAAAAATGTGGATGTTTCTCCATACTTTTATTTATTTTTTATTTATTTATTGAAATAATCAGTTTTACAACCTTTGAGTCAGAGACTCGTTTACAAAGGTACCTCGTCTCGGGGAAGGGGGGAGACAACAATTAAGTGAGGTTTAGACAGAGGTTACATACAGGTGAGATACATACATACAGTTGAGTTAAGCGCATTGTTAAATAAGCACATTTGTTACAGTTATTCAGTTATACCATACACAGTCATCTGTGGAACCCAGTGAGGACTTAGGGGGCCAGTCAAGACAGGGTTATGTTCCACTATAGGCATCTGCAGCACCGGCTGTCAATAATGTGTTTACGGAGGGCTATTTTGAACAGGCCAATCCTGGGAATCTTTGTGATTCCCTCAGGAAGGGAGTTATACCAGGCCGGGGCTTTATGATGAAAGGATCTTTGGCAGAGAGAGGTCCTAGCTCTGGGTACCTAGGAAGGTGGCTTTGGTGGAGTTCTGCAGGTTCACAGGCCGAGGCAGTTGCAGGGATGTGGAGACCCCTGGTGGGCATAGCCCAGACAGGGACTTTTTAGCCAGCAGGTAGGTGTGGTATTTCAGCCGTTCCTCAAGAGTGAGTATGTTAGTGGCAGAGTATAGAAGGCAAGTGTGAGTTCTGCTATGGGTGCCGGTCAGGAGCCTACAGGCTTTGTTAATAGAGGTCTGGACTTTAGAGAGGGCAGTGGGGTCTGCAGCTGCGTATATTGGAAGTCCGTAGTCGGCCAGAGACAACACAGATGAGGTGATGGCCAATTTTAAGGCAGATTCTGGGAGGCAGTCTTTATGGCGGTAGAGGAGCCCAATCCTGGAGTTCATGGCTGACGACAGGGCTTTTAGATGGGCGTGGAATGTAAAGCCTGCGTCAAAAGTGATGCCCAGGTACTTATATGTTGTTACCTGTTCAAGTGGAAGGAGTGTGCTCGGGGTGACGAGCAGGGGAGTATCCTTGGTGCTGTTTTGCCAATGTGCGAACAGCATTGACTTTGTTTTTTTCAGGTTCAGGACTAGCCGATGGCTACTGAACCATTTTTCTGCTTGGAGGAAAGTGCTTTGCAGCGTGCTTTGGAGTAGGAGTGGGTCAGAATGTGATGCTATGATCGTTGCATCATCTGCATAAAGCAGTATTTTGTTGGAGCAGGAGCTTGGGAGGGGTTTAGGAAGAGACTGAAAAGGGTGGATCCAAGGATGGAGCCTTGTGGGACCCCTGAGAGTACCAGTAGGTTGGTGGAGAAGGTCCTATTTAGCTTAACTCTTTGGGATCTGTTGTGTAGGTAGCTTGAGAACCAGTTCAGAGGGCCAGATGAGAATCCCAGTTGGCTAAGGGAGTTTAACAGCAGGGGGTGACACACAGTGTCAAAGGCCTTGGATAGGTCGATAAATACTGCCCCTGCAAGTTGCCCATCATCAAGCGCAGAGTGTATATGGTGGGAGAATTCCAGAAGGTCAGTGGATGTGCTGTGGCCTGGACGAAACCCATGTTGCTCAGGACATAGGATGTCGTATTTAGATAGGTATTCTATTAGCTGTGTGGATACTATTTTTTCCAAGGCTTTGGAGAGGGGGAGAAGGATGGAGGTGGGCCTGTAGTTATTTGGTAGTGTTCGGTCCCCAGACTTATAGATGGGGGTGACTTCGGCTTGTTTCCATGCTTCCAGGAATTGGCCAAGGCAAAGGGATCTATTAATGACAATTGTGAGGGGGATTAGCATGACATCCAGCGTCAGGCGGAGTATCCTGGAGTCAAGGGGGTCATTACTTGGATTTTGCAAGGCGAGTGCTTTTAGTAGGAAAGGTTTGGCATCATGGGGTGAGATCGTCCGGAAGCAGAATAGAGGCCGGGAGGTGGGGGTGTGGAAGGGCGTGGGGATGGGGTCAAAGAATTGGGCAGGGAAAACTGCATTTAAGTCCGAGAAAGTTTTGTTAAGGCAGTTTGCGATACAGGTTTGGTCTGTCGAGACTGCCCCATTTATGATAATCTGAGATGGAGGGGGGAGCGGGTTTTGCCGTTCAGTTCTTTTATATTGTCCCAGAAGGCTCTGGCAGAGCCCCAGGAGGATGTCAAAGCAGCCTGATAGTGTCTAGCTTTTGCTTGTTTGATGGCCCAGGTGCACTGGTTGGGGGCTGCCCTATAGGCTTGCCTGTCTGCCACTCTGCCAGAGTCATTTGCTATGTGCCAAAGATTGTCCCTCTGTTTTAGTTGCTGGATCAGTGCAGGGGATATCCATGCAGCAGCCTGTTTTTTTGGTCTAGATGTGGTGATGGGGGCAAATAGGTCACAGGCATTGTTGAAGGCCTTAGTGAGATAGGTTAGGGCAGAATTTCTGTCAGATGCAAGGGTCATTGGAGTCCAGTTGACTTGTGCGAGGTGACGCTTGAGGTTGTCAAGGCCCCTGGGGAGAAATCTGCATTGAGGGGTGCTGCAGTACTCAGGGCTGAGTGTGGGGGAGGACCAGAAGCAGAGGACAGGGGAGTGATCGCTAAGTGAGTCTGCTAGGACTTTTACGGATTCCAACTTGTGTGGCCGATTAGAAAGAACTATGTCCAGGAGGGAGCTAATTCCCTTTGCTTGGTTAAGTATTGTGGGCTGAGTGACCATTTGAGTCAGGTCAAGGGCTGCAAGCTCGTCCTTTATATTATCAGATGAGGGCTGAGCCAGTTGGTGTTTAGGTCTCCCAGGATTAGTTGCTCAACCTTTGGATAGATAGTCTATGAGGGAGTTAATTGCTAAATTTTTCATACTCAGGGGTATGTAGGCTGTGGTTAGGTATAGGGGGCCACGACCAGGGTGTGGGGTGATTTTGAGAGTAATGGCTTGTGCCCCATGGTTGAGCTCAGGGATTGGGAGTGCATGGCAAAAAACGGAGTTACACAAGAAGATTGCACACCCCCCTCCACGCTTGCTCATCGGCGGGGCTAAACCTAGGCTAGCTCCACAGGGACCAACGGCCGCGACTGCAGCAGGGCGTTTCAAGTTTTTACCTAGTCAGCAGCTTCGGGGGCTTCGGGGCTTGTCTGTGGCAGGGAGGGCTTCAGCAAGTGGCCCTCGCGACCTCCTCCATTGAAAAGAGAGCCAGCCATTCATTCTTCTGTCACACTCACTCCGTCTACTGCTGCAAATATGGACCTAAAATATGGTATGCATATAAATGCCAATAGATCATTTAATCTAACATAGCTGGAGAAATTTGGTTTGTTAGTTTTAAATTTAAAGTGGGGATAATGCAAATGAGTAAATGGTGCCATTGCCTCAAACATTCATTGTATTATAACAGCTAATGCACCAGAATGCTACTTGCAGAATTACATTTTCATAAATCACGTATTGCTATTGCTGTAAGCTGAGCTGGACTGTTTACAACCCTGTAGTTCCTTCCTGGGTGATTCCCCACTTTTTCTCTTAGCTTGACCAGAGGGACATAATCGAACTGCTCATCCCAAAAATCCTCCTTGTTCTTCAAAGTGACATACTCCATTGAAAAGAGAGCCAGCCATTCATTCTTCTGTCACACTCACTTATCCAGTTGGAATAGTCAGAATTCTTCCTTCTTGGTGCTCTAATAATTGTCTTCCATTGGTATGTCATTGTGAATTCCTGTAAGGTCTGGACATCCAAGTACATCAGGCTCCCAGGCTAGTCATATTTGCAGTTTGTGATTCTTAAATTAGTCACAGTACACACATGACAAATAGAACAAGCATGTGTCAATGCCGAATGTTGCTTGATTGTATTTGCTGTTTATGTGTTTGGTACTGATAGTGCAGATGCAATAATGAACAAAGTAAAAAAAATAGATATACAGTGGCACAGTGCTAATTTAAAGACAATTTTAACAAGAAAAAAAATATGTTGGAGCCACAAAAAAGGCAAAAAATCAAAAACTGAGTGCCATGCATACCCAAAGAAAAGCTATTCAATAAAAATGCTGAATGGAGTCAAAAACATGCATTTTATAATAGACATTTAACAGCAAATGCACCAAAATTATGAACTTCTACTAATCACTATATTCAGTTATACATAGATGGAAAAAACCTGTGGAAACGAATGCATACAGTAGACGAGTTTAGCACGCGGGGCTGCTTACTAAAGGCACCTTAAAATAACTAAAAGCATAATATTTACACGTAACAAGCATTTGTCAATGCCGAATGTTTCCTTGCATGGTGTATGTGGCAGGGGTTATTAAAGTTAAGAGCCTGTGTTGCAAAGTGCAATGTAGCCTCATAACTTTGGTGATTTTTAATATTTGTATGTCAAATTTTCAACATGGCCTTTTTATGACCCCACTTCATGAACTATGGTGGAGAAAATCTTCAACTCCTGCCCAGAAGGTGGCTTTGTGCAGCAACTGCAAAGTCACCTTTCTGGATGCGAGAACACATTTTGGTCAGGATTTGATAAATGACAGCTGTCATATTCATGAGGTGCTGTGAAGAAATGGCTTTGCTAAAAATTTGGGGGCAAAAAATAAGAAATTACCAAAGTTACAAGCCTGTGTTCGCAAACTTCAATATAGCCTCATAACTTTGTTGTTTTTTTAATATTTGTATGCCAAATTTTCAACATAGCTTTCTTATGACCCCACCTCATGAACTATGGTGGAAAAAATATTCAAGTCCTGCCAGAAAGGTGATTTTGAGCAGCAACCATGAAATCACCTTTAGGTACAGATTTACCTAACGTTACTTGCATTGTTCATAAGACGGTGTCCCAAAAAAAGGTATGTTCAAACTTTGGGGCAAAAATATTGAAAAATGCCCAAGTTATGCTACTAGGTTCAAAACCCCATTGAAATACATTGAGCCGCATACCTGATTTCCTCAGTTCGTGGTCTGCCGTTGAAGAGTGAAGAGGTCTCTGCAGTGTGGAGAAGATCATGGCATCAGACCCCCACTAGGTAAGTAAGGGCATAGGGTGGAGGTGGGGTGGTGGCTGCTGAGTGGGAGAGTCGGTGGGAGGACTAACAGCGCAACAGACACCGATGGACAGCTTTCTGTTTTACAGGATTAAAAAAACCAACAACAAAATGGCAAGGTGTGATTTTCTGAATTGCAGGTGATGACACTGGGGGATTGGGCACCCCAAGTGTCACTGTTATGATTATTGTGGGGGGATGTTGAGAGGGAGGGTCAGTTGGGGGAACAGTTATACACAGCAGAAGTAAGGGGGCATATTCTAGACAATAAGTTTGAATGTGTGTCTATACTTAAATTGGGGGGGGGGGTGCAGTCACTGACATTTGGCAAGAAGATCACTGAGTACATCAATACGGCAGCCAGTGAAGTTAGTACCACCACCACTTGACTTTAGACTGACTTGAGTTTGACTTTTGAGACCTGATTGTCCGACCTGTAAAAATAAAAGTTTCGGTGTCAGATTCACTTTTGTTTGTCAGCTTGCTGGCTCATCTCATCCATCCTATACCTGAAGTGTGCTCAGGTCAAACACCATTGCTGTGCACTGCTGCCACTGCTGTCCCATCCATCTCGCAGCACATTCCATCAGGCAAGCAGTCCACAAAACAGGCAAAGAGAAGAGAGCCAGACCCAGAGAGTAACGAGGGAGAGTCTCTCGGTCTCCCGCAACACACAGCAACAGCACACTCGATCCCAGACAGTGGTTTCCATCCATCCACTCCCCGGCAGTAACACAGCACTGACCCTTGGCTCCAATCTGATTGGACCAAGAGTGGCCAAGCCCAGCCATGACCTTTTATCCAGTCCAGTCTCACCTGCCATTGGTGGTTAATTTAAAGGGCCACAGGCAGGTGGTGCATGGCAGGAATGGTCTGATCATAAGCTCTAGGGAGTGTGCGGTGGGTGGATGGATCACCACTAGCCTAATCAGGACAGTGGGGATGGCGAAACTTCAAACTGGGACAAAAACCCAATTTTCAGAAATCCTTCGGGACACTGGGATACCAGTGCTGATACCGGGACTGTCCCAGCTAAACCAGGGCAATTGGCAGCTTTAAATAATGGTAAATGAAGCATCTGATATAAATGCAAGAAGTGTTTTTCAGATCATGCTTGGTTTATCAGGAGCTAATCCTAACTACTTTCTGCAGTTCAGTTGCTAAGATGTAAAGGAGACACCACATGGTTTAGGCCTGATTATCTACATTCCCAATGCTGTTTTTTTTCTTTAACTCATTAACTCATTACCCCAAATCTTGAAGGAGAAAGAAGGTCAATTAAATGAACAAAAAAACCCTGTAATCCCTTTAAACCCAGCCCATGCAATTCCACCATATATCAATTACACTAATACATTTACAAATACCGTAATTCATATTTCAGTTTCATTAGCAGATTACAGTAATCTGACTCATTACCAGGCTCCCTCCTCTGACACTGCTAGCATACAGAAACAACACAAACACACACACACACGCACGCACACACTCCCATTCCCAGCCCCAGCCCATGGTACCTGTCACCTTAAAAATGTATTATTTCAAAAGTCCAATACAACATGACAATCTTTATTCTTTTTATCTCATCACCAGGCCTGAATGTCAGTACCGTGCCCCAGCACTGCTTTACGTGATTGGGCACAAAGCACTACTGGGTTCTGCTATCAGCATTCAGGTCTGGGAGTGAGGCAAAGAGGATGAGGATCATCACACTGCTTTGGACTTTTGAAATAATTAGTTTTAAAGAGGATGGAGTGCATGCTCTGTGTGGGAGGTTGGGTGGTGTTTGCTATATGATGGCAGTAGCTGGAGGGGTGGGGCATGCCTCTCAACATTTCTGTCACTAAACTGTGGTTACCCAGGTGGATAAATATGCAGCATGGACACTAGAGTGGCAAAACATGCAACACTGACACACTACAGAGGCAAAATGTGTGACACTGACACTATAGTGCAAAATGTGTGCCACTGACATGCCCGCAGTTCCCTTGTCACCTCTTACATCATGCAGTACCAGCCAGACTGTCCTCTGTGCCCCTCAAGAATTGGACATTTATCATCACCAAAAGGAAGAGTAGATGAGCCTCAATAAGTCTTTTTTATCCCTGCAATGGAAGATGCAAATGAAAATACAAAACTCACCACACATGGTCGCAGACCACTGACAAATGCACTAGCTTCTTTTCACCCTGTATAACTTGACTATTTTCTGTTACCTCATATAGCACACAAGCTAAGATCCCCCCTCTCCGGGCTCACCCACTCATTGGCTAGAGCGCCACACTGGGTGGATACCCATGCCATGACTGGATGGCTCTGCTGTCAGCCATGCCCCCTTGATGACAGTGGCTCTTCAGACTTGGCACCAGGATATGAGATTCTATAGACATCTCAATAGAAACAAGTCCATTCATTCACATGGGGAGGGACGGAGACGAGAAGGGGTCCTTTCAAGTGGATGCATGGGACATGAGTTTGATATCAGCCTTTACTTATGAAGATTACAGTGAGCTGCAAAAAAAGAAGAAAATTCTGATGCAACAGGTAGATTCCAGAAGTATTTGTTGGTTGCAGTTTGCAGATTTGAACTTGAGCTCAGCTGAGTTACTATTTTTCTTTGAAGAGGAACAGTGGAACACAGGTTAGCACTGTAGAGAACTACTAGCTGTACCATGGCATGTTTTTTTTTCAGGACCAACATCTGGAGAAGGGTGTGTGTGACTGTGGTTGATATGGGGAAGGGGTTGACGCAGTCATGGAGTACTGAGGGAGTCTTGTTGTGGATTGGTACTTTCTTTAGTGAGAGAGCCTTGTGGATCAGTAACTTTTTTTTCAAGGTCTCTCTGGCTCTCTCTCCCTCTCTTTTTTGGTATGTGCCTTTTTCGTGTTGCTTGGTTGTAGTGCTATACAAAGCATTGAGAGAGAGAGGATTTAGATAAAGCCACTCAGCTGTTTACCAGGCTGGCTCACGCTTACTGTAAATGAAAGGAGTGAAGCGCTCTCATTGTAGTGCTTCATTCATTTCAAGTACACAAAGTTTCCACCTATAAACTGTGAATCACTGTCATACTTACCTTTCATGATCATTGGTCTGGCAAGGATGAGCCCAACACAGCTTGACCTGCATTGGGCTAGTCAGTGACACACCTCTGGAATGCCATTCTCTGTAGCAAAATGTTTCTTGTGCAATGCACAAGCAACATAAAAAAGTAGCTGGACCATGGCTCATACTGGCATGTTAACATTAAAAGATTAGCAGCCTGACCTATGAGGGGTTACCTTGCCATCATTGCTCAGACTAATCAATGGTTTAGCTGAATGATTAGACCAATAATCCTTTTTAAAATGATGAAATTAGGACAGAAACTGAGTAAGAAAATGTAAAACTGAATGATTTGCAGGATCTTTCGAGCAACATTTCAGGAAGTGCACTGGTACTGAAACTGATTCTGATGTTGGCTACACACTGCCAGCACCCCATCAAAATGTAAGAACAATGTATAATAAAGGTGATCAAATATCAGGGACACATTTGCCTCTGAGGCCAGGAGATCAGAGGGCTGTGGGTTCAGTTCCCACATCTGGCACATGGGTTAAAATCCCAATACTGACACTGTAGTGCAGCATTAGAGGGGTGCTGCACTTCTGAGATGCCATCTTTCGGATGAGATGTTAAACCGAGGTCTCATCTGCCTGGATTGGTGGTAGTTCAGGTGGATGTTAAAGATCCCATGGCACTTATCGAAAAGAGTAGGGGAATTTTTTTTTAACAAAGCTTCAAGACATAACAAAGTAAAAAACAATGTTGAATCACACTTATACAAAGGAATTATAAGATAACATAGCAAGAAAGGAAAAAATAAAAGGAAAAAACACAAGGAAGTCAGTATTAATTCATACTGGTAAAGAAAAGATCACAAAAAATCCAACAAAAAAAAAGGAAGAAAAAAAAATAAATTCACTTAATAGGTGCATCATTATTTGTAACCCATGGTAAATTTCTCCAGTTCATCATCAAAACATTGTAGTTATTTATTTATTTATGAGTTTAATCAGGCAGGTGTACTGAGCAGAGAACCACTCATTTCCAGACACGACCTGGGGGATGTAGGGGATAGGGAGGCATTGAAAAGTACATACAGAGTTACTACACATTTTTATACATTGTAGGTAGAATACAAGGATGAGGTGAAAAAAATGGTACATTTCAGCATTACAATGATGAGACGTAAGATGCAAAACAAAACATAATATAGCACATTGGTAGCACAATTAGTGTAGCCGAGTTTGTTGCCAGCAGTGGCAGGGCTCCTGACAGTGTGGATGAGTTACTTATTTGTTAAGCATTTAAATACAGGCAAGTAGTATGCATTTCCTGCGGTGCAGCAACTGAGCTTTGTCATGTCTGCCAGTTACTGTGAAAGAATTTGCTCACTTGATCTTTATGGCTACTGCGAGCACGTGCATATGGTGGGGAAGTGAGCGCAGAGGAGTGAGTTTAGGCACCTAGGGTTTGTGGAACTCCTGGTATCAGCAGGCAGGTCATTCCATAGTTTTGGCATGCAGAATTTGAAAGCCGTTTGTCCCTTGGAGGTATGCATGAAGGGTACTTGTGGAAGCCTTGAGTCAGCGCTTCTGAGTGAGTAGGTAGGGAAGGGCTGGGCCGATATAGAGCATGTGAGATGGGGGGAAGGGACTGTGACCAGAATTTGGTGATTGCTCTGGAGCAGTGGATCAGTCTGTGAGTTGTGAGTGAAGGCAGGGCTAGGACCCTGTGCAGATCACAGTGGTATGTCATTGAGGGGGAGTCAAGGATGAAACAGCAGAAGGAGTGGAAAAGAGTGTCTAGGCTGGCCAGGTTAGATTGGGGTGCGGCACCATATACTACATCGCCATAGTCAAGTGTAGGGAGTATCATTTTTTGAACAATTTCCCTACGGACCTGTTTGGGCATACAATCCTTATTGCGATATAGAGCACCAAGTTTTGGGTGCAACTTAGTATGTAAGGATTCTATATGGGTGGAGAAATTCAGGTATTGGTCAAGACAGACTCCCAGGTATCTGAATGAAGTGCAGGACTCGAGGGGGGGTCCCATCTAAGGTATGGAAGGAGGGGTGTGAAGGTAGGTGGGAGAGTCAGGAGCGTGATCCAAAAGTGAGTGAGACTTTTTTTTTTGTATTTAGGGATAGCTGGTTTGACATAAACCAATTCTGTATGGCACTGAAATCCCGCTGAAGCACATTTGATACTTCTCCGGTGGACATACCGGAGGCATACAGTACGGTGTTGTCCACGTACATTTGGATGGATGACAGTGTGCAGACCTGCGGGAAATCATTTAGGAATACTGAAAAAAGCAGTGGTCCCAGGACAGAGCCTTGGGGGACACCCATAGTGATTGGAAGGGTGGTAGAGATATGAGGGCCAATTTTCACCGATTGATATCTGCCTACCAGGTAGGCATGAAACCAGCTAGTGGCAAGGTCTGAGAGGCCAGCCCCACCTAATTTAGCTAGTAGCTTAGGGTGGGAGACCGTGTCAAAAGCCTTGACCAGATCAATGAAAATGGCAGAGGTGATATGCCCTTTGTCCATTCCAGATAGGATGCCATCGGTGAGTCTTAATAGGGAGGTGACGGCAGAGTGGGACTTTTGGAAACCAGACTGATAAGGGGTGAAAAAAGATGTAGTGTCTAGGAATTGGGACAGTTGGGCAAGTGTGAGGAGTTCCTGTATTTTAGCCAGAATTGGGAGAAGGGAGATGGGTTGATAATTACCCGGCATGGAGGGATCACCACCCTTTGGGAAGTGGATAATAGTCACATGCTTCCAGTCAGCTGGGATTTTGGCCATGGAGAAGGAGAGGTTGAGAAGATCGGCTAGAGGCGGGAGCAGATAAGTGGAGCAACCTGGCGTCCAGGCCAGATGGGCATTTACCTTTGTTAGGATTGAGTGAAGACAGTGCTTGCAGTACTTTGGCAGGGGTGACTGGATGGAAAGAGAAGCTGGGGTTGTGTGTCAAGTTCGGCGAATGCATTGGGGTGCATGGTGTTGTTAAGGTGTGCTGGTGATTGGATAGGAGAGACACTGCACAGTTAGTGAAGAAAATATTAAAGGCAGTGGCTACTTTTCCAGGGTCAGTGATGGTCGAACCTCGGAATGATAGGGTTGGGGTTGGAGGTTGGGTGGGTGGGGAGAGGAGGGATCTGAGAGTTTTCCAGAAATTTGTGGGTTAGTTGAGGTTTGATTTTAAAGCGGATGTGAAATAGGTCTTTCTAGCCTGCTGAATCAGTTTGGTGCAGGAGTTGCAGAGGGTCCGATATCTTTGCAGAGATTCTTGGGAGCATGACAGCTTATGTTCGAGCCATGCCTGATCTCTGGTGCGGCAGCAGCTAATGAGATCTGCTGAGATCCATGGAGGGTGGGAGCCTCTAACTCAAGTATACCTTAGTGGGGCATGATTATCCCATACTGAGAGAAACCTGGACTTAAAATTTTTGTAAGCATAGTCAATCGAGGGTGCGTTAGGTATGAAAGACCAGTCAGTATGAGCCAGGTCATATAGAAATGCAGGTAGAACTAAGGAGTTGTAAGACCATGTGAGAATTGTCCTGGGAGGGGGTTTGCAGGTCTGTGTACTTTCCTGACCATGTATATCATGTGATGGTCACTTAGGGAGTCAGGGAGAAGACCAGCACTAATGATTCTGTGAGGGTGGGAAGTGAGGGCCCAGTCCAGGAGGGAGTGGTTTGGAGTTTTAGGGTTTAGTTGAGTGGGTTGTGAGATTTGCTGGGAGAGGTTTAGTGTGTTTATTTTGGTGCATAGTTTGGACCCATATATTACTAGCCAACTGAAATTGAAATCACCAAGGATGTGGAGCTCCCCAGCTGTGGCTGCAGATTTTAGTGAGGCCAGGTGTCCTAGGACGCTGGGCAAGGGGGTACTAGGAGTGCAGTAGGAGCCTGCAACGTAGATAGAGATGAAGTAAGGCAGTGCAAGTTTGATTACTACAGACTCTATTTGGGATGACAGGGTGAGGATCTGGACCTGGGTGAACCATAGTCTGGAGGAGATAAACATGGCAATCCTAACCCCCCTTTTCTTGCCTAGACGGTCTTGCCTGATAACTACATAACCAGAGATGGCAATAGCAGACTCCATGTGGTGTGGCTTTAGCCAGGTCTCCGATAGTATGAGGATGCCGGGGCGCAGGGACAGGGCGGTGAGTTGAAGTTCTGGTAATTTTTTAAGGAGGCTACAGATGTTGAGATGCAGTAGTCAGAGGCCCTTGGGGAGGGTCTTTTGAGTGTGGGGAGTGGGAGGGGTGGGACCCGGATTTGGCTTGATGTCCCCTGCTAGCAGGAGAAGGAGTGTGAATATGATTTTAGTTCTGTGCCAGGAAAGTCTGGCTGAGCAGAGTGGGGGGGGTGTTATGGGTGGGTGTAGTGACTGAAAAAGCTGAGTTCCATAGGACAGTTAGCCCAGGGAAAAAGGAGGGAGGAAGGATGGTAGCGCCGAGTACCCACTGTTTCGCTGGTCTGTGTGCGTGGTGCTGTGAGAAAGTGGTTTGGAGGGGGGGTAATGAATGTGAAATGGAGGGGTGGTTGGGGTGCTGCTGAGGGTGGATTGCTGAGGGTAGAGAGGCTTCGGGAAAAGACAGGAGGAATGCTGGCAGGAAAAGCAGTAACATCTTGCCTTGAAATGTGGTAGTGGCCTCTAGTGGTGATAGCAGATAAGCTGCTAATGAGAGAATGGGCTGATTGGTTCTGCACCACACGTGACTATGCATATAAAACAGAGAGCTGACCAAAGGTGGTGGTGGGGGTGGTGGGGAGCCAGTGTGTAGCACTGCCAGGATCAAACACAAACACGTCTTGTTCAAGAGCCAGGAGCTACTCCTGCATGCAGGAATCTGTACCTATAGCAGTCCAGGGGGTGGGGGACGATCCCCGAGTCAAGTTCAGGGGAGGGCAGGCTCTTCCAGCCCTCACAACCCACGGTGCAGCTCCGGTGAACAAAACCCCTGTAACTGAGGAGAGAGGGGAGATTATAAGTGTTGGATTCAGAGGCGGGGCTAAGGTAAGGAATAAAGGACAAAAGTTACTGAGAATTTTAGGGTCACAATTATCTGAAGGTCAAAAGTGATTCTGCTTGCATAGTTATAAAGTGGGAGACCTATCAGTTCAAATTTGTTCATCATAGTTGTAGGCTGTGGTAATTTGCGCTCAGGCAGGCATAACTACGAAAAATAACCAAAGCGCTAAAGTGCTTTTTTTTCTTTTTTAAAATAAAAGCGACTGCAGGATTTCACTGGCTGTGCAAATACTCTTAAGGAAGCTTAATTAATTTCAACTAAAGGCAAGGGTAGGATATCACTAACTATGAAATTACTCTTAAGGAAACGTGATTAATTTAAATAAAGGCAGCTGTAGGAAACACACTAAACTGTGAAAATACTCTTAAGGCAACTTGATTAAACACAAGGAACTGTATATATATATATATATATATATATGCAGCAGTAAAATACATGAGAAAAACTATCTTCAGTGCTGCGCCAACTCTTAAGGCACGTGTGAGGTTTTGGAATCTCAAAGGTCCTTTGTTCAAGTCCATATTTAAAATGGGGTTTGGCGCCAAACACAAACACACCTTGTTCAAGAGCCAGGCGCTGCTCCTGTATGAAGAAATCCGTACCTATAGCAGTCTGGGGGTTGGGGGACAATCCACGAGTCAAGTCCAGGGGAGGGCAGGCTCTTCCAGTCCTCACGACCCATGGTGCAGCTCCGGTGAACGAAAACCCTGTAACTATAGCAGTCCAGGGGCAATTCCTGAGTCAAGTCCAGGGGAGAGCAGGCTCTTCCCACCCTCATGACCCACGGTGCAGCTCCAGTGAATGAAACCCCTGTAACTATAGCAGTCCGGGGGTTGGGGGGCAATCCCGAGTCAAGTCCAGTGGAGGGCAGTCTCTTCCAGCCCTCACGACCCATGGTGCAGCTCCGGTGAACAAAACCCCTGTAACTATAGCAGTCCGGGGTTGGGGGGGCGATCCCCGAGTCAAGTCCAGGGGAGGGCAGGCTCTTCCAGCCCTCACGGCCCGCGGTGCAGCTCCGGTAAACTATATAATATGAATTATATAAAGCTGCTTCAGATTTATAAACATTAGAAAGTTCTGTATTAATTTTGTGTAGAAGTTCAACATAGCAGAATTCCTTCTGCTGTAAAGTAAAAAGGCACCTACTTTGCCAAATAAACCATTTAAATACTGCAAAAAGAACATGTAAAGTGCTAGTATCCCATTTACTCCAAACTGAGGGATATGAACCATAAATCAAGATTTCATATGAAACAGTCAAAAAAAATGGCTCTCGCCAAACAGTGGCAACATACTGGCAAAATGTAGAAATGTATGGGCATGAGAAATAGAAATGATGCATAGTTCTGAGTATTTGAGAACAACCAGGACGAGAACAATTTTGTTCTTGCAACTGTTTATGATACCGGTTACCCTTAACGTTAAGCTTCTCATGACCACATAACCAGGTAACATCCCGATGTTTGGGGGGAATACGTGTATTAGTCAATAAACCCTGTAAAGGTAAAATATGTAAATCTGGACATTTTGGAAATGTGATTTGCTCAGTAAAGTGAGACTCGAGTACCGACTGATATATAAATTTCTTATGTTTTGAAAGAAGCCAAACACAAGGTATTTGCCACTGTCGTAATTTGATGAAAACTTCACGATGGTAAGAACTCACTGGGGTAGTAGTGTTGAGATGGCCAAGTCTGCCATCCTCCCAATCACGAAACCATTGCTCAACTGCCTGTTGGAAGAGATCCGTCCATAATTTAGAGATATGTTTTAATAAAGGTAGAAAATCAGAGAAAAAAAACTGACAATAAAAAAACAATAGTGGGTTTATCATATTAAGACCTCCTATAGAAACTGGTAAATATAAAATATTACATTTTATGGGATTGAGGTGACTACCCCAAATGGCCTGAAAAAATATACTAAACAAAGTGGCTTCACGTAGTTTGGGAGAGGGAAAAATATTGCTCAAAAACAAAAAAAAGGGGTAATAAATAAGTCTGAATCATATAGATATGTTTTGTTTTAGTAAGCTGCCATTTGTTCCAATTCTGTACCATACTTCTACCTTATTCAAGTTGTATATTCCAGTTAAAAACCACAGTAGTTGGGGAGCCAAAAACAATGCCCACAATCCGAATTGGATTTGTCGTAAGTTTAATATTGAGGATATGGGCTTGGGCAGGAGAAACCATACCCAATTCATACCCAAGACATTTATTTTTATTTAGGGAAGTTCCAGAAAGGAATCCAAAAAAAATCACACATTTCAACAGAGGTCTGTACTAATGAGACTGTAGGGGTACAGATGCAAATATCATCTGCGTATACTAGAGCCGAAAAAGGGACTAACACACCTGAGACCATAATAGGAGGTATGCACTTATTTAGTTAGGGTGTGCAAAAGTGGATCAATACTGAAAACATATAATGAAGGGCTAGCCAGACAACCCTGTCGCACCCCCCTTTTAACCGGGAGCAAAGGTCCCAGATGCCCATTAACCATAGGTGAAACTGTAGTGTACTTATAGAGTTTACGTAACCAGGAAATAATAACTGATGGGATACCATAATGTTGTAGAATGAGCCACAAAAAGTCATAGTTTACTGAATCAAAAGCTCCCTTTTGATCCCGAGACAAAACAAACCCTGGTAAACCTGCAGTATATGACCTATCGAAAATTTCTCATAAGAAAAGCAACTGATCAATCATGGTACGATTTGGAATAGCACAAGACTGTGCAGGGAAAAATTAGGTGTTGTGACACTGTTAAAAGATGGGTATTCAAAATTTTCATTAAAATTTTTAGATCAACATTTAAGAGACTAATTGGTCTCCAATTTGAGAGAATTTTCCTGTCACCTTTCTTGTGTAAAAAAACGAGAATACCTCCCATCATATCTAGTGGGAAGTCAGTAGACAACAACAGGTCATTATAGACATCAGCAAGTCCTGAGAGAATTCAGTGCCATTCAGTTTATAACGTTCTGATGTCAAACCGTCCTTACCAGCTGCTTTATTCCTTGGGAGTGAATGAATGGCAGTAAGTACTTCCTGAGGAGTTAGAGGATTTACTAATTGAGAAAGTGTGAAGGGGGAACAATCTGGGATATCTACACTGTGCAAATAGACCCAAGCTGCAGCTAAATCAACAGACTGGTCCTGGAAGAGCAACGCCATGTATAACATCACCTCTGACATCATATCTTGTTGCGTAGTTTTCTCATGACCATCTTGTCCTGTAATACAGTCAAGAACTCTTTTCCTCTCCCTATTCTTACTACCAAGAAAGGGACAAATAGTGGAAAAGTTCCTCTGCATACCATACTTTTCTAGTAATTTCAAAACAGAGGATTGATATGTATGAAAAGGCATCATTTCATTTTTGAGCATTTTTATTTGGGAGGTAAAATCATGTTTTGTGGTTTGGGCTAAAGACATAATTTTCTGCAGTTGTTGCCTGTTTTTAAGGTAACAAAAATAAGCTGATTCCCACTGTAACTTCCCCAGAGATTTCAATAAGAAAATGATATCATTTTTTTTGTATCACTCCACATGATAGAGGATCCTCATACATATCGTACAGGAACTTTCGAGCTTGCATGAAATAATTTAAAAGCTGCAAAACATCTTGCTGTGCTAAAAGCATAGAGTTTAGTCTCCAGATGCCTCTTCCAAAAGAGAACGCAGCTGTGAACCCAACAGTAAGGCATAAAGCACAGTGGTCTGAAAATTCTACAGGGGTTACCCAAACTGAGCTCAGTGGTAAGGATTTATTAATAAAAAAGAAATCTATCCTGGTAGCAAGGGTTCCTTTATGGAAAGTAGGGACAGTGGTCTCATGTAATCGAGCATATGCATCACTTAAACCTGTTTGTACAATCGTAGCTAGGCAAGACATATCTCAAAATAATTTTGAAGTTTTTGTACCCCATCTCCTATCTTTATTAGACAACCCACAGTTGAAATCTGTGTCTGCTTTTGCCTCCCTAACTGCCCTCTTTGCCTCCTTATTTTTCATCAAATATTCTTCCTCCCTTGCTTTTCTTTAAATTTGTAGAAGGCCATTTTCTTGGCTCACATGGCTTCCCTGAACTTTGCCAAGAACCATAGTGGTCTCTTGAAACTGTTCTTTTTGGTTACTATTCTCATGCATGCCTTAGATGCCCCAAGATGGCTCCCTTAATTGGCCCATCTTTCTTCCACCCCATCTATGTTGTCCACCCCTACTAACTTATCCCTGACTAGTTCCTTCAGCCTATTGAAGTCTGCTCTTCTAAAAAATCAAGGACTTCAGCTCTCAATTGCAGTTTACCAGACCTGTGGTCCAGTTCAAACCAAACAGAGTCCTGGTCAATGTTCCCTAATGGCTCCACTACTCCCACAGCTCCTAGCACCTTCAAGTTGGTGATCACCAACTGCTTAACTATCTATACCAGCAGACAGCCCTGGAACACATCCAGCAATATTTGGCTTCTGGTGCTTCTGGCCACTGGAACATCCCAATTGATGTCCGGCAGGTTCAGATCACCCACCACCACTACTTACCCCTTGGATATCCCTCATTCCAGTTCTTCACAAGCTCTCTGTCCCTCTCCTCCCCTTGCTCTGGCAGGCTATAGACCACCCACAAGTACAGTTTCTTGCCTGAGCCTGCTATGAGTTGCATCTACAGTGACTCATTCTCTACATTACTACACCTGAGGCACCCATCTTCCATCACCTGTATGCTGTTTTTGACATAACGGGAGACTCCTTCCCCTCTACCAGTTTCTTTATCCCTCCTGAACATTGAGTACCCAGGGAACATAAGTTCTCAGTCATCATTTTCCGAAGCCTATGTTTCTGCTATAGCCACACCCAGAATGTCCACCTCAATGTCTGTTATCAGTGCCTATAGCTCACTAATTTTATTACCTAGGCCCCTGGCATTAAGGCATACCCCTTATATCTGATCCCTAATCCTGCTTTGCTGCTACCCTTGCTCTTCACATGTCCTCTCATCGGTCCTTGTTTTTCTTGGTGCTTGCAGTTTTCATTCCCCCTCTCCAAAGTCCCTTCACCTGGCCCAGTATGGGCTACAACTTTCTGTGTACATGCTATACTGTTATAATCCCCCAGATGGGAGGTGTACTGGTTAGCATCCCCTTCTTCTCCCCCCCCTGCCATTGAGATTCCCCTAGACCCAGTCTCCCCTACAGTCAGTTTAAATATCCAACATAGATGTCAAACTTCTGCACCAGGATACAGGCTCCCTCTCTCATCTGGCCAAGTCCATCATCTTTGTAAAGCCTTCTGTCCTAGAAGTGCCCCCAGTCCCCTACAAAGTGGCACCCCTTATCCTTACATAATCCCTTAAAGCATTCATGAAACTTCTCTATTATCTCACTCCTTAACCTATCCTGTTTGCATACTTCCTGTGCTGTGTACCTTTTTCTTATGTTGTCAGTCCTAACCCTTGTAAGGTCTACAATGCCATTTCTAAGCTAAATGTGGGGACTATGTTTCCTTCTTGAGAAAAAATTAATGAAAACATTTATAAAATCTTTACATTTTGGTGGAATCTGTAAATGTTACCACCAAATAAAACTGGAAGATATCTTGAATCTTTTGTAGTAAAAAAAATGTAGAGTCACATTTTTTACCCAATTTTATTGCATTGGTGTTATAAATGACCTGCTTTCATTTCAGAATTGTTATCCCTTTATGCATTCTTGCTTCAATTGGAGGTCCACTATTCTTGTGCTATCCAGCTCAGTTAATTTTCGTTAAGTGAACCCATGCATGGATCTCCTTCCACAAGTGATGCCCTGCATGAGCTGCCTCCTCATTGCCTATCCTATAGTTTAAATCCCCCTGACTGCATTGTCCCTTGGCATGACCAGCACCTTTTCTCTTCCTAAACAACTGCAGCCCATTCTGAGTATGCAGGCATTCCTTGCCCCAGAATGCCCTCGAACTGGCCAGAAAAAAAGTCCTTTTTTTTTCAACAGAATCTTAGCAATCATTGGCTTATCTTTTTTGCCACCGTAATTTCTCACAGTTCCTAGGACCATGAGTACCTTGAAGAATATCCTTCCATATATCTTTCTCTTTAGGAACAACCGTCATTTAGTAAATTACCTCCTCATGTCCTCACAACTTGTACTCCCTATTATGATGAAGACAGCAGTCTCCACCTCTCACTAACTGAGTTCTTGGCTATAGATCATACTCATTTGACCTGTTTGGCAGGCAGGAAAATCACCTTACCTGCATGAGCAACATGGTCCTACAATGGCCCTCCAACTCTCCTGTGACTTTATAATGGAGTCCCTTATGAATCCAACCCTATTATCACTCTACCCAGCCTTTTCCGTTCCTCCCTGTGTGTGTGTGACTGGACAAAATTCATGGATATAGCTTTCACAAAATTATCACAAAATTACATAATTTTCACAAAAATCTTAGAAGAAATAAATTCAACTTTAAGTGCTGATGTTATTTAACAAATATCAATTTTTCACTGCTTATAACAAGGACATCCTTTGAACAAAAGATTAGAAAGTTGGCACATACACAGCCACCTTTGTGGATCCATGAACCTGCCAAACTTGGTGACACTGTACTCTTTGGCTTTAAAGCTGTAGGGGCTTATAATTTTGTAGTTTACTTGCAGTTGACATACTTGCCAAGCTTAATTAAAACATTCCCAAATGTTTTGTTGACCCCTTTAAAGCTGGAGATCTAAAACTTAGAACACACACACATTTAGGTATATGTAGTATGGAACTGCAAACATGCCAAATGTGGTGAAAATTGGATGTGTAGTTTTAAATTGGACAAAATAACAAAACATTATATTGTCCAAATTTCACTTAACTTTTGCAGAAATTCAACAATATTTAATGGAAGCAAAATTATAATTTCAAGTTAATTCCACCCACAGAAGTTTAAATTCCACACATCCCTAACTACAGCTTCATTAATGATAATCTGTAGCATTTTCAAGTACATACATCCACATCTAATTTCTCTAAAAGTGTAACACGCACCTAATTAATTTTTCTCACTACCTCTAATCTTCCTACACTTTCAAATCTTTCACTTACAAAAGCATTGGAAGACAATATTTTTTTGCAGAAAGCCTGGTGAGCACTCAGTTTTTCTGCTATGTTACTATGTGAAAATACATTTTAGCCACATTGGTTCTTGGAAAGCCGACGTCACTGGATAGTTTGATATCTTTTAGTGGACTGACATACTGTACATCTTGTACAAAGACAGTATAGTACAAAATCTGTTGGGCCTAACAGGTCTCTTCATCAGGTGCAATAGCAAACTAAGCAAGAAAAGCTGATGTTCCAGACACTGAAATGCTTTGTTTCAAAATGATGATGTGATAGTGAGAAGACTTAAAAGGTCTTAAAAAGAAGGTTGGGTGGACGATGAGTAGGAGTAGGTCTATAGCTGTGAGGGAAAGCAGAAAAATTGCTCCAAGAATACAGGTAGGAGAATGTCACTGAAAATGTTAAGGAGGGTCCCTGATAATGAAAAATCAGCTGGGCATTCATGGCTACATGAGTGGCAAACTCCTGGGAGGATGGGCTATGATGTGTCACAGCAGAAGTGGCACTTTGGTACATGTTGTTGCTGCCATGTGTGCAGAGGGCATCAGAAGTTCCTGCTAAAGTTAAATGTCATTACCAGAAAGCCATGAGCTTTTGTATGCTCAGTTACCCAACAGTGAATTCCTGGTTGCCTGAGTCCATGAGCATATTTTTTAGCAGATGGCTATTAATTCTAAGAGCCCTATTTGGAGAACTAAAATTGTATCACAATAGCTGAGGTGGGGCTAGGGAAGTGTTCAAACAACAAATTCAAATAGCACTAAATAAATCCATGCTGAAGACAAAGCTGCATAATAAAGAGGAGTTTAAGACCATGTAAAAAAAAACTACAACATACAAACTGCCCTAGCACTTTGAACCATAGGGCTCTTCATCAGGGGGCAGGGTTGCATCAGAATGTCAATTGGGGCTCCAATTTATTTAGCATGGTTAGCATTTGTTATTTTCCTCATGTTTTGTACTTACCACAGCTCTATTCTGTCATGCTATGCCAGTTCCCCTGCCTTTTTTTCCCCAGGGAAATGTTTATATTGTTTGGCTATGTATGAGAACAATACAAGGACTAAGAGAGTCCAGGAAAGGTTAAAGATCAGGCCATGGCTGCAATGCTGCAGTCAAGGTATACTTATCAGAGTAATGTGATTAATTGCATAAATGATGAACTGATTTGTGTCCACGTGGCCAGCATAAAATTCAGTGTTGCTCATCATCATCAGAGCCTTTGTAGAAGGTGAGTCAAGGACAGACATTGTGTCAGTGGGGTTATTTAAGGGTGAAACCTGTCTCAGCAGTTCCTGTAGGAAGGAAAAGTGTGATCTGATCATAGCTGTAATTTTTTGTAAGGGGCACCTGGTGAGCACAGTTTCATTAGACATCCCCCAAGACAAGGAGTACCTTGGGCAGTGCCCACCTCTTTCAGTTGCAGTCACTCTAGTTGGACACTGAGGTGGGGGGGGGGTTGCATAAAGAAATTCCTTAGAAAAATGTGAAAGCTGCAGCCCATAAGTAGATACGGCTGCAGTGCTGTAATATCCCACAAACCCTTGGGCATGCATGCTGTTCCCTGACTCTGTACAGCAACTAGCAACTGTGGTTGGTCATCTCAGGCTTCTGATTGTAAGCTCACAGTCTGACCATGCTCTGAGTACCCACAAGTTGTATCCATGATGTGGGTGCAAAAGATACTGTAGGCGTGAATGCTGTTTCAGATTACAGAGCAGGTGAGTAAATCAGTTGGCTGTTCTGTACCAGGGACTCCATAAAACATCCAATTTGAAGAATAGAGGCATTTTCTAGTACATGAATCAAACAGGCTAAAAAGCATATAGTTTTCTTTTAACCACTGTGGAAAGAAGTATTTTCCTCTGCCTGATAGAGAATTTCATCAGCAGGGGCTAGTTTTAGGCCACAGTGTGTTTGCTGACAATGTGCCTCTGAGCTAATATTCTCCTTGGCTGTTCCTTGACCATCTGTCTCTTTTGTTACATGTTCCTAAGTGACACCTGTTATCAGATTTCTGTTATATAACCACCTTCTCCATGCCTTGTTTGTTTATCAATCACACTCTTGTACTTCCTTTCAGCCTCAGCATATGTGTAATGTTATACAATGTATTCTTGTGCTGCTCTCATAAGCCCGTACCTCAGAATGCTTTTCAGAATGGTGCCAAAGCACCAGGGGCAGAGAAACCAACAATACAGATTATGTACCAAAACAAACTGAAGTACAGTAAATAGTACAAACGTTATAAGGTATTACCATGTTAAAATAAGGGGACCCATGCAGAGGGCAAAGGGATGCTCCAATTGTTTAGAAGTGCTCTTTCAATATGTAACAGAGAAATATGATTGAAATGAGAGGGTTTTGCTAACATTTGAGTAGCCTGATCAGAGGATGTCTGGGAGACTGTGAATCAGTGCCTTTTTAAAGAACTAGTTACACTAAACAAACTGCCACAGAAAAAGAGCAGCCCTCATCGCAACTGGCGATAAGCCACCACCACACTCCAGGATAGTTTCTGATAAGGTGCAGGCTATATATAGCATTACAGTTTTACAATAAACAGCTGGCTGTACCCACTGACCTTCCCAATATTTTGGGCTGAACCTGAAGGCTTTCTTAAGGGTTAGTGGTGCCCACGTCTGTGCCCTGCTATTTATATCTAAACTTTTAAAGTTACAAAACACTTTAAGGATTTAACAAAGAACACTCTCACAGTGTATCAGTGTTGCAGTGTCATCACTATGCAAAACAGTGCAAAATAAATCTAAAAATACAGTAAGCATTCAAAAACTTAATGTGCAAATAACAGTTAAAGCTCACAAACAAGTATAATTCATACTGCAGTTTGTCTATTTGTAATACCTATAGGTTATGTAACCATAGCACAGGACAGGGTGTAATGTTATTGGGTAATTAGTGCACCCCCCACACTTCATGGATTGCAGACCTGAGGCGTATGTCAAGTGCCCATCCACTGTAGGGTGGGGAAAGTGCGATAATTGCACAATAACTGCAAGCCTTGCAGTGCATTATTGTGTTTATAAAATGGCTCCAAACTAATAAAAAACACAAGACTTCATAAACCTTTGAATAAAGAATAAATAAATCTTCAGCACTGGTAATTTGGTTTTCATACCAAATAGCTGGATTTGTCCCATCAAAGAGGTTAAATTAGTTGATATCTAAGTCATTCATGCTGTTGGTTGAATCTTTTTTTTGTTTTCCCCAACTGTCACAATTACTGAGAATTTCTAAGCAGTGTAGTAATATTTCTGTGCGGGTAGGTCAGCCTAAAAAACAAGTTCTAAGACTAGCAAGGCACATTCTAGACCCATGTGGTTATTGGTCTATTACTTCACAGTTCTGGACAACTATTGATCAATCAGATCACTGGATTTTTCTTGCTCATTTCATAAAAATATCCCCCTCACACACACACCACACACACACACACACACATGTAATCCTTCCAGAGGGGTTTTAGCAATATGTAACCCTGGCACTGGGTATCTGACTGGTTACATTACCCCTGCCTTGCCTGTTCAGACAAAGGTTGAGGGGCCTGGGTTCCTAAGTTAACTTTAAACCGGTTCTTTGCCAACATATACCATGATGTGCAGTGCCTCCATCCAGAGTACATTTATATGGGGTAGATAATACCTGGTACAATACTCTGGGAAGCTGTACTCATCCAAAATACCATAATGCCAACCGAAGCATGACTCAATAAACATTTCCCCACATTTCATAACATTTGATTAATTTATGACTCTCTACTAATAATATGCTCACCTTGACAACCCACCTCTCTCTCTCTGGGCTGGAACAGCTTTTAGAGAGATGTCTGTCCTCAGGTATTCACTGCCACCAGCTGGAGTCGTCCAGTGCCTACCTTTAAGTTTATTAACTTGGGTGATAAAACATGCGAGTGCACAAATCAAAGTCTGGTAGTGTGTCTGTCTTGGGTGGCGGATGCTAAACAGAGTTTACCTCAGCCTGTGGAAACCATGTATCACCTTAGAAAAAATGACATTACACTCACAACTGTTGAGTAAATAAATAGCTTTTTACTTAACAGAAAGTGAACAGAGCAGTACAGGATATCTATTTAGAACACAAGAGAATAACACTGATACAGGAAAATTAAATGTTTTTAAATAACAGATGACGAAAGAAAAAGGCAATTACTGCAGTATGCTAGTACAGTATACTCCACTTGTAACAGACTCGCTTTAAATGGACATTCGGTTGTAACGGACAAATTCATATTTCCAAATGCCATTTCCTATTGATCCCATGTTAAAAACTAGTGGTTAAAATGGACCTGTAATTCTGCTTGTAACGGCCATCTGAGGCAGCCAGAGGGCAGTTAGCACTTAGTTTACTCGAGCCCATTATGAACTCCACAGGGCAATCAAGCAATCAAATAATCATCCTCCCTACTTAAATACCCTCATTTTATCACAATCAGGTTCTGTCCATCTTTTTTGTGCTGTGCAGCTGCGACTGATATGAGGAGTGCTTTGTTTATTCTATGTTGAATAGTTGAACAGGGGGATGAGGTGGCCACACTTTTCCAGCCTTCCCCTCCCACCCAACTGCAACACAGGCTAAACTCACCAGGGCTCTTTGCAGCAGTGGGCCACACCCTCCAAAATGGGACCAACTTTCATTGACGGAGTCCATGTGGAGGTACACCAAAGCAGGCAGGTAGAGCACTTTCAACAGTCTGAACACTAACATGAACAAGAACTGTAATTTATTATGCGCTAAGCTGACTGCGCTATGCTGACCGCGTTAGAGATGAATGAAAATACAGTAAATGGATGTAGCAGATGCTGGTTGTAACGGATGAATTTATAGTGGACAAAGCAGTCCATTACAAGTGGCATATACTGTATTAAACTTACCCTTCCCTGACCTTTCAAGAGAACACTGGGCCCTATGCTAACTGCCAGCTCCCATGGACATAGCTAGAGGGGTAGGCTCCAAGCTTATATTTCTCCCTCCAACTTCAAGAGTAACTAACTACCAACACCCCTCACTGTCTTTCAACATCTTATATAGTCTCCTGAGAATAGGTGATTCCTAATCCCCCTTTGAATGCACCAACCACCTACCATGTATGTATTCAATTGTCCCAATCAGACTGAACACCTATCAGTGACCAATTATATTCTCCTTTAACCTTAAGTTGATATTTGAGTGAACCAATCCCTTTAAACTGTGAGTCTGTGTGTGGACAGGTCCCCTTGAGATTTATGACCCAGGTCTTATCTAGCAGCTAGGGAGGACAGTGAGAATTCCAGCTTGTGGAATTTCAGCTTGTGATTTTTTTTCAGACTGCTAAAAAATTAAGCCACCTTTAACTCCTTCCTTCCCATTTCTGTCACATTCCCCCCCCCCCAGATGATGAAGGCATGTCCCTTGGGTCACCCCAAGTGACGCAGCCATTCATGCAACTGCTGGGAAGTGCCCAAAGTATCCAGCCATGCCATCAGCCCTGTCCAGATAGCCCATCCACATTTGCATTTTGTTTGCCACTGCGATGCTGGATGGTCATGTGGTCATGTTGTATGCCTGCAGTACCAAACTCCAACGTAGTAGTTTTCCATTTTGCCCACTTGACCTATGAAGCCATATCAGGGGATTATGATCTGTGACTACAGTAAATTCTCTCCCATATAGGTATGGCTGCAGCTTCTGAAGGGTCCCAGTCTATTTCCAAGCATTCCTTCTCGATTGTGGCATATGCCTCCTCTCTGGGCAAAAGCCTCCAGCTGAGGTACACAATCGAGTGCTCCTCCCCCCTGCTGGGTTACTTGGCTCAGCATGGCCCACAGCCCATGATCTGAGGCATCCACATGGACCATAAACTTTAGACTGTAATTGGGGTTGGCTAATACAGCTGAGCCACTTAGGGCCTTCTTTAGCTCCTGAAAAGCAATCTCACAGCCTTCTGACCACTGCACCTTATCTGCCTTTCCCTTCTTGGTTAGGTCTATCAGGGGCTTAGCAAGATCACTATAGCGAGGAACAAATCTTCGGTAGTACCCTGCTGTCCCCAGAAATGCTATTATTTGTTTCTTGGTGGTAGGAGTAGGCCAGACCAGGATGGAATCAACCTTGGCAGGCTCTGGGTGGATGTGTCTGCTACCCACTCGGTGTCCAAGGTAGGACGCTTCTGCCATACCCATCTGGCACGTTTCCACCTTGACTGCCAGACGTACATTCTTCAGCCCATGGAACACATCCCATACATTCTTGATGTGCTCATCCCAGGTCTCACTGCATATGGCTATATCATCCATATACGCCAATGCAAACTCACCTACCCCAGACAGAATGCAATTCACAAGCTGTTGAAAGGTTGCAGGTGCATTCTTCATTCCAAATTGCATTACCTTGAATTCGTATAAATTAAATGGAGTGACAAAAGCTGATCTCTCCCTGGCTGCAGGGGTCAGAAGTACCTGCCAGTAGCCCTTTGTTAGGTCTACTGTGGTCAGATACTTGGCTACCCCCAGTCACTCCAGGGTCTCACCTGTTCTGGTTATGGAATAGGCATCAGACTCCATGCATCTATTAAGCCTCTGGTAGTCAATGCAGAATCATGTGGTGCCATCCCTTTTGGGGATCAGTACCACAGGTGATGCCCAGGGGCTACTAGATTCCTAGATTACTCCAAGTTCCAGCACCTCCCTGAGCTCCTCTTTCACAGTCTGCTTAATGTGCACAGGTACCTTGTAGGGAGACTGTTTCAGGGGAACCTGGGTTCCTGTATCCACATGGTGCTCTGCCATCATGGTGCACACCAGTTTCCTTGTGAACATGTCCTCAAATTCTCTCAGCACACCCCGAATTTCTTGCACCTGAGCTGGCATCAGCTGTTCAGAGATGGTAAGGTTGTCCACCGAGGATGCAACCCCAGCCTCCCCAAGCAGGTCCACAAGTGGATCCATCTCAGTTTCCTCCTCTGGTGCACTGCATACAGCAAGGACCAATTCCTCCCTGTCATGGTAGGGCTTCAGCATGTTAACATGATACACCTTTCGCCTGCATCTCCTGTCTGGTAGCTCTGTCATGTAATTGACATCACTAACCTTTTGGACAATGAAGAATGGCCCCTCCCATGCTGCCTGTAATTTATTCTGTCGGACAGGGATGAGTGCCATAACTTGCTGTCCCACCTCATATTCTTTAGCTTGGGCCCTACGGTCATACCAGACTTTCTGCCACTGTTGTGCAGTGGCCAAAGCTACTGAGCAAGCCCCATGAGCTCCTTAAGGTGGGTCCTGAAGTTCTGAACATACTCCACAACAGACTCCCCTTGGGAGGCACGGTCACCCTCTCATTCATCCCGAATCAAATCTAGGGGCCCCCACACCCTATGACCAAAGAGAAGCTCGAAAGGTGAGAACCCTGTGGAATCCTGTGGGACTTCCCTGTATGCAAATAGGAGATTAGGCAAATATTTGTCCCAGTCCCTCTTGTGCTGGTCTGCAAAAGTCCTTAGCATGGTCTTAAGGGTTGAATTAAATAGATTCACCAGACCATTAGTTTGGGGATGGTATCTGGAGGTTTTGAGCTGCTTTACCCCACACTTCTCCCACAAACTACTCATTAACCTTGACCTGAAATTGGTACCTTGATCTGACAGTGTCTCCTGGGGAAAGCCCACCCGGCTAAATATTCCCAACAGTGCATCTGCCACTGGTTCTGACTCAGAGGATGATAGGGCCACTGCCTCTGGATATCTTGTGGCGTAGTCAACAACTACCAGGATATACCGCTTGCCAGTGAGACTTGGGGTGCTCAGTGGCCCCACTATGCCCACTATGCCCACAGCTACCCTCTTGAAGGGTTCATCGATAATGGGCAGGGGCAGCAAAGCTGCCTTGGCCTTGTCCCCCATTTTCCCCACCCGCTAGCACTGTGGAAAAGTCCTGCAATAATTTGTCACATCCTTGCCAATACCAGGCCAGAAGAAATTGTTGGTCAGCACCTCACCCCCAAGTGGCCTGAAAATGGGATATCGTGGGCAAGGACCAAAAGCTGCTGATGTTGAACCTTAGGGACTACCAGCTGCTGGAGCACCTGACCATCTAGCCCTTCCTCTGTTGTACATTCTCTGTACAGCAGCCCATTGTCCCAGTAAATGGACTCTTTACCTCCCTGAGTACCCTTAGCCCTTTTAGCTATTTCCCTCAGTTTTTGCAAGGTAGGGTCAGTTCGCTGCACAGCGCTCAGCTGCCCTCGTCTGACCCTTCCCAGCACCCCTTCAGGAGGAAGTTCTGTGGGCTCCTCTATTTGTGACTGGGGTTCAGGACTGCTGCTTCTAGCCAGCCCTCCCTGGTGCTAGCCACTTCCTCAGCTGCTGAAGGAGAGGCTGGACCACCTTTAGTTACCCCCTCTTCCCCCTCAGAAGCTTGTCCCTTTGCCTGACTATGAGTTGCAACACACACCAGTTTTTTTCTGTGGTCAAAATAATTCCCCACAATTACATTTACAGGGAGGTCCTCTATGACCCCCACCTCCTTTTCTCCACGGCCCCTTCCTAGCTCAGGAATACTCTAGCCATTGGTATTTGGACTGCTGGCCCTGTGAATATCCAGACCCGGGAGTATTTCCCAGGCAACATCTGCTCTGCCTGGATGAGATCCTTCCTCACCAAGGAGATGTAAGCACCTGTGTCCCTCAGTCCCTGTGTTACTGTTCCACTAATTACAATGGGATATATATTCTCATCAGAGGAGAATGGTTCTTCAGGCTGGGCCACACCACAAACACACCAGTGCTGTTTTGATCACCCCCTCCTGTTTGCCTCTGCCCCTTAACCATTTTCTGAGGGCAGTTATATCTCAAGTGCCCCACTTGATTGCAAATATAAAATGTCTTGGGTCCTGTCTCTTGAGTCCCTTTTGAACCACAGGATTTAGCTTTGGGCTCAGGTGCAGGCTGGTTTCCTTTGGGCTGCCCCCCATGGCATCCCTTATAACCATGTGCTGCCCCCCCACCATGAGACTTACATTGTGCATATGGTCAGCCAGACATGTACATGTCAGCGCTTGCTGCCACCTCTTTTGAGGAGGCGCATGCCCGGTCTAGGAGCCATATGCACATATCCTCAGGCACAATTTTAAGAAATTATTCTCTCACCAACACATCTTTGATTAGTTCTACAGTGTCTGCTTTAGCCCCCTCCACCCACCTATCAAGGTAAGTACACAGTTGAACCTGCAGTTCTACATAACCGTCTTCTGGGCTTTTCTTTAACTCCCTAAATTTCCTTCTATAAACCTCAGGAGTTAATTCAAAACATTTCAACAACACTATTTTTAACTTTAACATAAACAGCATAGTCTTCATTTCTCATTTTAGAAAATTCATACAAAGCCCTCCCCGTAAGTAAGGGTGTGAGATAAGTTGACCACGAAGCCTTAGTCAATTGGAATTGATCACATATTCTCTCAAATGACCTTAAAAATAAATCAAGGTCATCGCCCTCTCTAAACTGAGGGAACAATTTAGAATTAATTTTGGCTTCATGAGATGAACTCACACCACCATTACTCACGGTTGGCTGGCTGCGCAGGGTCATCATCTCCTTCTCATGTTGTCGTTCTCTTTCTCTTTCTTCACGTTCGTTCTGTCTTGGCGTTCTTTCTCTCTGTCTGCCAGTTTCTTTTCTTCCAGTTCTTTCTCTGCTTCCAACCTTCTTGCTTCTTCTTGAGCATCCAGTCTTTTCGCCTCCAGCACCTTGTCTTGCAGCAACAGCTGCAGTCGCAGTGCATCAAGCTGGTTAGGGGGGTCTGCTACATCAGTTCCTGACTCACCCCCCGAGACTGTCTGCTTCAGGTCATGTGCCACACGGGCAGCTATGAGGTCTGCCTTTTTCTTGTGTTTTTGACCTTCAAGCTGAACACCCTTTTCCTGGCACTTTTCGCAAAGCTGTTGCACAGTAAGTGAGTCATACTCTGTGGAGCTCATTCTGTACCACTAAACTATACTGTGCTAACTAGAAAAGAAAAAAACAGTTGTACAAGTGTATTCTCTTATGTATCCTGTATTGCAACTGCTAAGGTAAATGTTTCACAGGCAAATTCTGTATCTCAGTATGCTACGCAGTCCACTATCATCACCCCATCACTGCCAACCAGTTGTGACAACCCACCTCTCTCTCTGATCTGGAACAGCTTTTAGAGAGGTGTCTGTCCTTGGGTATTTGCTGCCACCAGCTGTAGTAGTCTAGTGCCAACCTTTAAGTTTACCAGCTTGGGTAATAAAATGTGCAAGTGCACAAATCAAAGTCTGGTAGTGTGTCTCTCTCGGGTGGCGGATGCTAAACAGAGTTTACCTCAGCCAGTGGAAATCATGTATTACCTTAGAAACAATTACATCACACTCTCAACTGTTGAGTAAATAAATAAATAGCCTTTTACTTAACAGAAAGTGAACAGAGCAGTACAGGATATCTATTTACAATACAAGAGAATAACACTGATACAGGAAAATTAAACAAATGTTTTTAAATAACAGATGATGAAAGAAAAAGGCTATTACTACAATATGCTAGCATTAAACTTATCCTTCCCTGTCCTTTCAAGAGAGCAATGGACCCTATGCTAACTGCTATTTCCCATGGACATAGCTAGAATGGTAGGCTCCAAGCTCATGTTTCTCTGTCCAGCTTCAAGAGTAACTAACTACCAACACCACTCACTGTCTTTCAGCATCTTATATACTGTCTTGAGAATAGGTGATTCCTATTCCCCCTTTGAATGCACCAACCATCTACCATGTATGTATTTAATTGTCCCAATCAGACTGAACACCTATCAGTGACCAATTATATTCTCTTTTAACCTTAAGTTTATATTTGAGTGAACCAATCCCTTTAAACTGTGAGTCTGTGTGTGAACAGGTCCCCTTGAGATTTATGACGCAGGTCTTGTCTAGCAGCTAGGGAGGACAGTGAGAATTCCAGCTTGCTAAAGAATTAAGCCACCCTTAACTCCTTCCTTCCCATTTCTGTCACACTCACGAGACAGAATTATGCAAACAAAACAACAAACATTTTATTTACATAAGGAAGGGTGAGGCAGGATGAACTGGAGTAGAGGTTGTTCTATTTGCAATATTTATATTGGTTTGACTTGATAATTGGTTTGATTGGCATAAATCACAGTGAACACTCAGCACTTTACCTTTAAGCACCAGTCACAGTAGCATCCACCAAACTCTGAGGCAGTCAGATCTCTGGCTATCTATCTGGCCAGCTGCAATCAGAAAGTTAACACTGCGGAAAACAGTAGCAGTTACCCACACTGGTACCAGTCTCCAAATTGTACAAGAACCCACAATCTTGTACATTAACCTGAGTACCCCAGTAACTAAAGTTTTTCAGGTGCAGGCCTGTTGTTCAGTGCAGCTGTCATTGGCCAACTAGATGGGGCCCTTAAAGAAACAAGAAGATTATCTTTAAATTGTACCTTTGAATACACACTAGCTGTAGCTTGCAGAACTTGGCAACTCTGAACTATGTACAAGTCCCTCTTTCTTGGTACAGGTCTGGACCCTGTATACTTACAGATTGGGAGCCATCATAGGTAGGTCAGGACTTGTCTGCACAAAGTAGAAATTGGTGCTTTCAGCAGGTGGAGTCTGACTTCGGAAGACAAGATGCAGGCAAGCTAACGGCCAGCCCCCTATACTGACTACAAAATCTTACAGCTTTGCAGATGGAAGACTACATTTTACATTTTAACTTCTGTAGGCAGTGCCCCTCTCTGGGCTGAAACCACTTTACTGGATGACCAGGCTGGGACCCGGACTGGCACATTTCAACCCTGTGTGTGGGCTATACCCCCAGGGGAAATGCATACGGCAGCGCCCTAGGTGACACACTACCAGGATGTGTCCTAAGCCTAATTTGATGAATGTGTTGCATTCAGCACATTTATCAAATCAGCATATTCATACATTTCAGAAGATGCATTAAGCAGTCACAGTTCCTTTTCCCTGTGCCCCACATGGCAGACATCACTATTTGCTAGCTGGGTGAGAACTTTAGAGCCAGAGGTGCACTCCCAAGCATTTTAGGGATGAGCACCCATACTCTGCACAGCAGAGTGCACAACCAGAGCCCAAGCGATGGCTCCCAAAGCGTATTACAGGACACAGTCTTTTCAGCACGGGTGGGTTCCCCTAAAACCAGGGTGACCCAGACTATTCCAGTCCATTTTCATCAATGCTGGAGCTTAGATTGCACCTGTTTCATAATACCAGATAATATTTGCAGCTTGACTCTCTCATCACTTGAAACACATTTGCACTAGAATGAACATGAGACATGACTCACTACCATTTGAAACAACATGAACTTGACCGAGCTTGAAGAATGGTTCACTGCTCTTTAGCAGACTTTACTTGTTGTCAGAGCTGACACTGTAAACCTTTTCAGACTCAGACATTTCACTTGGAAGCAACCCAATTACCGTAGCTCTCTCAGTCTCACAAACACAATATGTAGTCCCTTGTGGCAATTGCTGGTGTTAGCAGCTCCAACTTGGACATTTTAAACACTAGAACAGTCCCTTTTAGCTTGTGTTGGGTGTTTCAGTTGTCCAATGGACATTTAGAAAATCACTAGCCCTCCCAGGCACTATCAGAAAGAGCCCCAGATCTGAGTACTCTCCCTTCAGTCCTGCAGGCACTTAAATCAGTCACATGTATATACTTAAACTGGACCCTTCTCTGGTCACTAAACCACTAAACAGGCGTCCACCCTTTCTAGGTTTTGGTTAACCGCAGGGTGCAGACAGTCACATTCTCTACATTTTTGGTTTTGCTGCCCCTTACAGATTCTTTCAGACTTGCACTTGTAGGTGAAAGTTTACTCACTCAGATTATTTGCAGAATTGCTTTCTTCAATCTGTGGTGTCAGGCTTCATCAGCACTCTCACTGCTGAGGTAGAACGTGTGTGCAGCTCTCTCACAGCTGAAGGTTCAAGTTCGCTCATATTTTCCCAAAACCTGGAAAGGTGCTGGCCAGCCCTGGAGGACAATTTCAGACAACCCCCAGGCTAGAGACTTCTGTTGCCTGCAGCCATTTATCTTCCTTGGCAGAAAGGAATGCCAGCTCCCCTGTGGAGGGGCTTGCACTGGATTTCTAGGCCCATTCTTGAGCAAAGGGTCTGAACTGCTAGCCCGGTGGTGATGAGGGTTGAGGTGCTGGAGGCCTTACCTCATGCTATGCTGGTGACCCATATTCAGGAATGATCATGGGCCACCGGGGGTTGGCAGGGGAGGAAAAGGATTGAGCATCCAATGGAATGCTCTCCTTCTCCAGGCAGGGGGCCATCAATAGTCAGCATCTGACTGGTCCCTAGTGGCTGCTTGGGGGCAGTGCACCAACACTGAAGAAAAGAGAGGAGATGGGGCAGAAGCTTGGAGAAGAGCGTGCAGAAGCATGATCACTCTCTCCATCGGTGTCATTGCATGCTCCACCTCTGCAAAGGGAGAAAAATGAAAAATGTCTTGGCAGTATGAAGCTGTCCACACGGTACCACCCTCAAGAGAGTACCTCTCTGGCTGGATCCATTTTGGGTTGGCTGAGAAGCTCCTCACCACCCTACCATGAAGGGTAAGTCATGGGAGCTTAAAGGAGGGGGTCTGATCCTTAGGGATGGTGCTGGAGCGACAGCTGAAGACAGTAGGAGCCAGTCAGGACACAAAAAAAAGGGCCTGAGCCCCTGCCCCTATGGGGGGACCATGCTGGAACACTGCTCAGCTTGGAAAACACAATCTTTTATGGGGTCCTTCTGGGGCTCCTGATTGGCTGCAGCTGCATGATGCTCCCATGATAATTGGCTGAATCTGCATGTCAGTCCACTAAATGAATATCCATTAGCCTCACTTGATGCACAATAGGCTTCATGTTTTGGCATCTGAATTAGGTCCCTGTAGTTTCCCCATAAGTCTTTTGCAATGTCCCATGAATCTGTGGCATTGTCCCAACAGTCCCTGCTTGGTAATCCTGACTTTTAGATTGGCTGTCTATGCACTAAAATTGCTGTTTAAACACACAGTCCCTTTGCAGTTTTAACACACTCCTAAATATAACATCCGACCTGGGGCAGCCAGAAGGTTTACTTTATTTATTAATTTGCCTCACCATTTTGTAGCCACTGCTGTGATCTGATAAGCACTGCCCAGATTACGCATTTTATTTCAGTCCACAGCCTGTTGCTGCTGCCATAATCAAGTGCCCCCAGGAAGCAGACAGGCAAATTACCTGAATCCCAATGTTAAACGCTGGTGCAGCCAGCGTGTTCATTTTATTTACATCACTTTCCCCCAACTGTCATTCTCTTCAGTGCCCTTTCTGCGTGTGCCCTAGTTTTATATTTATTTTTAGTACTTTGGCTGTCACTGCTACCATAATAGCTAGCCTCTAAGCAGCAGCAGGCAGCTCACTAATATTCATGTACTCTGATTTTTTTATTTATGAGTCCATATCAAGTGCTTCTTGTACTCATTATTTAAGACATTTTAGGGCTTCTTTAGGGTCCCACAATGGTCGCCGGCCCCCAGTCAGCCTCAGATGGGACCAGGACCACCGGGAAGCCGCTCTTTGGCCGCAGATGCGGTCGACATTCAAGTGAGCCATACACTGCCATATGCAGCAATCCTTGGCTCCTCTTGCACCTGTACAAGGCCTCTGGTCCCTCCCCCAGAGCCATAATTTATTTTTAGGAACTGGGACCATGCTAGAGGAGACAGGGGATGTCATAGCTTGTGGCAGAGAACCTTGGGGTGCCTTGTGAGCGCAGGACCTGTCCACCTAGCCATGAAGTGGAGGGAAGGAGAAGGCAGTAGTGCAACAAGCTCCATTTACCCAAATAATCAATCAAACAGTCATCGTTTATTTGTAAAATAGCGCTATTCCAAAACCATTGTGCTAGTACATAGCCATAAAATTCATAAAAACAACTATGCATATAAAAACAGCTGCAACAGGTCAAATAAAATCAAGGAATGCAAAGGTAAATAAATGAGTTTTTAAAGCAGATTTAAAGCTCTCCACCATCAGGCACTGCCGAATAATAAATAGTGCACAAACTGGACTCGGAACTTTGGTGGTGCATTATAGGGACATTCGGGGACCTGCAGGCAGAGTGGTAGAGCTCCAAGGACAGGAACAAAATGGGAGAAATATGCCACAAGGTAAACCCCCATCTGGGGGGGTACACTCTCCCCTGCCTGCAAAGCTTGGCATCCATGCCAAACATGAGCCAAGCTGGGCACCAAATAAGTGGCATCTGATCATGTTGCTTTCAACAAGTAGAGGTACCTCAATAGCAACTCATTAACTTTTAAAAAAATTAAACAGATCTAGTTAGACACGTGGCTTCCTGTCTAGAATTGGTCACTACACATTCTGTCTAGACAAATGCAGTCTATCTGAACAGCTATAAACAAGTTTAAACAATTGTGAGCATTCTCGGATGTTAATTTCTCTCTCTGGGGACCCTTACAGTAACAGATTTTAAAATGAAATAATTTTCTGACTCAATTCCACTTTTGGCTACTAGGGGGCATGTGCTCCCCACTAACATTTACTGAGCCAGCAGCAAATAGGCTTTCAACAGTTTTGGCACCAAAACATTATCTCTTTAGCCAGGGTTCGACAAATCCATTCGTCTGTTGTCACAGGCTACAAGTTTTGTCGGACAGACAAGCATTTTCATAGCAACAGGTTGTCCCATGGACAATCAACTCAGTGCTGCCAAGGTAGTGGTTTCATTTATTTATTTCCTTGCAGCACAGGTTCTGCAACTACTAGGTGCTGGGCGGCCTGCCACATCAACTCTGCTTCATCAGGTGCTGGGTGGTGGTCACATGGTGGTGAGAACACATTGAGGCAGCATCATGTGGGAACTGGAGCAGAGTCACTGTTCATGTCTTGAGCATGGCAGCCGACTGCATGGCATGAAGGACCCACCCCACCCATTGCAGCATCTCTAGCACAACATCTTCAACATGACTGACAGGTAAGTCAGCCAATAGGAACTAGGAGACTACCTGTTAGTCCTTTGCAATTGGCTGCAGTGGTGTGGTTGGAGGTGGAAAAGGGACAGATGCTGGCACTCATGAAGAAGCATCATTCTCTCTTCAGTTTAGCAGTGGACAGTCATTCCTTTCACTATGGGTGAGTGATCTTTAGGCCAGGGTATTTTTAGGATGCCAAGAAAGTGGCAGCAAAGGGGAAAAAACATTTAAATCAGAGAATCAGGAAAAACAAAACAAAAGAGAAAGCAGAAAGAAAAAAGGTTTTTCTCTAAGTGGAAATGATTGAAGTGGGGGGGGCATGGACATTGGAAAGAACACAACTGGAAAGGACTGAAGTCAGGGTGTTGGAAACTGTGGGATTCAGCAAACCAAAAATTTTTTTTCAGAATGAGATCAAAATAAGAAAAAAACAACACAAGGCATTTAAAAAAGAAAGAAACCTGAAGTCAGTGTGGGTAGGGTGAGATCATGGAAAACAAAGGTGGGTGTACATGCCAGGACCAGTTGGTGTAGAACAAACTCAGTAGCAAAAGAAAAAAATAAGCATTTTAAATTAGCAAAAAGAAAGAGAAACAAAGAAAAGGTTTTATAATACTCAGGGAAAAGAACTAAAGTCAGTGGGGAAGGGGTGAGATTGTTGGTGCAAATACAACATATACCAGTGTCAGACTAACTGGTGTGTACTGTAGAAGGAAAAAAAAAACTACAAAAGGAAAAAAAGGTGTTGAAGTTGGGGGTAGAGGGGCCTGGAAAACTATATAAACTTTGTTGTGCATTTATTTTATTGGGTTAGCCTAGTCGTGCCTTGCAAGTGCCACTAATAAAGTCAACAAGAGAGGAGTAAAGGATTGAGGTGGTCTGCACCACTCCTGTTCATTGTTTTTTTTTTTTTTTTACCTAGGGAGTGTGCTGCCACAGCCACTTACACAGAAACATAGGCTTTGTTGGCAGATAAGGACCACTTGGCCCATCCTCACTACATTTGGGGTGTGTACCTCAGGACTGGAGGATGGCTCATGTGGTGCCCCTTCACAAGAGTGGCCCCAAGGATGAACCGGGAAACTACAGACCAGTGAGCCTCACATCCATCGTGGTTAAGCTAATGGAGACTATCCTGAAGGAGAGACTGGTGGCCCTCCTAGAGGCCAAAGGACTACAGGACAGCAGACAGCATGGCTTCATACATGGCAGATCCTGCCAAACCAATCTGGTCAAGTTCAATGACTGGGTAACTAGGCAACTGGACAGGGGCCATGCAGTGGATGTCCTGAATCTGGACTTCAGTAAGGCATTCGACTCAGTGCCACATGGAAGGCTGGGAAGGAAGTTAGTAGGCACAGGGGCGGGTGCAAAGCTGGTGAGATGGGTAGGAAACTGGCTGCAGGGAAGGCAACAGAGGGTGGTGGTGGGTGGGGAGCTCTCACACCCAAGGGCAGTGATGAGCGGTGTTCCACAGAGCTCGGTGTTGGGACCAGTGTTGTTTGGGATATTCATTGCAGACATATTATGGGACATCAAGAGCAAGATCAGTCTGTTTGCTGATGATACCAAGGTAGGCACGGTGGTGGATGACCTAGGGGGATGGCAGGGGTTGCAGGATGATCTGGCAAAGCTTGAAACCTGGTCAGACACCTGGCAACTGGGTTTAATGCCAAAAGTGCAAGGTGCTGCATTTTGGTATGAAGAACCCAAGGAGGAGTTACCAGCTGGGGGGTGCAGCTAGCCCAGACAGAGGAGGAGAAGGATCTGGGTGTGCTCATTACAGGGTCAATGAACAACTCGGCACAATGTAGGAAGGCAGCTGCAGAGGCCAACAAAATGCTGGGTTGTATTGCAAGGGGTATATCCTCGAGGAGGGAGGAGGTGATTCTGCCACTGTATAGGTCATTATTAGACCACACCTGGAGTACTGTGTGCAGTACTGGCATCCGTATCTGAAGAGAGACATTAAGTTACTGGAGGGGGTGCAGCGCAGGGTGACAAAGATGATCAAGGGACTGGGGGACTTATCATACGAGAGGAGGTTGAAGGAGTTGAACATGTACTCACTAGAGGAGAGGAGAGGAGAGACAGGGGTGATATGATTGAAACCTTTAAATACATGAAAGGAATAAACAAGGCGGATACAGAGGGCTGTTCAAGTAAGGGAGGGAGGGCCACTGGGGCCATGATATGAGACTGGAGGCGAGGAAGGTTCAGGAGGAGATGAGGAGACACTTTTTACAGAGAGGGTGGTGGCTGAGTGGAATGCGTTACCTGCAGAAGTGGTATGCAGTAGAACAGTGGACTGCTTCAAACGAGGATGGGACAGGACAAGGGGGAGGGTTAATGAAGGGGAAGGGTGGAAGGGAGGGGCAGCTGCAGAATAAGGGGTGCTAGCTGCACATTCGAGCAGACTTGATAGACCTCTAGGCCTTTAACTGCTGGCAAATTCTGTATGTTCGGATCCAATCTGCCCATTTCCCTACCTATTGGATAAGCTGCAGATTCTAGTTAGCCAACAGCCTACTTCCTGCAACTCCCCACTATAATTGCCTTATGTCTGTCCCATGCATGTTTGAATTCCCCCACTGTTCTAGACCCCACAACCTCTCCAGGAAGGTGGTTCCATATGTCCACCACTCTCTCCATGAAAAAAATTTTTCTCACATTACTCCTGAGCCATCACTCCCCTCTATCTTTAAATTGTGCCCTTGTTCTTACAGATCTCTTTTCTGAAAGATGCTAACCTCCTGGACTTTGTTGATTCCCTGAGGTACTTAAAGTTTCTATCATGTCCCCCCTGTCCCTCCTTTCATCAAGGGTATACATATTAAGCTTTCTCAGTCTCTCTTCATATGGTTTCTGATGTAGACCCTGCACCATTTTAGTTGCCATCCTCTGGACTGCTTCCATCCTGTCTATGTCCTTGCGTAGATGAGGTCTCCAAAACTGCATGCAGTACTCCAGATGGGATCTAACCAACTGTCCGCTACAGAAGGATAACCACTTCCCTTTTTCTACTTGTGATGCACCTCCCTATGCATCCCAGTATCCCCCTGGCTTTCCTTACTGACTTCTCACATTGCTTACCCACCTTTAGGTCATCTGATATGACTACCCCCAGGTCCCTTTCCATTATTGTTGTTGTTAGTATCTCCCCTGCTATTGTGTACTCTTCTGGATTTGTGTTTCCCAGGTACATTACTTTGCACTTCTTTGCATTGAATCTAAGTTGTCATATGTCTGACCAGGCCTCCAACCTTGCCAAGTCCCTTCTCATCCTTTCTACCCCCGTGTATCAACTCTGTTACAGATCTTGTGTCATCTGCAAAGAGACATACCTTTCCTTCCAGACCCTCTGCAATGTCACCTATAAAGACATTAAAGAGGACTGGACCAGTACTGAGCCCTGAGGTACTCCACTATTAACCCCTTTTCTTCAGAATGTGTTCCATTCACTATTACCTTCTGTGTCCTGTTGTGCAGCAAGTTTGCTACCCAGGCTACCACTCTGGGACCCACTCCCAGGTTGGCTAACTTGATTATTAATATTTTGTGTGGGACTGTGTCAAATGCCTTGCTAAAGTCTAGGTAGGCCATATCCACAGCCCCTCCCTGGTCTATTACTTTGGTCACCCAGTCAAAGAAACCGATTAGATTCATCTGACATGACCTTCCTGCTGTGAATCCATGCTGCTTTGGGTCCTGTGCCCCGCTGGCCTCTAGGTACTCAACAATTCTTTCTTTCAGAAGTGATTCCATCATTTCACCACCACTGAGGTCAAACTAACAGGTCTGTAGTTTCCTGTTTCTGCCTTGCTTCCACTTTTGTGAAGGAGAATCACACCTGCCCTCCTCCAGTCCTCAGGTACCACACCATCCTCCCATGATTTGTTAAAAAGTGTGGTCAGTGGTGTCACTAGGTCCTCCCTTAGTTCTTTTAGGATTCTATGGTGATTCCCGTTAGGCCCCATTACTTTGTCCACCTTGAGTTTTAGGAGTTCTTTCAGGACTCTTTCTTCTGTAAATGGACTGGCATCAACCCCACTACCCAGAGTGCTTCTATTGTTTGGTTTAGGTAACTCCTCCTCTTCTTCTTCTTTTGTGAATACTGAGCAAAAGTATTCATTCAGTATCTCTGCTTTTCACTGTCTCCCTCTGCCCACCTCCTCTCTCTCTTTTATTAATCTTCACTATCCCTCCCTTAACCTTTCTATGCTCCCTAGTGTACCTACTGTATAAAAAAGTTTCATCCCCCTTCTTAACTGAATTGGCTATCTTTTCCTCGGTTTGGGCCTTTGCTTTTCTGACTGCCTCCCCCACTTCTTTCTGCTTTAATTGATACAGTTCCCTGTCGTGCTCCTTCTGTGATTCCTTATACTTTTTGAATGTAGCCTTTTTCTCCTTAACCTTCCCTGACACCTCTTTTGAGAACCATAGTGTTTTGTTATTCCGCTTTGTTTTCTTTATTTGTTTCACACAAAGGCTTGTTGCCTCCATGATGGCAGTTTTGATTTTTCTCCATTGTTCTTCCACCCCTCCTTTCTGGCCATTTGCTAATGCATTCCTCAGGTATTCACCCATTATGCCAAAGTCAGCCCTTCTAAAGTCCGTATCCTTGTCTTTGTGGCTTGTCTCCTTGGTTGTGTTTATTGTGGCACACTGTGCAGTGGTCTTGTTCCCAGATGTCTACTGACCTCTAAATTTGTGATCCTCTCTCCATTTGAGAGTACCAGGTCTTATATTGCTCCCTCCCGAGTGGGTTCCACCACTAGCTGTCTAAAGCATGCCCCCTGTAGGGCATCAAGAATGACCCTGCTCTTGGATGTGGCTGCAGTCCATGTTGTCCAGTTAACATCTGGCATATTCAGGTCCCCCATCAACAGTATCTCCCCTTTTTCAGCCATTTTGAGAATGTCCTCTATCATTTTCTTGTCCATTTCCTCCCCTTGAGATGGGGGTCTGTATACAACCCCTGTGCGGATTGTGATGCCATTCCCTGTCTCCAAGGTGACCCAGAGTGCCTCTTGTCCTCCCCTTTACCTTTTAGTTCTGTAGCTTTGATCCCTTTCCTTATGTAGAGAGCTACTCCACCTCCTCTTTTACCCTCTCTGTCCCTTCTGTAGATTGTGTACTCTGGTATGTTGACATCCCAGTCATGGTTCTCCGTGTACCATGTTTCTGTGACTGCCACAATACCCAAGTGTTCCTCTTCCATCAGGGCTACTAGCTCAGGAAGCTTGTTTCCCAGACTACGGGCATTGGTACTCATTGCCCTCCATTTAATGTTGGCTTTATCCTTTTTCACCCCATCACTGCTTTTATTGCCCTTGTCTATTTTTCTATTTATCCATGTCCTGCCCTCTGTCAAGCTCTATACCTCAGTGTTTGCCCTACTACCTGCCATGTTTTTTGGGGGGAGGCTTGAACTTTCCTGCTTCCTATCAGCACCTCCCCCCCCCGGCTAGTTTAAAAGCTTGCCAAGGAAGCATTTAAACCTGTCACCTAGGAGCTTGTTTCCTTTCCTGGACAGATGCAGACCATCATGCCAGTATAGACCTTCATCTCTCCAGGTGGACCCCCAGTCCCCAATGAAGCCAAGCATGGTGTGCAGTACCCTAGCCTCACCCATTCCATAGACTGGCAGCACCTCTGAGAAGGTTCCCGTGCTTGCTGCCTGTCTGAGGCCCCTCTCCAACTCCACAAATTCATCCTGCACTGCACTGATCTCATGCCTAGCTAGGTCATTTGTCCCAAGGTGGACAATGATAGCTAGTTCCCTCTCCTGTGATGCTGCTTCTGCAATCCTGAGAATTTGCTTCCTGTCCTTCCAAGCCATGGCACCAGGCAGGCACCTTACTTCCCTTTCCTCTCCCTTCCCCAGGTCTACACCTGCCACCTTTAGTTAGACAGGTTTAGTACAGTTCTGTTAGCTGAGTCCAGACAAGTATATATATATATATATATATGTATATGTGTATATAGATGTATATGTGTGTGTGTTTGTGCATATGTATGTGTGTGTGTGTATATATATATATATATATATATATATGTATATATATACATATATATATATTATGCTGGCACTGTCACGCTAGTATTGTTAGGGTGAAATGGCACTTCTATGTTAAAGTTCAAACTTTGAGCCTTAATAACTTTGGAACCCTTCAATGGATTTGCATGACATTTGGCATGCGTGATCACTATGGGTAGGTCTCTTGACCTGCCAAATTTCATGGGAATCCTTTATGTGGTTTCTTAGACATAAAGTGTTGAAAAAACAGAAAAATCCAGGTTTGTTAACATTTCTTTGTCATCCTGGATCTCAGAAACGGCTTACGGTTTTGGTCTGCAATTTTCAGTGAAGAAAGTCTTTGGGTAACAGATGTGCCTTTTGAAGGCTTGGTGAAGTAAGCAATAACCCGCCACAGGGTGTCGGGTTGTAGGCATTTAATCCATGCCTGGGGGGCATTGTGAGGCATAAGGCCACAGGCCGAATGTCCTCACAGCACCCCAGGCATGTATTAGATGCCGATAACCCCACACCCTGGAGTGGGTTATTGCGCTTATAACATGGGTAAAGTGAAAAACATGAGAAAAAGCAGAAAAACTGTTTTTTCTCTGTTTAAACACCAAAAAAGGTACTATATCCTGCCACCTTGCAAAATAGCCCTTAACAAATAATGCATGCAGGATTGATGTTATGCACATAGACATGTCACACAGACAACACTGACATTATTTGTGACATTTCTTGTGCATAACAATGTCTGCTTCCTACCCCATAATGGTAACTGTAGCCCCCCCAACACCCACACTTCCACATCCAACATAACAGTTAATGTCTACAGAGAGAGAGAGAGAGAGAGAGACAGACACACACACACACACACACACACAGATTTCTTTCCTTTACTTTGCAAGCGTGTGTGTGTGTGTGTGTGTGTGTGTGTGTGTGTGTGTGTGTGTGTCTCTCTCTCTCTCTCTGTCTCACCTCAGTACTGCTTCTCTCTGGCACCCCTGTGCCACAAGAACAACATACCTTGCATGATAGTAATTGACAGGGTGGGGTGGCGGTGCAGGGCTGAATCACATGCCGTGGGACTGTTGGCTCCATTGCTGTCTCTGTGCCTGTCTCTATTACTGCCTGCTCCTGAGATGTTCTCTTATCACAGACATTGTGCAACCTCTGCTGTTTCTTTCATGAGCTGCATCTGAACACACAACACATCATTGCACAGCACACATGGCACAGGTCACAGAGAGCCACCATCCCCCACCCAGCACCGATGTCACCTACTGTTCCACCTACTGTCCCACCATGGCACACAGAGCAATGGCAGTAAGCAACACACACGGAAACAAACACCATTCCACACAGAGAGAAATGCATGCTGCCTCAGCACCACTGATCGCAGCCACTTCATCTGTGTTCTCTCTCACTGATAAGCGAGTTGCTTGGCGGGGGTGGGGGGTGCTGGGATCTGTCACTCTCAGATCTTGCACTGTACTTGTCCCTGTTGTCACACCATGTCTCTCTCCTGCCCCATGGCTGTCTCTCTCTTGTGCTCTGACACAGCTCTGTAATACAGCACCATCCCCAGAGACACCGGGCACAAACATGCTGCCTGACCACACAAGGAGCCTACAGAGAGCCACAATACACTCCCGCTATCGGTGAGCGCAGGACAGACAGGGTTGGAGGTGCACCTCAGTCTTGGACTCCCTTTCACCTGCTCCCGCAGATGAGCAGCTCAGAATGGGAGGGTGAAACCATGCAGTCTGTCAGTGACCACTGGAGGACGGTGGTGATGGGTGTGTGTGCGGGGGGATCCTGGGGGATAACACAGAGGACAGGTAACACAGAAGGACACCACATTGCTCCACAGTTGTCATCGACATGGACAAATAAATATCTCCCTCTCTCACTCAGCACATACCATTGGGGGGGGGAAGTAACATCTCTCTGTCTCTCACTGTCCCAAGGGACAAAATGTTCATTGAAGGACAAACTGTGCAGTCACCTATGATGGTGCCAGATTTCTGCACAGAGTCACTTGCTGCCCGGACATCTGTGAGGTGGGTGGGGAGCCCAGACAGCCACAATGTGGGTCCCTTGCTTCCCGAGAATTACAAATGGCCACTAAGCAGATTTAAAACATCGAGTCCTGACAGACCTGTCACTGACTCCCTCCATGGAACCATGTATTAAAAAGGGAATTTAATGCATGGCCATGCAGAGGGACTCAACCAATAGGATGCTACATTTTCTCTAACTTTGAGAAACTCATGTTATAAAAAATATTAATGCATTCAAAAGTTATGACACTTTAAATGTTCCTATTATTTCCTATGGGAACATTTATATGTCAGGCACAAAAAATATATTTTTCGTACAATACAGTAGTGTGCGTACAATACCAGCTTCTTTTCACTAAGAAGGCTAGTTTTGTGCACACAATAGGAGTACTGTGCACACAATATCAGCTTCTTTTCACAAAGAAGGCTGGTTTTGTGTGCACAACAGGAGTACTGTGCACACAATACCAACTTCTTTACACAAAGAAGGCTAGTACCGTGCATACAGTTCACTGTTCGATCGATTGAGCTGTGTTGCATCTGTCCTCTTGTTTGCCACTTAGTGAGGATTTTGAAGTGCCAAACATTTAACAAAAAAAAAAAAAAAAAAACATCAGAGCACAGCTAAAAAGGACCCCTTCAAGTATATTCTGATTTTTTTTTTATTTTAAGCTGGACCCAAACAAGTTATTTATGTTGCATGCCAGCTTATACCAAGAACAGTTTCTACTTCATTCACAGTATTAGAACACCGGTATTTTCTTGACTTCTGCTACCGGCTGCAGATTCAAGGAAGACTCGCTCCAACCAACATGGGGTGCCCAATCCCTTTGTTGGTATGTATCCCAAACACACAGTTATTTGGCACACTGGGAGCCCACCCCAGAGTGCCCAAATGTATTTATTGTTTTAAAATCCTGCTAAAGAAAGAAAACTGTCCCCTGACGTCTTTTCTTTGATGCAGAATTCTGCATCAAAATTTGTGATGATTTCAATGCAGGATCCTGCATCAAACCTTTCACACCGACATCGGGGTGCCCAATCCCCCTATCAGTGTGTATCCTCCCCCCAACATTGTTACACACTGGGTGCCCACCCCAGTCTGACCAGATTACTGTATTTTCTTTATAACCCCGACACCGGGATGCCCACTTCCTGTGTCGGAAGCCTCCCCCAGCCCACTTCAATTGACAACAGGGGTGCCCAATCACCCTGTCAGCATCATGAATACCTCCTCAAGTGACACACTGGGAGCTCACCCCAGTGTGCCCCTATTTTTTTTTCCCTGTAAATGAAGAAAACCATCCCCCAAAGTCTTTTTGTTGTTTTTTAAACCTATAATGAAGAAAACGGTCCATTGTAGTATCCGCTGTCCCCCTCCACCATCCCCACCCTCCCTCTGCACACCTATCTCCCAGCATCCCCCCCATACTTACTCTCTGGAGATAGGGAGCAGTAATCTTCTCTGGACTGGAGACATGTCTGCACTCTTCAAAGTTCAGCTGCAAACTGAAGAAATCAAGGTATGTCGTATAATGGGAGTCAATGGGGGGGTTCTACTTATGTTGATATCTCAGCCATTTTTAGGAATGTTTTGCCCCAAATTTTTAACATGGGGTTCTTGAGACCCCAGCTCATGAACACTGGCCCTTTCATTTCATTTCTCAGTCCCAAAAGGTGATTCTGCACAGCGGGAGTGTTGTGTGGCTCTCTGTAGGCTCCTTGTGTGGCCAGGCAGCATGTTTGTGCCCGGTGTCCCTGGGGATGGTTCTGTATTACAGAGCCATGTTGGAGCATGAGAGAGAGAGAGAGAGAGACAGCCATGGGGCAGGAGAGAGACATGGTGTGACAGCAGAGACAAGCCCAGTGCAGGTCTGAGAATGGGAAATCCCAGCATACCCCACCCCTGCCAAGCAACTCACTTGTCAGTGCGAGAGAACACAGGTGAAGTGGCTGTGGTCGGTGGTGCCGAGGCAGCATGCATCTCTCTCTCCCTGTGGAATGATGTGTGTTTTTCCATGTGTGTTACTTATTGCCATTGCTCTGTGTCCCGTGGTGGGACAGTAGGTGGAACTGTAGGTGACATCTATGCTGGGTGCGGGTGTGGGGAGTGGTGGCTTTCCATGACCTGTGCCGAGCATGCTGTACAATGGTGTGTTGTGTGTCTAGGTGTCTCCACTGTCCCCCTACACCATCTCCACCCTCTCTCTGCACTCCCTCCTTCCCACACACACCCCTCCCATACTTACCCTCCAGAGGTTGGAAACAGCAATCTTTTCTGGACCGGGGACATATCTGCACTCTTCAAAGTTCAAACTCAAACTGAAGAAATCAAGGTAAGCTGTATAATGGAAGTCAATGGGGGAGTTTCAACTTATGGTGATATCTTAGCCATTTTTAGGAATTTGGGCACCAAATGTTCAACATGGGGTTCTTGGGACCTCACCTCATGAACACTGGCACTCTCGTTTCGTTTCTCAGTCCCAAAAGGTGATTTTGCAGCCACTTTGCAGAATCACCTTTTTTGACTGATTAATGAAACAACACTGCCATTGTTCATGAAGTGGAGTCCTGAAATTCCATCAAATGACTGTGTTACGAGTGTGCATTGTGCAGTTTGTAGGCACACTCGTGACTATGTAAATTTTTAATATTTTCTCTTCAGGTTTTCAACATTGCCATTTTTTCACACCTCCTTATGAACAGTACAGCCATCATTTTGCACATCCTGCCCAGAACATGTTTTCTCATCTGTGCTGCAGAATGGCACTGTCGCTGTGTGAAATCAACTTTTGTAATGGATTAACAAAATCACAGTTATACTGTTCATGAGGAGAGGTCCCAAAATGCTAATATTGAACATTCCAAAAAATGACCACATTATAAATGTGCATTGCGCAGTTTCTACGCATGCTTGTAACTTTGCCAATTTTTCATTTTTTTAACATTGCCATTTTTCCACACCATCTCTTGAACAGTACAACTGTAATTTTTCAAATCCTGTTAGTTTCAACAGGGATATGAACATTTTTTGTACTAGGTACATGCGATGAGGAGATAAGAAGGTTATGCTGAACATTTTGGGTAATAATTTTTTCAGATGGCACAGTTATGACTATTCGTTTCGATTTCACTATGCCTGCTCATAACTTCATGTGTGGAAGCTCGGGGGTCAGAGACCCCTGTGTCTTCATAGCTACATACAAATGTACATCTTTGGACCCTGCTCTCCTACCATGACAGGTGGACACTGTTGTACTATCTGAATGGAGGGATGAGAGCGCAGTGTCCAAAGGTCCCTGCACTCCCACAGTAAAATGAGGATACAATTATACTATCTGAAAAAGAAGGGAAATTCTTTGCAAAAACTTCATTAGTGCATCAGTTAAAGTGAATATCACAGCGACAAAAGCAGGGAAATGAGGCGTTAGGATTTCCAACCTTAATGCCCCACCTCCATGGTTCCCACCGCTACAACCCTCCCTCATCCCCCCAACCTCCACACACCAACAGGCATAGGGGTGTGCCATTGGTTCTTCAGGCCCAACTCTCACACCATTCCACATGTAAACAAGATTACACACTACAGTATAGGACAATGGGGTGAGATTTGGGCCTGATGATCAAATGGCACACCTCAACGCCTGTTGGTGTGTGGAGGGTGGGGGAATGGGGGAGGGTGGAAGGGGTGGGGTGTTAGGGTTGGAAACTCTAACACCTCATTTCCCTGCTTTTGTCACTGTGGTATTTACCCTAACTGATGCATTAATGATATTTTTGCAAATAATATAAATATATAGATATATGGAATGGGGTGGACATATATTCAGTTTGATAAATGTATTTATCTGAGTCACTGTATGTATAAATACATTTATACATACAGTGACCATTTGTACATACAGTGCGGGACTACTTCCCAAAGCCACAGCCTAAAAAAAAAAAAAAAAAAAAACAGCTTCACTCACAGTCAACACTCTGACCTGTGATACCAACTTCTGAGCCACAGCACAGCTAGCCAGCCCCCCTCCCACTTTAAGCAAATCATAATTAATTACCCAAACTGCTCAAAAACATATTTTTGTATTTGTTTTTTCCCCTGACATGTCAACACTACCTTTCTATATAAACGTATTCTCGAAACTACCTCCCCTCCACATGCTGCAGCTGCCAACCATTGGGTCCCACTTGCTCCATTTAAACTTCTTTTCTCCCTCATTCCACTCAGCTCTACTGCAGCCCATCACTTTCTGTCTACTTGAACAAATAACAAAGAAAAAAGCACCACTGAATCCACATTTAAAATCATACAGTACCTCAGTACTTCGTGCTCAGAAACTGTCACGGAAATGATGAAACCGTGCAGGGGAAGCACATGACTGCTCCTACGTCTGACTCAAGTAAGATACAAAATAAAATAAATATTTCAGCCTCCAACTCAGTCAGGCACAAAAAAAAATTAATCAACTCAAACTCTGTATGGTCAGCCCCGACTCTCACACAAGCAGCTACCACCTCCTCGCTAAGCGGAAAAAAAAAACATAGCCCCTGAACAAAACCCACCCTTATGTAACCTAATAGGGCACTCCTGGGCTGCAAAAAAACTATTTTAAAATCTGTCCATCTCGTACCTTGCTCTTTGTTCACGAGCAAGCAATTTCTTTGACCACAACCATGCAAATTCTTTGACCTCGAGATTCTTTGATCGCAATCAGGCATCACGAGCAAGGGACGAGATGGCCAGATAAAAAAATCAATTTTCTCAACTCAGGGATGTCCTAGGAAGACAAATGAGGGTAGGTTTTACTCAGGGGACTTTGTCCTGATGAACCATGGTGGTAGTTTATGTCAATTTTACCAATTTTGTAAATTACACAACTTTTTATTCTTTGATTGTGACCCTGCAAATTCTTTGATCGCGAGCCTGCAAATTCTTTGTTCGTGAGATTCTTTGAATGCAATTGTGAGAGTAGGACGAGATGGTCAGATTAAAAAGTTAATTTTTTCATCCCAGTGGTGCCGTAGGAAGTCAAATGAGGGTGTTTCTTTTTCAGGGGGCTTCATTCTGTCGAACCATGTTGGTGGTTTACGTCAATTTTACCAATTTTGTAAATTACGAAAGTTTTTATTCTTTGTTTGTGAGCCTGAAAATTTTTTGATCACGAGCCTGCAAATTCTTTGATCATGAGATTCTTTGATCACCATCTTTGATTGCAAGATAGGGACAAGATGGCCAGATTTTTTATAATGGAATAGATAAGGAAATTTTACCAATCTTTAACATTGGATATCTTGGAAACGGTTTGATCTTTTTACTTGAAATTTTGAGGGTGTTTATGTCATGTCCTGTAGATGTGAATTATGGTCCTTAAGTGTCAGAGAACATTTTTTTGTGGAGATATTGCAAGACGCACTTTATCTGTTGCGGACAGTGTTTTGCTTGTGGTGGTGGCCTGAAATTAATAGGATACCTAGACTTGGTGTCATGGATGTAGTTTTTAGGCATTGTGTGTGTTAAATGTCAACAGGTGCAGAACTGTGCCAGTCTGACGAATGAAAACCTCATACGTTAAAATGTTATATCTCAGACACAGTTTGGTCTTTTCACTTGAAATTTGAAGGGTGTTGACGGCTTGTGCTGTGAATGTAAACTGCAGTGTTTCCATACTGTAAAATATTGTTTTACCAGAGATATGGCGTGGCACAATTTACATTCTGAGGACAGCGTTTTGCTTGTGATGGTGGCTTGAAATTAGTAGGATACCTAGCCTTAGTGTCATGGATTTAGTTTTCAGTCGTTGTATGTGTTAAATGTTAACAGGTGCAGAACTGTGCCACTCTGGACATGGTTTGGTCTTTTTACTTGAAATTTGGAGGGTGTTGACGGCATGTCCTGTAGATGTTAATAGAGGTATTGACATGTCAGACAATATATTTTTTGCAGAGATATTCTATGGCACAGTTTACATTTTGTGGACAGTGTTTTCTGTTATTCTAGTAGATTAACATTTCTTTGGTGGTTGGCCTTACTGTTGTGAATGTACTTTTTAGTCATTGGGTGTGTAATGTGGCCTGGCACTTACAAGTTGGTGGGAGCACGGGGCCCTTACTTGCGCAACTTTCTACTTTTCTATTTTTTTTTTAAAAAGTAAGGAAATTATATGCAAAAAATTTTGTTAATGCATCAGTCAGGGTTCTTCTAGAGTGAAAAAAGTTAGGAAATTTGATTTTAGGGTTCCCACCCCAGCCCACCCCCACCAACAGGCATCGGGTGTGTGTTGGAGTCCTTGGTCCTAACTCTCACCCTATTCTCCTACACTGCACCACCTCAGCTTGTTTACACATGGGATGGGGTGAGAGTTAGGCTCAAGGACCCCAACACACACCATGATGCCTGTTGGTGGGGAGGGCTGGGGTGGGTTGCAAGGGATGGGAACCCTAAAATCGACTTTCCTTTTTTTTTGCTTGTAGAAGAACCCTAACTGATGCATTAGCAACATTTTTTTGCATATAATTTCCTTACTTTTAAGAAGAAAATAGAAAAATAGCAAAGTAGAAAGTTGTGCAAGTTGGTGGGAGCAAGGGGGGCCTTAATTATTTAGATATATATATATATTATATATATATATATATATATATATATATATATATATATATATATATATATATATATATATATATATATATATATATATATATATATATATATATATATATATATATATATATATATATATATATATATATATATATATATCTTTACTGGTTAAACCTATTATCAACAACCTCAGAAACTGTGTTATTCATATGTGTGAATAACGGAGTTATGTTAACCACCTTTCTAAAAATAGATGTAAATATAATCGTGCAGATGTCCAACTGTCTGTCCTCATGCTGGCCATTCCCTCACACTCTGTCAGAGAAACCGCCAGTGCAAAACATGTCCTCATCGGCATTTCACAGGAAAAAGACATTAGGCACAGTCCAGTCTAAAAAGTGTTATAAAAAAGGGAAAAATCAACATAAATGGCAACCGGTTCACGTTGCACACTTTGTCTGACTCTCGAGAGTTACGAAACAGCTCCATAATAACGGCTGACACGACGACAGACTGAAGAGGTCTAACACAGCAACAGACCGAAGACGGCTGAAACGGCAACCAGATGTTTTTCACTTGGTACTTTCTGATGCATAAGAAATAACTTTTTGTTCAGTTTCATTCTCTAGCAATCGTTCAAGTTAATTACAACAAAGCAGAGCAATACGGGGGCAAGGGGCAGGGGAGACAGGGCTAACAAAAACAACTACCAATGATAAAGATGTTATGAATTGTGCTGGCCCTGTGGCACAGAGGGCTGAGGTGCTGGCACCTTAACTCATGTCACGCCAGTGACCCGGGTTCAGGAGTGAACTCGGGCTGCCAGGGTGCCAGCTCAAGGGTGGGAGGGTTGGAACAGGATTGAGCTATGGTTCTCCCTTCCATCAGGGTAGATGCCTGCTCTATCATAGTCCTGCTCCCATTGGGTGGAGGTCCGGTGGGTAGTGCAGGTGGACAGGAGCAGCAACGCAAGTCTGGAGAGGGGCGGAAGGGGCCACCGGATCCTGGCTGGTGCATGAGCCTCCACTCACACACACACGCATGTGTATGCCGTGGCCTGGGGGGGAGGGGAGTACATAGAAAAAACAATGCAGAAATAGTATATATAGAAAAAAAATGCTATGAATTTTATTTATTGTATCTATTTTAATTCAAATCGTTCATAAAAGTTATACAAATATTACAGTTACTAATTGTTTAAATGTCCAATAAATGTTAAAGTTACATAGTTCACCATGTCTCATTTTTCTTATTTACCTGCCTTAAACCAGTAAATATGAAGATAAAATATGGGGAATTCTGACAACTTGGATTTTATTCTCACCCTCACTATGTGATGCCCACATAAACCCCTCGGGCTTCGCCCTCAGGGTTTATGGGGCATCACACACCTTGGGTGTGAATAAAATCCTTGTTATACACCATTCCCCATGCATTATTTTATATATTATACTGGCCTGGTAGGGCCAGTATATTGCAGTTACACAGCAACTTCTATGTTAAGCCCAAAGTTTTGCACTTTAATAACTTTGCAACTGTTTGTCTGATTTGCCTGAAATTTTGCATGCACAGTGTGATCCCATACATCTCTGGATATGAAAAGCTTTGTGCCAGTTAGATTTGTGGTTGTGGAGCTGCGGATCATGAAAAAGTGTGAAAAATCCTGAACTTTGTGAAATTCTTTGCTCATCTCCACAGCCTGAACTGTTTGTTTTTCTGGTCTGAAATTTATAGGATATATGCAGACTGGGTCAAGGAAGTGCATTTTGAAGGTTTGGTGAAAAAATATTAATCTGTTCAAAATTTGTTAAACTTTTAAGTTCCCATTTTATCCTCTGGGAAAAATATATGTGCACTACAAAAGCTTTCGGGAAATTACCTCGGAAGCGCCTAATGATTAACATGGGGGTACTTTCAAGACAATTACGTGGCATTTAGAATTTTGTGTGAAAGTTCTATATTAACCAATGGGACTTTCACGCAATTACAGCAAATTTTTCAGCAAAATAACCCCAAACAACCAGTTTCTTTGCCACTTCATAGCGGGAGAATGGATAGGGCTTTGGGGCTGAAATTTGCAGGGTAGCAAGCCCTTCCTCTACTGATGTGCCTTTTGGTGGTTTGGTGAAACACTTCACACCACTTCCATAGTTATGGCACTCCAAAGCTGTGAAACTTCCCATAGGATAACATTGTGGTGCCCATGGCACCTTTCAGCACCTGTATCTCGAAAGCGGTTTGAGATATGGATTTTTTGCTCGCGGAGGTTTCCAAGTCATGATTACAACTGCAGTGGAATTTTTTTCATAGTTGCTACAGTTACTGAGATATTGCCATATTTGTGTTAAAAGGGTTCTTTTTCATGTCTGTACACTTGCCTGTCTTTGTACTTATGTGTAACTGGGAGTGCAGGGCTCAGAGGGCCTGCACTCCCACATATGCATACCATTATGATAAAATGGGAGTGGGGGTGAATGCCATTATACAGTGGTGGGACCACAGCGCCTGAAGTGCCCGGCGCCACCACAGGGACATGAGAGTTCCTTACAATGTCTCTACACTTATGGATATATAGTTGTTTGGGGCCTGTAGGGCCCAACATTCCAAGAAATGGATAACATTACGTATTCATGGCAGTGTGAAGAGGGCTCTTCACTTCCACAAACACATTCTGCTTACATTACACTTTTTCAAAAAGAAGGGAAATTCATTGCAAAAAAACTGTGTTACTGCACCCTTAAGGTTGCAACATCAAAAGTAGGGAAATGCAGCCTTTGGATTGACAGGGGTAACACTGCATCCCCACTGTGCATGCAGGAACAGACATGGCAGATATGTTTCAGCATTTTAAACCCTGATGCTCACCCCATGCATTGAGTAACTTAAGATAGTTATAGTATGGGACAATGGGGTGAGTACTGGGGTTCAAAATGTTAAAATACATCTGACATGCCTGTTCACAGTGGGGGTGCAGTGTTACTTTTGTCAACCCCAAGGTTGAATTTCCCTACTTTTGATGTTGCAACCCTAATGGCACATTAACACAGTTTTTTTTTACAATGAATCAATATAGACAGTGTATATAGATACATATATATATATATATATATATATATATATATATATATATATTTGCAAAAACTTTAACACATCAGTTAGAGTTGAAATGACAAAACAGGGAAATGAGACATTAGGGTTGAGCCCCCAGCACATACCCTCACCCAATGACAGCAGCCACCCACCCATCGTCACAGACCAACACACACTGTTGTGTGCCTTGAGTCATGTTCTTTCTCATCCATTTTCCAATACTGTACCATGTCAACTTTCTTACACATGGAATGGAGTAAGAGTTAGGCCTGATGACCCCAGGACACACCCCAATGTGTGTTGGTCTGTGGAGGGAGGGTGTGGGGTGGGCTAATGGAGTTGGGTGGGAGGGGTGTGTATTAGGGGTTCAACTCTAACATCTCATTTCCCTACTTTTGTTGCTTCAACCCGAACTGATTCATTAACAAAGTTTTTTGCAATTTATTTCCTTACTTTTTGAGACAGTATAATAGTATCCTTATTTAATGGTGGGAGCACAGGTTCCTTTGGACCCTGCAATTCCATCTTTCCATTGACATAGTATAGCAGTATCCGCATGTTGCAGTGGGAGTGTAGGTTCCTTTGCACCCTGCACTCCCACCCCTCCATCAGGATAGAACAACAGTTTCCATATGTTATGATGGGAGTGCAGGGTCTGAATCCCTCCCTTGAAATAGTACAACAGTATCCTTATATGTTACACTGGAATCTCAGGGTCCTTTGGACCCTGTGCTCCCATCCCTCCATCAACATAGTACAACAGTATCCACATGTTATGGTGAGAGTGCAGAGTTCTTTGGACCCTGTGCTCCCATCCCTCCATTGAGATAGTATAAGACTACCCTTATTTGAGCCCAAATTTTCAACATAGCCTTTTTATGACCTCACAACATGTACCCAGCACACAAAATTTTCAAAACCCTGCCAAAACATAATTCTGCACAACTGCAACACCAATCTACACCACAGGTGTGAAATCACATTTCAGACAGTATTTGACAAATGACAGCTGTGACACACATGAGGTGGGGTAATAAGAACATTATGTTATAAATATGGGGTTAAAATATTGAAAATCTTCTAAGTTATGAGTGTGCATAGTGAGATTGCACCAAATGCCCATAACACACCCATTTTTCAACATTTTGACCCCAGAGTTTCAACATAGCCTTTTATGACCTCAACAATGTTAATAGCACAGAACATTTTGAAATCCCTACCAAAACATAATTCTGTGCAACTAAAACACCAATCTGTGCCACAGGTGTGAAATCATGTTTTGGACAAGATTTGACAAATGACAGCTGTGACACACATGAGGCAGGATATTAAGAAGAGTATGTTGAAAATATGGGGTGAAAATATTGAAACTCTACTAAGTTACAAGCGTGCATAGGAATATTGCACCAAATGCCCATAATGTGGTTATTTTTCAAAATATTTACCCCAAATTTTTAACATAGCCTTCTTATGACCCCACCTGATGAACAATGGGACTCTCACTATGCAAATCCCATGGAAAGGTGATCCACCAACCCAACGCAAAATCACCTTTCCAGCAAGAGTTGCCTAATGACAGTCATACTGTTCAGGAGGTGGTGTCCTCAAAAGACCATGTTGAAACTGTAGGGCCAGAATGTAAAAAAATGGCTGTGTTATGGCCGAAAGTTGAACCCCCTCACTGAAATACATAGCACCTAATTTACCTTAGTTCAGATTGCAGATGTTGGTTCCAGCAGCAAGACATGTCTTCGATTGCAGGAGCAGGTGTCAAACCAGGGACCTCCTCAGGTGAGTGTCAGTCTGGTTGGATGTCAGTGGGGTGTGGGGAGGTGGGTGCACAGTGAGGATTTGGCTGGGGGGTTAGGGGCACAATTGGCGATGGATGGTTTTCTTATTTCCAGGGCAAATGGCAGCAAAAGACAATGAGAGATGGTTTTCTACTTTTTACATGAATAAAAAATAAAGGGGAACAGAAATGGACCCACTACTATCAATGATAACTAGGGTAATGCAGAGGGGGCTACCACTGGACACCAGGGAGACATGGCAAGTAGCCACATATATACAAAAGTGGGGCAATAGAGGGTGGGGGGTACCACTGGACACCAGGGAGACATGTCAAGTAGCTAGTACAATGGAAACAAAAAAAATATATATATATTCTACACAAAAAACTTTGTTAATGCATCAGTTAGGGTTCTTCTACAGTGAAAAATGTGAGGAATTCGATTTTAGGGTTCCCACCCCTTGCACCCCACCCCAGCCCGCCCCCACCAACAGGCATGTGTGTTGGGGTCCTTGGTCCTAACTCCCACCCCATCCCATGTGTAAACAAGCTGAGGTGCTGCAGTGTAGTAGAATGGGGTGAGAGTTAGGGCCAAGAACCCCAACGCACACCCCAATGTCTGTTGGTGGGGGCGGGCTGGGGTGGGGTGCAAGAGGTGGGAACCCTAAAATCGAATTTCCTCACTTTTTTTGCTGTAGAAGAACCTAACTGATGCATTAACAAAGTTCTTTGCATAGAATTTCCTTACTTTTTAAGAAAGAATAGAAAAGTAGAAAGTTGCGCAAGTTGGTGGGAGCTCGGGGCTCTTTGATCAACTTGTAAGTGTCAGACCACATTACACACCCAATGACTAAAAAGTACATTCACAACAGCAAGGCCAGCCACCAAACAAATGTTAATCTAGTAGAACAATAGAAAATGCTGTCCACAAAAAGTAAACTGTGCACACGATATGTCCGTAAAAAATATATTGTCTAACTCGTAAACACCTCTATTGACATCTACAGAACATGCCATCAACACCCTCCAAATTTCAAGTAAAAAGACCAAACCATGTCCAAGATATGACATATCAAAATTTGAGATTTTCATTCATCAGAGTGGCACAGTTCCACACCTGCTGACATTTAACTACATCCATGACACTAAGGCTAGGTATCCTATCAATTTCAAGCCACCACCACAAGCAAAATGCTGTCCGCAGAACATAAACTGCTCCACATCATATCTGCACCCAAAAAATATTTTCTGACATGGAAACACTGAAATTTTCATCCACATGACATGCTGTCAACACCCTCTGAATTTCAAGTGAAAAGACCAAACCATGTCCGAGATATAACATTTTAATGTATGAGATTTTCATTCATCAGACTGGCACAGTTCCACACCTGTTGACATTTAACACACACAACAACTGAAAACTACATCCATGACACTAAGGCTAGGTATCCTATCAATTTCAAGCCACCACCACAAGCAAAACACTGTCCGCAACATGTAAAGTTTGTCACACAATATCTACGCAAAACAAATTTTCTCCAACATGTGAACACCATAATTCACATCTACAGGACATGCTGTAAACACTCTCCAAATTTCAAGTAAAAAGACCAAACCGTTCCCGAGATATTCCACATAATAGATTACTAATATTTCCCTGTCTATTCCATTATAAAAAATCTGGCCATCTTGTCCCTCCCTCACGATCAAAGATGGCAACCAAAGAATCTCACGATCAAAGAATTTGCAGGCTCATGATTAAAGAATTTGCAGGCTCACAAACAAAGATTTAAAAACCTTATAAATAAAAAAAAATGAAGGAATTGCAGTAAACCACCACCATGGTTTGACAGAACGACCTCCCGAGTAAAACCCACCCTCATTTGACTTCCTACGACACTCCTGGGCTGAGAAAATTTAGTTTTAATTGGGCCATCTCGTCCCTCACTCATGATGCACGATCGCAATCAAAGAATCACGTGATCAAAGAATTTGCAGGCTCGCGATCAAAGAATTTGCAGGGTCACGATCAAAGAATTAAAACTCTTCAAATTCACAAGATATACAGAATCGTGGTAAATCACCATCATGGTTCATCAGAACAAAGCCTCCTGATTAAAACCCACCCTCATTGAGACTTCCTACGACACCCTGGGATGAGAAAATAGATTTTTTCATCTGGCCATCTCATCCCTCGCTCGCGATGCACAATCGCGAACAAAGAATCTCGCAGTCAAAGTATCTGCATGCTCACAATCAAAGAAAATGCTCGCTCACGAATTAAGAGTGAGGGAAGAGATGGCCAGATGAAGAAATCAATTTTCTCAGCCCAGGGGTGCCGTAGAGTGTTAAATAAAGGTGGATTTTGCTCAGGGGGCTTCGTTGTGCCTCATCTGCATACCCAAAATAATGTAGTACCTATCCCTGGTAGTCTAGTGGTCCCCCCATCAGAATAAAATATTAACATCCCTGGTAGTCTAGTGGCCCCCAATAAAATATATTACCCTACGTAGGTCCCTGGTAGCCTAGTGCCCCCCACCTCCTGTATTTCTTCCCCAGCTGTATTGTAGTATATTATAAATACATTTTATATCCCTGGTAGTCTAACAGCCCCCCAGCATAATAAAATAGATAATGATTAATATTATACCTGGTAGTCTAGTGGCCCCCACCCATCTATGGCAGCCCACCCAGCACCCCGCCACCCTTCACCAGCTGGCGACCGGCACAGCCCTCCTGTCACCTCCACGGCCAGCCGCTGACTGTCTGCATTACAAGCGGTAATGCAAAGAGGTGCTCAGAAATATTTTCAGAGCACCTCTTTGCATTATTACTCATGATTTGGATGGAATCAAAGCCATGGCTCGATAAATCAGGGTCCCCTGAGTAAAACCCATCAAAGTTTTACTACAGAAGTGACTCCCTGAGCCGAAATTTTTGTGTTTGTGCAATCGGAAAACTGAAAACAAGATGGCGGACCTCGCGGTCAAAGAATTTTTGAAATTCCTCTGGATCAAAGATTCTTGAACCGTGAGGCTGCAAATTCTTTGACCGCCAGGTGGGACGAGATGGCCAGAATCCCCATTCTTTGATTGCAAAATATACATATAAATGTTTCCATTGACTTATAATGGGAACTTAAAAGTGCCATAACTTTTGAATGCCTTAATATTTTTCCACCAAACAAAAAGTGGCACGTTCAGCCACCAAAGCTCTTTCAAATGAGCCATCCTTGCAGATTGGCATGCCTCACAACGGCCGTGCCGGGCCACATTGAGAATGCCAAAAGGTGCCTCCAAAAATGGATAATTTTGAATTTTTCAGCACTTTTGTACACAAAGACCAGCACTCCAACAGAAACACAGTTTGGCAAATCAAGAGACCTAGTGTGCCCCAACTCATGTACCAAATTTCAGCCAAATCAACTGAACAGGTCCAAAGTTATTAACGTCCAAACTTCTGACTTTAGTATGTAACTGGCCGCTCAACCCTAACTATAGTGGCGTGACCATGTCACAATAATATATATATATATTATATATACACACACACATATATATTCATTGCAAAAAAACTCCATTAATGCATCAGTTAGGGTTGTTTCTGCAGTGACAAAAGTGTGGAAATGCAGTGTTAGGGTCACCACCACCCCACCCCCATGCCTCCGTCCTGAAACCCCTAACTTCTCATTCACCACCACCCCCAACCATCCCCACACACACACATGCAAGCATTATAAGATACATCCATTATCATGGTTCAGCAACTGTATGGGTTCTGCTGCCATCAGAGTACCTTTTGGGTATACACGCATGCTGGGCAACCATGGAAGATGGCCCACAGTAAGCATTTTTCTGTTACAAACATCAAAAGCAAGATTTAAGCAGATGCCTATATTTAAATTGTTAAGAAATTATGAAACACCCAGTATTTTATTCATAGATAGCTGTATTGGAAATAAGAGTTTGGATAACTCTTGCAACGGTCAGTGGATGTTTGCATATTTTTTCTGATACAGTGAGTTAGTCCTAATAACAAATTATAATAATAATAAAAGTAATGTTTTGTAGCATAGTTTACAAGGAACATGTTACAGCAACATAGTGTAACATCCAACAGTAACCATAACATGCTGCTAATGAGTATTTCCAGGTAATGCAGCAGTATTACAATATGTGATGGTGCTAGTTTCATACCTGAACAGTATCTGAAAAGTACTATGTATGTGCCAGCTGTGTCTGTCCTGCTACCACATGCCTATGTGGTGGCAGTGATACCTGCAGTGAGCCAATCATTAAATTATGACATATAAAAATCAGTAGTCTGCACAAACTTTCTAAAAAAGTTTTACTTTATGAAAAAGATATGCCAGCTATAATGTGTCATCACACTGTGCTGGCAGTAGAGTCGATCATACTGTATTTGTTTTTCATTACATAGTGTTATGTGAAAGTAGTATATTGTCATGATTATTGTGCTTACAGATGTGACTGACTGGTTTAGTGTCTTACAATCTTGCATGTGTCTTGCATGTATGTGTGGGGGGTGTGGTGGGGGAATGCGGAGTTAGGGGTTTGAGGATGGGGGGTGGGGTAATGGAGTGGTAATCCTAACACTGCATTTCCACACTTTTGTCACTGTGGAAACAACCCTAACTGATGCATTAACAGAGTTTTTGCAATGAATTTCCCTTCTTTTTGAGAAAGTGTAATGTAAGTGGTATGTGTTAGTGGGAGCATGGGCCCTCTGGGCCCTGCTCTCCCTTTGCAGTGTCCATTTTTTGCATAATGGTATGCGTATGTGGGAGCGTGGTCTCTCCGGGCCCTGCGCTGCCACTTAAAATAGGTATGGAGACATACAGCAGCCTTGTAAGGCAAGGAACCCTTGTAACACTAATTTTCCCATAATTCGGGAACCGTAGCAACTAGAAAAAACATTCAGGTGTGGTTGTAATCATTAGAGTGAGTAGTTCTTGCAAAATAAAGTCGACCAAATCCATATCTCACATTGTGTCTGAGATAAGGGTAGCAAAAAGTGCTGTGAATGCTAACTCTGTGGGTGTAATAGTAGGCCTCAGACATGAAAATTAGCAATTGGAACACTAATTCCCAAATATCTCGGTAACCGTACAAGGTAGGATAAAAATTCAAATTTCATGGTTTTCATGGCTTTCCAACCTACTTCTGCAGTTAGAATTTTGCAATGAAAAATCCGTACCTCGAACTATTTTCGAGATACGGGCCATGAAAGGCGTCATGGGTGCTGCAATGTTATCCTATGGGAACATTTCTGAACTTCAGAATGCTGTAACTTTGGGCCCCTATAATGTTTTGGCACCAAACCACCAAAAGGAACATCTGTGGAACCAAGGCTTGTCACCCTGCAAATTTCAGCCCAAAAGACCCAACCGTTTTGTTGCAGGAAGACAAAGATTTGCAGTTATTTTGAGAATACTTTTGCAAATTACTTTCGCAAATCGTGAATGTTTCACAAAATAAATCATGAAACATTAGCATTTGCGAAAGTATTTTGTGGAAATACTTTTTCCTCAAAGTTGGAAAAGCCATTTCTGGGGGATTTAACCCCCCAAAAAGATAGGGCTAGCATGCTCATGATCCCAGTAGGTAAACTTGACAATCAGTGTTTACCTAGACAGTCCCAATTTTAAATGCCAGGCATTTTTCTGTGTCACTGACTGTAAACAAGATGGCTGAATCGTGAAAGTAAAAATGCCATTTGTGAAAGTTTCATGATTTTTGCTAACTTTTCCCATTGACTATAATGGGAAGTTTGTTTTTTGGATAACTTTTGAAAGGTTTAATATTTTTACACCAAATCTTTGAAAGGCACATCGGTGAACAAGATTGCCTCTTCCCTGAACATTTCGGACTGAACAGACAAACCATGCAGGCTGTGGGTGCAAGCAAAGAAATGCATAAAAAGTCATTTTTTTTGCATTTTGGAGCATTCTGCAGCTATGTAACCGTACATCTGACTGTAACACAACTTGCCAAATCCAGAGATCTATGGTACTAGACTGTACATGCAAACTTTCAGACAAATTCATCATATGGTGGCAAAGTTATTATGATGCAAAATTTGAGGTTTAACATTAAAGTGCTTACTGAATCCTAGCTATAGTGGCACTACCATGCCACTATAATATATATATATATATATATATATATATATATGTAAAACCAAGGCATGAGTTTGGCTTAGGAGGATGTCTTGTACATCCCATGCCTTTTGTTCTGTGTATTTATTTAAAAAAGCCATAATCCTTCTTTGTGATCCCTTTTTGCCAGCTGATCCTCATGAAAAAGGAATCGACTGGTGAAAAGGAATCACGAAGAGGGATTTATAATTTTTTAAAGTGCCATTTTTTTAAATAAATACACAAAACCAAAGGCATGGTTCAGCACAGGACATCCCCCTAAGCCAAGCCTATGCCTTGGTTTTGAAAAAAATGCCCCTGGGGCAAGTTCAAAGATTTTTTTCCCCCTTCGCTAAAGGACAAAACAAAATGGTGGCCGACCGAACAGGGATACCTCACAAAAAGGGATTTTGTGAAATTTCCAAATCTCTTTTCACAATCCCTGTTCATGAGCCCCTCACGAAGAGGAATCCCTCTTCGAAACTGTGCATCTATCCCAAAGACTTAGCTGAGCATGCTCAGAACACAGAATTTCAACATTTAATAACTTTGGAATGGATTAATATTTTTCCACCAAACCAATACTGGATTGTTCCATTGGATAACCTCTTTTGACCTTGAAAATGTCAGGCCAAAATTCCAAACAGTGTGCAAGCAGTGCAAGCTCACAAAATGACCATGACATTTGTCAGGAAAAGCAAAAAAATTAGTTTTTGGTGCTTCGCTGCACAAAAACTGCAAATCTGATCAAAACACAACTTGTATAATTAAGAGATCTACCATCCAAGACTGTGTACTCCAAATTACATGCAAATCCATTGAACAGTTGAAAAGTTATTAAAGTGCAAATCTGGGGTTTAACATTAAACTGCCTACTCAACCCTAACAGGGCAATACTTTGCGATATAGATATACTGTAGATATAGATATAGATATAGATATAGATATAGATATAGATATAGATATAGATATAGATATAGATAGACAGACAGATAGACAGATAGATATATATATAGATATAGATATAGATATATATGTGTATGTATATATATATATATCTATATATATATATATATATATATATATATATATATATATATATATATATATATATATATAGATAGATAGATAGATAGATATACAAATGTAAACACTAAAAGCTTTAATAATCAAAAAAAGAGGAGAACATAGCCATTAAGAGCAGCCAACTACCTGAAAGGAGGAATGAAAGCGGAGGTGGTGTGTTGACTGCTGATCACCAGTACCACTGCTGTGCTACTCCTGTTTGAGCTTTTTTGGTTTGCCTAAGGCTCAGGGTTGTGAGCTGCCACTGCCAGTTGACTCTGGACAACTGCTCTAAACCTATCTAACCTAACTAGAGGTTGCTGGGCACATGCCATGTACTTTGTTTCTGCGTACATTTTTTAAAAACATACATTGAAATGTACTGGACTATCACTCAAAACTAAGGGACTACAATTTTTGGCAAGGCCAGTTGTCCTGACTAGCATGCCATTTTCAAATGTGTCAGTCTCTGCTTTTAACTAACATAGATTGCAGCCATTTTAAGGTTCCCAAAGCTTAGGAGCTGGGGGGGCATGCTAGGTGTGACACGGCAAACAGGAAATCCCAGCAGTGCTTCCATTCATGTAACCCTGGTGCCAGGTATCTGAAGGGGTACACTACCCTGCCTTGCCTGGCCAGACAAAGGTTGAGGGGCCTGTGTTCCTAAGTTAACACTAAACTGGTTCTTTCCCAAGATATACCATAATGCACAGTGCCTCCACCCAGAGTGCATTTATGTGGACTAGATAATACCTGGTACAACACTTTGGGATGCTGTGCCCACCCACAATGACATGATGCCAACCCAAGCATGATCCAATAAACATTTTCCTGCCTTTCATGACATTTGATTAATTAATGACTCCCTATTAATTACATACTCACAAGACAGGATTATTCAAAAACAAACAATTTATTTACATAAGGAAGGGTTAGGCAGGATGAACCAGAGTAGAGGTTGAGCTATTTACAATATTTATATTAGTTTGATTTGATAATTGGTTTGATTAACTTTGATTGGCATAAATCATAGTGAACATTCAGTACTTTTCCTTTAAGCATCAATAACAGTAGCACCTACCAAACTCTGAGGCAGTCAGATCCCTGGCTATATATCTGGCTAGCTACAATCAGTAAGGTAACACAGTTAGTGGAAAACAGTAGCAATTACCCACACTGGTACCAGTCCAAAAACTGCACAAGAACCCATAATCTCATACATTAACCTGGGTACCCCAGTAATTAAAGTTCTTAAGGTACAGACCCGTTGTTCAGTGCAGCTGGTCTTGGCAGGCTAGATGGGGCCCTTAAAGAAACAAGAACTTTAAATTGTACCTTTGAACTCCCACTAGCTGTAGCTTGCAGAACTTGGCAACTCTGAACTATTTACAAGTCCCTCTTTCTTGGTACAGGGCTGGACCCTCTATACTTGCAGATTGGGAGCCATCATAGGTAGGTCAGGATTGATCTGCACAAAGTAGAAATTGATGTTTTCAGCCAGTGGACTCTGACTCCGGAGGTCAAGATGCAGGCAGCTAACAGCCAGCCCACTATACTGATTACAAAATCTTACAGCTTTGCAGATGGAAGACTACAATTTTAACTTCTGTAGGAAGTGCCCCTCCCTGGGCTGAAACTACTTTACCACATTGCCAGGCTGGGATCTTGCCTGGCACATTTCAACCCCACATCTGGGCTATACTCTATCAGGGGAAAAGCATATGGCAGCGCTCTAGGTGGCACACTGCCAGGCTGAGTCCAAAGCCAGATCTGATGGACATGTTGCATTCAGCACATTTATCAAATCACATTCATACATTTCAGAAGATGCATTAAGTATTCACAGTTACTTTACACTGTGCCCCACATGGCAGACATCACCCTTTACTAGCTGAGCAAGAACTTTAGAGCCAGAGGTGCATTCCCAAGCATTTTAGGGATGAGCTGTCACACTCCACACAATACAGTGCACAACCAGAGCCCAGGTGATTGCTCCCAAAGCAGATCTCAGGACATAGTCTTTTCAGCATGGGTTGGTTCCCCTAAAACCATGGTGATCCAGACTATCACAGTCCATTTTCATCAATGCTTGAGCTTAGATTGCACCTGTTGCATAATACCAGACAATGGTGCCCAATGCATGAAAAAAAATATGCCTATGTACCTTGTATCCAGGGCACGTAGGAAACCTGAATAGTGAAAGCCACGCATCAGTGGTCCCATGGACCCCTGGTGGCATTCACCAAAGGTGTGAAAGAAACTTACACACCAGACTCCTCAGTCCCGTGGGCACCTCTGCACCAGGGGCGGTCAGAAGGGGTATGTTGGGGGTGTGCCTCTGCTCCACAGAATTCGCTATTGTGCAGAGTGCCAGACATGGGAGGCACTGGTTATGGCAGCCAGGACCCTGCCATACTCACTGCTCGCCCCCACAGACTTCTCCCACCAATCACTGTGGGACTGGGAATGGGACTTCTGTGCTGCCCTTGCCCAATAGCTGTTGGTGAGGGCTAGGACTGCAGATTGGACAGGTACCCAAACATTTTTTTCTTGTGGTGTATTGCCATGGATCCACTCCTCAGCACTGTGCCAGCTGCATGGGCACAAGGGATCCACTATGGGGCCATGGTCAGTCATCTGATTGGATGCCTGCCTGAGTCGACCCCTCTGCACTAGCCGGCCCCCCACAAACCTGCACACCAGGGGGCGGGAACACTGACACACACCATGGGTGCTTGCGGTCATGCATACCTTGTACTCTGCTCCTGTCCAGGGCCACTGAGGTACGCAGGTGGGGTACACACCTTTGGTGTGTACCTTCCACCCAATTAGTCCATAGGGGCCAATATTTGCAGCTTGGCAGTCTCACCACTTGAAACATATTTGCACAAAAATAAACCTGATGCATGGCTTGCTACCATTTGAAACAACATGAACTTGACTGAGCTTGAAGCATGGCTCACTCCTCTTTAACAGACTACTTGTTGGCAAAGCTGACACTGTAAACGTTTTCAGACTCAGACACTTCACTTGGCAGCAAACTAATTATTGTAGCTCTCTCAGGCTCACAAACACAATATGCAGTCCCATGTGGCAATTGCTGGCATTAGCAACTCCAACTTGGACATTTTTAACACTAGAACAGTCCCTCTTAGGTTTCATTGAGCATTGCAGCTTTCCAATGGACATTTAGGAAATCACTAGCCCTCCCAGGCACTATCAGAAAGTGACCCATTCTGAGTACTCTCCTTCCTGTCCTGCAGGCACTTAACAAATCAGTCACATGTATATACTTAACCTGGACCCTTCTCTGGTCACTAAGTAGGTGTCCATCCTTTCTAGGCTTTGGTTAACCACAGGGTGCAGACAGACGGTCACATTCTCAACATTTTTGGCTTCACTGCCCCTTACGGATTCTTTCAGGATTGCACTTGTAGGTGAAAGTTTACTCATTTAGATTATTTGTAGAATGACTTTCTTTTCTCTGCAGTGTCAGGCTTCATCAGCACTCTCACTGCTGAGGTAGAATGTGTGTTCAGCTCTCTCACAGCTGAAGGTTCAGGTACAGCCACATTTTCTCAAAATGTGGAAAAGTGCTGGCCTGCATTGGAGGACAATTTCAGACAACCCCCAGGCTAGTGACTTCTGTTGCCAGCAGTAACTTGTCTCTCTTGGCAGAAAGGAAGGCCCCCCACAGTGGAGGGGCTTGCACTGGATTGCTAGGCCCATTGTGGTGCAAAGGGCCTGAGCCCCACCCCTGTGGGGGCCCCGTGCTGGAACACTGCTCAGCCTGGAAAACACAGTCTTTTATAGGGTCCTTCTGGGGCTCCAGATTGGCTGAAGCTACTTGATGCTCCCGTGATAACTGTCTGATCCTGCATGTCAGTCCATAAAATGAATATTCATTAGCCTCACTCGATGCACAATAGGCACACTGTTTTGGCATCTGAATTAGGTCCCAGCAGTTTCCTCATAAGCCTTTTGCAATGTCCCATGAATCTCTGGTATTGTCTGAACAGTTCCTTCTTGGTAAGCTTGGCTTCTCAATTGGCTGTCTCTGCACTAAAATGGCTGCTTAAACACACAGTCTCTTTGCAGTTTTAACACAGTCCCAAATATGACATCCAACCTGGTGCAGCCAGAAGATTTACTTTATTTATTCCTTTTCACCACCGTTTTGTAGCCCATACTGTGCCCTGGTAAGCACTGCCCAGATTAGGCATTTTATTTCAGTCCACAGCCTGTTGCTGCTGCGGTAATCAAGTGCCAATAGCAGACAGGCAAATTACCTGAGTCCCAATGTTAAACTCAGGTGCAGCCAGTGTGTTCATTTTATTTACATCACTTTCCCCAACTGACATCCCCTTCAGAGACCTTTTTTTTTTTTTTTTGCTCCTCCTTCTTAGGCTTTCCAGACCACCTCTCCTTCTAGCCAGCCATGGATCCCACTGACACCCTTGCCCCATCCACCCCCTCTACCTACCTCATATCTGCAGCCATCCCAGGGGTAGCCCAATGTATCCCTTCACCAGATGGATTCCTCTCCTCCGAGGGGGAGGGTGCCAGGGGGACAACCAGTGTACTAACTGTTCGGTCCATGGGTGCTGCTGAGGTGGTTTCGAGGGCTCAGGGCACTCATGGTGGTGGGAGCTGGCAGCCATCATCCAGCTGACTGAGAAACAGTTTTTCCTGTTTTCTCCCCGGGGCTTGGTGTGCCACAGATGTCAAGGCATATGCCGACATCCACCATGCCCCTTGCATTCAGTGGGGCTCACCAAATTGTCATGCTCCTGGCCTCTGCCAGGAGGCGGCACACAGTGAGCTGCATCCCCTTCCTCCCCCCGGGAGATGGTGAGCAGTCATCTGACACTCGAGCCTTCTCCTCCCAGCCAGCCCTCCAACAACCTGGGTCCATTCTCATACCCGGGTCACCAGCGTCACAAGCAGAAATCCAACTGCTACACCGACTGGCCGTCAGTGACCTTTCTGATGCATTTTTACTTTTATTTTTAGTATTTTGGCTGTAGCTGCTGTCATCATAGCCAGTCTCTAAGCAGGAGCAGGCAGCTGATTAATATTCAAGAGCTCTGATTTTAATATTTATGAGCCCCATATTGATTGCAGCTTACATTCATTATTTAAAACATTACAGAGCTCCTTTAGGTTCCCACAATGGTTACCAGTCCCCAGTCAGACCCAGATAGGGCCAGAACCATTGGGAATCCACTCTTTGACCATGGATGTGGTCGGCATACAAGCACACCATACGCTGCCATGTTCAGCAAACCCTGGCACCAGGTGTGCCTGTATCAGGTCTCTGATCCCTCCCACAACCTTTATTTACTTTTAGGGACCGGGACCTTGCAAGATGAGACCGTGGATACCTCGGCTTGTGGCAGGGAATCTTGGGGTGCCTTGTGAGTATGGGAACAGCCATGAAGTGGAGGGAGGATAAAGTGGGTGGTTCCACAACTTCCAGTTGCCCAAACAAGGGCAAAACAAAGGACGGGGTTCTCAGGGACAAACAGGGCACAAACTGGACTCAGAGCTGTGGCGGTAAACTATGGGGACATTCGGTGACCTGCAGGCGGAAAGGAGGCACTCCAAGGACAGGAGCAAAATGGGAGAAATAGGCCACAAGGTAAGTCCCCATCTTGGGGGGGAGTTACAAATATGTAGGTATTTTCTTCCAACAACAATTCCACAAGCAAATACCTGTAAAAGGGTTTACCAGGTACACGGCATAAATGATCTGAAAACCAAAAAAAAAACAAAAAAACTGTTAAATCATGCATGATAATGTTAATCATTCTTTTTGTTGTAACCTTCTTTATTGGATTATAACCAGTGACATACAGACAAACAAACAAAAATTCCTGGGTAAGCCCAGGATCCACAACCCAAAACTGGTTGTGTAACTTATATACAGTAACAACTATTTATTTGCACAGCTTGGGGATGTCCCCCCTGCGAACAAAGGCAAACGTAATCATGAGAATATCTTCAAAAAGCATCATCATTAAAACATGTGAAGTTAATAAATAACAGAACACCATTACTAGACCCTTTTTCCAATACATTATTAACTTCTTGCTACCTACATTGATCCCCTAACAGTCCCCGCCGTGCCCCTGGAAAGAGAGAGAGTGAGTCCCCCCCATACCTAAGCCCTGGCAGACCGGAGCCTTAAATCCATTGCCCTTGTCCCATAGATGTTACAGCCAAGAACTGGTCCCGAAAAATTAACATCTTATAACCTGAAAGAACCATCCTCCCAAGTGCGACATAATTCTGCCCTATCCATATCTACTGCTCAACGCAACCCGACAGACAGACCTGGATTTGGCCATTGCCCAACTGTGATAGATAGATAGCCTCTAAAGTCGACCACCTTTTATTCTATAACCCTTTTTTACCCTCCCCACACATGAACCTCTTGATTCTTGCCAAAGCCCATAAGAGGTCTCTCACCCACTGTACATATCCATATCTCTGTTCATCCTTCCAATGATTCAAAATAAAGGACTTGACCATTGCAGCCATCAAGGATATATGGTACTTGGGCGTGACACCTGTTATGTATGACATATCACCCAATATACAAATATTGGGTAGCATAAAATCAGAATAGTCCAGCATGGGGTCCATGTGCTGTTTAATTACCGCCCACAATGGGCTTATCTTACTACAGTCCCACATAACATGTAAAATATCGGCGGACTCAGCTCTGCATCTGAAACACAGGTCTGTCTGTCTCAACTGCATATCACACAGTTTCTTGGGAGTATAATACATGTTAGAGGCAATAATAAACTGCATAATTCTATATTTGGGTATAGGTACAAATTTGATACCCTTCCAGATAACCTCCCAAGCAGGCTGTTGGGGGACCAACATTTTATCCCAGCCTGGAACCCTTGTTGGTGCATTCGGACTAAAATATTCTAGTAGCACCTTATAGACTTTTGACAAAGGTTTAGATAGGGGATCTATCATCTTCAAATATTCCCAAGTGAAAGCATTAACTGGTGGATTTCCTAACCCTTTCCTCGCCCCCTCCAGTACTTTAACAAGCTGCATTCTTCTAAAGAAATGGAGTGCATCACAACCCGCTGGGAGTGTCACTTTGTTGTCTTTTATAACATCTCTCAGCATCAGACCCTCCAACTGGCTACCCCAATGTTTTGTAATAACCTGACTCCCAATCAGTAAATTAGGGTTACCCAACACAGGCTGGTCCCAGGCCTTCATTTGTACCCTTCTCTGAACAGGAGTGAGATACAGCCACCAGGCACTTACTGTCTTGACAATTGGAGTCAATGCTGCTTTTGGGAGGCATCCTCCACCATTGGAAAAAAGCAGTGCCTCCGTAGATAAATTTCCCTCTTTTATTAACTGTCTCTCTATCTGGAGCCATATTGGTGTATACAGCTCGGCCTCCTCCCTTCTTCCCCATCGAATCATGTGACCCAGCTGCCCCGCCACATAATATAAATGCAAATCAGGCAGCGAATCCCACCATTTTTATAGTAGCACAGGATACAATGTTTTTATCCTGGGGGCTTAGAATTCACAAGAACTCAGACAGTAACTTTCTAATTTTAATAAACCATACTTTGGGGATTATGTATGGGGCTAAATAAACTGTATATAATATCCTCGGCAGTAGATTCATCTTAATTAGTCCTGTTCTCGCCGCAAAATTTAAAGGTAGTTTATTCCATCGAAGTATATCCCCCTTAATGGGTGTCAGAACCTTTTCCATATTCATTACTGCCCTTCCTCAAAATGCGCAGTAACCCATATCCCCAAATATCTGATCTTATCTTCCGCCCAACTTATTTGAAACTGTTCAAAATCGCATCTCTATACATGCGGTGTCAGAGGAAGAATCTGAGTCTTATTCAGATTTAACTTATAATTCGAAACTCTAGAAAATTGCTCAATAATTTCCACTGATCTTTGAAAACTTTCTGCCGGGTCCTGCAAATGCAACAATATGTCATTAGCAAAAACAGAGAATTTCAACTCCCTACCCACTATTGTGATCCCCTTAATATTGGCAGCTATATTAATGGCAATTAGCAAGGGTTCTAAGTAAATATTAAACAAAATCAGCGAAAGGGGGCACCCCTGTCTAGTCCCATTTTTAAGCTGTATCTCCTGTGATATATATCCGTTACACATTACCCTAGCCGTAGGGGCCGCATATACATTTTTAATGCCTCTGAGAAGGCCTTCAGGGAATCCCATCCTTTCCATTGTGGCAAAAAGAAAAGGCAGGGAGACTCTGTCGAAAGTCTTCTCTGCATCAAGAGATATCAGGGCTAATGCAAGCTGGGAGTCTGGAGCATATCTGAGTATGTGGTGAAGCTTTCTAAGTGCATCATGCACCCCCCTCCCAGGCATAAATCCTACCTGTTCCAAGCTGATCAAGTATGGAGCAACCTTCAATATATGGTTAGCAATAATCCTAGTCAAGATCTTTATGTCTTGGTACATTAAAGCTATGGGTCTGAAGCTACCTGACAAATCCTTCGGTTTGTCAGGCTTAGGGACCAATGTACTATAAGCTTGATATAATGGAGGGTGGATCAGCCCTTCTTGCATTATATTACTAAAAAATTCCATGAGTACTGGCATAATAGTGCCAAGATGCACCTTATAAAATTTAGCCGTGAGGCCATCCGGCCCTGGTGCTTTGCCCGTAGGCAAAGCCTGAATCACTTCAACTACTTCACCCTCACTTATTGGGGCAGCCAGTTCTTTGATCTGATCCAGGCTCAACACCGGTAGTGGGATACTATCTAAAAATGCCCCGATTTCCCTCTCCCTCCCACTTGCCCTAGGTTATAGACTTCTTGAAATTAGGAGGCAAATGCATCTGCCATTTTCTGCGGATCCGTGATAACCATCCCATCATTCATACTTGATAACAGGGACTGTTCTAGAAGCTTCCCATTCCTTAACCCTAGCTGCAAGTAGATGCCCTGGAACATCTCCTTGCAGCAAATATTTAGCCTGGATCTTTTCTAACCAGAATTCAGCTTTACCAAATTGAATATCCTCCATTTCCCATCTTAGACTATGAAGTTCAGTGTCTATTTCCTCAGAGGTCCCCTCCAGCGGGGTCAGGGACTGTATCGCCCCCACTAGAAACTCCTCTTTAGCTCATCTCAGCCTGTTTCTCCTCTGTGCAAAATCCTGTGCTTTACCAGCATATAGGACCTTGCAAGTTGGCCAAGCCAGGGATCTATTCTGTAACGTGGGGAGCTGGGTCTGAATTATTTCCTGAAAAGCATTCTCTAGCTTATTCTTAAGAGAAGTCTCTATCAATAAGGAGTCACTCAACCTCCACCTAAATGGCCTAGCTGGCACGGTTCTTATCTCCCAGGTCAACTGGATGGGGGCATGATCCGAAAATATCCTACATTTAGTCGTTACCTCTTTAACATCCCTCAATGCCACCCTGTTTACCAAAAAGAAATCAGTTCTGGAATGACTCTTATGGGCAGCTGAGTAGAATGTCATATTATCTCCTCCTATGGAAAGAGCTCGGAGGGGATCTACCAAGGCCGTAGCCTCTAGCATCCTAATCATAGCCTCCTGGGCCTTAGATACAGGTCCTCTAGATGGTGGCACTCTATCCTCCCAGTTATTAAAACAAAGGTTCCAATCCCCTGCAAGTATAATAGTATGTGAAGAAAATAAAGCAATGTCTGTCTCTAATGACGAAAAAATTCTGGGCTAGAAGGAGTTGGGCCATAAATAGAGGCGACCAACAGTTCTGTGCCCAGAATATTGCCCAAGAGAAAAATCCCTCTACCATCTTCCCTTGTTGTCACCTGAACTATTTCATAAGGACAGATTTTCCCAATTAAAATTGCGACACCCCCTGACGCCGTTTCCTTACCTACCCCAAATACCTGGCCTACCCACAACCTCCTAAGAGAACCCAACTCATCAGTCAACAAGTGAGTCTCTTGTAAAGCAACTATATGGGCCCCCATCTGCTCCATATACTTCAAGATTACTGTTCTTTTATGTCTGCCTCTAAGACCTTTTACATTCCATGACATAATTTTAAGACCAGTCATCTCACTGTTTGTAGAACCAGTGCAATCCATCTGCTTTTAAGTCTCGTATGATCTGCATCCTTCCCTTGTTCCCTATTGGACTCTCTCTCTTTCCAGATCCCTTGAACCCCCCCACTTCCCCTTCTCCCAATCCCAAGATCGACCTCCTATATCCCACTGATCCATGGATGAGCCGTTTCCATGCGCTCCCAAACCCTAAAACCTACAAGACAGCTAAGTACTCCACTCCTTCAGTAAGCCTTTAGAAAAGTCCCATCCCCGTAACAGCACATCCATATTTTTATAATTCCCAGCGAAGCCATACTGCCCTACAGGCCCATCCCATGTGCTCTATGTCCCCATCTTCCTATATAAATTTATTACCAAATGAACACCTGTAGACTTTCGTTTACCCTGATTACTTATAATTTAGGCCACCTAGACAGGGTCCCAGCTCTGAGGAGGCGAGGCCCCCTATACTCTAGCTAGAACGTGTGCCACCATCGTCTTTAGAATATTAACTCCAACCCCACTTCCTGTTGGCACACAACCGAAGCCTGGAATCCCCCCTTAGGGGACCGCATAGGGACCCCGGCTTACCTGCTATTGGGGTAAGCCCAACTCATAAAATACTAAGCCAACTATCACGCTCATTCAGGACAATATAGCAACATCTTAGGGGTTAGCCCCTCCAGCCCAAATAAAGATCCATTCAAATTCAGAAGAACAGCAGATAACAAAAAAAAAAAAAACACACTATAACAAAAACCTCGCATAAAGCAAATTCATCTCTCTCCATCTCTCAAGTCCCAGTTCAACAGAGCCCTCTCGGCTCGCCACTTGTCAACAAGAAATTCATGTTGTCGACTGGAATAGTGCAGGAAGTTCACTCCTCAACCCCTCCAGGGCGTCTCGTGCTGTCAGATATCTTTTCTCCCCAGCAGGCAACCGCACAGACAGTATAGTGGGATATTGTATCCGAAATTTAATTCCAGCTAGATACAGCTTTTTCTTTACTTCAGAGTATTCCTTCTTCTTCTCTCTCACCGATGGTGTCTGGTCTTGGAATAGCCAAATAGATGCACCATTCCACTGCAGGGCTTTGTTTTTCCTGGCACAGGCAAGCACGTGTGACTTTTCCTTATAGTTCAGGAACCTCATAATTATAACTCTGGGCCTCGCCCCGGGGGGGACATCTCTCAAAGCACCCATGCGCTCTTTCCAAGTTATAGGCTTCCCCAAAACGGTGTAGGACCCAGTAACTTAAAGAGGAAGTCCTGTAAAAAGGAAACACAGTCAGAGCCTTCAGCCCTTTCAGGAAGCCCAGCCAGGATAAGATTATTCCTCCAGCTTCTGGATTCCTGATCCTCCAAACGCTCCTCGAGCTTCTTGATTTGCTTACGAGCCATCACCACCTCCTGCTCTATCACCGAAACCTTCTTTTCTTGTGAGGAGACCCTAGCCTCCACATCCCCCATCCTTTGAGCCAGTGAATGCAGCATCAGCTTAACAGAAGCAAAATCAGTCACTAGCCCCTGCAGAAGTTGCTTTATTTCCAGCAGATCTTCGGAGTTCCTGCATTCTCCTCCATTTCCATCGCTGTACTCCGGTTGCTCATCTGGAGCCAGCGAATGAGGTTTTAGTCGCTTAACTGCTGGTGACCGCGCTGATAGGGGCTCACTAACCTCGGGTTCCATTCTTTGGCAACAACGCGGCCTAGCACACCAACCGGAAGCACAATGCAGGGATACCAAATTCGTCTTCGATTACCGCGACTTGAGAATCTACCAGTGAGGGACAACAAATGAGCACTTCTCCCGAATAACTGGGGTAGAGAAAAAGAAATTAAAACTGCAGGGGTGGCTTAAAATATAATTTTAACAAGATAGGGCCTAGGAGCAACACAACCGACGTCCACTCACGTGATCTAATGTTAATCATTCTGTTAAAAAAATGTCAATACACAGCAAGATGACATGACGGGGAGGCAAATTAACCTGATAGTTTTCTTTGAGTGGGTGATAAGGAAATTAGATAGGGGTCATGCTGTGGATTAGCTGTACTTTGACTTCAGGAAGGATTAAGACTCAGTGCCTTACAGACATTTGCTGAAGAAGATGGAGATCTGGATGCAGCTAAGGTCACAGTAAATGGGTAGGTAACTGACTAAAGGGGGGGCAGCAGAGGGTTGTGGTCAGTGGGGTCAAAAAAGAAGAGAGTGAGGTCAAGAGCTGGGTACTACAGGGATCTGACCTCGGTCCGGTCCTCTTCAATATGTTCATCAGTGACAATGTTGAGGGAATCCAGATCAGGTTGTGTCTCTTCACAGATGATACTAAGCTCTGTGGGAGGGTGGATAGCAATGAAGAAATCACAGAAATTCAGAGTGAATTACAAAAACAAGAGAGGTGGTTTTAGATTAGGCAAGGTAATGCACCCAGGGAATAAGGGCCCAAGGGCAGAGTACTGGATGGGTGGGATGAGAGTTTACACTATGGCTGAGGAACAGGACTTTGGAGTTATCATCAGAGACTCCCTCAAACAGTCAAGTCAGTGCAACAAGGCATATAACAAATCAAATAGGATGCTGGGATGTATCAGGTGGGGTACTGATAGCAGAAAGGAAGACGTAATAATTCCCCTAAATAGATTCTTGGTGAGGCCACACCTGGAGTACTGTGCCTAGTTCTGGAGCCCTCACCTCAGGAATGACAAGGATAGACTGGAGATGGTGCAGCACAGGGTAACAAAAATTATTCAGGGCTAACAGGGCATGTCCTATGAGGAGCTCCTCGAGGCATTGAAGATGTACTCACTGGAGGCCAAAAGGCAGAGTGGAGCTATGATAGAGACGTTCATGTTCCTAAAGGGAATTTAAGTGAACTGTGAGGAACTATTTGGCTTGAATACTAGTTTATGGTTAAGTAGACATGAGAAGAAACTGACAGGAGAGAGGTTCAGGAAGGACATAAGGAAGTATTATTTTACTGAAAGGGTGGTGGAGCCATGGAACAGTCTGACAGATAACATGGCTGGTACTAAACCATTGGTGGTTTCAAGAACAGTTGGGACAGAATGAAGGTTATAGTGGGGGCCTGGAGCAGAAGAAATTGGAAGAAGACTGGTGGGAAGGGGAAGCTAGGACCCTGGAAGTACAGCAAGCCCCAGTGCTAATAGGGAACTTGGGCAGACTGGATGGACCATTTGTCTTTTTCTGCTGTCATTGTCTATGTCTCACTGTTTCTGAGATAAATTAGTAGACAAACATTACCCTTACCATAGAAGAAAAGGGGCCAGTTCAAATTGGTCCTTAAAGGAGAACTGCACATAAGGCTGTTACCCCACCTTGTGATGTAGGAAAGCCTGATTTTCAGTTTGAGATACAAACAGAAATTTTACTATTTAAAATGCAGTTTTAATCATTTGAAGCATGCCACCAATACTTCCAATTGGCTGAGATTCTCGCAGCCATCTGGCACACAGAATCCGGCTTCCTGTGTGCCCAATATGCTAATTTGTGCTGCCGACCTCTACCATTAGTCGGTAAGGACATATTAGCATATTGAGTGCAAAGATGCTATGTGCATCACCTTGCACCTTTTGGCACTGAGTTTACAGAAGGACCTCTGCAATTACCTTACCCACGTCTCACTATCTACCCTGCCACAGAGCTTTGTGTGATCTGTGAAGAGACCCATATTTCCCTGTATTCTTTCTCCTGTGTTACCGATGAACACATCTTTGCCTGTTATTTTCTCCATTCTTCATCCCTTCTTTCTTCTTGGAGCCAATGAAGGTCCTTTTTTGGACCTCACTGCCTCCATGACCTTTTTTTTTCATTCAGCTTTTTATCCTGATGGGTGGCTCATCAGTCTTGTTCTCACCTCCCTCTGGCTGGCACCCCATGTTCCCTGGACCTACCTGGAGCTGATTGTCCCTGACCTTCTTAAAGAACCTAATTGGCCTATTGTGCCTGTTCCACTTGGTAACCATTCTCAAGCATTATTTGGTTGCTTTGAGTACTGTCCCTTTAATTTCTCCCCACCTCTCCTCCACTCCTATGATTTTGTTCACTTCAACTAACTTGCCCTTGACTAATTCCCTTATCTGATTGAACTCTGCTTGTTTGAAATCAAGAGCCACAGATTTTGACAAGGGTATACTGATACCCATGACCAGTTCAAACCATGTGGTATTATGGCCACTGGAATGGTTCCCTAACCTACACTTCTCTTACCATTTCCAAGTTGGTGATTACCACATCAAGAATGGCATAGAAACATACATAGAATTTGACGGCAGATAAGGACCGCTTGGCCCACCCAGTCTGCCCATTTCCCTACCTACTGGATAAGCTGCAGATCCGAGTTAACCAGCAGCCTACTTCTTCCTATCCCAACCCCCTAGAATTGCCTTATGACTGTCCCATGCATGCTTGAATTTCACCACTGATTTTGACTCCACAACCTCCTCAGGCTGTTTCCATGCATCCACAACCCTCTCTGTGAAAAAAATACTTCCCTTAAATTACCTCTGAGCCGCCCCCCTCTATCTTCATTAAGCACTTCTTGTTCTTGCACACCACTTTTTGAAAGATGCTACCCTCTTGGACTTTGTTGATTCCTTGAGGTACTTGAACATTTCTATCATGTCCTCCCTCTCCCTCCTTTCCTCGAGGCTATACATATTAAGCTCCTTTAGTCTCTCTTCATATGTCTTCTGGTGCAGACCCTGCACCATTTTGGTGCCCTCCTCTGGACAGCTTCCATCCTGTCTGTGTCTTTGCAGAGATTGGGTCTCAGAACTGCACACAGTACTCAGATGGGGTCTCACCAGCTGTCTGTACAGAGGATAATAACTTCCTGTTTTCTACTGGTGATGCCTCTCCCTATGCATCCCAGTATCCCCAACCCTCCTTGCTGCCTCTCACATTGCTTGCTCACCTTTAGGTCATCTGATATGACTACCCCAGGTCCCTTTCCATTCTTCTTGTTGTTAGTATCTCATCCCCATTGTGTACTCTTCCCTGGGTTTTTGTTTCCCAGGTGCATTACCTTGCACTTCTTAGCATTGCATCTAAGCTGCCATACATTTGACCATTCCTCTAACCTTGCCAAGTCCCTTCTCATCCTTTCCACCCCACCCTGTGCATCAACTCTGTTGCAGATCTTTGTGTCATCTGCAAAGAGAAATTGGCAGCCTGTCTTGTATGTTCCCTGACAAGTTACACCAACAGGCAGCCCAGCAACATATCCAGCACTACCTGACTTCTGGTGCTCTAACCTGCTAGAATATCCCAAACTATGTCTGGCAGATTGAAATCCCCCCCGACCACTACCTCCTTCTTTGCAGCCCCTTTCTCAGTTTCTGCCCATGGCTCCCTATCCCCCTCTTCTCCCTATCGGTGATCTATAGATCACCCCCATGCTCAATTTCTTTCCTGATGCTATCATGAGCTGTTCCACAGTGATTCTGTCTCCCCAGTTCTTCTGCTGATGGACCTATCCTCTACTGCCTCTATGCCTCCTTTGACAGAGGGTTAACACGCCTCCTTTTCCCTTACTCCTGTCTCTCCTATACATGGTATACCCTGGTACTGCTGGGTCTCAGTCATTATTCTTAGTGGCCTATGCTTCCTGAAATGGCTATGAGGCCTAATCCTATATCTGCTACCACCATCTGGAGCTCACTAATTTTGTTTCCCAGACTCCTGCTAGTTAGGTAGACTGTCTTCCAGCTTACACCTATACCATTCCCCCTCTTGTAAGCTCCTGTACCATAGTCCTCCCACTCCACCCTTAATGTCTAGGTTCCCTACTGGCTTTATGAGGTCCCTCCCCTGGAACCCTTACTTAACTTATTATGTACCCCAGTATTTCTGCTTTTATCTCCATTACTCCTAGACCCCATTTCTGGGGTAGTCCTAGGTTGGTACATCTTTTGATCTCCACCCTTTGTGGTTCCCCCAGCCTTAGTCTCACCCATCTCAGTTTAAATGTCCACCTATGCAGACATGCAGTTTCTTTCCAAATACACTGGTGCCCTCTCTTGTTAAGTGATGGCCATCACCCTTGAGGAACCTCCTGTCCCAGAAGGCTCCCCCAATGTCCCAAAAATTAGTACCCCTCTTCTAGACTCCATCCCTTTAACCACCCTTTAAATTCTTCAAATCCCTTCTTCTTTACCCTATCCTTTCCATGCCCTCTGCCCCACACAGGGAGAACATCAGAAAAGGCTAGATAGACTGAGTGTGCCTTCAATCTTTTCCCCAAGCCTTAGAAGTTATGTTTCACTGTCTCAGTCAGCTGGTTGCCAGATCACTGGTACCAATGTGTACAAGCACCCCAAGCTTCCCCTCCCCTCATCTACCATCCTCCCTATACAATCCTTATCCCAGATACCTGATGCTCCTGGAAGGCATCTGATCACCACTCCTTCCCCCTCTCCTCCCTGCATGACCTCCTTCACCCCTCTAATCATAGAGTCCTATACTACTATGATAGTCCTTACTGCTTTCTTCCTCTTCTCTTCCCTGGGTGCCACCAAGTCATCCTGTTCACCCTTTCCCATTGGTTCAGATCCCCCCCCCCAAAAGCAGTCAGGTACCTATGCATCCTCTAGTGGTGCAGAACTACCTGTAGATTTGCAGTCAGGTGTTGGTGAGTTTGGATGACTTTTTTGTGACTGCCACTGCTACCCTTCTCCTACCTCATCACACTCTAGCCACCCGGGCCAATGGGTCTTTGGGGGCATTGGAGTGTGCATGTAGATGCCAGCCCAGCGGGTGATCCAGCATATATATCTTCCCATGCTTCTACAAGCTGTGTCTGGAGTTCCACTTGTCTTTTACATATGGGGCAGTGTCCCACCCTCCAGAGCATAGCCTGGAAGATTAATGCCCCACAGTCTTTACAGATGACTATCTCCTCTCTTCTCCTTTACTCCATACTGCCTGTTGCTACCCCCTTCAGTGTTTAATACCTTACTCCTGCAATGTACTACACCCTGCCCTGTGCTAATCTCTGCCTGCCTTAATCCCTTTCAACTGCCTAACCCATTTCAGTTACTGTTCCTGGCCACCTGCTGACTGGGGACAGGAAAGGGCACTCCAAACTAGGGCCTTTAACCAAAAGTTGAAGGCATGGTGCATGGAGGAGAGCTTTGGGTATACTGGGGAGTGGGGGCCAGACTGGGAAGATATGGCTTCTAGAAGGGAGATGGCCTGCATCCTTCCAAGAATGGGACGACAGTCCTTAGTGGCAGGTTTAAATGTTACTTGGATGATTATACTAACCAGTGGGGAGGGTGTAATACCAAGGGAGGCAAAAAGTGTCCCCCACGTGATGAAGCAACAAGGAGGAGGGCCTGAGGAGAGGAAGTTCCCCCAGTGCAGGAGTACAAGAAGAAAGAGGAGTGGAGAAAGCAGAGAAGGGGGTATAAATCAAGAATGCAAGTAGAGAGGAGTAAAAGAGACAGGAAACATAAGACAACAAGGGAAAAGGTGGTCGGGGAAGTTACAGGGAGTAACACAGGCAAAGAGAAGAGAGCAGTGAGGTAGGCAGGGAGGAAGTAAAGTATGGAGAGCCATGTGTGCCAAGGCAAGGAGTCTAGGAAATAAACTTCTGGACATGGAGGACATCATGGAGGAGACTAGCCTGGATTAACTGTGCATAATGGTGCATAATGGTGCATAATGGAGTCATAGTGCACTGAGACTCCTGACTGGGATACAGTCATACCAAACAACACTGTGTTCAGGAGAGACAGGGAAGGGAGGAGGAGGGGTTGAACTATATGTGAGGGATGGAACCAAATATACAAAAATACAGGAGCACCGGGAGGAAAAGTAAGGGCTGGAGGTCTTCCTGGAAACAGGAGCTGGGGCATTACCTGTAGAGGGGTTGTATACAGAGGTGGCAGAGACTTTCTAAAAGTGGGAGGGCAAGGTTTGGGGCAGGGAGTGTAGCCATGGGGAGGGGGTGTATAAAGTTGGGGGTCTGGGGGCTGCTATGCCCCCAGGCACTTTGTGGTTTTAGATGCTCTGTGGTGCACTTTAAGGCTTACATTGAAGATAAAGCAAAGTTCTGTTTGGTCTCCCCCCACCCTTGAATCAAGGGGGAAAAAATAACAAAATTCTAGAGATGTCTAAGTCTAAATGGGAAAAAAAAACACCTCCAACCAATAATAGTTGAACTGTAACATCACAATAAACAATAAACGCTCTTAAAACATAATCTATAGTTAAATACCAGCTAACAACCCTTACTCAGAACCAACCCCAGTGGAACCAGAGTTGTAACCCTCATCTTCTTAGTTGGCCCAGTGTTTACCATTACCATTTGCTTTCTTCCCCCAATCAGCTCCCAGTTGGGTGGTGCTAGAAATTATGCAAGACTTCTGCAATGAGTCAGGCAGTCAAAACCCAGGTCACCAGCATGTCAAATGGCAATACTGCCACTGCAAAGCTAAATCCAGCAAAGTCCTTCTTTTTAGACAGGCAGTGCCTGACATGGCATCCTTATCGCCATTGAAATGCATGACTTTGAAATGACCATGACAAAAGGACAGAACTGACACAGGAGATTAAAGGCTGGACTCCCACCATATACACAACCAGCTTGACAGTGCCGTTGCAATTGCATTCATGCATGCAGCTGCACCTGCAGTAAATTCCAAACTACTTGCTGAAGTGTCTAGTCAGAGCTCCAAGTTTAGTCTTTTGACCATTCTGCTGCTGGGCCATCCTGGCCCCCTGCAATTCTGCATTTTGTGTGTGGAATGGACTAACAGGGCACCACAGATATAGGAAGGAAGGAAGGAAAGGCCACTGCCTGCCCACCCCAGCCTAAGCTGCGCAGTGATTGAAGAAGAAGGTAAGAACCCTTAATGTTGCAGCTTACTGCTGTTGCTTGCGCTTACCTTGCTTGACCCTGGCTGGCTTTTAGCACCTTGCAGCTTGTGTGACTGACACCTTCTTTAGTTGCTTGCCCCAGTTGGCCTCCTCTAAAAGTCTCCTACTCTCCTGGCTGGCACCCTCCCTCCCTCCCCTTCTCCTCCAGGACCAGACTGAGCAAAGTGAGCAGCTACTGCCGGTCATCACAGAACAGACGCAGACTAATTCCTCTCACCACTTACTTGGGTTTCCTTTTTAAGCAGCTCTCCTCCCCATTCAGATCAACTCAGCACTCACACTGATTCAGCAGCACTTCATGCCATGAAGATGATTGATTCGGCCTAGTAGTAGTCACGGTCACACCACAGATGGACACAGAGTTGGACCAGTCATCAAACTCAATATGCACTCAGCTCACCTAGCTCCTCTCTGCTGGACTCCCCCCCCCACATCACACACACACACGAGTCAACAATGCACACTGAGAAGGATTCCCAAGGCTTCCCACTCTGCCCCCAACATGACGACATCCCCATATGCGTACTGTAGTGGTACAGCTAGCTGCCAGCTGTTGGGAAAGCTGGGAAATTGAGTTTTTTAGTTAGCGTAACTGACATACAGGATAAAACCTTTCCATGTTGATTAAATATGGGACAGGCAATGTTTTCTTGAAATACAGGATGTCCCTTAAAATGTAGGACTGTGACTGTTGGCAACCCCACAATATCCCTGATAAGAGCCTTTTTATCCGTTGTGAGAACACATGTTTCTTGTCTCAAAAAGTGAAGGGACATGGTCCCCCCTTTTAAAAGCTTGGGGGACATGGTCCCCTGTGCCCCTGTCCCAGCTCCAGCACCCTGGACCTCCTGCACAGGGACAGTAGTTGGATAAAACATCAAGATAGCATATAGGAGGGAGATGCTGCTAGTTGGAGACTGCAGTCCACCAGATGTGGATTGGAGCCTTCCAGCTGCAGCTTTGGCAAGAGGCAAGGTTATCCCTAACTACCTAAGAGGGGCTTTTCTCAGGCAGGTAGTTAACGAACCCATTAGGGATGGGGCAGTGCTGGATCAGAAGAGTGCAGTATGCATATTTATGGAACACATAGGGCTCGATTTTCAGAAAAAAACTTTGGTGCAAGGTGTCTGCGTCAAAGGTCTTTGACCCAAGTGGCATCTTGCATCAAAGTAAGCTGCAGTCCTGATTTTAGAATGCAGGCTGCATCAGAATCAAGATGCCATGTGCCAAAGCCACTCTGCATTACCTTTGTTGCAGAAGCACCCTTGCACCAGGACGCAAGTGAGCTTGTACCATGGGGGGGTGCACCATCCCCTTTTTGGAATATTAGATGACCCATCATGGTCGCAATAGGGGGCTGACTTTCGACCAGCCAGGAGCTGGCCAAATGACCCTGTACCACTACCAGTCAGGTAGGCAACTGAGGGGTCCTGCAAGGAGGGGACCAGGGGCAGAAGGAGCACTGGAGGTTCCAGAGGGGGCAACAGGGGCACAGTGGCAGTGACAGGGTGCTGAGGTGGCACCTGGCAGGGTTGTCATGCACAGTTGAAGAAAACTGATTGATCCGGGCAGAGGAGGGTTGGCATGGATGGACTGTGATCCAGACCCCAGGTGGAAGCAGTCCTGACACCTGCCCCATAGCTGCCACAGTCCCTGATAGTGTAGGCAGGTAGCCAAGGAAACATTCCCTTCCACCACCTACACCCCACAACTTGCGGCCACTGCCACCTGCTGCATATAGGGGACTGTGGCACCTATGGGGCAGGTACTAGGGCTACTTCCTGGGATTCAGGTCTGTCCATGACAACCCCCCTCTACCCAGACTGATTGTTTCTCTTCAGCTGTGCATGGCACCCCTGCTTGGTGCCACCTCAGCACCCTGACACTGTTGCCATGCCCCATCACCCCATGGCACCCCCAGTGCTCCCTCTGCACCCAGTCCTCTCACTGCCAGCATATTCATCCCCAACATTTTTGTGGCTCCTCTAGGGTTGCATCAGGAAGGGAGGGCTTGATGGTACCCCGCTGGTGCTCCAAATGTTTGTCACAACCCTGAGGCTGCAGCAACTCTCGGGACTTTGGCGCAGTGACTCCCAGCTTTATAAAAGTGAGCACAGGGTCCCTGATGCACCCAGAGTTTGCTGTAGCCATATATAAGAGTAGCTTGCATCAAAGGGCCAATTTAAAATCGAGCCCATATAAACAGAAAAGAGAAAGAAATATGTGCCTTGTCTGGGACTTGAACCAGGGCCACCTGGAATACCGCTCTGGTTGCACTACCAGCTGTTCCACCAAGACAAGTGGAAAGTGAGCCATTCCAGAGCACATTACTCTTTCTCCAATGCACAACCTGGTTCTGCACAGATAACTATATTTTCGGTCAGAAGAGTGCGATGTACACATTTGTGGAACACATACAAACAGAAGAGAGAGAGAGAAATAAGTGCCTCAGTGGGACGTGAACCCAAGCTGCTCAGAATACCATTCTTCTGATTGAAAATTAAATATCTGTGCAGCACCAGGCTATGCATCAGAGAGTGTAATGTCTCTGGGACAGCCCAATTTCCAGTTGTCTTTGTGGCGCAGTGTAGTGCAACAGGAACAGTATTCCAGGTTGCATGGGTTCAAGTCCCAGCTGAGACTTTTTTCTTCCTTCCTTCCTTCCTTCCTTCCTTCCTTCCTTTCTTTCTTTCTTTCTTTCTTTCTTTCTTTCTTTCTTTCTTTCTTTCTTTCTTCCTTCCTTTAGTTCCACCTCTTTCTTTCTTTCTTTCTTATGTTTGTAGTTGTTCAATAAATGTGCACATAGCAATCTTCTGCTTGAAAATGTAATTATCTGTACAACACCAGATTATGCATGGCAGAAAAAGCAAGATGCTTCAGGATCGCCCAGTTTCCAGTTGCCATGGTGGCACAGCTGGTAGCACAACCAGAACGGTATTCTGAGCAGCTTGGGTTCAAGAAAAAATGGAGAACATGGGCCTAAATGGCTATACATTACATTGGGTTAAGTCATGATAAATAAATAGAACACAACAGGTCTCATTGCAGGGTTACCTATTTGGCAAGGGTAGAGTTACAAGTGGGGTCTCTCAGGGATCCGTTGTGGGTCCACTACTGTTTCAGATATTTATCTCTTGTTTGACTGTGTAACAAGCCGAGCTGTCAAGTATGCTGATGATGCCAAAATTGGTGGGAGAGTAAGAAGTCTTAGTGGTGTTGTGGTTATACAATCTGACTTGGACCATAGCACCAGATGGGCAATGAGGTGGAGTATGTGTTTTAATACAGAAAAGTGCTGTATTATACATTTTGGGCACCAACCAATAACACACAGCTACAATTTAAGAAATGGTCAATTAAAACAGCTAGAAAAGGAAATGGACTTAGGTGTCATTATCTACAAAAAAAACTGTCTTTTGATATGCAGTGCACTTCAGCTATTGCAGCCGCAAACAGAGTGCATTGGACAATTTAAAGACATTTTTGTAGTAGACAAAATGAGGCACTTATCCCGCTTTATAGTTCCTACATTTGGCCTAAATAAAACTTTAGCAGTCAAATATGGTGTCCTAACTTAAAAAGGACATTAAAGGGATAGAGAGGGTGCAAAGACGTTCAAAAAAAATGGTATATGTCGAACACAATAATGCATACAGGGATCACGTAAAAAATCTAAATCTAATGACTTTGGCAATTATGCGGCTTATAGGGGACCTGATGTCAATATACAACATCTGTAATGACCAATATCTAGTTCATAAATTAAGATTTAATTCAAGGAAGGCTATTGTAGCAGGTCACACCAATAGGACAAAGTCACCAGGGCCAGGACCACACCAAAAACTTCTAGCTAGAAGTCTACCATGAGGGACTGCCCAACACCGATGTCAGTCAACTGATGTCAGCCTAGCCTACATAGGTGGGTAGTCCCCCACACCTACCTCAGTTCTTTTCCAGCTGTCGACCCATGCACATCGGACCTTAGTGGATACCGCAGCTACAGTCCGACTGCTATTACCCGTGCTTCATGCACTTTTTTATTTTTTGCTTTTTCTCATTTCTTTCTCATTTTAACATCGAAATTTCAGCGTTTTTCTTGATGAGTTTGTGTCTTCTCCACCAACCTCTTCTTCTGACCATGCCACAAAGTATTCTGCAGTAAACAGGTCACAAGAAAGGATGGCCACTCTGCATGACTCTTTTGTCTAGGCCCAAACCACGACATCAAAGCCTGCCAGCATTACCAGACATTTGACTAGGCCACCCGAAGACATTGTTTAAAAGTACGGAATAGCCACCTTTGAAAGCAGAAGTTGGCGGCAGTGGAAAAGGAGCTACAGGCCAGGAGCTCCTCGGCCTCACCAGCACAGTCCTCCAGGGCCTCTTCTTCTTCTAAACACAAGGAGAAGTCCAGAAAGCACAGACACAGGCACTGGGGCAAACACCAGGACTTGGACTGGTCAGCTTCCCATTCATGGTTGCCTCTTAGGCCTTTGGCCACGTCTGGGTCATCCTCCCATGGGGTGTCATCCTCTTCAGCCCCACCAGCCCTGTCTTCCTCTGGGCTCTCGGTGGCTCCACTAGCTGCCCTTATTTTCATTTTGGGTGGCAGTACTTCAGGGCAGGGGATTTCATCTTCTGCTCACCAGCCCCTGATGCTCAGGCCCGTATCTTCTACAGACTCTCACCCAGGTTGCTTGGCCGGCATTGGTACCTTGGGTGTCAGTTCTACCACCATCACCCCCCCCAGCCACGATGTTTACTACAACAGTTCCTGATCCTGGGACCTACATCAGTCCCTCTAGGCAATGCCTGCAGCAGGCACTCGCCATCTCCTCCACAGTGGCATTGCCTCTGCCTGTGACGCAAGGGTCCCTGTCCCCTCAGGCACTAGCTTCTCCAGCTGGGCCAATGTTTGGGGTATCCTTCCCCCAGATGCTTCAGGCTGTTGCCTGCCAGGCTGCTGCCAGTACTGCCAGGGCCTGACACCATTGTCGCCCCAGCTGCAACCTTCGCTACAGTCAATGCTGGATCCTCAACCAGCACCAGACAACCCTTCGCTGGCTTCTGAGCCTTTGTACCCCTCCTTGCCTTTCCTGCCAGTGAACAATAGTGCACCAAAGTTAGACTATAATGCTCTTTTCTCTGTGTATTGGTCCTTCATGCAGAAGCAGACCCCTGCCCCTTAAGGGCTGCTGCCAGGTTCTCCCCCCATCCTCCATGGAACCCCCTGTCCCAGAACCTGGACAGGGCTGGTCCAAGTGAACCCCACATGTCAAGGTCTTCAGTGGCTCCAGCCAACGTTGGTTCAGGTGTTAGGCGGGTCGAACGCTGGCCTCCAGTGTCAGACCCTGACTCTGACACTAGTGAGGGTAATTCTGATTCTTCAGGGTCTTCCTCCTCTCTGGGTAACTGCTCTGAGGGGGACAACTAATCTAAAGAGGTCCCCAAGTCTCCCCATGATGATCCATCTTTTATGGATGTAATGTGCCACACCCAGTCCATTATGGACTAGCAGACAGAGGAGCAGGACCTGGAGAGACACTGGTTGGCACAATACCTCTGGTAGGGGATGCCCTTTCCATGGTGGTGCCACCCTTGATCAAGTCCTATGAGGACATCACTAGGGTGGTCTGGAATCATCCTTCCACTACTCCTCCTCTGCCCAAGAAGGCAGACTACCTTTACCATGCCCTGGCAAGCAAGCCCTTTCTGGGTACCCACCTGAAGGTGGATTCTGTGGTCATTCATGTGGTGTAGAACTGTACTAAGAAGCCTAGACACCACAGCACTCTCACCCTGGATGGACAGTCTAAGCAGCTTGACCACATTGGCACCCTGGCTATTTGGGTTCTTAATTATCTGTCCCATATGGTCCAATTTCAGAATGTCAATTGGGACCAAGCCAGAGATCTGGTCTAAACCCTCCCTGAGGACCCCACCCAGATGCAGCTTGCCCAGCTCTTGAAGTTGAGCTCAGACATTGGCGGCCATGTCTTCCAGACAGCATATGATGCGGTGGATGCCTCTGGGCAGAGGGCAGCTGCTGGGGTCTGCCTCCAGTGCCAGTCTTGGCTCCGGGTCTCTGGATTTGCCTCGGACGTACAAGCCAGCATCCTGGATGCCCCCTTCTGGGGGGTCAGTCCCTCTTGGGGGAGATGTCCAGGACATCATCTCTACCCTGCAGGAGTCAGGGTGGGTTTTTGAGTCAGTTCACTTGCTCTGTTACACTCAGTCTAGTGTAGGCCAGCATCAATCTTTTTGTAGGTCCCCCCATAGGCAATCCTAGAATAATCATACCAAGGGTCAGTATATGCATAAGGCCTCAGCTGCCCCTGTTGCTGCCTCTGCCATAACCCCCAGAGCCCCTGCGGCCCCCCTGCCTATGCCTGCCCCTATCTCCTGACTCCTTAGCTGCTCCCCCAGCCGAGAATCCAAGGGAGGCTGCTGGGGGTTGGTTCACCCTCCACCTGGAAGGGTGGAAGGGAGTGACCACAGAGAACTGGGTGCTCAAGATCATAGCTCATGGTCACACCCTGGAATTCCTGAAGCGGCCCCAGAAAACCCTCCTGTTCACTCAGTACTGTATACCCCCTCACACCGGTCTCTGGTTTTGGAGAAATTCAGGCTCTTCAAAATAGAGCCATTGAGCCCATCCCTTAGGCTCAGTGGGGAAGGGGGTTTTACTCCCACTTCTTCCTTTTCCCACAAAAAACAGCATCCCGCCCATTTGGACCTGAGCCATAAAATCATACATCAGTACAAATGCTGAATAAGTCACCTCCAGGAACACACGCCTGCACCAGATCACTCACTGGACACACGCACATCTAAGTACCATTGCACTTCCTCTGCTTCCACTCAGGGCCCATTTTCAATTCAAGGACCCAGATTTCCTTGGCTCCAGGGTATTTACAAATGCCTGGCAGTGATGGCAGCTGCATTGAGGAGGCAGGGCTTCTATGCTTTCCCCTACCTGGACAATTGGCTGCTAGCAGCCCCCTCCAGGGACCACTTAGTTTAGACCCTGTAATACACCTTCTACCTCTTCCAGGTCTTGGGGATCACTATAGATCTGCAAAATCCCTGCCTCTCTCCTTGCCAGTACCTTCAATACATAGGGATGATCCTGGACACCAGTCAGGACAAGGCATTCTTGCCCAAGGACAAGGTGGAGCGACTGATGCAGCATGTCCATCTGGTTTCCTCCTGCTGACAGTCCCTGCCAGGATTTTCCTGTGTCTCCTGTGCCATATGGCAGCAGCAATTGCCACGGATCCCCTGGCCTGTCTGCATATGCAGGTTCCTCAGTGGACCTTGAGGATACAGTGTGACCAGTGCATGGATGATCTGGACCAATTGGTCCCAGTCTCCAACATGGTCCAAAGGGTGCTGTCATGGTGGCTGGATCCAGCCAATTTCTTTTGGGAGTCTCTTTTCAGCCCAAGAACCCCTGTCAAATTCTCACAACTGATGCCTCTGGCCTAGGATGGGGTGCTCATCTGGCCAACCACCAGACCCAGGGCACTTGGACAGACGTAGAACAGGGTCTCCATATCAACATAGTGGAAATGCTATTGGCCCTTTATGCCCTGCAGGCCTTTCAGACTCATCTCCTCCCTGGTCTGCTGCTGGTGCAGATGGGAAACGAGTGTGGTGTATTACATCAACAAGCAGGGGGGACCCATTCTTACTTCCTGTGTCAGGAGGCAATGAGAGTCTGGTAATGGACCATCAAGCACGGTCTGTAGCTCTCAGCTGTACATGTGCAAAGTGTCCAAAACATCCTGGCAGACAGTCTGAGCCACTCCAGGTCACAGGCTCATGAGTGGGAGCTTCTGTCCTCATTGGTCGAAGATTTCTTTGACCGATGGGGTCATCCAAAGTTGAACCTCTTTGCATTCCCCTTCAATGCAAAACTGCCACTTTTTGCTTGCTCAGTCCTTGACCTAGAGTTTTCTGTTGAGACACATTGTCTCTCTCTCTCTTGGGGATTCTGTATGCTTTTCCTCCCTTCCCACTCCTGCAGAGGGTTTTGCTCAAGCTCCAGTTGGAGGGGGCGGAGATGATTCTCATAGCCCCATTCTGGCCATATCAGATCTGGTTCCCCTTGCTGCAGCAGCTGGCAGTGGAACTACTAATAACCCTGCCTCTGTGCACTGGCTTGCTCTCACAGAAACAGGGCACCCTGGTCCATCCAAACTTCAAGTCCCTGCATCTCCATGTGTGGCTCCTGCGGACCTAGTTATTGCCCACTTCGGGGTGTCCTCTAGGGTATCAGATGTCCTGGTGGCCACCAGAAAGCCTTCCACCAGGGCTGCTTATGCTATGAAATGGAAGTGCTTTTCCATTTGGGCTGCTGTTCATCATTTGGATCATTGCACCTGCCCAATGAATCAAGTGTTGGAGTATCTTCTTTCCCTTTCGGATTCAAGCTTGGGGTACTCCTTGCTCAATGTGCACCTTTCCGCTATCTCTATATACCATGCACCTATCGAGGGAAAAGCCGTTGCCCAGCTTGAGGTGTCCCACACATTCCTGTGGTACTTTTGCATCTGATACCTCCCATTTGGGACATGGTCCCTCCATGAGATCTCAACTTTATGTTGGAGAAACTCACTTTACCTCCCTTTGAACCAGCCACAAGTTGTAAGCTGCTCTTTCTGTCCTGGAAAGCACTTTTTTTAGTTGCCTTGTTACCTTTGCTTGAAGGATTTCCGAGCTACAGGCTCTTATGTGTAAGGAGCCTTATTTATTTTTTCACAAAGACAGGGTGTCTTTGCACACTAATCCTAAGTTTTTGCCTAAGGTGGTGTCAGAGTTTACTTTAAATCAATCCATCCACCTGCCAGTCTATTTTCTTGAGTATTCAAATCAGGGGGAGGCATTGCTCCATACTTTGGATGTTCATAGAATGTTGTGGTATTACACATATCGCACCAAGTCTTTAAGGAAAACTGACCAGCTGTTTGTTTAATTTGCCCCCAAGAGAGAGAGGGCACACCTGTTTCTAAACAGTGTTTTATCTAAATGGTTAACAGCTACATAAATTTAACAAACCCCTTCAGAAGTAGTCAGCAGCCATTCCACCAGGGGTATGGCTGCCTCAGTGGCTTGCTTCAGAAATGTGTCTGCTGTGGACATCTGGGCAGCTGCTAGCTGGAGTTCTGCCCACACCTTCAGCAAGTATTACAGTCTGGCCATCGCCTCTAGGTGCAGGGTCAGTATTGTCCTGGCAGTTCTTTAGGGTCTTCCGTCATGAGCTCTTGGCTGCTGTCTTGTCTTCCTCCCAGTGGTTTCACCCTGGTAATACTTAGTACTGCTTGGGCCTCAGTCCTATCAGTGAGGCCTGTGCAAGAGCCTTCCTCGAAGTAAGATAGTACAGTTACGTAAAAACTTACCATAACAGTAGATCTTCGAGAGAAGCTCTTGCAGCAGGCCCTGCTTTTCCTCCCTCCTCCCTCCCTCCCCTGCTACTCTTTTTCTCTTGCACTGCTTCTGCCTCTCTCTTTTGGCTCTCAGAAAACCTCCTCGGTTCTCCTTTAGTTGCCCATACAGGGTCTCCAGTGGGAGAACTGAGGTAGATGTGAGGGACCACCCACCATAGAGAATAGACTTATGTCAGTTGACCAATGTCAGCAGTGGGTTGTTCCCCATGGTAGACTGCTAGATAAAAGTTTTCTGTGTGGTCCTAGTGCCTGGCAGCTTAGTCCTATGGATGTGGCCAGCTGCAATAGCTTCTCTCAAAGGTCTACTGTTATGTAAGTTCTTACATAACTGTACTTTTTTATTATATGAGTCTTGATGTGAGAACTACAGGACATCCCCTAAAACTTAAAGAAAAGGGAGTTGCAACATAAACAACAGAAAGTACTTTTATACTATACATGTGGTAAACCCTTTGAACAGGTTACCCATGGCCACAGTTATAAGTAAGGATAAAACAACATTTAAAAAGAATCTTGACAGGCATGTGTCAGGAGGAGCAAACTTAGAATATTATGAATGAGATATAGGAGCAATAATGAGCTCCTCTCTAAGTTTAGCATGACCCTTCAGTATGAAGTCCCAGATGAGGCATGCATCTCTTTGTCTCTTCTGTTTCAATGTGTTCCATAAATGTGCACACCACTCTCTTGTGACTGAAAATGTAATTATCTGAGCAGCACCAGGTTGTGCACTGGAGAAAGAGTAATGTGCTCTAGACCAGCCCAGTTTCCAGTTGCATTGGTGGTGTGGCTGGTAGTGCAACCATAATGGTATTATGGGCTGCCTGGGTTCAAGTCTCAGCTGAGTCATTTATTTCTGTCTTCTCTTTGTATGTGTTCCATAAATGTGCACACTGCACTCTTCTGCTTGAAAATGTAACTATCTCTGCACCATCTGGCAGTGCATTAGAGAAAGAGTAATATGCTCCAGGATGGCCTAGTTTCCAGTTTCCTTGGTGGTGCAGCTTGTAGTGTAACTAGCATGGTATTCTGCATGACCTGGGTCCAAGTCCCAGCTGAGGCATTCATTTATTTCTCTCTTCTGTTTGTATGTGCTCCATAAATATGCACACTGCACTCTTGTGATTGAAAATGTAATTATCTGTACAGCACCAGGTTGTGCACAGGAGAAAGAGTAATATGCCCTGAGACAGCCCAGTTTCCAGATGCCTTGGTGGCACAGCTGGTAGTGCAACTGGAATGGTATTCTGGGTGGCCAGGGTTCAAGTCCCAGCTGTGGCACTTGTTTCTTTCTATCTTCTGTTTGTATGTGTTTCATAAATGTACAGTACACACCACATTCTACTGATTGAAAATGTAACTATCTGTGCAGCACCAGGTTGTGCACTGGAGAAAGAGTAATGTGATCCAAGAGAACCCAGTTGCTTTGGTGGTAGTGCAACAGGAATGGTATTCTGAGCGGCCTGGGTTCAAGTCCTAGCTGAGGCACTTATTTCTTCCTCTCTTCTGTTTGTATGTATTTCATATATGTACACACCACACTCTTCTGACTAAAAATGTAATTATCTGTGAAGCACCAGGCTGTGCATTGGAGAAAGAGTAATGTGCTCTGGGATGGCCCAGTTTTCAGATGCCTTGGTGGTGCAGCGGGTGGACAAACGAGAATAGTATTCTGGGTGACCTGGGTTCAAGTCCCAGCTGAGGTACTTATTTTTTTATCTCTTTTGTTTGTATGTGTTCTATAAATGTGTGCACTGCACTCTTTTGATTGAAAATGTAATTATCTGTCCAGTACCAGGTTATGCATTGGGGAAAAAGTAATGGGCTCTGGGACAGCCCAGTTCCCAGTTGCCTTGGTGGTGCAGCTGGTAGCACAACCTGAACAGTATTTCAGGAGTCCTGGGTTCAAGTCCCAGCTGAGGCATTTATTTATTTCTCTCTTCTGTTTTGAATGGGTTAGTGCTGGACCTGGTGCTTACAGACAAGGGCATTATTGAAGACATCAAAGTGGGCAGCCCCTGGGTATCAGTGATCACTGTACAGTGAGGTTTAACATCAAGATGGGAGCAGAGTCAAGCCACGCTATGGCTATCTTTGATAGTGACCATCAGTCATTACTTTGTAGCAGCGGGAAGTTGAAGCTCAAGGCACCTCCTACGATTGTGCAGTATAGGTCCACCAGATCATTTAATTTCTTAGATTTAATGCCAGATTTGGATGTGGATGGATAAAGGTGGAATAGACAGTACTTAATTTCAGACCTAAATGATTCTTGGAATTATTTTTTTTATTCAGTCTATGATAAACATTTTCCATTAAAATTTAGAAAATAAAAAATAATTCTGCAGCATGATTTAATAACCACCTGGTAAAATTAAAAAGACAAAAAAAAATTAGTTGTGGGATCAGGCCTGCACGATAAATATGCCTGGAAACTGGCTTAAATACAAAAAGAGACAATAAACAAGTATGTAAAAATGGTTAGGGAGACAAAGGAGATCTATTTTAAAGGAAAACAATGGAAAAGGCATAGCTTTTCCCAACCGCTACAAAAATGCCTGAAGATAGTAATGACTTTTGCTGAGGTCAGCAGTACATATTAGCATAAAGTGAGTTAGGGAAGTGTGTGGATACTCGTGAAATGGTGGTTATCAGCAATAGACAGTGGAAGTTGCAGGTCACTGTTTAAATCACTAAAAAAGCATTTAGAGGTAGTTTTTAAAAAATGTGTTACTGTCTGAAAGCACTAATTGGGCATTTTTGTAGCAGCTGGGGAAAGCTGTACCTTTCCCAGTGTTTTTCTTTAAGAAAAAAAATAGTTAGCAGGGGATACCAAGAAATGCTGGGAAACTATCAAGCTTCTAAACGGGAAGGATAAATCCAAGGGAGAAATCAAAACATCAGACAAACGACTTCATCAAGGATTCAATATTATCCAATAGGTTCAAAGAATATTTCATAAACGTGACTATCCCCAGAGATGAACAAAGAGAGGATAGGGAGGTAAAATGCTAGGGGGGAGATAGTAAACAATTTATCTTGGATGAAGTTACAGTACAGGATGTCTGTGATTCATTATTAAAATTAAAAAGAGATTCAAGCTGTGAGCTGGACAATCGTGTCCTGAAATTTCTGAAGCACACAGCTTTTCAGATTATTGAATTGTTAACATACTTGTTTAATTTGTCTCTAAAAACTGGGGGAGTACAATATGGTTGAAAAAGGACAAGGTTGTTACCATATTTAAAGGGGCATCACTGACTTTATGACCAACTATAGGCCCATATTATTGTTGTCAGTAGCAGCAAAACTGCTAGAAAGAATTGTGACTAATCAGCTACAGCCCTTTCTAGAAAGGGATGGTCAGCAGGATAAATTCTAGTTGGGCTTTTGTAAAAAGTATAGCACCATATCCTCCATGTTGAGTGCCTTGGACGATGTCAACAAAGCAACTGACCTCAGGAAAGTTACTGGGGCCATCACTGTTAACCTCTCCAATGTCTTTGACACAGTGGATCATGCCTCTTATTGAAGAGGTTGGGGAAGGTTGAGCTGAGTGCAGAGACCATCTCTTGGTCCAGTAATTATCTTAAAAGTATGACCAAGAGAACCATAGTGAAGGGGAGGCAGCCTGGTGAGTTATTGATAGAAACAGGTGTCCTACAAGGGTCTGTCTTAGGCCATCTTCTTTTTACATTATATTTAAAGGGAATAGGGGAAAGCACCAGAGGTGTAGACTACCATCTGCACACAGATGACACAAAGGTCCACACCTCTGATGCCTCAGTAGAAGCAGTACAATCACATTTGCAACTGGCCTTTGATGGCCTTCAGACCTTTTTCAAAAATCCTCCTTAAAATTAAATGAAAACAAATTTCATGTAATTTGGGACACCACATAAAATAAATAATTTAGCTATAAAGAAGCTGACCATCCTCTCTAAGGATAGATTTCAGCTAGAACAGGTGAAGGGATATAAATACTGTATATGGGCTACTACAAAGAATAAATGGAGTCAGGAAATGTACATGTGACCGAATGTTTAGCTAAAATTGGCAAAGATCGGGGGTAGTGTAGAGATAGAGGGGGTGTATGGCCCCATATGAGATTAAAAATGGTACAACCCCAGTTAATTTCCTATCATTGACTATGCTGATCATGTTTATGAGCATTGTATTAAGGATAGAGTAAACAAGCTGGACAGTATGTATAACAAGATGGAGCAACTTGCTTTAAATTGTTCTTATGACACACATAAATGCAAATTACATAACCAGTTTGGTTGGATATCCCTAACTGATTGACACAAATTGCACAAAATTTTGTATTCACTCAAATATGCGAAGGGGGATGTGACAGATTATTTATTGAAGCGGCTAGTCATCACAGAGAGGTGTGGGTCCTTAATAAATGGCAGACTCCTGGACTTTGTAACTCCTTTGACAAACACTGTAAGAGCCATGTATTTTTTTAGACATTGGGTTCCTCAAGTGTGGAACTCTCTACTGGTAAATTTTAGGCTCCAAGAAAAGAAATTACCAACCTCAAAACAAATAAAATAATGGTTTATGACTCTTGCACAAAGCTGTGACAAATGCAGTGAGATAATAACATCATTTTTTTTCTTAGTAATGTACCGTAATCATTCTCCTGTCTATGATTTGTACAATTAGAAATTGACTCATTAATGATTCTGTATATAACATTTGAATGCAGGAATAGCATATTTTATTCCCTCAGAAATGTACCTTGATTGTTCTCCTGTTTATGTTCTGCACATTTAGAAATTGACTCATTAGTGACTCTTGTAACATAACTCTAGATTGATAAAGTCTTAAAGTATATATTTGCTTACCATGTATTTAATGTCGGTGGGCTTTTAATAGTCTCTCAGCTTTTTACACTTATCTTCACAGTGCTTCACCATGCATTTGTTACATCATACATGAATACCTTCCCAATGTTTCACAATGCATCATTACCTCCCCACTATTGCACCACACTTGGATACCTTCCCAGTGTTGTACCATACATGTATACCTTCACAATTTTTCACCACGCATGCATACCTTTCCAATATTTTACCATGCATGGATACATTCCCAATGTTCATACTTTCTCAATGTTTGACTATGCATGGAGTCCTTCCTAATGTTTCTCCACGTATGCATACCCCCCCAGTGATTCACCATGCATGCATACATACCTTCCCAATGTTTCACCATACATGAATACCTTCCCAATGTTTCACCATGCATGGAAGCCTTCCCAATATTTCTCCTGAATACCCTTCCAGTGTTGCACCATGCATTTATGCCTTCCCAGTGTTTAACCATGCATGGGTACCTTCCCAATGCTGCACCATGCACGGATGCCATCCCACTGTTGCACCACACATGGATACCCTTCCAATGCTGCATCATGCATGGATACCAGTTACAAAGACATGGCCAAATATTGCCCCAAATTTCTGTGATATCTCTAGAGAAATTCCCTGCCTACCTGCAGTACCACTGTGGGCCACCAGAGATAATCTCTTCAGATACACTGTGAGATACCTGGAAATATCTGAATGTACCTATGGTTGTAACTGTGCCTTCCTAATATTTCACCACAAATGAATGTAGAGTTTTTCTGTTTGTTTGTTTTTTGATAGTTTTGTGTTTTTAATAGGCACAATCAGGTAGTAAAATACAATACCCTAACCATTACCCACTGGTACCTCCAAACTACCCTAAATTACCATAAAATATCCTAATGCAAAATGGGTAGTTGGTTAGGGTCAGGTAGTTACTACTCTAATCATTCTACAACCCTATTACTCTACCCTCACCACCACAAAATGTGAAAGACTGTTTCTGACTACCCTAAACAGAGGAAACTATTAAATGTGTCTGTTTTGAGGAAGGTATGATAGACACAAGTACTCTGAGAGGACTTACTGACATGGTTTGTTAGGTGCCCTGAGCCATTTTATTTATTACTCTGACAAAGTCAACTACAATATCTGTCTATGCAGCAGTTAGTGAAACAAATATCTTTTTACGGCCGTGTCTACTGTGTCTCCTATTTCCCAGTCTTGTAAGTCTACTGAAAGGAAGCACAGTGCTGCTGCATGTGTAGCTGTTATTGATATGGAAAATATGAATAATAGCACTAATGAATTAGAACATAGCAACAATAATAACATCACCGTTATCATTTTTGGTGATTTTCACATCAGCAATATTGACTGGAAAAATAATACAGCTACAGGTCAAATAGCCACTGAACTAATAGAAACAATAGACAAATGTGACATAGATCAACTGGTCTCAGAATCCATTAGAGGTAGTAACCTACTGACATGGTTTTAACCCACATCATAAACATAATAATAAAGTGTGGGGTCATCCAACGACTTGGAAGCAGTGATCATAGTATGATACAGGTATTTGTCCACAACAAAAATACCACTAAAACAAAGACAATCGAAATGTACAACAAGGCAGATTATGATGGCATGGAAAGAGAGCTTCATTGGTGGCAATGGGAGAAATTATTTGAAAGCAAGAATATAGCTGAAATGTGGGCAATCCTTAAGGAAAAAATATTATATCTGCAGGATAAATGGGTAGCCACCAGAAAAAAAATGCATACAAAAAAACCCCCAGATGGCTCAAACATAGTATTAGAATTCTGTCAAAAAAAATCATATAAGAGATAAAAGAATGACCCAAGTAGTAATAATGATGAACTCTATAAAAGGGACCTTACAAATTGTACAAAAGCAACCAAAAGAAGTAAGCAGAACTTGAAACTCACAATAGCAAGAAAGACCAAAGATCCTAAAGCTTTTTATAGTTATGTAAATTTCTTAAAGTTAAATACTTCAAATGCAGGACAGCTTGAAATAGTAATACCGTGGTTGAAAATCCTAAAATTATGGCAGAACACTTAAATACTGTAATTATTTTGGTTCAAATTTTTAATAAAGCTGACTCAATAATTTGGACAACATTGACAGCAACTGTCAGATTTTAGACCTGAGTAATAAATTATTTGAGGTCAGTAAAATTCAATCGAAACTAGTTAAAATAAAATCTGGGAAAGCACCAGAACTCAATTATCTGCACCCACAGACACTAATTAAATTGGCTTATCTGTTAGTAAAGTATATAAGTGTAAAATAGCTGTTTTCAGAACTTCTGCCAGTTGCTTCGGAATCTTGGTTGTTTCACATAGCAGCTATTTCTGTTTTTCTAGGAGCTGCTAAGTGGTTGTTTTGAAGTGGGAGTGACTGAAACATCACTTGGTAACTGATTGCTGGTGAGTGACCTTAAATAGCTGTGTGTGTTTTCAGAACTTCAGCCAGTTGCTTCAGAATCTTGTCTGGTTCGTATAGCACTAGCTGGCTAAACCACAACATTGGCTAAGCCTTACCTGGCTGGCAGATTAAGCATATTGGGGACTACACTGGGTAAAGCTGACTGATGTTTTTCTTTACAGTACTTCTTTTCTGCTTATTTTTTGCAGCAAGGAAGCTCCACCCACCCTCCCCATTCCCACCCTCCCCAGGCTCATCACCTTATATAGTCCCAGACCCTATATGCCTACTTCCTGCTTGGGAAAAGACAAAGCAGGGCATAACAAAAAGAAATTCTTCTTTATTCATTCCTTCTCTATTTTGTCCACTGTATACACCACAGAAACCAGCCAGGATGAACACTGTCAACTGCTGGGACTGTGGACCATCCTCAACAGGATTATTATCCAATGCTTGGGTCACTATCCTACATGCTGGATACTTGGGGACCTAAGGGCTCAGCTCTGAACAGCATGGGAAGAAACTGCTTGCCTCTGTTCCCAGTTGTAGGGAGATGATTATAACAGCAACTGTCCACCACACCTCCAACACCAAATTGGTGCACTTCATCCCCAGAGGGTAACCAGACCCATGGTTGGCAGGAGGTTTGGAAAGGCAGGGTGAGCAACCCATCTAACAACCCACACAAGCTCAACATCTCAAAAGAAAATGCCAACAACAAACAGGTTCCTACCTCTGACATCCAAGCCAAGTGCAGAGGCAGAGGATGTAGCAGGTCAGCAGCCACGAAAACAAATGACAATGCCCAACAATCAAAATGGATTAAAAAAGGCAAAAACAAAAACAAAAAAGAACCTTTTGATCATAGGAGATTCCATTATTTGGGGAACCGGGCCCTATTTACTGCCCAAGGTAGTGGTTAGATGTCTCCCAAGATCATCCGCATGGGGGGAAACAGACCACATGGAAAAAATGGCATGAAGCACAGGAGACAATACAAATGTTCTTATCCACCTAGGAACAAACAACAATCGGCCAGTAGAGGAGACCAAGGAACACCTGACTAGACTGGGTGATTGGATGGTATCCATTTCATCTGACATCTCCTTTTCTGAGGTTCTGCCTCTCTGGGAGAAGGATGGTGGCAGTCAGAAGAGCAGGGAAAGAGAAACAGGTGAACTAAATGCCTGGCTTAAAAACTGGTATCATGAGAAAGGACACCAACTCATAGGAGATTGCCAGACCTTCTATGAGAGGGAGTTCTTTAACTTTGACAGCCTCCACCTAATAAAGGAGGTGGTCAGAGCACTGGGGCAAAAGTTCAGCATTTTTGCATGTTGTTTAAAGTAATGGATGGGGAGAGGGGTCTGACACCATTATGTCACACAGAGTAACAGTCACCCCTCACCCCAGCTAGCAATCCACCAGCAGGACAAAGCACAGAGTGTACCACAAATGGTAAGAAACTCAGATACGAGCAAGCAAACTTTATAAAACTAAAGCCAAACACTGCAGCAGTTGGCCCAATAGTTTTAACACTAAATGAATGCAAAATGAGCAGTCTTACCATTTCCATAAATTTATTAAAGTGCTTCTAAAACCTTCTTTCCCATAGCAGGTAAAGTGATAGGTGACAGAACTAAGAACACCATAGACACAGTGTATTAATTTAGTGCTAAAATTATTGGGTCGAGTGCTGCAGTGTTTGGCTTTAGTTTTCTAAAGTTTTTTTTGCTTATTCCAGTCTCTGTTACTGCAAGCACCAGATTTTGATTACTCACCATGAATGAGTTGAACCCCTTTTTCTGTTGTGTTTTGTGTAACAAACTCAGATATCCAGAGGAATTTAATAAAGGTAAAAATGACACGCAATGGGAGAAGGGTAAACTCACAAACAAGGTATGAAACCTGGGTTGGAACGCAATGTGCACCAATGCCCACAGTCTTGCAAATATGATACCAGACCTTACTGCCATGATGGCAGAATCAGACCTAGACTGGGTAGCAGTTACAGAAACATGGTTCAATTAGAACCGTAGCTGGGACATCACCATCCCAGGATACAACTTGTTCAGAAGGGACCGGAAGGGGAAAAAAGGGGGAGGGGTGTCACTATCTATGTAAAGTAAGGAGTCAAGGCTACAGAAATACAGGGTACCTACAGTGAAGCTGAAGCCCTGTAGATTACTCTCGGAACTGGAAAGAAAGTTCCCATATAGGTAGGAGTGATATATAGACCCCCGTCTCAGGAATTAGAAAAAGAAAAGGAAATTCTAGAAAATATTCAAAAGATGACAGACAAGGGTGAGCTACTACTGGTCAGAGACTTCAGTTTACAGGATGTAGATTGGAGCTCCTACTTGGCTGCTTCAGAAAGGAGTAAGGAATTCCTAGTGGCACTCCAAGGAGCAGACTTAAGCCAACTGGTGGAAACCCCCCACCAGAGAGGGAGCAGTCCTAAACCTTGTGCTAACCAACAATAACAGAGTCCCAAACATACAGGTGGGAGCTCATCTGGGATCTAGTGGTCATAGGACTGTATGGTTCACAGTAAACATGACTGAAGACATCAGTCACTCTAAACAGAAGGTCCTGGACTTCAGAAAGGTGGACTTCATCAAAATGAAAAACTGTCTGGAACAGAATCTGGGTTGCTGGCTAGAAGGGGGAGTGGAAGAACACTGGAGAAGACTGAAGGAAGCAATTACACTAGTCACATCACAGTGCGCCAGGCTAGTGAGCAAATCCAAACAGAGAAGGAAACTACTCTGGTTCACAAAGGATATAAAATCCAAAATCTGAAGGAGAAGAAGAAAGCATTCAGGAGATACAAGGAAACAAAAAAGGACAGTGAATTACTTAAAGAGATATACAGTATAGGGAATTACTTAAAAAGGCCAGGAAGGCAATTCATACTGCAAAAGCCCAAACAGAGGAAAGGATAGCAAAGGGAGTTCAACATGGTGACAAAACTTTCTACTAGTATATGAGAGAGAGAAAAGAAAGAGCAAAGGTGGAATAGTTAGATTGACTAAGATCAATGACCAGCAAACAGAAAGAGAGAAAGCAAAGGTTCTGAACAAATACTTCTCAGTTTTTACACAGGAGGAAGTAGGCAAAGGATCATCTATCCACAGGAAGGCACAGCACCTCAAGGGAGCTGACACAAGTCCTTTCACTGAAGCAAGAAACCTGGAGGAACTCAAGAAATTTATGGTCAGCAAAGCAATGGAGCCAGATGAAATACACCCAAGAATACCACTGGAGCTTGGGGAAGAACTAGCAGCCCCACTGGCAGAGCTCTTCAACAAATCATTGGAAAGCGGGGAGGTCCCTGAAGACTGGAAAAGGGCTGTAGTAGTACCTCTACACAAAAGTGGTAGTAGGGAAGAAGCGGGAAACTATTGCCCAGTCAGCCTCACCTCAGTGGTAGGAAGCTAATGGAATCCCTACTAAAGAAGAGTTGGTGACATTCTTAGTAGATAGTGGACAGCTGAACCCAGAGCAACATGGCTTTATGGCTGCAAGGTCCTGCCCAACTAACCTAATCGAATACTTTGATTGGGTCCCAAAAACGTTGGATGATGGAGGTTCAGGAGATGTGGTGTACCTAGACTTTAGCATGGCTTTCAACTCAGTTCCACACAGGAGGCTAATAAATAAGCTGGAGCACACAGGCATTTGGCCAAAAATTGTAAAATTTATCCAAAACTGGCTGAGTGGGAGGATGCAGAAGGTACTGGTAAATAGCACACTATCAGAGGAGGGTAGAGTTACAAGTAGTGTTCCACAGGGTTCAGTGCTGGGAACAATCCTTTTCAATGTATTCATCAGTGACATATCTGATAACCTAAATGGGAAGGTGTGCCTATTTGCAGATGACACAAAGCTTTGTAATAGGGCGGACTCAGCCGAAGAGAATCAAAAGATGGAGTCAGACCTTAGGAAATTGGATGAATGGCCAGGGAATCAGCAGTTGAAGTTCAATGCCAAAAAATGTAAGGTTATGCACCTAGGAAGACACAACCCAGAGAGAAATTACTTTCTAAATGGGGTACAGCTGGTGGCAACAAAACACTAGCAAGATCTTGGGGCGATTATTGCAGATAACCTGAAGGTTGGCAAGCAATGTGAAAAAGTGGCACAAAAGGCCAGCGGGATCTTGGATTGCATAGGGAGGGGCATAACCAGTAGAAAAAAGGGAGGTGATTATGCCATTGTACAGGTCCCTGGTGAGGCATCACCTGGAGTACTATGTCCAGTTCCAGAGGCCTTACCTTAAGAAAGACATAGAAAGACTAGAGACTATACAAAGAAGGGCAACAAAGATGGTGCAAGGTCTGCATCACAGGCCATATGATGCAAGGCTAAAACAGCTCAACATGTACTCACTATGACAAAGAAGGCATAGGGAGGACATGATAGAGATGTTTAAATACCTGAAGGGTAACGACAAGGTACAGGCACAGGATCTTCTTCAGGTAAACAACTGCACCCAGACCAGAGGTCATGACATGTGCCTAAAGGGGGGCAGGTTCAGGAGTAACACAAGGAAGTTCAGTACTGGTGCCAACACCTCAAAAAGGACATTAACCTGCTGGATAAGGTCCAGAGGAGGGCTACAAAGATGACAGCCAGTCACCAGAGTAAGGCATATGAGGAGAGGTTGAGGGCACTGAACATGTACTCCCCGGAAGACAGGAGAGGGGGGGGCAAGATTGGGATGTTTAAGTACTTGAAAGGGATAAATAAGGTTTAAGCTGAGTCGCAACCATAACATGAGGGGGCACAGTCTTAACCTGGAGGGTGGGAGGTTTAGGAGGGAGGTCAGGAAGCACTTCTTCACAGAGAGGGTGGTGGAAACTTGGAATGTGCTACTGGAAGAGGTAATCTTATTGAAGATGGTGTACAGCTTTAAGAGAGGATGAGACAGGCATGGGGAAGGTAAGGATCATGGGTAGGGAGGATGGGAGAAGTGGGGAGGGAGAGCAGAGACATTAGCTCAAGCTGTGGACTCTGTTTATGAGTAGACTTGATAGACCACATGGCCTTCTTCTGCTGGCTTCTTCATATGTTTGTATGTTCTTTTCAGAAAAGGGGGTGAAGCCTTGAAATGGCCTCCTCCCACAGGTGATGGGGTCAAAGATGGTCAGAGAATTCAAGCTGGTATGGGACAGTACGGAAAACTAAACACAGCAGCCTGATTGGGGGGGTAGTATACATGGGCAGACTAGCTGGCCCACATGGATCCCATCTGCTGACACATTCTATGTTTCTATGTAATCTATTCTTTTTGCTTTGACACTGGTGTGGTACCCAATGATTGGTGAATTGCCACTGCAGTGCATATCCATAACAAACTCTGACCAGAGCCGATAGGGCTGCAGCCAAGGAATTTTGGATAAAAATATTGAATATCTGTGTTTTAATAAATTTAAACCAAATTTTCAACATAGCATCATTATGAACTTGCCTCATGAGGAAGGGCAGAGAAAATGGTCAACTCATGGTCTAAAGGTGATTTTGCACAGGGACTGCAAAATCAACTTTCAGGAAGCAAAAACACATTTTGGACATGAATTGAAAAATGACAACTGTCAAATTCATGAGGTGTTGTAAAGAAATGGATGTTTTGTAAATCTGGGATGAAAATATTGAAAATTACCAAAGTTAAAAGCCTGCATTTGCAGAATTCAACATAGGCTCATAACTTTGTTGTTTGTTAGTATTTTGACATCAAAATTTCAATATAGCCTTCTTATGAACCTGCCTCATGAACAAGGACAGAGAAAATGTTCCACTCCTGCCCAAAAGGTGATTTCACGCAGGGACTGCAAAAACACCGTTCAGGACAAATTTCCCCAATGACCCTACAATTGTTCATGAGGCAGGGTCCCAAAAGAGGCATGTTGAAAATTTGGGCTAAAAATATGAAACAATGACCTTGTTATGCCACTAAGTTAAAAACACCATGGAAATACATCGACTCACATATCTGTTTCTTCAGTTTGCAGTCCAGCTTTGAAGAGTGAAGATGTGTCTGCAGTTCAGAGAGGATTATGGCAATGGAACTCTGATGAGTAAGTAAGGGATTGCAGGGGGTGCGGGGTGATGGGTGCTGCGTGGCAACATCAGTTGGGGCAGTGTAATGGCTGCAAAAGACATCAATGGACTTATTTTTTACAGGTTATAAAAAAAAGAAAATGAGGATTCCTGCTCTGGGGAATTGGGTACCCCCAGTACCACTTTTACATTTCTAGGGGGGGAAATGGAGTGGTGGGTGCTGAGAGGGAGGACCAGGTGGAAGGAGGAAACTACAAATATATTTACAAAAACAGAAATAACTGCACATGTGCAGTAGTGGGTGGGAGGTCAGTAAGTGGATTTGTGATTGCGACCCTGAGGGATTGGGCACCCCCAGTGTCACTATTATGTTTCTTGGGGGGTTGGGGTGGTGGCTGCTAAGAGAGAGGATCAGGTGGAGGGATATATATAATTTTAAAACAAAAGAAAGCAGTGGTCTTAGCAGAACACAGCACAGTCCTCCATGACCAAGATGGCCATCACAATGTACTGCACATGCGCTAGTAGTCGCACATGTGCAATACAGTTTGCTGGCCATCTTAGACATGCCAGAGTGTGCTGTGTTCTGCCATGACCACTGACAGTAAAAATACTGCAGTGCTTCTTCCAGTGGAGAGAATGAATGGAGTGCTTCACGGGTGTGGAGGTGACTGTGTTGCAATTCCAACATGTTGTTCGGTCGGAAGGAATGTGCTGCCTGCTTTTTAGATAGCATGAGGTCTGCAGGGCTATGCCCACTGCAGCGCTAAAAATAAAGGGAAAAGGCACCAGGAAATCAGAAGCTGACTTCCTGGTTCAGACGCATGATGTCTATGTGGGAATGCACATGTGTGGCTCTGTTTTCGTCACAGTGTGTGCCATTTTCAAAACTTTCATGAAAACAGCATTCTCATAAGATGCAAACTGACACCCCATTTTGGAAAAAAAAAACTTATGAAAGATTTGTGAGAGATGGAACTGCACTTGCATGAAAATTGGAATCTAATTTTTGTTAACCAAAATTCAATAAACTTTCTAGCTATCATTAAATTAGAAACTTGACAGAGAGAGAGAGAGAGAGGGAGCACTCCACCTGACACTTGCACATACCCTGCCAGTCGGCTATGGAGAGACATAAGTGTCAGCTGGGAAGGGAGCTGCTCATCCACCATTCTAGCCAGAGGAAGGATGCAGCTACTGTATGTGTTGACCACATTTGCAAGGATCATGATAATGACATGTAGGGGAAACACTGGGAAAACGGGAGAAGGAGATTTAAAAAAAAGGTTTAGAAGTATGAAACAGACTGCATCATTGCAAAAGGTTGTCAGGCTATTTCTGGAACTTTCATTTACAGTTGAAATGGTTTGGACACATTACTATGCCTTTTCCTTCCATTTAAATGTGCATACTATTTTTTTTTTATTCAAAGACATCTAACTGGAAAATATCAAACAGTACTTAGTTAAATAATGACTATTAAGATGAGGCATTTTATACCTCAGGCAAAGACTTGCCAATTAGAGAGACACAAATAATTTTTGCATTAGATACATCTGACCAATATTACTTACATCAATGGATAATAACAGAATTGTCTGGTTATCATTTAGGTGAAGGTTTACAATTATCATGGTAAGCACTAAGGCCCAGATATTCAAAAGAGTTGAGCCATGCTCAATAGGGTTACGCCTGCGCAAGTCCGACAATGCACCATTCTGCGATATTCATCAGGAGGCAGTTGTGCCCCTCAAATTACGCTGAGCAACAGTGCAATGATAATGAATTCATGCACAACTGAAGGGGGATGAACCATGCATAAATGGCGCAGTGCGATATTTAACAACATGCGCCATGCGCAATAGGGGAGCAAGCGGAAGTTGCGCCATAGTGAAAATGAGCCAAAATAAAAGGGAGCAAGGGTGAGGTGCAAGAACGTTACAGGGAAGCTACATGAGGGCAAAGTCTAGCAGGGAAAACTGGGCAGCAGGGACACACAGGGCAGGCCAGGAAAGGGCACCTGGAATCAACAGGCACAGGGCAAGGTGTGGGGAGCCACAGTGCAGAAGGGGGAAGTACACCACACAGAAGTGAGGGCAGCACAGGCAGGTGTTCCCAGTGCAGGGGAAGTAGCAGCCAGGACAGCAGGGGGAATACAGAAACAACTTCCAGGGAGGGTGAACACAAGCCAGAGACATGGCCAGTGCCACCATCCAGATGGAGGCCGTAATGAGGGGGGTGAGAAGGCGGGCAGCAGGGGGGCATGGCTGTGGAAGGGCCCATTGGTGGTATGCCCCCAACAGGCGGTACCGAGCCCACACCAGCTTCAAGCTGTATAGTGATACTGAGATTGTGGGCTGGTACCGCCTGAATTGGGCAATTCTGAGGCGGCTCTGTGAGCTGTGCAGTGATGTGATGCAGGCACCCACACGACAGAGCCATGCCCTGTCAGTGGAGATGAAAGTGACAGCTTGCATGTGCTTGCTCACCACGGGTACCTTCCAGAGATCAACTGGGGACACCACAGGCATAACCCAGTTGGCCACGTCACACCACCTCACCCAATTCCTCAGCGCACTGCTGCCACATGCTGTGGAGTACATCCATTTCCCAGCACACCGGCAGAGTGCACAGCAAACATTCAGGTTCCACAGGGGAGCACGTATGCCTGGCATGCTAGGGGCAATAGACTGCACCCATGTGGCCATCCGCACACCACCTGGCCCCGAGGGGGCTGCATATATAAATCACAAGGGCTATGCCAACATCAACTGCCAGGTGGTGTGTGATTCCAGGGGGCACATAATCAATGTCTGTGCCACGCACCCTGGGGGAGCACATGATGCCTTCATCTGGCACCAGTCGGCACTGTGCCACAGATTCGAAAGTGGGGATATCCCCACTGGCCACCTAGTGGGTGAGTATGCAAACCACATGGACAATCATAGGGCCTGGGGGGGGCATGGTCAGAGGTGACATGGGTAGTGGTCTACATGGCCCAAGGCAGGGCAATGCTGATCACCAAACTAACCTCCACCCTCTACACACAGGTGACAGTGCATACCCACTCTGTCCCTGGCTGCTCACACCCTACCGGTGGCCTGCGACCCCATCGCAGCAACGTTACAATGAGGCACATGCCACCACACGTAATGTCATCGAGCAGGTGTTTGGGATGCTGAAGGCACTTTTCCATTGCCTGGACACCTCCGTCGGTGCCCTACAGTACAGCCCCTCAAAGGCCTGTGGGCTATTCCTGGCCTGTTGCATCCTGAACAACATGGCCAATGAATGTGGGATAGCCGTACAGGTTGAAGAGGGGGACAGCAATGGGGACGATGAGGACGCCGGTGACAATGGTGATGGGCAGCTCCTCCTTGGGCGACAGGACCCACAACTGCTCCGGCTGGCACAGCTGTACCGGGACACCATCACGGAAGAGCACTTCAGCCAACCCAGGTAAATCATGGGGCCATGTGCAACCACCAGTGGCTAAGACACAACCCACAAACACATATGGACACACACCAGGGGTGCATGCCATCAAGGGAAGTGGCCAGGCATGGAACCACACACACCACCAGGGATGGGTGAGGTCTAACATGCCATGCAGACACACACACACACACACACACACACACACACACAATGCACCAGACATGCACAAAGGGTAGGAGGCACACCGACCCAGAACGTCACCCCTAGCCACACATGTCCACAGACCACCACGCCCACTGCCTGTCCTTGTGAGTGTCAGATGCTGAGCACCATTGCACATTGGTGTACAGCGCAATGCAGGCGTCATCTTGCACACACAACTGTGGACGGCAGCCGGGAGGATGTGCAGATGGACTGTGTGTCCATGTGCAGGGCCAGGTACCCACCCGTGCAATACCCGCTGGATGACACAATGCACACAGGGCAGCACCAGACAGTAGCCACGTTGGGAGACAGGTCAGTTACGTGCCACAGTGCCTTGGCCATCAGGGATGCCTGGGCAGCCCCGCCGAGACCTGCCAGCACTGACAGGCTGACCACTGGCCTCATGGGGTGGCACCGATGGTCCCCAAGGGGTTCCACTGCATGAATGTGACCGTGCTCATGCAGGGGTCTGCAGCACACCAAACATGCCTGCGCGAGGTGTGTTCGGGATGCCCACAGATGAACCCGGTGTCGACAAGGAGGGTGTCACATGACACCAGGAATGGGGGGTGGACAGTGCACTGCGTGTGTTGTGGTGTCTGTGACGCATGGGCACATGACTGTGTGCCCATTGTGGCCATGACAGCAGTGAATGCCTGTGTCTGCCTGTCAATGGCAGCGGTCACATCCTTCTGCAACTGGTCCATCCCTGCCAGGATCAGAGCGGTGTCTCTGCTGTGACGCTCCTCTACCCGCTCCAGAGCGGCACGCAGTGCATCCACCGACATCGCAAGCTGCATCTGCTGGTTGACTGATGCTTGCAGTATGTGGGTGTGCTCATCCAAGAGGTCATCTGCCTCCTCGGCATCTTGTCCCTCAGGTTGTGCATGGCTCTGATGCCCAGCACCCCTTGAGGGTGGGTGCTGCACACCAGGACCAGGTCTGGGCATGTCCACAGGTGGTGCACTGATGCTGCCCCCTGACCCTGTACCCCCAAGCCTATTGACCAACTGCTGATGCTGCTTCTCCAGCTGCAACTCACCAGGGCTCACTGGTGCCACCGCAGTGGCCGCAACAGTCCCACTGTCCTGTACACATAGCAGTGCTGCCCCACTGGTGCTGACAGGCACAGGCTGGGACTGTGATGACACGCAGGCCTCCACGGTGGCGCCACCCACAGCCATGGCCGCGATGTTACCTGCTGTGTGCCCATCCTGTGGTACACACGTGTCACTGCCCCTGCTGTTAGCAACATCATCATTGGTGACAGACCCGGCACCAGCCCGATTCACAGCATGCTGGCATCCGTGGATGCTGGCACGCTGGGACAGGGGCAGGGCCTCCTCCGCACCTGTTCCAACAACATCAGTCTAGACAGCCAGGCAGGCCCACTGTCGCACTGAGCCACATATACCTGTGGAGGTGGATGGGCCCTCCTCCATCTCCAGCTGACTGTCCTCAGTGGACAGGCCTACCACCGCTGACCCATGCAGATGCTCAGGATCTGTAAGGGAAAACAAAGTCGCATTACTGCATGTGACCTACCTTGCCCCTCCAATAGTCAGACCATGACCTACCATGCAGTGACGGGCTACCACCCGTCTGGAAGCCACCACCTGGAACACCCTCAATGGCACAACGTTGCATGCTTCCAGCAACCCTCTCCTCCTGTGGGGTCAGGTGTAGCACCTCCGGCTGTCCCCCACCTGTCGCATCTCATGCTGCCCTGATGGCAGCCACCTTCTTCTTTATCCCCCTCCTGTCTGTGCCCATCTTCTTCTTCTTGAACTCCTGCATGGAGCGCTAGTGGCTGCCATGTAGGTTCACTGCACATGCCACCTCCTCCCATGCAGCAGCATGGGCCTGTGGTGTACCCTGCCATCCACTGAGAAGCAGCTCCTGATCCAGGTAGGCCTCAAACAGGGCATCGGTCTCGGCCTTGGTGAAATTAGGCCTCCTCCTCCTCCTCCCACCACTGTGTTCCTCCTCTCCCACAACTCGTTCGGTCATTATTTAGCCTGAGAGAATAAAAGTTGTTACCTGTGACTGTGCAGTCCCATGCATGTCCCAGAATCCACAGTCCACACTCCCAAACAGCATGCAACTTACCAATAGACTGCAGTAACTGACTATGGCCAGTGCAGCCCAATGTCACACTTTTATAGCGCAACCCATGCAAATGAGGCGAGGCACAACCTTAAGTGGATGCAAATTGCAGTGCTGCACCATTGAATGGCTGATTAGCTGATTTGCATATGACGACTGAATATCGCGCTGTTGTGCTTTGCGCAATTGTGTTGAACATGCTGAGCCAAGGGTGCAGTTCTGTGACATGCACAGTACACACCTCACTGCGCATGCCCGGGTTGCTGACGCAGGCGTCTGCCATGCTGCTGATGTGCTGTGCGCGGGAAGCAATGCAGGGCACGGCCACCATTGTGCCATTGGTGCTACAGCGATATTCACCTATATGGTGCTGTGGCATTGGGCCATCGTAGGCGCACTGGGGCAACAGCACGGTAGGCCACTACTGGAGGTAGCACACAGGCATCCAATCGCGCTACATACATTGGGTTCCAATGGCGCTGCGCCTGTCTGTGCACCAGAGCCCCTTGACCCTGTGCCTGACCTTTCCCCCCAGGCACCATGCGACAGGCATGGGTGCACCACTATCGCGCTGTTCGGTGACAGCGCAATAAGGAATGGCAGCGCTGTACCGCACTGCATCTGCACGTGGTGGAGCCATGCTGCAGAGTGCCATTTTGAGCCGACTGAGCAAGTGGAATGGCAAGGAGGAGGGCTGCACAGTGGACCCAAGTTGAACTGGCCAACCTAGTGGCCATAGTAGAGCCACTCTATGGCCCACTGTTTGGGGAGGCACCCCTGGACAGGTCCAGGAGCCAGATGTGGGAGGAGGTGGCCAATGCCCTGGAGGAGGCCACAGGAAGGGGGCAGACAGCAGAGCAGTGCAGCCAGAGGTATGGCAACCTGCGGAGGAGGGAACCAGACCTGCTTGCCCGCCTGCAGTCACGTGCCAGGAGGGGCATGGTGCCACAGCCAGGTAGGTGTTACGTCCACACACTTTTATCTTCCATATGGGTATCACGGTTATATGTGTCCAGAACATGGGGGAGGGGCCGTCCGGCGTTGGCTGTGGTGGTGTTATAAGGGTGTGGGGTGGGTGGGTCTGGCTGGGTGCGAGTGCACACACATGGGGGCAGGGGGACTTTGCTACAGGATTGTACTGATGTTCCTCTCTCCATGTTTGCACCACAGGGCTGGAGGAGAGGCATCTGGCCAGGGAGATGTGACACCAGGAGGACAACAGGGCCACTAGGAGGGGTGACAGTCAACAGCGCCCGAGGAACCGGCCTGATGATGGTGAGTGCCATACCTCCATGATTACTATTGCATGCTGTGTAACAGGGTGGGCAGCGGGGCATGGCCATCATCCATTGACACCACTGCCATGCACGCAACTTGTTACAGTCAGCACTGTCCAGTGGCACTGCATGTCTGGGAGTGCGTCGATGGTGGTCCATGCATGCATTGGATACATGGCTGTGCCACTGCCTTTGCACCACATAGCCATGTCACTAAACGGGCATGGTGGTGGTGCTGTGCATGACTTGGCCGGTGGGTGTGTGCAGCGGTCCGCATGGCTGTATGCGCCTGGGTGGGCAGGTCTTGTGGACGTGATCACTGTGGGTGGTCACACACCATCACAGAGGCATGTCCCACGGCCGTTTGCCATGTACAGTGGGTGGGCTGTATGGGGCTGTTCATTCACACCTATTTACTATGCTCCCTTGTCCTAGGTGTCCACCAGCTGCAGGAGATAAGGGAGGCATTGCGGGAGATCCTCAATGTGGCCCGGGCTTCTTTGGAGATCCTGCAATGGATTGACCAGCTTGGGGTCCGGAGAAGACACCGGAGGCAGAGCAGCCAGAGCGGGGAGCGGGGCTCCTGCTGATCATCCCTATGCTCCTGCTATCCCTCACCCCTGGACCCACCCTCACACCCTCCTTTCCTGTCCCATTTGTTCACCCCTGCCCTTACCCACCCCCACCTTGTTTGTGGCCCTCCTCCCAACTTTGTACATAGTTTTGGAAATAGTTCCTTTTGATATGTTTTTTGAATACAAATCTTTTGATATGAATACTGTGGTGGTCTCTGATTTGCAGCAGGCTATAGGTGCTCAGCTGCAGTGGTATGCATGGCATCAGGGGTGGTGCAGTCATGGGGATGTGTGTGTGTCCGTGGGAAGGTGACTATGGTGTGGGGGCAGCTATCAGTCAGTGTCTGTGGTGTATGTGTTGTGCCCTGTGCACTGGATGACTATGTGCAGTGGTCCATGGTGCATGCTTTGTGTCCATGGCACCCCTGTCAGCCCATCCATGGCCTGTGCAGCTGACACCCTTGCATGTCTGTGACTTGCACTGTCTGCTGGCATGTCAGTGGTGGCTGTCCATGCAGGGCAGCCACTGTACCTGTCACAATGCTGGGTTGCCTCCTGTCACTGGTGTGGTGCATGTCTGCCTCGGGTGACACTGTGGCCTCTGCAGTTGTTGTCCCACATCCATGCTGTGGCTTGTGTGTTTTGCAGGGGATGTGCACCACTGTCTGTGACTTGTACTCTGGGCAAATGATGGTGGCGTACATGTCCACAGTGCCTGCGCAGGGTGGCTGGCACTCCTGTGCCATGGAGGACTGCAGGCTGTGTGTACACGGTTTCCATGGGCCCATGCTGGGGGCTTGATTGCCCCGCTATCGTGCTCCTGTGTTGTTGTGCCCTTGGTGCATGGGTGGGTGTTTGTCCATGCACTGTGTGGCATCCGGTGTGGTGCATGCTTCCACGCACCACTGTGGGTGTCTGTGCTGGCTGTTGTGGCCAGTGCTGGGTCGGGGTGTGTCCTTGGAGGGTGTGCAGGGTGCTGTACCACTGGTGGTGGTGTCTGGGGCATGCCCTGTCCCATGTGGGGTACCTCGTGTGCCGACGCATGGTCAGTCTCTCAGCTGTACCTAGGAGGGGCTGTGCATGGTGGCACTGTGTATGCCGTCATTGCATCGCTGTGTGCTGCCATCCACTGATGGGTGCTCATGGTGGGGCTGCCTTGCATGGCTCTGTGGTGCACAGGGTTGCATTGTCACAGTGGGGGTGGTGGCATGCATGGGGTTTCCTGCAGTGGTGGACGCTGCTTCTGGGCAGGGTTTCTGGGGGTCACGGTGCAGGGTGTGCTCTGCATTGGGGGGATGGTGTGGCATGGGGTGGTCAGCCCTCCTTGTGTGCCAGTCACAGCTTGCCAGGGGGTGTGATGGGGCACCATGGCCCAGCTATGGGTTGGTTGCTTGTCTCCATGGGCCAGTGGTTATTCCAGCCCTCCCCCAGTTGTGCAGTGCATGGTGTGTGAGGGGACAATGTCTGTTCTGCTGTGTGTTCCTCTGCCCATCTGTGGCATGGGTGGTGGGTCCCTACCTCCCTGGTTGTGCAGTTGCATTTCTGCACTGCTTCTGGGGGGCGTCCCTGGTTGCACTATGGCACCTCTGGACTGCTCAGCTGAACATCCCTTGTTGCGCTATGGCGCATCAGATCTGCTCAGCTTCCCATCCCTAGTTGCGCTATGGCACAGGTGGTGCGATATTCAGTTGTCAGCTGTAGGCGCAGGTTGTCCGGCTCAGTTTTTGAATGTCGCGCTTCTTGTGCATGGGTGCAATGGACTTGCGCTTGCTCCTGCTATTGCGCACTTTTTGGGCGCAGTTTGAACATCTGGGCCTAAGAGTTCTCTTCACAAAGCATATTGCTATATCATTTTTAGAACAAAAAGCAAAACCATGTTTCTCATACAGTAATTTAAATAATCTCATCAGAAGCCAGTTCTAAACAAGAAATCGTGGATAACGTCCACTGTGTAGTACCTTTCTGTTACACTGAATTGTGTTAATTTCACCTTTATTACAGTGCTAGCCTTAACAAAATACCACAGATGATTGACTCCTGAGGACATTACATGAAAGAAGATGTACGGTATTATTAAAAGAGCAAAACATGGGCAAAGTACTCAGCTGCAGTTTATGATTTAAATGCTGTAAGAGTCTGGCTGTGAATTGGGTTCAGCCACACAATACCCATGTTTTAATGTAATGTTTCCCATAATTTGTCATGTTTAATTTCATGAATTTTCTACACCTGTTGCCTTGGGATCACTGGATATGGCAGAGAGATCAGCCAGACACTATGTAGTCTGCTACTGCCAGACTAGAACATGTTATTTCTTCTATTTCAAATATTGAAATAAAATCATAATGACAGATTTCAGTGTAACATTTTGTGTAAAATCAGTACCAGCCTGAGAGGTAATTTTGGCTAGAATCAAGTCATTTTTCTCCTAGGTGAAAGAGAGAGAAAACATTCTAGTCTCAATCTACAGTGAAATGAGCATACAAGCAATTAATTTGCCTTCCATTTCAAAGCGATGCAAATGAAGCCAGATTGTTAGAATGGAATGTAGTGGATTTTCTGTGAGTTGGTAGAAAAAATCATAGCTTTCCTTTACTTACGCTCCGGTTTGAAATGTTTCCAGTTGTCAGTGGACTTTGTTTCCAGGTGCTACTGTGAGACATGTTCATTTTTAAAAAACAAAATATAGTATATTTCGTTTTACTATGTACCGATTGAAACCTTTTTGTTTCCCACAGGACACATATCACTATATAGAAACACAGAGAACTGGCATTAGATGAAGGCCCCGTGAGCCAGCCCGTCACTGCAGGGTAGCATTGTCACTCATGACATTGGTGGCCTGAGTTCAGGAATGAGCTTGGGCCACTGGGGGCTGGCCAGAGGGAGGAGGACTGAACATCACAGGAGATGCTTTCCTCCTCTGTGGAAGGAGAGTCACTGCCCTAACTGATACACTGCCACAAGGGTGACATGGGTTGAAGCATTGCGGAAGGGAAGTATATCCAGTGCAGCAGCATGTCTATGCATACACATGCCCCTTGGATCACCACAAGTGCCTGTGTCCTCGGGAAGTGGTGGAAAAATGGAAAATGACCCCAGAGCCAGCATCACGATGGCCTCCAGTGGACCAAATATAGACCGAACTGTAACTCTAGGGAGCTGACCTGACAATTATTCCTCAGGTAGGGGAGGTTCTCCTTCCTTTCCCACCTGGGGGGGGCTGAATCTGAGGCAGCATGGAGGTAGGTGTCTATAGGGGGCTGGTATTTGGCAAAGCCAGTCACCTTGGAGGACTTTGAGAGACACATTGGTTGTGGCATGGAAGAGTACTTAAAATGAGAATTTAAGAAAAGAAAACGAAGGCCTTTCCCAGGGCATTTTTTAGTTGCCTTGCTGAATGTCCCTAATGTGTTCTTGAATTCTTTCTTTTGTGCACCTTTCTATTCTACCCACATATACCTTGCCACAGGTGCACGAACTATTATAGACCACATATTTGGTGCAGGGTATTAAATAACTGGTATAGCATACCAAAATGCTGCTCAAAACTGGGGGTAATGCTAACGATTTCCAGCAATGTGTAGCAGTAGATTGCTATCCGTTTTTTGAGTGAGTCCATAGCACAAAGAGAATACATGTATAAAATAACATTTTGTTTTTAATTTTGCTAATCAGTCCATGCCAAGTGCTATGCATTTTTGCAGTTGATTAGCACTTTCATGCATATAACTGCTAATCTATTTTTCAGCTTATTTAATACCCTGTGGTGCAACAATTCATACTTAATTTTGCAGCACGTTTTTCACCTTTCCTTGGCTGTACAAACTTAGAACTCATAACAGCACACCTGCAGTCATTACAATTATGGCAGGTACAGAAACCTTTTCTGTCCTCTGGTCTATGGCACTTAGTTCTCACTTAGAAAATGGCAAGAAAGAATTCTCAGTCCTGATTGGCTGACACTGCCTCCAAGCTGGGCATTTATTTCTTAATAGATGCCCAGCTAAAAATAAGTACCAGCCCATATGCCACCTCACCACATAACCTTGTACAGGGGTGCCCAACCTGGTTCATCATTGGCTAAAATCACTTGATTCAGTTTGAAATCCCGCCATGTTTTTCTCTCTGCTTAGCAGAGCTACTGGTCTCCCCCCCCCCACTTCAGTATTCGCTTCCGTTAACTAAAAACCTTAACAAAATTAAAAAAGCACACACTGCAGTTATTGTATGTAAGGAAGAGGGTCAAAATACTTTTTCTCTTACAGCCGCACTCCCCTGACTGCATTCTCATAATGCCATGCTCAATACAAAACAGAAAGCCATTACTCCGAGCAGCTTCTCAGTGAGAAGCAGAATTCTTACACATCTAGTGTGCCTTCACAAACGTAGAAACTCCCTCACACCACGATGCCTGCACAGTTTAGCACAATGCCCACACAGTTAACTCCAGATTAAAAATAATTTACCTCGGGGATGTCACTCGTGCCAGACACACTTCTAGCCACCTTCTTCTGGGATCGCGCGCTTACCAGACGCAGTTTCTAGCAGCAAACAAAAAGAAACTCTTGCAGAAAGGTCAGATATTTTAAAAACGATGCCCAGAGACTGCTACGGGGATTTTAAGTACACAAAAATGTTGTTGTTCTGGTGCATCTGAGTCTGCTGTCTAGCTGGGGCAATACTAGCTGGAACAGCCTTAAAGAAACATGGACTACTTTTTCCATACTTTTGTTTCTGCTAATTCTGTTCATTTTTATAATCATTTCTCTTTCTTTACCACTTGATTAAAATTTACTAACAATGCCATTTCTAGTGCAATAATACCCTCCAGGGTGGGCATTATTAGAAATGCGGACCTTCCAGGGACTATAAGGCCCTCCGCCTGCGGTGTCGGGCCTCATTACACCCCTGAGCAGTCCGGTATTTCCCAATAATGCCCACCCTGTTGGGTATTATTGCTTACGTAATGGCTGCTAGACAAAAGATCTTTTAAATTCCTTCCCTTCGATAACAGATTCTTGGGGTTGTTCCTGCCATTGGCCCTATTTCATGATCTCTTGATAGAATGTGCCAAGTGGATTTTATGATCTTAGCAATCTCAGTTGCTCCTAGACCAATGTTCATAACAATATTCACATTTTGTTGTGAGTTGTTTCTTTCCACCTTATGCTTTGGTACTGAGAAACTATTGGGACGAGTTCAGCATTTCTTTTTGTCTTCCTCGCTACATATGCCAAATATGCCTTTTGTAGGATTAAAGTGTAACAATGCCAAGATAAACCTTTGTGGGGAATGTTTCAATCCCCTGTCTGCTGCCATGAAGTCTTATTTATTTATTATTTTTTTTATTTATTTATTGAATTTTGCTAACCAGGTGAGCCCATTGGATACAGAGGTCTCTTTTTCAGGGACAACCTGGAATTAATTACAGACAATATATATAAACAGTTGGCTGATAAAATGTTGACTTACTTACAGGCAGATATGCAGGCAATAGACAGGTATAATGCATACTATGCATTACATGGTATTTGAGTACATTAATAGTTCTGATCTACATGAATAGAACATACAAGACAAATGCAGTTTACTGTAGGAACTAAAGAGCTTAATAAAATCATACAGTACCACATGGAATAAGGCACAGATGAACAATATGATACAGGGAGATAGGAGAGAGCAAGGATTAGCAGCAGAACATCTCTAAGAGCAACATTGTAAGAGGACAGGGAGTTATGGCCATCATTCAGTGAAAGCAAGAGCAGCAACAGCTTTCTAGTAGAAAGGTTTTCAACCTTTCCTTAAAACCCTTGAGGGAAGAGGAATTTTGCAGTTCAGCTCAGAGTGAGTTTCAGTGAGACGGTGCAGAGTATGCAAAAGGCATCTTAACATGTACTTGATTATACCCTGGGGATGTCAAGCAAGTAGCAGTCTGAGGACCAAAGTAAGCACCTCTAAGGTTTGGGAGCTAATATACCAGCAAGATTTGAAGGGGTATAAACTCTAGTGAGCTTTAGCCTATGGCATAAGAGGGAGTATATCATCCTCTCGTGCAGGGAGAGCCACTTAAGGGAGGAGAGGACTTCATTGTGTTGTTTCCCGGTGGAGGACACTGACTGCAAAATTACTGATTTTGTTGTACAGAACCTTAAGCCTGTTTGTATCTGAGTTCCTGAGGAACTGAAGTATGGGGCACCATACAGCAATGTGAGAAGCAAGACACTGTTGACAATGGTAATCCTCATCTCAGGGATAAAAACATTACCAAGGTGATATAGAAGTCCAGTTTTTTGATGTATAGTTTTGGTGATATGATCAATGTGAGGGCTAAAGGTGAATTATTGATCTATATAGACCCAAGGTACTTTAGTTTGTCAACACCTTTGATACATCTTTGCAGCCTCTTATGTCATGCTCATAAATTATGCATGTGCATAGAGGACAACTGTCCATAATGACCCAAATACAGATCTTCCTACCACTCATACTCCTTCATTGTATTGATAATATCCACAGAATCTTGGAAATAGCTGGGGACATTAGCCACTATTTAAGTAAAAGCCCACAAATCTGAAGGGACCCTCACTGAGTGACCCAACACCAGACACTATGGGTCACCCAGGATGGTCCACTCCAAATTTGTGGACCTTATCCTTAGAAATGCAGATTCCTCATCTGAAATATATCCTCCTTGCCTAGCTCATGTGATAATTGTATCTAGTTCTGCTTTGAACATGACATTGGGGTTGAAAGTGAATGCTTTATAGCAGTTCTCATCAGAGAGCTGTCTATAGCTCTCCCCCACATATTGCTCAGTGTCCTGAATTACCACCATGCCTCCTTTCTCTGTGTTGCAGATAGTCACCTTGGACATATTTCCACGTTTTCTTATTGATAACCTTTCTTGTGATGTCGTGTTGGAATACCCAAAGTCTCCATTTCCCTGTACAAATGTTTTAACATCTTCCTGTATCATGTTCTCAAATACTCTGAGGCACGGTGTCTCAGCTGACTGCAGCAAAAGGTACTTTTTGATTTAAGACTACTTTTGTTGATTTCATCACCCTGTTCACTTCTGAACTCAGCCTGGCTACTCAGTACTGGTGTTACAACTTGGTCATGCATTTCTTCCTTTAAGGACAAAAGTAAGTTAATATTATTAGAAATCAAGTCCAACTCAGTCCTTTGCAGTCCTTAATTACTGCTTACTTCCTTAGCCAAACTATGCTGCGCTACAAACTCAGATTCAAGTCTGATCTACCCAAGTTCTCAGCCAGTTCCATGTTAGTTGAATAACCCATATTGTCACGGTTCTCTTGATTCAAATAAAAGGTGAACTTTTCAGTCCAGTTTCCTGAGCAGTCTGTAAATGTCCACATACCGTTGAAATAAATGTACTTCTGGAGTGGGTACAAATGACAACCCTTTCACCGGTACTTGTGCTTATTCTTCTGCACTGTAATTGTTTTTGGTGATATACAGTATTTAAAGCAGGCAGGTCTATTTCTTTTGCTGACATTTCCTGACCACCACGTGGACATTGCCAGGATTTTCAACCCCCCCCCCCCATGTCTTTCTTTTTGATGATTTTTATTTTGGTGGTTTTGGGCTGTGTCCTTAAAACATACTTGTCTTGATTGCCCGTCTACCTGTCTCTCAGGTGATGGACTGGAACTGAAATGGGATTTCTTTTTTTCCTTTGTGAGCACCCCCTATTATGGGATTTGCCTCTGCTCTCAGATTGTGTGGATTCATCTGCTCAAGAGAAAACATTACCTAGTTCATAATCTTTTCAATCCCTGATGAATTTTGATATTTTTCTGACCTCTGTCTCCTTTTTGTGTTACATAGTTTTCTCCTTGAGACTTTGCAAACATGCTTGGTTGTAGGCTATGCATTATAGGGTTACATGTTCTGTCCTATGTCCAATAGTTCTCTTGGTTTTGTCATGCAGATGCTCATCCTGTCTATAAGAGTTTCAAATAGGGTCATAAAACAACCAATGAGTGCTCCCAGCCATCTTTCCTGCAAGTCTCCATCTTACTGCCCAGATGGGGGTGCTTTGTGCATCTTATTTCCCCAGTGTACTTGGTCTTGTCATTTGTATTCTTCTAGAGTCAGCCTGCTGTACCAGTAGTTTATTTCCTTTAGTGTTAGTTTTCTTGTTTGTTTTTTATTTCAATTAGCTTATCATTCAGCTCACTGTTAGACATGGAATCAGTTGTGCCTTCAGTGGATAATCCCCTCAGGAATTCCTGGTAGTAGCTTCTTCCTCAGCTCTAGAAAAAAATGAAACTCTGCCCTTGTTTGCTTGTGGAAGCTCCTAATTGAAAGCTCTCCTCCTTCCCTGGCTCTGATTCAGTTACTCTTACTGTGGAAACCATAATGTTTACTCAGTGGCACGCATTTTGGCAAAAACTTATACCTGACGGACCTGTGTTTTACAGAAACAAACAAAGCTTGCTGCATGGGCATGCTGCACAATACAGATACCTAAAAAATATATGGGATGTTACAGTTGCGGTTCAGTGTGGTCGAGCAGAGGCCAAAACAGTTCAAGTAAACAATGCACACCAGTGCAACCAAAGGTGCTGCCTTTAATTGGTAACACTGAATCTAAGAATAGTAAGCAAAAAAGGGTGCACACACTGAGCAGGATTCATGTGCTGACAAGATACACAAAAAAATTATTCAAGAACACATTGGGGCCATTCTGCGAGGCAACAGTAAAAATGCCCTGGCAAACAATTTTAGGAAATGCCACAGGTGCACAGCCCAGCATCTTCCTTTAGAGCTCCAGATCCTGTACATTGTCATGAGAAGGGGGAGACTGAATGGATATATTGTTTCAACTCACTGGTCCCTAATCAATCAATCAATCACTTTATTTAACCAGGCATAAACACCATTGAGCAAGCTCATTTTCAAGGTGGTCCTGGGCATTAATACAATACAGTACACTTCATAAGATTACAATTACTGTGGACAATGGTGCAAAAAAAAAAAAAAATACATTGTGAAAGTGCCGGTCAATATGGGCCTATACATACCGGTCAACATATTTAACATGCAAAGGTACATAATGATAAGCTTTACTGAAATGAGAAGAGACAACAATCCCATATAGTCTCCGCTAAGTAAGAGCTCATACCTAAATGATAAAAAATAAGGAGGTATTAAGGAATAGGGTAGAAATTGGGGTGAAAGAGTAGGCAGCCAAAAGGGAGGCCAGAATAGGTAAAAGATAGAGAATAGGCAGAGCCATCTTGGATTAAGGGAACTAGGCTTGTAGGTCCTAGGTTTCTGTTGTTAGGAATGTGAGGTGGATGAGATACTTAGGTGTAGTATTTGAGAGTGGCACCCGGGGCTTAGGGATCATCAGCATCTGAAACAGTTGCATGATTCCTTCAGATAATCCGTTAACAGAGCTTTGAATGTGAAAATGCTTGGAAGTGAGGATAATTTTAATGAGTCTTTCATAGTGTTCCAAAGTGATGGAAGTGAGAAGTTGATTGCTGCTGAGCCAAGGGTAGTTTTCACTCTAGGAATCTGGAAGCAGATTAAGGAGAAGCATCTCAGGCCATAGGAACCTTTAGCCCATTTGAAGATGTTCAAGATGTATGCAGGGAGGTTATCGGATAATGCTCTAAAAAAACAGAGTAGAGCATTCCTTTTTCTTCTAGTTGAGAGTGAGGTCCATCCTGAAACCTGGTATAGACGACAGTGATGTGTACTACGGGGTAGATTTAAGATAAATCTTAAAGCCCGGTGGTAAAGGGTGTCCAGTTTGTTTAGCATTGTTGATGGGCAATGACTGTAAAGGAAGTCAGCGTAGTCCAGTATAGGTAGGAATGTAGTTTGTACTAGTCTCATTCTGGCTTCTAATGTGAGTAGGTGTTTAATGCGATAGAATAAACCTAATCACTGTCTTAGTTTCTTCGAGGTTTTATTTAAGTGGCACAGAAAGTTGAGCTTGTTATCCAGCCAGAATCCTAGGTATTTAAAGGTATCAACTACTTCAAGGGGTTCATCTAAGAGTGTTCAGATCTGTGTGATATGTGGACATCTGGAAGTAGACTTTGGTGAGAGAATCATTGCTTTAGTCTTTTTGGCATTGAGGAGGAGCTTATGAGTGAGAAGGTTGTATTGGAGGGTGCCGAAGTCTTTCTGTAAGTACACATGGGCCAGATCCAAGGATGAATTTGTGGTATAGAGTACAGTATCATCTGCGAATAAGTGCACATTTGCTGTGCCCAGCTGCGAGTCCAGATTATTGATGTATATTGCAAAGAGGATAGGGCCCAGGATGGAGCCTTGTGGGACTCCTCGTAACAAGGATTTTTGTGGGGACAGATCTCCTATGGCTTTGACTTGCTGTAACCTATTGATTAGGTAGCTGGTGAACCATTTAATGGCAGAACTATCAAGTCTGATGTTACTCAGTGTAGTAAGCATGATGGTATGATCCACAGTATCGAAGGCCTTACTTAGATTAAGGAAGAGGGCAAATACATGCTTCTTAGAGTCCAAGGCCATTTGCCAGTCTGTAGTTACTTTGGCAAGACCCAATATTGAACTGTGTTTGGCTCTGAAGCTGGACTGAACCAGGTTTAGCAACTTTTGTGAATCCAAATGTTCTCTAAGTTGGATGTCGACAATTTTTTCAAGTGATTTAGAGAGGACGGATAGTATAGAAATAGGCCGGTAATTGTTCAGATCACTCGGATCCCCAGTCTTGAATAATGGTAGGATGTAGGCAGTTTTCCACAAGACAGGTAGCTCACCTTGAATCAGAGAGGTGTTGAATAAGTGTGTAATGGGGGCGGTCAGATAGGTATGGCCAAGTTTTAGGAAGTAAGGTTCAATATTATCTGCACCCGCACTCTTTTTTGTATCCAGAGAAAGGAGGAGGTCCTCCACTTGCTTGAACGTAATTGTGAGGAAGCTAAAGGGGGTGGGATGCGGTTGGTTATGGTTGTGATTATCAGTGAAGCCAACAGTGTAGTCTCTTGCCAGGCTAAGTTTGTTGATAGGTGAGGTGTCAAAGGTAAGCCCTGCAGTGGCAAAGTGATCATTAAGCTTCTCTAGTATATAAGCTTTGTCTGTATAGGTGGTACCATCAGACACAATTTTGTTTGGAAGGGGTGTTACAGTAGACAGACCTTCGACTTCTTTGAGGATGTTCCAAAATTTGGCAGAGTTGTTTTTATTGTCTTCTAGTTCTTTTTGGAAGTACCTAGCTTTTTCTGACCTAATTAGCTTGGTACAAGCATTTCTAGTGGTATGGAATGCTAACCAATCAGCCTTCAGGTGGGATTTCCTCGCTTTTTTCCACCAGTAGTCCCTATCCCTAAATGCTTTCTTCAGGATGGGAGAGAGCCAGCCAGGAGTTTTATTTTTTGATTTGATCAGTCTTAGTGGGGCGTGTTTGTCTATTAGCCCCAGTAAAAGGCTGTGAAAGATGTTAAATGCCTCCTTAAAGGTGGGGGCTAGATAGAAATCCTGCAAACGAATGTTGCTTAGATCTTTCAGGAAAGTGTACTGGCAGAACTTTTTCAGGCGTCTTTTCAGTTTGAATTTGGAGGCCGTTTTTATTTGGGAAGGATGTCTGATGCAGGCAGTAGCGCAATGGTCGCTTATATCATGTTTGTACACCAGTTCAGTACCTATTTTATTTACGTAGTTTAGCACTCCACTGTGATCACTGAGTAAATATATATGTATCTGTAGAATATTGTGCAATTATTCAAAGAATACTTAACTTCCTTGAGAATGTTGAATAATTATTAAATGTCCCCTGATATACCACTCAATACCATAAAAAATTGTAATGCTGTATATACTAATAATGCCTAATGGTCTGAATATGGAAATAGATTTCAGGCCATTTTTATAACAGCAGTTCTTAGATTAGTAATATGCCTGTTTAAAGGGGCCTCAATATGTGGAATGATGTGTTTTTATAAAAATGTTTTTATTTTTCTAAGATAATGTTTCCCCTCAGGGATCCTGGAATGCTGAGCCCATGCTTAGTTCACTAGGAGGAACAATTATAGTTTTGCACATGGAATTGTTGGTGTATAGCATCACACTTATTAGTATATACAGCATTACAATTTGTTATGGTATTGAGTGGTATATCAGGGGACATTTAATAATTATTCAACATTCTCAAGGAAGTTAAGTATTCTTTGAATAATTGCACAATATTCTACAGATACATAAATATTTACTCAGTGATCACAGTGGAGTGCTAAACTATGTAAATAAAATAGGTATTGAACTAGTGTACAGGCACTTTCACGTTCCTTTTGGTTAGATAATAAGGTTGCATTTTAGAAACAGGCTCATGATTCAGGTATTGCAGACTTAACTCCTTCATTTTGTAGGTGTCTGAATTAACATCCTCTGTAGGTCTAAAAACACAAAGTTAATAATAGATATTTTTTTTCAGAGGTGTGCAACCATAATCAAACGTCTTGTCGTAGAACCTATTGGTCCAATAAAAATACGAAATATTGGATAAGGTAACACACACGGCTGTAGATACCTTGGAGGCCTACCTAAATGGCTGATTTTATTCTATGTAACAAGTAGATTGAAGTCATTATAGAATCTTTCTATGGAGGAAATGGTGCATAAAATAAGTTATTTTCTCTTGGGGAAGATCTAGTGTAATACAATCTTTAGTGACTTTCTTGTAAATTCTTTCTTGTGCCTCCCCCCTTCCCACCTCTTTCTGACTATAACTCAGCTTTTATGATTCACATATTTGATTTATTTTTACTGGGTTTTGTTTTTTTTTTACAGCAAGTTATCCACGTTTTATTTCAATTCTTTTACTCCTATTGCTACAGCATAATGTTGCATTGAAACAAAATGACGTAAGTGTACTCTAATATATGAAAACTTAGCCTGGCTCCAGCATGTGTTTTATCTTGCAAAGTTTCTAAATTAAATTGTTATTCAGTTTATGTATTACAGCCCATTGTTTTAAATACATATAAGCACTGAATTCCCACATTTGTAATTGTAAAATGAGCCCTCTGTTGGCTACAACGAGATTGGTGATTTTGAAGTTTATTCTAATGAATATTTAAGAGATATTACTTCAGAATTTACTATTGTATGGTGAAAGCACCACCCCTTGATGAAGCCTTGTAGCAGCACGTAGGGGTGCTTGGTGTTTGAGATGGATCATTGCCTAAATTAAATAATCTACACATGAGTCCTGCTCAGTGTGTGTACCTTTTTTTCCTTTATGTCCTTAAAGGTGTCATGGTAGTAAAGGCCACCAGCAGTACAGTACAACAGAAAAGGTCTCATGCTTGGTACTAATTTTATTACAGGTCAGAGAAGGTTTCTAGTTTAGCTGAACAGTTAGAGTAGCTGCTACAGTTGGGACTTATGTTGATGGTTCGCTCTGCATCTATGACACTTTCTGCTACATGATCAAACAAGTTATGGCACTAAGTTCAAAATCCCATTGAAATACATTGAACTGCATACCTGTGTCTTCAGTTCACAGTCCAGCTTTGAAGAGTGAAGAAGTGTCTGCGTCCCAGAGAGGATTATGGCATTGGACCCCCAATGGGTAAGTAAGGGCTTTGGGGGGGTGCAGCATGGTGGATGTTCAGTGGGAAGTTCAGTTGTGGGTAAGGAACAGACACAAAAGACATCAATGGACCGTTTCTTTTTTTTACACATGAAAAGAAATTAGAAAGAGACTGATGATCCCCGATCACAACACTGGGGATTGAACACCCAAGATGTGGGCATTGTAACTTATTTGATCTACTGAGATCAAAAGAATAACAGCAGCATGGGCATACTTAGCAGACTAAGTGGCACCAGTGAACCCACCCCCCCATGTGTCAAAGTGGTACCTACTGAAATCATTGCTGCAGCATAGAGCTTGCATTAAAAATTTACAGATACCGACATGATTTCTCGATGTTTTAAACAATAATCACTCTGCACCTTAGACTGGAGGGCTCTTTGTCTAACCATGGAGGTCAGAGGGATAGCATTTCTGCTTGGGTGATCAAACTTTTAAAGAATCATTGGGAATCCCTGTGTGTACTGGGAATGGCTACTCAAGTGGAGACTCCTACTGAGCAACCCCCTCATGCAAATGGATGAGCATGGGATGGTGAACAAAATGAAAAACCAGGAGAACTGAGTGAAAGACTACCCATGTCTGGAGAAGGTGGACAGCAAGACAAAGCTGTTTGAGCTGCAACACAGCAAAACCCTGGGAGGGAGTAAACAGCCAACCTAAAAACAGCAGAAGGAGAACAGTAATAACCAGGAGAAGAAAAACATTCAAAAAGAAGAGAATGACAAAGGGAGTGGTGAGCACAAGCCAGTGGAGGGTGGTGAGCTGGCCTTAAGTAAAAAGGAGTTCATCGAGGCCCCCTTACATAAGGTGAACCCTTGGACTAAAAACACAGAGACTACGGTCAGTGTGAATGGACAAAACCTCCCAGGTTTGTAACTTTTTCTCTGCCCCACTCCCTTTATCCATGTTTGTTTTTCAAACATTTTGGAATCTCTACATTTGTGGTATTTTTAATTTTATTTTGCATTTGGTATACCAAAAAACCGGGGCCTGCAAATAGAACATTTAATTCATTTTAGGTAGTGCACACCAGTCTGAATCTGCAGGATTTTCATTACAGAAAATAAATTACACAGTATATGTATACACAGAACAAATATGGTGAGGTTTGTGTGGCTTGGCATGTAGTGTCTTATGGTGAGGTATGTGTGGCTTGGCATAAAGTGTATCTTCTCAAGCAAATGAGGCCTATGGAAAAAAGTCCCCCTAAGAGGTGGGGATGTTAGACTTCAAGACATTTGCTGTTTCTGTTAGCTTTCTCCTTGTTAATTTCAGCGAGCATATGGTTGGAGGTCGGGGTGATGTTGCCTATGTTTTTGCTTATAACAAGAATGTTTCATTTTGCCGTGATGCTTCCTAAATCATTTTGCTGTTGGTGATTTGTGCTGATTGACTATTTGATGATATGTAGGCCACAGAGCTGTGAGTGTTGCCAAGATGATCGTTAGCCTTACTTCCCCTCCCTCGTGTCACCTTCTAAAGTTAGACATACAGATTTAGTCTTTGCCATATTGGTCCTCGTAAGAACAGATCCAGAAGCAAATGATTTGATATATTTTATTGGACCAACATAGATGTAACAAAAAAAAGAACAAAGTGCTTTAACTTTCTTACCAACCCAGTCCTTCCTCGGCAGCTTCCGAGGAAGGACTGGGTTGATCCAAAAGCTAAAGCACTTTGTTCTTTTTTTTTGTTACATCTATGTTAGTCCAATAAAAGGGAGGCAGTATAGCACAGTGGTTTAAGGCTCTGAGCTGCAAACCTGGAGACATGGGTTTGAATCTCACAGCTCCCACTTGCATACTGTGTGACCCTGAGTAAGTCAATCAACTTCCTTGTGCTCCCAGGTTGCACTTGTAAACACGCTTTCAGCTTAATGTGTCTCTCCTGGTTAAAAAAAAATTATTTCATGATTGGTGTAGAAACTGGGAAATGCACTTCAGCTCTGATAAATGTGCTGTACTGCACCTAGGCAAGAACAACCCATGTGCAGACTAATATCTAGGAACATCTTTGCTAAAGGCTGTTAGAGAGGAAAAATACTTAGGGACTGTGATACAACAGAACTTGTCATTTTGATCCAATAGTTCAGCCACAGCTGCCAAGGCTTCAAAAAGTATGGGCTGTATAAAAAGACATGTTGCTAGTAGACATAGTGATGTCCTAGTCCCATTATACAGAAGTTTGGTATGACAACACCTTGACTACTGTTCACAATTTTGGTCACCCCAGTTTAAGAAAGATAAAATCAGACTTGAGTGAATACAGAGGAGGTTCACTAAATCAGTCCAAAGGCTAAAAAAACCATATGTATAATGGCAGGCTGCAACCACTGGGACTACATGACATGGTGCTCTGAATAGAGTGGTCCCATCAACCTGTTCACCTGGTTCAGCAAGCTTAAGGGTGTTAAGTAGCTGCTTTAATCTGAAGGACATTGCTCCATGGGATACTGTAGGAACTGGACCCTGGCTGCACTGAGGCCTCCTGCAGATGGTCTGGTGAGCAGATTTTGGACTTTGGACTTACAAGGATTAAAGGGGTAGAGGTTTTTGGCTCCCTGTGAGAGAGGCACCCTCCTTCCTTTTCCTGATCCGGTGAGTGATTTTATCCATCTGTACTTCTGTGTGCACCTGCCTTGATTCGGAGCCAGACACCAGTTATCTATCTTCAAAGACAATTTATTTTTGGGCTGCTCTCTCTCATTTTGGGGGATTTATTTCATATACTGTTGCCAGTCACTGATCTGGGGAGAGTGAGAGACTCTCTAGACCTGGAGAAGGGGTTTTCTCTAATTGACTCTCCTTGCTGGTGAACATTCTTGGGTACAGTCACCTTTTAACATCAGTTTTGTGGGGAATATAAGGTTCTACCTCCCCCTGCCCCCCAGCTGCCATGTCTGGTGAGAGAAGGCACTACAGACTGGTGGTTTCTGGGCCTTCATCAATCCCAGAAAACTGGTTGACTAATATCATATATCTCTGTTGTGAATTCTGGACTTAGCACTGACATTTAAAGCACTCCTGTCTATCTCCTATAGCTAAAGTGTTTTAGTTTATATTTTGAGTGGGTGGGGGGTTGTGGGGTGTGTGAAATTGAATTTATTGGTGGAGTGGTTTTGTTTTGTTTAGTGTGGATAGTAAGGTGTGTGACTGGGGTGTGTGGGGGGGTGTGAGTGGTGTGTGCTTTGGCATTTGTAAAATCTAGTGCATTTAGCTAATGGTTGTTTTCATCGGGGTTCTTTGGTCTGACTAAATTGGCTTGGTGGAGATGTGTTGGAGACATGCCAGTGAGAATTACTTATGCTGCCTTGCTGCTTCATGATCTCTGCCCTTTAATCGACCTGCCAGTTTCTGCCACTGCAGCTAGATACTGCAGGGATGTCGGGATCACAAGGAGGCGGTTGGTTCAGTGACATCACAGGGCAGCTGAGATGGGGATGGTGAGCAGCATTGAGGTTGTCCGGTACAGGAGGCGCCCTGGGTTTAAAAGGAACCTAGGGAGAGGCCAGATGTGTTTGGTCTCCATAGCCAGGGTTCCCACCAGACCGAGTGGGCAGGTAGCTAGAAGACCAACCGCATTCTCTAATCCTCTTTGAGCACTGCTATGCAATGTCAGGTTGATTAGGAACAAGAGTGCCATTTTTGCAGACTTGATTTCCTCTGTTGACCTGGCTTGCATCATGGAGACCTGGCTGGGGATGATGCTGGCCCAGTTCTAGGGGCCAATATCCCTGCTGGGAACTCTGTAGTGCACTGCCTGAGGAAGGATTGCAGGGGCGGGGGAGTGGCCATCGTATTTAAAGCCAGTTTGGGCTTCACGGTGCACCAAGTTGGCAGCACCCAGTCATTTGAGTGTGTCACAGTTTGTGTGGATTCAGGTGCAGGTTGCAGGATTCTCCTCATTTACTGCCCACCTGGGCCAGGGGGAAGAATTCCTGCAGGAGGTGGCGGACTTTGTCGTTGACCAGGTGTTGGAGTCCCCCAGATGTTTGATCTTGGGGGGGCTTCAATGCCTGGATCAATGATGAATCCTCATGTTTCAGTTACGACCTCCTCCAGCTGATGTCTTCTTTGGGTCTGACACAAGTTGTTGCTTCTGCAACCCATCAGCATGGCCACACACTTGATCTGGTGTTCCAGCTGGGTCTTGGGATTGACAACCTCGAGACTGATCAGGTATCTTGGTCTGATCACTGCACCATGGGGTTCATGTTTGGAGCCTACCCTGAAAGTCCCTCCCCTGTGGAGATGGTCAGCTACCACCCTTTAAGGGGCTTGCACCCAAAGGGACTATTGGCATTGGCTGACCTATCCAGAGTTGAAGCGACATGTGTGATTGGCACCAAAGAGGTGGTGGCCACCTATAATAGGGTGGTTTCCAATGCTCTGGATGTCATCAATCCAGTCTGTATATGATCCAAATCCTCTCACTTGAGATCCCCATGGTTTGATGGGGATCTCAAGGTGATGAAGATCAAGGGTCTGAAGTTGGAGCACTGGAAGACCCTGCTGGAGGCTGACCATCTGGCCTTGCATGCCCACTATGGTGAGTACCAGGGGGCAATCTCCCATAGGAAGGCAGAATTCCTGTCCAGGGAAATTGCTGCAGGGAAAAACAGACCTTCTCAGCTTTTTCAGACAGTGGACAGGCTTCTCCATCCTGCCTGTCTACAGCTGAAGAAGACTTTTTCATCCACCTTGTGTGAAGAGTTTGCACTGTTTATCTCTGGCAGAGTGTCAACTATCCGGTTGGAGATCATGTCAGGAAGGCAACAGCCTCATAGTGGTGGGTCCAGGAGGTTCAGAGGCATGCCATCTGTTTGGGAGAAGTTTAGGCCAGTGGAGGTGTCTGAACTGACTAAGGTGATCTTAGAGCTGAAGCACACTTATTGTGAACTGGACCCGGCCTCACCATGTTTCTTAATGGGATGCGCCGAGGCCGTTGGCCCAGTGTTCTCCAGGATTGCCAGGTGCTCGATGGTGGAGAAGGTGTTCCCAGTGGCTTTGAAAGAAGCACTGGTGAGATCCCTCCTTAAGAAAACTTCTCTCGACTGAGACATCCTAGTGAATTACTGTTTGATCTCTAACCTGCCTTTTTTGAACAAGGTTGTTGAGAAGTTAGTTGTCCTAACAGCTCGAGAATCGCCTGGTGTCCTTGAACATCTATGATCCATTTCAGTCAGGTTTTTGAGCCAGACGCAGCACAGAAATGGCTCTAGTTAGAGTGTATAATGATCTGCTTAGGGCCAGAGATAGAGAAGACAGGTCGGTTCTTGTGCTCCTTGATCTTTCTTCAGCATTTGACACTGTGGACTACGTCGTGCTTCTTGATTGGCTCAGTGAGTTTTGTGGACTCACTGGAACTGTCATCAGGTAGTTTGAGTCCTATCTGTTGGATAAGGTGCAGTGGGTAGTGATAGGGAATTTCTCCTCCTCCCCAATGCCTCTTTCTTGTGCTGTACCACATGGTTTGATCTAGTCTTGGATGTTGTTCGCAGTGTACATGCTGCCCCTGGGTGATATCATTTGACAATGCAGTGTGAAGTTTCACTGCTATGCAGATGATACCCAGCTGTATTTGTCTTTTGCATGCAGAACACCTGGGGCTGTCAATGTGCTTAACAACTGTTTGGCTAAAATCAATGACTGGATGGCTTCCAGCTGACTGAGGCTAAACCCAGATAAGGTGGAGGTATTAGTGATCAAGCCTGGTTGTGGGCATAATGGGTTGCCACCGGGGGCTAACTCAGGCCTGGTACTGGGGTGTGCTCCACTGGTGGCTTTGCCGAGGGTGCAAATTCTAGGCGTGATCCTGGACAGCAGACTGACCTTTGAAGATCAGGCATCGTATGCTGTTAAAAGTGGTTTCTACCACTTGCAGAACATCACTAGGATTAAGCCCTTCATTCTGCCCCATGATCTGCCAGTACTGGTACATGCCTTTGTCACCTCCAGGCTTGACTACTGAAACTCTCTATACTTCAGGATCACAGGAGGGACCCTTAGCAGACTGCAGTTAGTGCAGAATGTGGTGGCCCAGTTGCTGATGGGTCTTTTCAGGTCCAGTCATGTAACCCCGGTCCTGAGTGCCCTGCACTGGCTGCCTGTCAGGTAAAGGGTACTTTTCAAGGTGGGCTTGCTCACCTATAAGGCCCTATATGAACAGGGTCCTGGCTACCTGTCAGAACTCCTGACACCAGTGACCTCTGCTTGCTCCCTCCACTCCTCTTCAAGGGGATTGCTGGACATTCCCAGGGTTCAGCTCCAGACATTGGACGACCGTGCATTTAGTGTCGTGGGGCTGACCCTGTGAAACTCTCTTCCACCTGCAGTTCAGGAGGCTCCCTTGATTGAGGTGTTCAGGCTCAGACTTGAAGCTCACCTCTTCCACAAGGCTTTCAAAGCTTGCTGATTTGTGTCTGGGCCACCAGTTTTAATGGTGAGCTAAAGTCTACTATGGATCTTGCAATTAAGGAATTAACATTTAATTCCTGTAATCACAGCAAATTACTATTTGGGATATCTTATAAAACTGAAAAAAAGTGTTTTTCTTTTCACAGCAAGTGGTCAGATATTGGAACAACTTGCCCAAATACAGTATGTTGTAGAATCAACTAGTGCTGATTGTTTCAAAAAGAACATTGATATTATTCTGGGCAGCTGTGAACACATAGGACTACCACTGCAAAGTGGGGGAGTAGACTAGATGCACCTCGGAGCACCTCTGCTCCCAAAAAGCAAAGTACCAAGTGTGGTGATTTGGCCACTGCCGTCTACTTTTTGTCATATTTCTCTGTATTTTTTTTTTTTATGTTCATTGTCCACTAGGCCAGGACATAGGTTTGTCAGAAATGATGCCCACTTTTCTGGAAGGGTACATGGGAAGAGCTGATGTGTATTTCAGTGTCTGACATCTCCCTTTGCCTGGGACAAAGTCATGTTTAGAGGTAAACAAGAGTTCAATTTCCACAAGGGATTGGAATTTCCTGGTAGATGACCAAAGGGGAAGATTTCCTTAATGACAGGAGATGGGAGAGCCATCTCCTCTGTGTTAAATCTCTGAATACCAAAGAGAAATTGTTTTAGAGCAGGGGTTCTGCAGACTCCCAGTCTAGGAACCTATTGTTAAATTCTCTACCAACTGCCACACTTTGTTTCCATTTTATTTGTGTCAGGAATACAGTACAGATCAAAGCTGGCTAGTAAGATGGGACTGGGGAAAATCAATATACTGATCATTATGGTTCACTTGCAACTTTGGAAAGAGCAAGAGAGACCCCTGCTGGCCAAGAGATGAACAGTTTGACCTGGAAATATTAAGGTCACTACCCAATTAGAGACCAGTTTTGCAGACTGCAGACATAATTATATAAACCCTCTTCAACAGAGGTTCTGGGCAGAAGCCAAACTTCCTGACATAGAAGAACTACCAGACACACTGAAGACCACTGCAAGAAAACTGGGACTCTGAGATACAGCAGAGAGAAAGAGAGACTTTTTATAACTCACTTATTTTCTGGACTCTGATTTTCTCTTCAAAGAAGGTAGAAATTATCCAGTTAATTTACTAGTTGTTTTGTATGCATTTTCCAACTTTTTTGTAGTTATTCTGTAAACAAATATCTAAATCATTTTCCTGTCTGTTTTGTATATTATTTATTTAGGTAATCAGTAAAAGTGCCTGCTTTTATTTTAAAGTGCTACTGCCTGGGAGTAGTTTGTTTTGTGTGAAGGTTTTGGTAACGTTTATTCAATCTGTGACATGCCTGTTTAGTGCTAAGGTGCCACGCACTACTAGAACTAGGATTCTGGAAGGGAATCTGGGGACCTAAAATAGGAAAAGTACACAAGGTCTCCGGAAGGGTCTGTGGGGTTTGAATCAGGTTCCTGCACCACCTGAGGTAGAAGATACAATCAGGGTTCAGAGGACAGCCACGAAGAGCTTGTAACACCTGGGTTCTCCCCCCAGCACAGCAACCAAAGAGGGTTCTCACCTGGCTACAGACTTGAGACTGTATTTTTACCCTTACCCAGAAAATAAGGAAGCCCTGGGCCCTCGTGGTGAGTGTTCAGTTGTGAAATCAGTGAGCACTCTAAAAGGACACGAGGAGGGTATTTCCTGACCTCCCCCTGTCATGGATAGCTCTTAAGGGATGGAACTGTTAGCTCAGTGGATCCAGCCCTCAGGAGTGGGTTTGTGACACCAAGTACCAAAATACCACTATACCTGGCACTAATGAGGGGGTAGGAGAGTATGTTGCTTTAAAGTGAATTTACAAGATATGCTCATGGGCTTTATAGCCTGTTAACTTACTCCCAACTTCTCCTGCATTCTCAGCCATTTTTTTGACGTCTAACCAGGGACAGTGTGGGGGCACACCCCATCGTAGTCTATAGGGTGCATTTCTAAAGCAACATTTTACATGAATTACATCTACCATTCAGCTGATAAGGACCCTATCAGCTGAACAGTAGCTTTAATTTATATAAAATATTGCTTTAACATACAGTATATAAAAAATGTCTTTAAAATGCCCTCCATAGACTACATTGGAGTGCGTTCCCACACTCTCCCTGGTTAGATGTCATAAAATGTCTGAGTGCAGGGGGCAGAGCTGGTAGTCAGAGAAGTGTAAGGGACTGGGTGACTGACAGTTTGGTGAGATATATGATCCCTTCCCTTCCAAAATGGACTGAGCAAAATAAAAATGTTATGCACAGAATGACTTTCATGACTGTAAGATAATGGGATATATAAAGTCCAGAGCCAAATAATAACATATTGGGAATTCACTCTGAGGCATACGACACAAGTGCAGAAAAAAAACATATGCTAAAAGTAAGAAGATTAGCATGAATAACAACAATTTATATCAAGAACGAAATGGCAGTGTAGGGTTTCCTTCAGTCCCCTTGACTGTGCAATGAGTAGCGCCAGGCACCATGGCACAAAGCAAAAAAAAATAAATCTTTAGTGTCGAATTTATTTTATATTGACCCTTCAGACAACTCTCATGCTGTATGCAATCTGTGCACAAACAGCATCAGTTTTGGCAAAAGGACACAGTTTGGAACATTAGCAATGATATGATATGCAAAGGCAAAATGCCCAATTGAGTGGGGCAGGGTAAGGGGCAGTGTGGCTGGTATGGGCAGTAGTGGAGGTGGTAGTGGTGTTGACCATAGTGATGATGAACTGTAAGCCGTAAGTGACACTGAATCACTTCATGATGAGTCCTTGCAGTCTTCCCAGACAAGCACTGATTGTTTTTCTGACACCAAGCAATGGGAAATCCCAAAGTGCTACTCCATGTAGAAAAGGCATAAAAATAAATTCTCCCAAAAATCAAAAGTATCTCATTAACTAACATTAAAAGAAAGTGTTACGAGAACATCAAACTTTACTCACAAGTATCCAACATGCCAGCAGTTAAATAAAGCCATTGCAGAGCTGTTGGCTGCTTGTCAACTTCCTTTTGCTTTTGTTGTCTAAAAAGGTTTCCTCACGTTCACACACTCGATTGAAACCACAGTACACTATTCACTGTCGAATGCTTTTTGAAAAGGCTGCTCCACAGTTGTATGACATGGTGTATGCTGAAGTCATTAAGCAGTTGAAACTCTCTGAGGTGAAGCAAGTTCAAATAACAACAGATATATGGACCAGCAACCAAACAATAGACTACATGACTGCAAGGCCCTGATTTTTCCATGATTCTGTGACCGCGAAGATTGCCGCAGAACTTAATGTAAACCTCAGAAAATCTGCGGAATATCATTCCACAGTTTACATGAACTGCGGAATATTATTCCACAGTTTACATGAAATGCAGTGTATTACTTTGCAGTTTATACTGAAGAGTCAGTATTTAGCTGGCCCCTGGCACAGCAGTACCGCTCACAATGCTGATGACCTGGGTTTTGGAATAAGCCTGGGAAGTTGGAGGGCTGGCAGGGGTGAGGATGATCAAGCTTCCCAAAGACTGCTCTCCTACTCTGGGGAGTCGATGGTGTTTGGATAACTCCTCTTGGTAGCCTGGGGTATGACAGCTGGGAATGATTACATTTGGGAGGTGTGTTAGACATTTAGTGTGCCACTTCCATGGCAAAATGGAGGTTTCTCCACCACACAATGATGTCCACCCCCATGCTGCAAACCCTATGCCACCGACCAAGCTCACACTACCATTCTACCATTCAGTCTCCACTGAGGGATAGGACAGGGGTGTTCGGGGGTGAGTAAGTTCTGGGGTGTGTGTCAGGGCTGAGCATGTGTAGATGGACCGATGGGGGCTGGTGAATGAGATGATAAAGCATAATAAATTAAAAAAAATTAAGAGTCATTATAAATTGTGAGTAAAATAAATCTGCAGTTTACATTGACTCTGGCCAAGGAAAATTATTCCAGGGATCATATATACTGTGGCTATTCCATGGATCATATAAACCCCGCAGAGTGCTTTTTGGGATTCTGTGGAATTTAAAAACAAAAATCTGAAAAGTATTTTGGAGCAACCCCTGAACATTAGTTTGTCTGCCAGGGCTTTACCTTAAAAATCAAAATTTGTAAATCCATCCCCCCATCCAGCTCAGCCCCACCATCATTCCTACCCCACCCTGAGAACCTCCTTGAGTCCCTTTATTTGAGGTAGAAATATGTTTATGAGATCCCATGCTGTGCTGCAACTCTCATCCTTCTAATTTCACTGCCGGGCCTGAATTCTGGTTTCATGGCACAGCTGCACAAAGCACTACTGGGATGAAAAACTGGCATTCTGGCCTAGTGGTAAAGCTAGAAGGATGAGGACCATGGTGCAGTGTGGCAGCCGCTAAAAATATTACTCATTCAGATCTGGTGACCTGAAGACTCTCAGTCTGGGGTGGAGGGATGAAGCTTAGATGGATGGGGTAGATTTTTTACTTTCTAATACTAAGAACTTAGGAGTTCATTGACAACCTTCTCTGGTTTGCAGGCCCCAGCCCAAAAACTATCATTTTCCCCTACCTGGGTGCTTGGGAGGGTTGCCGACTGCTACCAAAGTCTCCAACTGCAACTGCATAAGTTCCATAGAAATAGGAAACTAATGTCACAGAAGTTCTGCTGCAACAGGGGGACTGTTTGCAGAATTTACACCAAAGTTGCCCCAGAAAGACTGGGCAGTGCATGACTGCTACAGCACATTGGGCAAGCCTTCAGTTAGAAAGCAATAATAGTCCCCGCTCTGTCATAATCAGTAGGAAACAGGCTGCATTATGTGTCATCACTTTTGAGGAATTCCACACTATTGTGAATATTTTGTAGGAGCTGCAAAAACAGTTCCAGAAATGGCTTACTCCATATTCCTTATCTCCAGGGTTCATAGTGCTAGATAATGTTGCCAACATAGTCAGTGCTGTTAGAGATGGCAGCTACCAACACAATCTAGTTTTGTACATTGTTTAAATCTTCTCATCTATAAAAACACTTTGCAGAGAATCTGGAATCAATGCTGAGTATGGTACCATCACAGCTTCACTGCAACAGTTCAGTTCCAGTCTGCCTGCAAGTACTGGGAAGCTACTACTGTCCAAGAAAAGCTCCCCTGGTCAAGGTGAGAAGTTTCTACCAAATTCAAGTTTCCAAACACAAGCATCAAACACAAAGAATACTGCAAGTCACAATCCTCGAAAGAATGAGATACCAGAAATTCAAAGCATGGATCTTGTCAGTCCTGGTGGTGCTCCTTCTACAGGTATGTGCAGTACAAACACGAAAGCAATGGAAGCCACATTTCATCAAACAGGATGCACCCAAAAATGAAGTGGTATCAAATAGAAGATTCAATAACCCTGAAAGTCCAACTGAGAAATGTTTCAAATCTGAAATGTGATTTTGATATTTTTTAAATGGAAACAGAAATATTGAAAACCTGTTAGGTTTTGCTAGGAAAATATGTGGTCATTTCAGCCACTCTCTGAGAGCACACAAGATCCTGAAGGGGCTGCAAATGTCAAACAACTTACCAATGCATAAATTAAAGCAGGAACTTCCAACCCAAAGGAATTCAATATTGTACATGTTGGGAAGGAGGATTTGTGAACAAAAATAAGCTGGCATGAGTACTCCATGCAGAATCAAATAGGTAAAGCAGGCATCATGCTCAGTTCCAGCAAATGGAGGTTTCTTGAATCTTTGGTCACCTTATTGGAGCCATCTGAGGCTGCCACATGAGACGCCAGTGCCAGAAAGTGCAACTCTGAGTCAATTCTTCCACATAAAATATTTCTTCACATTTTCTTGATGACATAAAGAAAGACTTTCAGCCAAAGAAGACACCACCACTGTAATGCTGGCAGAAGACTTGAGTCTCAGACTGTCGACTGATCAGTAAATAAATGCCATGGTTCAGAATGAAAGCTATGTGTTGGCTACATTGCTTGATGCCCACTTTAAGGGGAACATTGAAGTCATCCTTTCTCCAGGGGAAGACATTGAGTAAAGAGATTTTCTGCTAACCAAATGTGACATTGCCCCACCAACACCATTAACTGATGCACAGCAGTCAAACCCTGCCAAACCATCAGAGTGTGCCTCTGGCACAGACAACAGCACATCTGTAAATTCTTCAGTCACCAGTATCATCAGGGAGGGAAGGACATCTACAGCTACTTCTTAGTCATCCTATGTTCAGAGTCAGAAAGGCACATCAATTCTGAGTCACTTGCAATAACATCCCTTACAGAAATATAGGTGTGCTGTGTACATGCAGAATGCATGCCACATGCTTAATTGTGCAATGTTTGCATGCAGTTTACATACACAAAGTGAACCTATGCAAACCAGGTCTAAAAAACAAATCAGGTTCACATGCTGCAAGCTTGTCATGTGCACAGCAGGTAAGCTGATGTGAACATCTTCTAAAAATTACATCAGGTTCACGTGTTGCATGCTTAACATGAGTGCAGCAGTTAAGCTGTGTGAATTAAGTGATAACATTCAGTGAGTTGGAGCATACAAAGCAATAACCGGCTTCTGTGGGGATTAAACGCCGAGGTGAAGCCGAGGCATTTAATCAACACAGAAGCTGGTTGTTGCGAGTGTACTCCAACTAGTTGAATGTTATTACTGTTATACGAGTTGGAGTGTGTTGCAAGAAAATGTTTTACTGTGGGAGAAAACTGATGGTGCAACAGCATTTTCTGCTCCTTGTTTCTTTTGATATGCGTGTGGGGGTGATTAAACCGCTGTGGGGGTGGTGATTAAACCACCGTGGGTGGAGTTTTAGGCGAATAAAATACTCTAAACCATTGTTTTGAAGTTTGTGGGGAAATAACTGACTAGAGTTCTGAATGCTGATTGGCTGAGCACAGATACCTGTGGTATAATATCATTTAAACATCACAACAGATTCACATGCTGCATGCATGCCATGTGTGCAGCAGCTAAGCTGGTGCAATTCTCATCTAAAAAAACACATCAGTTTCTATTTCTTAATACTACTGCTATCAATTAGTCATTAAAATACATTTTTATTTGAATTCCCCCAAAAATTAGGTAAATATCAATTCTGATCCTTTTGCAAGTTGTTTAATGGCTTTTGATTTTTGTCATTAAATCACCATTAATTTGTAAAGTATTGTTTGATTATTGCATTAAATGCCTAACATATAGCCAGTCAACATCCCCCTTTCCAGATGTATGAAGAGGAGCCTCTGTGTTGTGAAGCCTATCTTTTTTGTCTTGGACCATGCAAATCGCTTATACATATTTAGTGCTACAAATGTGTTTCTCCATGACTGTTTTATCTCACTTATCCCTTTCTCATTCTGTATTGAGCATATACACTATGGCCATGCTCAGCACTCTTTGTGCGGAGTAGGGTCTTGGAAGCGTGTTCCACTGTGTTCTAAAGTATTGTATCTCTATATTTCATGATGTGTCCTGATCATTGTGTGGGTCAGTGTCCCTCATTGTCCCTCATTTTGAGTGTCCATGTCCCTCATTTCAGTGACAAAATGTGAGGTATGGTGCATGCTTCCAAGACCCTTCTCAGCACAAAGAGTGCTGAGCATGGCCATAATGTATATGCTCAATACAGAATGACAAAGGGAAAATAAAATCCAGAAGCAAATGATCTGATAACTTTTATTGGACTGACATAGATGTTACACAAAAAAGAACAAAGTGCTCTAGCTTTCAGACCAACCAGATCCTTCTTCAGAAGCTTTATGATAGTTATTTAGAAAATCCCATAATATTAACACCCAGATAATGCATAAAAAACAGAAAAAATTCTCATTGGTTTAACATATACATTTAAAACATAACAGAAGATTACCATCAGAGAAGCTAATTAACACCAGTATGATTTTAGCTGAGAAGCCCCTGAAGGGCAAAAGTTATCAAGAAATATTAACAGGCAGACAGTTCTTCTCATATAAATTTTAAAATGTTTCAGTATGCTTCAAGGTAGCATTCTACTGATAAAAAATAAACTTGGGATACTATTCTCCCTAATACATGTAAGATGAGCTTACAACTTTTATTGTAGGTGTCCTTGTGTTTTAAAGAACAGACAATGAAAGGCAAAATACTGAAATGAGGCCTAATTGCAAGTTGAAAACAACCCCCAAATTAAACATACACACATATACACATACATAGACATATATATCTATATATATATATGAAAAAGAACCTCTGTGTGCGAGCACTGAGGCAATGGTTACTCCAAGGGCATTTGGCTGGGAAGCCAAGCTTCAAAGGAACACAAAGTCACACATGCCCCCACAATGCTATACAACTATATGTGTGTATATATATATATATATATATATAGAGAGAGAGAGAGAGAGAGAGAGAGAGAGCGAGATGTAATAGCTAATTCCATTTTGGCAAAGTGTCATGTTTCAGGAGCACGTGATGCCTTGTGTGCTATATAGCCAGCAGGCCAAGTGCATCAGTCACCCAAGGCATGCATATATCAGAGGTGACGGCACACCCAAAGGGATATCCATTTTATAAAATGGCAAAATTGTTTTGTGGGGGTGAAAGTGTAGATGTGTGGTTGAGCTCTGATATACGCACAGTCACCTGATGGTGTTTGTCCAATGCTATAGATTCCTTTTTCTAGCCCATTTTATAAATATCTATATATACTATATATATATATATATATATATATATATATATATATATATATATATATATATATATATATATATATAAATATATATATATATATATATATATACACACCTAGATATGGATATGGATATATATACTGTATACATACATACACATATATATATATGTATAAATTCAAACATATACACACAAATACATATATGGCATACAGAGGGTTTAAAGTGAAGTTTACTCAAAGTGAGCAAATGTTTCACACAAAATCTAATATAGAACTTAGCTTGAGACATTTTCCCAACTATGCTCTCAACCAGTTAATACATTGCATAAACTTTGAAGCCTTCAGTGTTGTAACAGGATTTAAATCATGATAATATCAGTTGTAAGTATAAGTGTCAAATGAAAAAACAAAAAACAAAACTACTTGTCAAGGACCCCTAAGAAAATGAGACCATGAACCTGATATGTACAGATTTCAACACAGTGTCAGTGTATAATAAACATGTACAGAATCAGTCTAAGGAACCTAATTAAAACTCATGGAATAAAATCCCCCAGCCCCCCCCCTTTTTTTTTCTGGGAAAGATAACTAGTAGGAATGAGATATACAGTCGTGGCCAAAAATATTGGCGCCCTTGCACTTTTTCAAATAATTCATAATTCCTCTAAACATAAGTTGAAATTAACAACAGTACAGTATTTGGTCTCCACAATTCTTTATTTCTCTGTTAATATTACAGAACCTTTGTTTTGATTCAGAGTTTAATATATCCTTTTAAATCAGAAAATGAAAAGAAATGGCATTGACAAAATTATTGCAATCAACCGCTTCCTATAGCCATGGATGAGCTTCCTGCACCTCTCTACTGGCAGTTTGGCCCACTCTTCTTATGCAAACTGCTCCAGTTCTCCCAGATTTGAAGGGTGCCTTCTCCCAACTGCTGTTTCAGATCTCTCCACAGGTTTTCAATGGGATTTAGATCTGGACTCATTGCTGGCCTCTTCAGAACAGTCCAGCGTTTTGTCTTGAACCATTCCTGGGTGCTTTTTGAAGTGTGTTTGGGGTCATTGTCATGCTGGAAGACCCATGACCTTCGACAGAGACCCAGCTTTCTGACACTGGGTTCAACATTGCACTCCAAAATGGCCTGGTAATTCCAGATTTCATGATGCCATGCACACGTTCAAGGCACCCAGTGCCAGAGGCAGCACAGCAACCCCAAAACATCACTGAACCTCCTCCATGTTTGACTGTAGGGAAGGTGTTCTTTTCTTTGAAGGCTTTATTTTGTTTTCTGTAAACATAGAGATGATGTGCTTTACCAAAAAGCTCTAATTTGGTCTTGTCTGTCCACAGGACATTCTCCCAGAAGGATTTTGGCTTGTTCAGGTGTGTTTTGGCAAACCCCAGTCAGGCTTTCTTATGTCTCTCTCTCAACAGTGGGGTCTTCCTAGGCCTCCTACCATATAACCCCCTTTCATTGAGTTGGCAACAGATGGTGCGAGTTGAAACTGTCATACCTTGTGTCTGAAGGTCAGCTTGAATCTGTTCTTTTCTTTGAAGGCTTCATTTTTGTTTTCTGTAAACATAGAGTTGATGTGCTTTACCAAAAAGCTCTAATTTGGTCTCATCTGTCCACAGGACATTCTCCCAGAAGGATTTTGGCTTGTTCAGGTGTGTTTTGGCAAACCCCAGTCAGGCTTTCTTATGTCTCTCTCTCAGCAGTGAGGTCTTCCTGGGCCTCCTACCATATAACCCCCTTTCATTGAGTTGGCAACAGATGGTGTAAGTTGAAACTGTCGTACCTTGTGTCTGAAGGTCAGCTTGAATCTGTTTGGCAGTTGATCAAGGTGCTTTCTCCACCATTCGAACAATCCTGCGCTGCAATCTTCGATCAAGTTTTCTCTTGCGGCCACGTCCAGGGAGGTTGGCTACAGTGCCATGGGCCTTAAACATTCAGATAACATTATGTACAGTGGAAACAGGAACATCAAGGTCTCTGGAGATTGATTTATAGCCTTGAGATTGTCCATGCTTGGCTACAATCTTCTGTCTGACCTCCTCAGACAGTTCTCTGGCTGTCTTTCTTTTCTCCATGCTCATTGTGGTACACACAGTGACACAAAACAGGAGAATGAGTCCTTTTCTCTATTCAAACTGGTTAAATGAGTGATTTTTATATTGCAGGCACCTGCAACTCACCACAGGTGAGTTCAATTCCAAAGTGAAGGAGAATCACCTGCTTGAAATCTAATTCTTTTCAGAGGGACAAAAATGTTGAGTGTTCCTATGGGGGACTGGAATGGAAGGGTACTATGCCAGGAGAGAGAAATGTTTTAATTGGGTGGCAGGGGGATATTCAGGCTTCTTTGCTGGATATGCACTCTGAGACTATCTTTATCAAGTGGGTGTGTATCTGTAGTCATATTTTAAGTGGTTGGGGATATAATTTTACTCCTGAGGGCCTTAATACAATAGATAATCAAGAAAGGGGAAACAAATAAAATTCAAATTGTATAGACTGGGTAAATGGATTGTAATATTGGGGTTAATGTTAAGTGGGGATGTACAATTGAATCCTGGGCCTGCTGTTGATAATGATTATAGCCTTGAAATGTTGAATGAAAAGGGTTTGAAGATTGTGCATATTAATATTTGTAGTCTGTTCAAGAAAATTGAACATCTGCGGGAATGGGTGGTGATTTATAAACCTGATATTTTATTAATTACTGAGTCATGGTTGCAATCAAAAATTCAGGATAATGATATAGCATTGGAAAACTTTAACATTTGGAGAAAAGATAGAACCAAAAGAGGGGCCGGTGTAATAATTTATGCCAGAAATTGGATTGATATTAAGGAACAGCAGAATTTGTATAATTGCACTGACTCAGAAATTTTGTCATTGGAAATAAAATTATCTTATTCCAAACCTATATTATTGTTTGGCATATAACCACCTAAAAAGTAGCTTGGATATTTTTCTGAAATGCAAAATATATTGAAGAATTATCTAAATTCACATGAGCTGTTGGTAATTGGGATTTAAATGTTGATTGGGGTAAAATAGACGCTCATCATAGTTTAATTGACATGGCTACAACTCTGAGTTTGGTACAATTGATAAAAGACGTAACTAGGTTAAATGCACTAAATCCCAGTCACTCAACTATTTTGGATCTTATATTTACTTCAAACCCTGATAAATATGTAAGGAGTGGGGTGTTACCGGATTCTATGTCTGATCATCAGATTATTTTTTGTATTAGAAATCAGAAAACTAGAAAGGTGCCTAAAAATATCATATATAATAGGCTATTTAAATGTTTTGACTATATCTCATTTATGTTAGATTTAGAGAGTTATAATTGGGAGAGATTAGATTTAATCCCTAATGTGGGAGATGCATGGGATATGTTTCAAGAGGACTTTATACAAATTTGTAATAAACATGCCCCATAAAAGCCAGGTTGATAAAATCAAATAATGCACCATGGTATGAGTCTGGCCTGTTTAAAATCAAAAGAGTCAGAGTTAAAGCATGGAAACATGCCAAATTAGTAAAAGGAAATCAGGAGTGGATTAAGTATAGGCAATTAAGAAATTTGTATACCAAAGAAATTAGGAAAGCCAGACAGGCTTATTGTAACAAAAAATTGTCTAAAGAAATGATGTAAAATCCAAGGGCATTTTGGAAAACAATAAATAAGTTGCATAAGGGTCCAAATATGGGTTATCCTAATCATTTTTTCATAAATGGGGATAAACAGGGTATAGGAAACTTGGTAGTTAATGAGTTTAACACCTTTTTATTAATATGGTACCGAGGCAATAAAATTAGGTAGGAACAAACCTGGCCTCACAAGGCAAATCTGAGTTAAGTAAATATGATGGAGCACACCCACAATCTAGTGAACAGGATGAGTTTGAATTTACTCCTATTATGAGAGGTGAAGTAAGGGACCAATTGCTTAAAATGAACACCAGTAAAGCAGAAGGTATGGATGGTATCCCTAATATTTTGCTAAAGTTGGCAGCCCCCATTATAGACCAACCTTTGGCAAATTTATTTAATCTGTCTTTATTCTCTGCGGAATTACCCTCAGTGTGGAAAACAGCTAAGATTGTTCCAATTTATAAGTATGGATCCAGGATGTTCCTGGAAAATTACAGACCAATTTCCCTGTTACCAACTGTTGCTAAAATCTTGGAAAAGATTGTTGCAAAACAATTACAGGGATTTTTGAAAGACAAAGATATCCTTAATGGCTATCAATCTGGTTTTAGACCAGAGCATGGAACTAATACGGCTTTAATAAAGGTTACTAGAGACATTGTTGAGGGTCTGGACAGGGGGATGCCAGTGGGTGCGATTTTTGTCAATCTTTCAAAGGCGTTTGATACTTTGGACCACGGCATCCTCCTGTCCAGACTAAAAACCTGCGGTATGTCAGATTTGGTGGTAAATTGGTTTCGAAATTATCTTGCTTCAAGACAACAGCAGGTAACTATTGGGGAGTGGTCATCTGATTTGAAATTGATTGTCTCAGGAGTCCCTCAAGGATCCATTTTGGGTCCTATATTATATAATTTATATATGAATGACCTGAGATTTGAAGAACAGGGGGGTGCAGTATCATCTTTATGCTGATGACACAATTGTATATTATGTTGACCATTCAGTGCAACTTATTCAAACTGTATTGCAGCAAGCATTTGATCACCTGCAGGACTTTTTACTTGGATCTAAATTAATTCTAAATGAGAAAAAATCCCAGGTAATGGTGTTTTATAGGGGTAATGGGTCTAAATTGAAACAAGAAGGATTACAAATCAAAACCTGTTCTGGGGGGTAAATTACAACAAGTCGATAATTATAGATGCCTAGGGGTACATTTAGATGTAAAACTTAAATGGGATAGTCATATAGATAGTATTTTGGCAAAAGTGGGAAAATGTTTGGGCTCATTATACAGAGTAAGAAATAGTATGTCATTGGAAATTAGGAAATTAGTAGTTACAGTTGCGGTTTTACCCATATTAGAGTATGGAAATTTGATTTATATGGGTGCCATAAAAGAGCAATTATATAGGCTTGATGTTATGTATAACAAATTAATTATATTTGTATTGGGTGCTTCAAGAATGACACATAGAATGGATATGTATAAAGAATTGGGTTGGTATACTCTAGCCCAAAGACGCGATATTAGTGCAATCACACTTATGTCAAAATGTATTTTAGGGAAAACTCCCAAATATTTGGCCGAGAGTATTAATATAAAACATACAGCAGTGGGCTTGCGCTCTGCAAATAGTTTGGTATGTTGTGTCCCAAAACGAAGAACTGTTTGGGGGGATAATCATTTTTTAAGTATGGGACCCCTTTTATGGAATAATTTGCCTGGAAAGTTTAGACCCATTGATAGGGATTTCCAATTGTATTTAATAAAAGAATGGCTTATAGATAGACAATATTGATTTCTGTAGAGCACCTAGTTTATCTAAAAGATATTTATAATTAGGATAGCAGTCTCTGAGACTAGTTTTTATTGTCTAGTATTGACTACTTTGTTAGTCAAATTTGGTTTATAAGATATATGTATATGTTGATAATTTGGATTTGTGTTATATTTATTCACTGATGTATGTCTGCGCTATGGTTTATGTTTTTCTTTTATGTATAATTACTGGAAGTGTAACTAGAATTGGTACTCTGGACCTCTCTGTAAATGAGCTTAGGCTCAGTAGAGTGATCCATATTCATCATTTTATGAATAAAAATTTTTTACTACTCCTTTGCTAATTATTTCTAACTACTTCTAAAAGGTGCCAATAATTTTGTCCGGGCCATTTAAGGATTTCTGTGTGGAATAAGCTAAGACTTAGTAAATTTTTCTGCTTTTTGTGTTTTATTCCACTGCAAACCAAAGAAATACATATGTGGATACCAAAATATTTTTTAATTTCAACAATTTTCTGGAAGGAATGGTGCATTATTAGAAAAAACTGCAAGGGCGCCAATATTTTTGGCCATGACTGTATGTACAAGAGTCTTAATACATCATCATTCACACCAATCTTTGCAATATTTACCCAAAGGAATTTAATCTTTTATGAACCCACAAGTAAATGAGATATGCATCTTAATATGGACAGATTTAAAAATGTGACAGTATGTCATCCACCCACTGACAACTAGTAGAAGGCAATAAATGTTCACTATATATGAGAAATAACCGTCCTAGCCACTGTAACATCATTATATCATCTGCTTGAATAAAAGCCTACCTCAGTGTCACTGCAATAACCACAACCACTATACCCACAAAAACCACCCCAACACCCACATAAAAATTGCCCCATGCCACAGTCCCCCACACTTACATGTGTACACACACACATATACACACACCACACACCAACACACAAACACAACACACACTCAACAAACACAACACACACACGCACAAAACACACACAACACTCCCACGACACACACACTCACAAAACAACACACACACACACACACATTCACTCAGTGCTAAGGTGAGAAGCCAACATGTAGATAACCAGAAACGAACAAAATCAAAGGCGCGCTAAAGAATTAAAGTATTTATGCCCATTCTTTAAAGTAAAGGTCTCTGGAAGTTTAAGTGGAATAATGTGTCATATAACCCACATCAATGTTCATTCCATCCGCCACCATATTGAGAAGTAAAATAAGTCTAATTTCAGAAGCCTGTCTCTGTTGTGTACTGTTGAAATGTCATTTTAAGACCATCACAGACATATCTGAGATAGAAAGGAAAAGTACAGTAAGTAAGATGAAACAGTCATGGAGAAACACATTTGTTGCACTAAATATGCATACGGGATTTGCATGATCCAAAACAAAAAGAATTGGCTTCACAACACAGAGGCCCTCTTCATACATCTGGAATGGGGGATGTTGACTGGCTATATCCTAGCCATTTAATGCAGCAAGCAAATGATACTTTACAAATTAATGGTGATTTAATGACAAAAATCAAAAGCCATTAAACAACTTGCAAAAGGATCCCAAGTAATGAGTTTACCTAATTATTATGGGAATTCAAATAAAAATTTATTTTAATGACTCTAATTGCTGGCTGTTGTATAAGAAATAGAAACTGATGTGTTTTTTTAGATGAGATTTGCACCAGTTTAGCTGCTGCACACATGGCAAGCTTGCAACATGCGAACCTGATGAGGTGTTTAAATGATGTTCACACCAGCTTACCTGCTGCGCACATGTCAAGCTTGTAGCAAGCGAACCTGATTTGCTTTTTAGGCCTGGTTCGCTTAGGATCACTTTGTGTATGCGAACTGCATGCAAACATTGCACAATTAAGCATATGGCATGCATTCTGTATGTACACAGCACAGTTATATTTCTGCAAGGGATATTTGCATGGAAGCATTCAAAACTATGGAGAGAAAATAGTAGGAGTACAAGCCAGACAGAAGTAATTAAGTGGTTTTGTGGGCAAGTTTGTGTATTGGGGTTGGGAAAAACATGTATTTCCATTAGCATGTATGCTACAGTTCAACTGTGAAAATGAGATGAGGCAGAGAAGAAAACTGAAAAGCATAACAGTAACTACAAGCCTGCGGCATGCATGCAGATGTATTCAGATACAGTATGTATTGAAGTACAAGTGAGCCATATGTATGCAGATATTATGGCTTAGTGGTTAAAGGCACTAAACTGCAAACCAAGAGACTTGGAAGCATGAAGACCTGGGTTTGAATCTCATCAAACCCCACTTGTGTATGGTGTGATCCTGAGCAAGTCATTTAACTTTTACATGTGCAGTGATCACTTGCTTTTTTGCACACATGCCACATGCATGCAGTCTTTCCCAATTTAACATAAAAATCATGGTTTCCACACTTGCTTGCTGCACACTTGCTATATGCATGCAGTCAGTTCCAATTTAACATAAATCATACTTGCAGCATGCATATCACTTGGGTAGTTTTCTGTGTGCAGCATGAAAACATTCCATATAATTATTTCTATAAGGGATGGACTAGTAAAGAAAGTGCAGCTGGTTCATCTGCCAGACTGTTAACCATTTCACACAGCACAATGATCCAGGAGTATTTTGCAGACCATGCTATAATTGGTCTCGAGGAAGATCCACTACATTATTGGAAACATGACAGAACAACATGGCTAGATATAGCAAGTCTTGCAATAATGTACCTCAGTTGTCCAACTTCAAGCGTATATTCAGAATGCATATTTAATGTAGCTGGAGGAATAGCCACTGAACAAAGAACCCTGCTAAGTCCTACAAATGTGGAATGGCTTACATTTCTTAGAATGAATGCTGACCATTTCTCAATTGCCCGAGATACTGAATTATGTGATTCTAACCCTGAACATGAACAACAGCCTGAAAACAGTGATACTGAATATGATATAGTAGTAGTAAAATGTTTTTATTCATAATTATATGAAAAAAGAATGTACTTGAGTAGGCCAGTATACCGTGATGTGTGCAACTGTGATTGGGTGACCCCCGAAAGGGTGACTCAATAGCAGTGCATGGCACAGCGGCTACCGTGCAGCTACAGTGACCAGATGGGGTGGGTTGGTGACCGTAGCAACAGGAAGTCACTACAGGTACACACACTGGGGGGTTGGGAACGAGCATGCTGGGTGAGGGGTGAGAGGGGATTTATGGGGTGGTGCTGTGGCAGGCTGCCGAGCTGGCCCCATGGTTTAGCAGGTCAGCTTGTGGCTTTGGTGGCTAGGGTGCAGGGTTTGGGTCTGGGCACAGGTTCATTTTAGTTGCGCCCAGCCTGAAATTAATTCTTTTATGTTTTGCCTCCCCCCTGACATGCACCCCCCGGAGTTGAGAATCCTTAAGTAGGGTGGTGTGGGGGGGTGAAGCAACCCACGGGGGTGTGTGGGGGGCACAGCCCCACCACATAAACATAAAAAATGCAAGTCTCTGATGACATTTTGTTGTGTGATGGGGGGTCAGAGCACCAGAATTGATTTTTGGTGCTCTGACTTCGCTGTAATAGCGATCGCCCATTGGTGGTCGCCATTATCACATAGAACCGATTAGGCCTAAGCTCATTCACAATGAGGTCTTTTGTGAAGCAGCAATGTTACGGTCCAAAGCATACAATCAATACATACAAACAAGAATCACTTTTACAATAATACAAACAGCATGAACATTTCTTTTTTTTTGGTCCATACTCAGCCCACAGGATCCGTTCTGGTCATGGACCCCCTTGCCTCCACCTCTGGATATGCCCGCACTCACCCTGTCATCCCTGGCTTTCCCCCCAGAGTGCAGGGTCATGGCACCGACCCCCATATCAGGCCACGATACAATTATCTTGTCGGTGAGCCGGCTCCAGAGGTTGATGGAGGCACCAGGGGGCAGAGCTTCATAGAGACGGCTAGATATGGGATGTTTTTCTCCCCTGTGAGCAGGAACGGGGATGTGCAATGATGACCAGCATCCGCCCTGCCCCTGAGTTCAATTTGGCATCAGTGCTTGCGGTGAACCCAGCCTCCGCTAGGTGTCACCATGGCACTGAGCACACAGACCCCCTCCCCCCCTGTAGAAGGAGAGCAGTCCGAGGATGCTCAATCCTTCCCCCCTGGCTGGCCCTCTGACAACCCGGGTCCATTCCCGAACCCGGGTCGCCGGCACCAGAAGCGGAAATCCAACCACTACACCAGCACGCCGGCCAAGCATGTACATTTCTAAATTATTACAATACATCAAGTGACTTTAGAGTTTCATGTGCTAATCATTCAATGTATCATTTCATCAGAAAACAATTGTGAGGTTCGCTATTTTTATTATCTAACCATAGTTTTTTATCCTTCCACTTATTTTTTCCCTGTTTAGGTTCTTAGTGCTATGAGTATGTTATTGTATGCCTTTGCTCCCAATAGTAAACCAATGACCTTCCTACTTATAGATTACAATTAGGGACCTCTAAGTCCACTCCCATGACTGATCTCAGTGTTCCTTTTGTCTAATAAAGATTCTAGATGATATATAATCTGGAAATTGTCCTCTATGACTTTATTCTTGAAGGCAAAAATATGACCATGTCTCCTATCTTCCAATCTTTGCCAGCCTAAATCTTTGTACAGTTGACATCTATGAGTCATTCTAGGGGCTCTAGTTATGTATCGTGCTAATCTATATATGTCAAGTCTTGCCAGCTCTCTCTTAGCTGCAGCAGCATACACAATTTCCCCATAATTGAATAGAGGTAGAATCATTGTATTCAGCACCCTCCTCCTATTCTCAAAAGACAGACACATTTTGGCCCTATAAAGGGCACCTATTCTCCTACCCATATTTTTGAATAATTGATCTATATGGGCATTCCATTTTAAGTTAGTATCTAACCAAATATCCAAGTACCTGTAAGACTGAACCTGTTGAATCACTGTTCCCTCATCTGTCTTTATATTTAATGTCATGTCAGTTAAACTTTTGTTACATCTGTTAAATAACAACAACTGGATTTTCTTCGGGTTTAGTACTAGTTTACACCTTTTAAAAAAATATCTGAAATCCACTAAATGCAGATTACGATCTTTATTGTATGTTATCAATCATTGTATCCAATGTACAGACAATTGTATCATCTGCATATACTGTAGATGAAATGATATTGATGGATCTATAAAGTTCAAGTCATTCACATATATGTTGAACAATAAGGGGCCAAAAATTGAGCCCTGCAGAACATGATGAATAGGTTGTGTATGGATAGAAAATTCTGTGTGGAGTGGTATACTGCCAATATATTGTACTATCATCTAGGCAGCTGTAGCAAAGTGAATCAACATAACCAGCTGATTGAGAAGTATATAAAATCAGACCCTCTGCTCCCTACATTTTGCCAGTCCCTGTATGTTCAGACTACAGAGGCTCTTGGTGCAGAGGCTGTGCTGTAGATACAGACCGTATATCTGACAATGTCACAGTAATAAATGAGAGGGTTCAGGGCACCTAGCAAACAGTGTAATAAAATGATTTCACTAACTGCTGCAGAGACAGACAGTGTAGCTATCTACAGCATGTCACAGTAATAAATGACAGGGCTCATGCCTTGGGGGTACCCAACAAACAGTGTAATACAGCTGTAAAGAGATTTCACTAACTGCTGCAGAGACTGACAGTGTAGCTGACAATGTCACAGTAATGAATAGCAGGGCTTGGGGTACCTAATAAACAGTGTAATATAATACAGATATAAAAGGATGTTGTTTCACTAACTACTGTAGAGACGGGCAGTGTAGCTGACTATGTCACAGTAATATAAATGGCAGGGTTTGGGGCACCTAACAAAAAGTATAATACTGTTGTAAAAGTCGTTCACTAACTGTTGCCAAGACAGTGTAGCTGACTATGTCGCTGTAATAAATGACAAGGCCTGAGTCTTGGGAACACCTAGCAAACAGTGTAATACAGCCATTAAAGGCTTAACTGCTGCACAGACACTGTAGTTGAATATGTCACAGTAATAAATGACAAGGTTCAGGCCTTGGGAACACCTCCCAAATAGTGTAATATAGTCATAAAATGATTTCACTAACTGTTGCAGAGACTAACAGTGTAGCTGTCTATGTCACAGTAATAAATGGCAGGGCTCTGGTCTTGTGGACATCTAACAAACAGTGTACAACAGCCATAAATGGCTTTCACTAACTGCTGCAGAGAGAGAGAGAGAGACAGTGTAGCTGACTATGTCACAGCAATAAATGATAGGGCTTGGGCCTCGATGGCACCTCACAGTGTAATACAGCTATAAAAAGCTTTTACTAATTGCTGTAGAGACAGACAGTGTTGTAGACTATGTCATAGTGATAAATGACAGTGCTCAGGGGGGCACCTAACAAACAGTGTAATACTTTCAGCTTTTAATTTCAAACCAGCTGCCTTCTGTGTTTTTGATTATGTCTTTCCCCCACCTTACTCCTTCTCTGTTCCCTCATAATCATTACCTCTGAAGGCCCCCTCCCCCTGAGATCATTCAGAGTCCCCCACCACTGCTGCCTTTCTTTCTCCCTTATTGCACCTGCTGTCCTTCACTCTCACCCCAGCACTACCACTGAGGACAACTGTTAGATCCCCCTCTTACTGAGAGATCATTTTTTTCCACAGTCCCCCTGCTGTCTTTTTTTCTCCCAATTTGCTCTGGAGGTGCCCTTTATGCTCTTCTTGCCCCCCTCTAAAACGTTCCAGCATACAGGCGTGATGTAGTACGTTTTAAACTGTAAACTTTTTGTTTTATTTCAACTGACAACAAAGTCTTTCTCAGATCTCTTTCCAAAATGACTGCAAATCTGGTGCAGATTGTAGACTGAGAGTGATGGACGTGCTGTTTTCACTGAGCTGACCACATTAGTCTGAGCCACATGCAGAGTCAGAGCACAGCCCTTGACACCACTGTTCAATTGGATGCCAGCCCGGTGTCATGTGCCTCCAATCTGCTCCATAATCCATGAAGGACCCCCACAGGCTGCCCTTTTGAATGCCTGTTGGGGGACTGCAACAGCATGCTAAGCTCCCTAGTACATAAAGTGACCTGTTACCCGTTACCTGTCTTAAACTACCTGACCCAAAAATTACACTGTGTGTCGAGTAGGGTAGTACTTTACACAAACTACCCTACCCAGCCAAAAATAGGCAATACCCCCACTAGCTGACTCAGCTACCTGTTGGGTAGCCCATACCTAGTTTTTAACAATTACATTTTTTTAGTTCTTTATATTGATTGAACTGAAGCAACAATGAAGACAACTTCTGCCTGCTGACGGCTAAACTTGTTGTTGTCAACAGACTGCATAATGTTATGAGCACACCTCTCAACTGTCCCAGAGTTTCAAGGATGTCCCTGACTTACCTCAAAATTTTCCTCTGTTCCTCATAAAATTTGTATTCTTGTAACAGAACAGTGGTGACTAAAAGCACATAATAATGTCAGTTATTAAAGTTGCAGACTTGTTCTTCAGAAAACACATCTTAACACAAGTCCCTTTATTCTATCAGCTTTCTAAGTGAATAGTACAAACTTTTAAGATGTGTCCCTGATTTGGGGTCTTCGTCCCTGATTTTTTCAATCCTTGTCCCTGATTCATGAGGCAAGAGGTTGAGAGGTATGGTAATGAGACTTAAGAAATTGTGCATCTATAGAATGTCATCAGTAATGACTCATTTGATGCTGGAAGTGCCATCAGCATGCCTTGATGATGGTGAGTTTTATTTAACAGATGACATAGTGTGAGCTGTGCATCAGCCCTGATCATATACTGAGCATACTGGTGAAGTCATTGGAAACATTGTGCTCTTTTCAGAAGTACTATAGCTGGAGATGTGTGTCATAGTCCTTGCACTGCTAGCACTGCAGATAGTGTTTAGCCAGACTTTTTGCTGCCAGTGATAGTGAGAGCCTGGGGAGACTAGCCAGCGGGAGGTATAGGAGTGGAAATAGCATTAAAAGTGACTTGTTAGACATGGGGATAAATAAATAGCTGAAGTTCATCTGTGGTATGCTGAGTCTGAAAAAGGCTAAGAATTCAATATTCTCAGGATCTAGCCTGGAGTGATTTGGTAAGGTAGTATCACCAGTTGTGCTGCAACATCTTTCTGAAGCAACCAATGTTGGAGGATATCCTAGAAAATACAAAGCCAGTTTAGCCAGTGCAGGCCACTTGACTTTCTTATCTTGCCAGGCTTTGATGTGATTACCTCTTGTGCAGGGTGAAATTTCTAGTGTTCTTGCAAAATTGAGCTAAATCAACAGTTTTGCATTCACACAATTTTCATGAAAGTGCATCAAAATCCAGCTTAATCTCTCTTTCCTTTTTTTCTGAAATTATGCATTTTTTCCAAATTGAACATTTTTTAAAATGTGAGTGCTTAAGAATGAGCAAATTCAGCACATATTACCATTTCCTCCCAAACTGTGTATAACCCCCTTGTTCCTAGGGGTTACAAGATTCCCATTAGAAACAGTGGTAGGCACGGAAAGCAGCTAGTGATTTTCCAGTAAATGGATTTCACTCTGTCTCCCTCTCTGTTGTCAGTCTCAGCTGAGAGCTGGAGGGGTGATGTCATTTAGAACTCTCACAGCATCATAAGCCACAGCCTGCTGTTGTGAGAGAGGGAGATAGAATTCTGTAGTCAGTTGGTGGCTGGAGTCTGCAGAGTGTAGTTGCAGTTCCAGCAGCAGCTCCTCTGATATAGAGCTGCAGTTTGTTGTTCTTTCTCACCGTAGTGGAGTTCAGCAATCTTCCAGCTTGGGAAGTAGTGGAATCCGACTCCAAGGGCTCTCCAGTGTTTCATCCCAGGAGGGATGGAGCAGGCTGCCAGGATGTTAGGGGCAATCCCCTTGATCCTACCAGGACATTTGGTGAAGCTGCCTTGTGCACATCTTCTGTGAGTACATTTGTTTTGTGTGAAACTGCCCAGTTGGTACCTGCAGTTTAAGGGTGGATTCCCTGACATGTGGCCTTGATGGAGGAGGAACATCTGGCTATCGTGGTAGTCACAGCAACATGGTACACACAAAACCATGACTGGGACGTAAACATACCAGGATACACTATCTACAGGAGGGACAGGGAGGGTAAAAGAGGAGGAGGAGTAGCTCTTTACATAAGGGAAGGAATCAAAGCAACAGAACAAAAGGGAAAACAGGGAGGAGGAGGAGAAGAAGCACTGTGGGTAAATTTGGAGACCGGCAGTGGCACCACAATCCGCACAGGGGTTGTATACAGACCCCCTTCTCAGGGGAGGAAATGGACAAGGAAATGATAGAAAGAATACTTAGAATGGCAGAAAAAGGGAGATATTGCTGATGGGTGATCTGAATATGCCAGATGTTAACTGGAGTGCAGTTGCAGCAGTCACTTCGAAGAGTGGGGTTATTCTAGATGCCCTACAGGGGGCATACCTTAGACAACTAGTATTGGAGCCCACTCGAGAGGGAGCAATCTTAGACCTGGTTCTCTCAAATGGAGATGAAGAGAGGATCACAGATGTAGAAGTGGGCAGCCATCTGGGAACTAGCGACCATCGAACAGTATGGTTCACAACAAACACAGCAACAGAGTCAAGCCATACAAAGGCAAAAGTACTGGACTTTAGGAGGGCTGACTTTGCCAAAATGGGTGAGTGCCTAATGAATGCACTAGCAAATGGGCAGGGAGGAGGGGTGGAAGAACAATGGGGAATAATAAAAACTGCCATCACAGAGGTAACGAGCCTTTGTGTGAAGCAAATAAACAAAATGAAACGATGTAAGAAACCACTATGGTTCTCAAAGGAAGTGGCAGTGAAGGTTCAAGAGAAAAAGAAAGCATTCAGGAAGTACAAGGAATCACAGAAGGAGCAGGACAGAGAACTGTATCAGTTAAAGCAAAAGGAAGCTGGGAAGGCAGTCAGAACAGCAAAGGCCCAAACCGGGGAAAAGATAGCCAACTCAGTTAAGAAGGGGGATAAAACCTTTTATAGGTACATCAGGGAGCGAATGAAGACCAAGGGAGGGATAGTGAGGCTTAATAAAGGGAGGGAGGGTGGGCAGAGGGTGACTGTGAAAAGGCAGAGATACTAAACAAATATTTTTGCTCAGTATTTACAAAGGAAGAGGGAGGTACCTAAAACAAACAGTAGAAACACTCTGGATACAGAAGTTGATACCAGCCCATTTACAGAAGAAAGGGTTCTGAAAGAACTCTTAAAACTGAAGGTGGACAAAGCAATGGGGCCTGATGGGATTCATCCCAGAATTCTAAAGAACTAAGGGTAGAACTAGTGACACCATTGACTACCCTCTTTAACAAATCATGGGAGGATGGGGTGGTACCCGAGGACTGGAGGAGGGCAGATGGGATTCCCCTTCACAAAAGTGGGAGCAAGGCAGAAGCAGGAAACTACAGACCTGTTAGTTTAACCTCAGTGGTAGGGAAAATGATGGAATCACTTCTGAAGGAAAGAACTGTTGAGTATCTAGAGGCCAGAGGGGCACAGGACCCAAGGCAGCATGGATTCACAATGGGAAGGTTATGCCAGACAAATCTGATAGATTTCTTTGACTGGGTGACCAAAGTAGTAGATCAGGGAGGGGCTGTGGACATGGCTCTACCTAGACTTTAGCAAGGCATTTGGCACAGTCCCACACAAAAGATTAATATACAAGTTAGCCAGCCTGGGAGTGGGTCCCAAGATGACAGCCTGGGTAAAGAATTGGCTGGAGAATAGGACACGAGAGTAATAATAAATGAAGTCCACTCATGAAGAAAGGGGGTTACTAGTGGGGTACCACAGGGGTTCAGTATTAGGACCGGTCCTCTTCAATGTCTTTATAGCGACATTGCAGAGGGACTGGAAGGAAAAATATGTCTCTTTGCAGATGACACAAAGATCTGCAACAGAGTTGATGCACAAGGTGGGGTGGAAAGGATGAGAAGGGACTTGGCAAGGTTAGAGGAATGGTCAAATGTATGGCAGCTTAGATTCAATGCTAAGAAGTGCAGTAATGCACCTGGGAAACAAAACCCAGGGAAGAGTCACACAATGGGGTGAGATACTAACAACAACAAAAATGGAAAGGGACCTGGGGTAGTCATATCAGATGACCTAAAGGTGGGCAAGCAATGTGACAGGGCAGCAAGGAGGGCTGGGGGGATTCTGAGATGCATAGGGAGAGGCATCACCAGTAGAAAACAGGACGTTATTATCCCTCTGTACAGGCAGTTGGTGAGACCCCATCTGGAGTACTGTGTGCAGTTCTGGAGACCCAATCTCCGCAAAGACATAGACAGGATGGAAGCTGTCCAGAGGAGGGCAACTAAAATGGTGCAGGGTCTGCACGGAAGACATATGAAGAGAGACTTAAGGAGCTTAGTATGTATAGCCTCGAGGAAAGGAGGAGAGGGGGACATGATAGAAACTTTCAAGTACCTCAAGGGAATCAACAAAGTCCAAGAGGGTAGCATCTTTCAAAAAGAGGTGTACAAGAACAAGGAGCACAATTTGAAGATAGAGAGGAGAGGCTCAGAGGTAATTTAAGGAAGTATTTTTCACAAAGAGGGTTGTGGATGCATGGAATGGCCTTCGGAGAGGTTGTCGAGTCAAAAACAGTGGTGGAATTCAAGCATGCATGGGACAGTCATAAGGCAATTCTAGGGGTTGGGGGTAGGAAGAAGTAGGCTGCTGGTTAACTAGGATCTGCAGCTTATCCATTAGGTAGGGAAAAGGGCAGACTGGGTGGGCCAAGCAGTCCTTATCTGCCATCAAAATCTATGTTTCTATGTTACCTCAACCCACACTGGTGACCCAGGTTTGGGAAGAAGCCCAGGTTGGAGGTCGGCAAGTGGGGGCGGAGCTGGATAGAGCTGCCGGCAGGCAAGCTCTCCTCTCCGGTGAGGAAGCATGGCATCCATCGGCTGATGGTGACCCCCAGTGGAGGCTGGGGGTCACACAGGCTCCGAGGGTGCACAGACATTAGATCATGGGGTGGCAGAAACGGGCCATAACCAGGGCTGTATGGCACATGCATGCCTCCACGCACATGTGTGCATACTCCTGGGGCCCCTGGGAGAAAATCAGAGGGGAATATGGCTGGTCAGCAGGATGAAGACCGACTTCCTGCAGGTGTCACTCCCGGGCCAGGCTAGGTAAGCGCTAGTAATTCTGAGGGAACGGGGCTGGGGGGGGGGTCAGTCGGATGGGGGCTGACTGGTGCAGAATATGAATACATCCTGTAAAAAAAAAAGTTGACTGTCCTCTGTGGAGTCCAGTATGTGACCATTCTAGTGAATGGACTTTTACCTTTGACACCCTTGTGGTGTCCTGTGAGGATGTTAAGTGTGAAATACATTTCTAGAGAGCATTTTCAATTTTGGTACAGGGTGAGTTGTATTTACCAGAGGGATGGCCGAGTATGATCTTGGAAATGAAAGGTGGGAGACCCCCCTCATCTGGTGCCCCACACCAGCAACAGTCATATTTTTTATCTAATAAATCCTTCAAACTCTGCTGTATCTTTCCCCAGTCTACTAAATTCACTCTGCCCAGTCCCTGTTGCAGGGAGCAAAAATTTAAAATAAAAATAAATAAGGATTTCTGTGTCCTCTACACCATCATCAACCAGAAAAAAATATTTTCAGTGAAGTCTTTCACAAATCCTCCAAGCACCTTTCTCAGTCTAGTCAATCCACTCTATCTGTTTATGCTACAGAACCTGCAGCTGAGAGTGCACACTCACACTGTGCACAATCTCCTCTCCTCTGCTGAATAATTTTACTAGCCTGCTTGCCTGAAACTAAACTTAAATGTAGTGGATTAGCTAACTGGAATGAAAATGCACTATTCTCTGACAATTTGTAAAGTTTTCTGATCAAAAAGTCTCTTTTTTAACACAAAAGGAGCTGTCTTCAGTAGCCTCCATGTCCATTCCCTGTGAGAAAGAGGTGGAAATGGCACTGAGATGTGTGCAGTGTGGTGAGTTCTCAATCACCAGCATCACTGATTGGCTGCCATGAGTCATCTGGCTTGCCAGCAGGTGGGAAATGCTTATTGTGTGCTCTGTGTAAAAAGTGCTGCATTATGACATTGAAATGCCAAACTATTGGAGAGATTGCAAGTTATTTGAAACCTTTTTTGAAAGTGGCCAAAACACCAGATTTTGGCACACTCATGGAATGCCAATTTGGTGTTGGTTCATCCTTACAATGGGGGGAAGGACAGTCTGCATCACTGATGATGGAAGGCTAACTGCTAGGCATCATCAGTGATGTCACCTGCTGTCTGTCACCCCCCCACACACACACAATCAATTGCGTTCCCCACACTCACAGATGGCTATATTACTTTCAATGGAGCAGGTACTCTGTAAGGGGTGATGTCAATGACACAATTTTGGATCGGGGTCAGGACAGGGGCCCACTGTAAAATAATTGCATTTTGGAGACATAAGGGTCAGGCTTGGGAAGGGTGTAAATGCACAGGTATGTCATGGCTGTGTGGTGGGTAATGGGTTAGGATGTGTTCGGGGGGTATGCATTTAGTGCTAATTTTTAACAATCCGATGTGTTAGGTGCATGTCACAAATGCTATTTGGTGCCATGTTTTCTGACAAACAAAGGGATGTTAGTGGGCATAATACCAGATTGTGCTTGCTAACATCTGCAATGGTGATTTGAAACATGCTACATGTGCAGTGGTTACACCCCTGCTGTGCGCAAATACACTGTGTATAGCAGTTTCTGGTGACGATCTACATACAGTACATTGACACTAAACTGACCATTCTGATGGCAGAGAGGTATTAGACCCATGATGCCTTGTATATTTCCTATAAATGATTCCAATGACTAAGCTGACAAAAAATAATTGATTATCTTTTTATCCATAGCTGAGGCCTAGCGACTAGTTTCTGATCTGGAAATATCTATCCATGCTTCTCCTGTGTAAAACAAGTTGCTTTAGTAGATTTCCCAGTGTTCTATGTTCCCTACCCTTTTTTAAGTGGAAAACAACACAGGCCATTGCTTTTCCTATTTTTTGCAAAAATGTGTCAGTTCTGTTGGGGCCACAGTTTGCCATCCCAGCATAAAGGTTGGTGTCAAACTATTTCATTACCCAACTGAATTGCAGTATCATTTTGTTTATTTCCCTGTTTATTCTATATAACCAAACTGAGAGGCAGCATTATCATTTCCGTGGGGTTCCACTTCTACACAATTTTACAGCTGAGAGGCCAGTAGCACAGGGAGGTTCAGGGACTTGCTTGAGGAAACACAGAAAGCCAGCCCAGTAGCACAGGGAGGTCCCACGACTTGCTTGAGGAAACAAAGAGAGCCAGCAGCTTGCTGGGATTGAAATATGTTATCTCCTATTTCACAGTTCAGTGATCCAACCATTAAATCATCCTGAACTGCAGATAGAGCACATAAAATGCTGTAAATCATTATAGAAAATTGCAACCTTCTCCAGCTGACAAAAATGGTTTGATAGATGGAAGGCTGTTAGAACACTATGGACACAAGGTCTTAGGGCCATGGAACCAAGCATTTTCTTCAAGATGAATAGGTGCTTTGGGGGCTAGTTAAGAGGGCATGTACACAATCATCATTGCCTTTGAAAAGTAAAGGGGCTTTGGGGGCTACTTAGGAGGGCATGTACTATAAGTACTGGTTCCAAGAAGTATAGGTGCATTGAGGCTATGGAAGAGGGCATGTACATAATCATCATTGCCTTTGAGAAGTAAAGGGGCTTTGGGGGCTACTTAAGAGGGCATGTACTATAAGTACTGGTTCCAAGAAGTATAGGTGCTTTGAGTCTGTGGAAGAGGACATGCACTACCTAAAAGCATTGTTTTTGGTGATTATAGTACCTTCTGGAGCTATGCCAAAGGTGTGTACTAAAAGCACTGTTGTAAAGAAGTATAGGGGCTTGGAGGGGTGCCATGCAAGAGGGCATGTATTATAAGCATTATTTTCCAGAAGTTTTGGTGCTTTGGGGCTATTCAGGAGGGCATGTACTGTAAGTGTCGTTTTCAAAAAGTACTGGCACTTTTGGGCTATGCAAGAGTGCATGTACTATAAACATTGCTTTAAAGAAGTATAGGGGTCTTAGTGCTATGCAAGAGGGTATAGGCTATCAAAAAGAATTGTTTTCAAAGATTGTAGTTGTCAAGAAGTAAGAGGCTGGTGGGCTATGCAAGAGGGCATGTACTATAAGCATTGTTTTCATGCAGCAGGACATGTAAATATGCATTGCTTTGAAGAAGTACAGGACCTGGGGGCTAAGCAAGAGTGCATATGCAATAATCTCCATCGTCAAGAAGTACAGGGCATTGCAAGGGGCATAGGGACTGGAACAGGACCCTGGGGCATCTATGCTCTTCAGCAGATAACTAAATCTGCTGTTAGAATGCTGGGGTGGAGGGGTGTTATCACAATGCAAAGTTTGAACAGTAACATTCTAAAGTTGTGTCTCCAGAGCAACATTTCAGGGGTGAGATGATTACAGAGCTGATGTCGACCTAGTCTCATTGCTAGTAACACTATTACTAAGGTATTTTTTTTTCCTCTGTGCTATGCAAGAGGATCTATACTATAAGTATTGTTTATGAGAAGTATAAGTACTTTAGGCATGTACTAATTATTATTGTAACAATTCAATAAAAACATACCAGTTAACTATTCCAACCCCATCATTTCTTTCTAAGCTGGTATCCGTCTTCTTGCCTTTCTCTCTCCTTTTAAGTGAACATTCTGGCTGTACCCAGTTATGATCCTATCTGTTGTAAAGGCCTTCTCACTCAAATGTTGATGTACATATGTATATTTTTCTTCTTTGTATAATATTGCATTATGTTTCACCATGTTACTGTACTCTGATTTTTGTATGACCAGGTCCATCTTGCAAATGAGCCCTGCTCAACGGTGCCCACCTGGATAAATAAAGATTTTGATTGATTGATTGACATGTACCTCATAGTTTGTTTTGGTTTTTAGTTTACTTTGCCTTCTTAACATTTCTTCATCATTTCCTAGTTTGTACAAGTTAAAACAAGATACAACAAAAGATAAAGAAAGAGAGGGGTGGGGAGAGAGAGAGAGAGAGAGAAAGAGAGAGCGCGAGAGCGAGAGGACTGAGGAAAGGATCTGTGCCATCTGGAAGTGGCCCAAGATCCTACTACTCAGCTAGCTACTAAACACTGAGATAGGAGTGCCTTAAATAAACTTGTGCTGACACTGCTGCAGAACATTTTTTACTGTTTTAATAATAGAACAGGCTAAAGAGCAGTGATTGCTGCCATCCCCTAACTAGACAATGCTGCTCAGTATTTATAAGCAAAACATACCTGTGATCTGGAAAGTCAATTTTCATTCTTCATAGTCACCCAGTGAGAGTCTTCTGTTTTGTTTTAGGAGTAAAAAAAAAACTTCACCGAAGAACAAAAGCTTAGATTATAATATATTTTTGTGAGTTTTAGTTTGTTAACATTGTGGTGAGATAAGACCATGCCTTATTGTTCTAATCATAGTTTGTTATTTTATGTGTAATAACATCACATACATCCACGGTAGCACAGTGTAACTTGCAAGGGATCATGGGTACAAAGTACATGGGCCCTAGAATTATGTGATTTTTTTTGTTATTAGGCATAGAAGCTGTTTGCTGCTAGTCAGGGACTAGGGTTGATTAAACCATTTGGCTAATTAAGCAGGGCTGGAAGGCCAGGCATACATTTGTGTTTGAATATCCCTCAGCATCCAGTGGTGCCATTTCATCTGGGCCCCTTTTGTCTCTGCAAGTCTACCCTGAGCTAATCTAGTTATAGCTAAATGGACTAGCATTTTAAGTAAATGACTGTACTGAGTGTAGCTTAATGGCACAAAGTCATAATATCGCAAGACATTATGTCATAGCAATATACTGTGCTGCCAATGCAGCGTGATATATTGCAAACTGCATAATTCTTGTTTTTTGAGTTGTTTTTTTTACAACATATTTTACTGAGATAAGAGATGAAGGACAATACAGATCTCATGTAAAGTACAATACAGTGAGATCAAAGCATGAACTGCTCGGATAAAGTGCCATAAGCATTAAAACTGTTCCACTTCCTAAATCAAGTATGAGCTGGCATTAACAAATAAATCAGTATTGTAAGTGCAGGGGTGCCCACAGGGATTTTCCTTCATAGGAGGTGTCAGATCTAAGGGGTACTATTAGCTGGTGCTAAATACCAACTCCTGATGCCGCATGCAGAGCTGGCAGCCCCTCCAAAGGTAGAGGTGCAACCCTCTGCAACCCCTTCCGGTGGCCACAACCGAGTACCAGGCCAAACAACAGCAAGGAAGGCCATTTGGCAGTGTGATCATGAGCCCACTGAGAGGGAGGACCGGCAAAGTGAAGAAAGGCAGACAAAGGCCCCTCAGGGATCCCCACTAGGTCGGAAATTTATTATCCTCGATTGCTGCAATCAATGGGTCCCATAAGTTTTCAAAATCTTTCTGTCTTCCCAAAGCATTCAGTTGTGCCCTTTCAATTGCCATGCATGTCTTCATATTATTGGCCCATTGCTGTACCACAGGGGAGTAGCGGCCATCCAAGATTGTACCACCATTTTCCTGGCATTGATTAAAACCAGAGACCAGAGTTGCCCTTACCCTTCGGGTGATCTGGGTCCGCACCCAGAAATAGTTCCTCAGGGCTATTAGAAGGGCTAAAGCCCAACACATCTGACATGATAGTATGGATTTCATAAGTCCCCATGGACATCGGAGCATTTAAGACATTCATCAGATCTAGCAGGATCTATCAATTGCAGCCTGACAGGTGTGAAGTATGCCTGGTGGAAAAAGTTAAACTGCACCTGTCTCAATTTATTGCTTCCAGAACATAGCATCAGGTGCTTACAGGCTACTGTCCAAAGACGACCATCAATCTCACACCCCAGATAATCTTGCCACCGGTACCTAATTTTTTTCAGCTCATCCCACTCCCCCCATGGAGCAACTGGTAATACATAGACAATACCTTTCTGCCAGGCTGGGAGCAGAAGAGGCCCTCCTCAAATGGAGAAGGAGGAGCCCATCTGGCCCCAACCCCCAGCATAAGCCCAAGGCAGCTCCTTGCTCTCAGATGGATAAAGAAGTCTCCCTTAGGGATATTCCATTTCTCACATAAATACTGAAAACTGACCAGAATGTCCCCCTCATATAGCTGATCCGCCCATTTCAGGCTCCTGTGCTGCCACTTCAACAGCCTCTGAATCATTGCCACCATGTGCCCACCCTTAAGTTTCATGGCTTCCAGCAGGAGGGTGTACCTCATAGGGGCAGGTTGTCTGCCAATAAGTAGATGGACTGCATGCCAGGCCCGGAGAGTGGTAGTCAAAAAGGGGTTGGGAAGGTCAACTAGAATTCCCTTCCACAGGATCTCCACCAATAGGCCCCCTTTTACACACTTCACACATTCTCCTTCTTCCATAGCGAGCTACCCCCCCCATCCCCACTATCACTGGCTGGCAATGCTGCTAACTGGGATGCAAGATAATACCAATGGAAATTTGGGAGGCTGAGGCCTTCCTGTCTTTGAGGCAACTGAAGGATTGCCCTGCTGAGCCGGGCGGACTTACCACGCCATACAAACCTATGAAAGATGGCATAGATATGTCTAAACTGGGCATGGGGAACCCTTATGGGAAGGGACTGATACAGATAGAGACATCTGGGTAGCACCATCATTTTAACAGCACCTACTCTACCCATCAACGATAAGGGAAGGGCCGTCCAACGTTCACAGTCCTCTGCAATCCTTTGGACTAATGACTTGAAATTCAGGTCATATAAGGCCCCCACCCTACCCGAGATATAGATCCCTAAGTATTTTATTTTTGGAACTAGCTGTAACCAATTTAAGTGAACAACCAAAGACAGTCTATCGAAAGTTCCAACCAGTAGTACCTCACTTTTGAACCAATTCACCTTATGCCCTGAGAGGGCCCCATACATGGTCAGGACCTTGTTAACCTTGGGCAAATCCTCAGTGGGGTGCTGTAGGTACAACAGAAGGTCATCAGCGTACATTGCTATTTTATGTTCTTTACCACCTCCTCTGAATCCTCTGATGTCCTCACTTGCCCTAATCGTCGCTGCCAGTGGTTCCAACAACATTATATATAACAAGGAGGACAGGGGGCACCCCTGTCTGGTGCCTCGTTCCAGAGTGAATCGAGGGAAGAGGCGGCCATTAACCACCACCTGGGCAAGTGGCTGCATGTACAAGGGTCTAACCCACGAGATAAAAGTAGGGCCAAATCCCAAACGCTCCAAAGTTGCAAACAGGTACCCCCACTACACCCACTCAAATGTCTTCTCCGCATCAAGTGCCAGTATAGCTGCACCATGTTTTTTTTTTTAGATTCCCCCAGGTATGGACCACATTAAGGGTTCTCCGGATGTTGTGCTTACCTTGCCTGCCTTTAACAAGCCTGGTCTGGTCTTGGTGTATAATGCCAGGTAATAAAGGGTCCAATCTTGTAGCCAAAGATTTAGCCAAAAATTTATAGTCAGCTGTCAAAAGAGAGACGGATCTATATGAGGCACACCAGGAAGGGTCCTTGCCTGTCTTAGGGAGAACTGTTATAATTGCCAACCAGGTGTGGGGGGAGCATATTCTCCCCCAGGCCCTCCTGAATTATGATGTAAGAGGACCAATCAGTAACTCCTGAAAACATTTGAAGAAGTCCACCAGCAGACCATCAGGGCCTGAGGCTTTACCACCCTTTAGGGATTTAATAGCCCCACTGCTCTCCTCTCTGGACAATGGGGATTCCAAATTATCAGCCTGCTCCCAACCCAAAGATTTTAAAGGTGCTCCATCCAAGAAGGAGTCAATCCTTTCAGCGGTCGGGGAAACCTCAGAGGTGTAAACCTTTTTATAAAAGTCTCCAAAGGCTGTACCAATTTCCTCCGGTTCCTCTACTAAATAATCATCTGAGTTATGGACTTGATGCACCACCCTTTCCCTCTCCCTCCTGCGGAGTTGCCAAGCAATTAATTTTTCCACCCTATCACCTTCTAAGTATGCACCAGCCAGGGCAAGCAGAATAGCCCTTTCCATCTCGGTACTACTGATGGTGTTAAATATCCACTTCAATTTTTGTACGATATGGTATAGGGCCTGGGTAGGGCTTGCCTTATGTGCCTGCTCATACACTTCAATCTTAGACCTTAGTTCTTCCAACTCCTGCTCAGAAATGCGGGCTTTATGTTTATTTATTTATTTCGCTTTTGTTTACCGGGTAAGTACACTAGACAAGTATTATGCCTATTTTCAGGAATGACCCGGGAGAGTACAACATGAGGAACAACAGTCAAGGAGACATGGCAAAGAGAGTACAGTTTTTTGTCACAGTAAACAAACATGTGGGAAATACATCATTTGACGCTAGGGGAAACATACAGTAGTAAGCACATTTCAGATTATACACTCTAGACTAGCTAGTTCAACTGACAGATATATAAAGGTCATCATACATAGGAGTGGAGCATAGCTCAAGGACTGGATTGGTCATAATATAACTTATAACATTGTCGTATACACCCCCTAGGCTAGTTGGATCGCGGACAGGTATATACAGCTCATCACATTTTTCTAAATATGCACATGTTAGACAGAAACAGAAACACTTGGTAGTACAAGTTTCTACCAAGTGACCAAGATGCAATATGTCATGGTTAGCCTATGACCGTGGAGCAATAATGGGTGTAAAATGCCCAAGGCTTTTTAGGCAGGAGTAGTCAGAAGTCATTGATACAGTGGGAAAATATCTCCAGGAATTCAATGGAGACACCTGGGAGGTTCCGACAAAACAATTTGACACTTTACTCTAGGGAGGTTTGGGGCAGTCACAGTCTGATGCTAGTTTTAGGAAACCCCACAGGGAATTTCGAAAACTCAGATAGGAGGGGGCAGCTCGGATATCCACAGGCAGCGAATTCCAGAGTCTGGGCGCACTTATGGCAAAGTCCCGATCCCCCATGAGGGTCTGAGTAGGAGAGACTTTGAGCATCCCTGATGTGAAAGACCTAAGTTGGTAGGGGGTGGGATTCAGTTTAGGCAGAAGCCGGGCCAGCCCCTGGGGGGTGCTAGTTCTGATCACTTTCCCAGAGAGGCATCCCAAACCAAAATCAAGGTTAGCTAGCTGGTGAGAGCCAGCAGAGTTTCTCATATAGCTCACAATGGTGGGTGAGTCGGGGGGGCAGCCAAGGCAAAACGACAAATGTTATTGTAAGCAGTGTACCACCGTGTGAGATGTGTCTTTGGAGAGCGAGCAAATAGGTGCAGCCCATAGCTGAGGGAGGGAAGGAGCACACCCTTCGCTAGGGCAAGCCTGACTGCTGGTGTAAGGTTATACTTGGCCCTATAGGCCAGACCCAGTTTGCAGTTTGCCGCCCTGCAGATGTTAAGGATATGATTACCCATGTCAAGTTGGGGGTCAAGTGTTACCCCCAGATATTTGATGGAGCTCACTATGGGTAGTGAGGATCCATCTGCACTGGTGACATGTAAGCAGGCCGATGAGGCTTTGATTTTAGCCATTGAGCCAAAGAGCATAGCCTGTGCCTTTTTCAGGTTCAGGACCAGCTTGTGACTAGTAACCCATGACAATACCCTGTTAAAGTCATCGGTCAGGTTCTGATTTAGGGTACTGGCATTCTGGGAGTGAGCCAGGATTACCAGATCATCTGCATACATGGTGGCACTACAGCTGGTAGTAACCATGGGTAGTTGATTGATGAAGAGGGAGAAGAGGAGGGGACCCAGTACCGAGCCTTGAGGCACTCCGGAGGTCACCGGTAGTGGCTCGGAGAGGACTTTATTGAAGCAGGTACACTGCTTTCTGCCATGTAGATAACCCATTAGCCATTTCATGGCAAGGGGGAGAGGCCAAGTGACCACAACTGTGCACTAAGCAGTTTGTGGTCAACGAGGTCAAAGGCTTTGGACAGGTCGATAAATATTGCACCAGAGAGTTTGCCATGGTCCATGGCTGTCCGGATACTTGATGTAACCGAGATTAAGGCTGTGGTGGTGCTGTGTCCCTTATGAAAGCCATGCTGGGCTGGGGACAGAAGTTCATGAGTGGATATATCCAAAAGCTGCTCAAGCACCACCTTTCAAGGAGCTTGCTAAGGGTTGGGAGAATGGCACTCGGTCGATAATTGTCAGGTAGTTTGGGATTTCCTTGCTTCAGTATAGGGACAATCCTCGCCTCTTTACAGATGTCTGGGATGGTCCCCAGACCAAGGGAAAGGTTGAAGATAAAGGCTACTGGTGAGGCAATGTGTGCAGCACCAAGCTTAAGGAGTTTGGGCTCCAGGTTGTCTAGGCCAGGACTGGAGTACTGGGAGAGGCCAGCTAGGCATTTCTGCAAGTCCTGAACTGATACAGCCCTGAGGTGAAACATTTGACGAGGAGGGTGACCCTCCAGCAGAGTAGAGGGAAGGGGTGGGACAGAGCCTCATCAGGTGAGAAGAGGGTTGTGAAGGCAGAGAGGTCAGAGAAGTGATTATTTAGGGAATAGTATGGGCATTGTTGCAGGAGACTCCATTTATGACAATGTCCGTAACCCCCGGATGTGAGGATCCACTGACAAGGGATTTAATATCTCTCCAGAACCTCCTGGGATTACTGGCAGAGCTTAGTAGGGCGGACTTGCAGAAGTCACTCTTTGCTGCCCTGATGGCCTTTTTGCACTTGTTCCTGAGGTGTCTGTACTTTTGAATAATCATGGGATCACTGGTACCTTTGGAACGAGCCCAACACTTTTTTCTCTCCCGCATCTGGGCTAGGAGATTCCCATTTAACCGGAGGGTAGCGGACCCCCTCACCCTATGGGTGACCTTGGGAGTATGCTTGTCTTGCAAGGCCCCAAAGGTGGAGAGGAAGTAAGAGGTTGCTGCCGAGGAGTCAATGGCACCATACACCACAGACCAGTCAGTAACTCTTAGGTCTTCCAGGAACTCCTCAGTATCGAATCTAGAGTAGTTTCTGACATGCATAATTTTGTGTGGAATTTTTGGGGTGGGAATTTTCCATGCACAGAAAACCGGTGAGCTGCATAAGAGATAGATTGTCCCCTAATGTATGCCTTTAGGGCCTTCCACCTCATCCTATGGAACATGTCACCCCTCCCATTAAAAGACAAGAACTCCTGAATACTCCTGTTCATTACCTCCACGTATTTTTGGTCCTTCAAAAGAAGGGGATCAACCTCCACAGCCTGTCTGCTGGTCGACCCCCGCTCAGCGCGAATTCCACTGTCAAGGAGGCATGGTCCGAAAGAAGGACTGGTGAGTAGTTCACCCCTTTCAGGGCTGGGAAAAGCACAGGGCTGATTAAAATTCTATCTAGCCTCACATAGGAGTTGTGGGCATGTGAGTAGAAGCTGTAGTCTCTCCCAGAGGGAAATAGGTGCCGCCATGCATCCACCACCCCTACTTCTACCTCCATTACCCCCAGTGCAAGCGCATTCTTAGAGGTGGGGATTGGGTTTGTGTTAGATCTATCCAAATATCCATCTAATACACAATTATAATCTCCTCCTAAAATCCAAGGACCTGACCAGGCCACCAAATCAAGTGTTAACTTTTGAAAAAAACTGGGATTCTTCAATGTTTGGGGCATATACAGAGCCCAAGTTGAATATACCAAGACCTGAGATTTCTACTCTAGCAAAGGAATATTGGCCTGCTTGGTCAACCTGTCTGTCTAATACTACCACCTGCGTACCCCAGGGGATCCACACAGCTGCCCCCCTGGCCTTCGATGAGAAAGTGGCAGAAATCCATATCCCTCCAAGGTCACTTTGGTTTTTAGCGCCTCCTCCCTAGACATATGTGTCTCCTGTAACATCACGGCTTGCCACTTGGCTCTTTTCATCTTGGTAAGGAACTTTTTCCATTTAATCACAGATTTCAGCCCATTGATATTCCACGTGGCCACTCTCAAGGCACCAGCCATGGTTTAAAGTTATCCAGACCTCGTGACACCCATATCCGCCATCCACTTAACCCCCTATGGCAACCAAGCATGCTATTAGCTTGAACTGTTAGTCCATTAACATCTTTATATCTCTTAAGATTTTTAACTGTATGTTCCCCCCCCCCCACTTAAGTGGAACAGACCCAATCCAGCAATATGCGTGGAAATTGCCCCCAGAGTGACCAATCAATACAGAAACAGAATACTTAGGTCCCCAGAAAGGCAACCTCATGCCCACCCCCCACTAACTACTGTAAATCTTCCCCACCTCATCCAAAGATGACCTCCTCTCTTCTCCCTCCTCCCTGAGGGACCAAACAGGATTCTTAGACAAAAATACAAAGAGTAACATTAACAATAATGTTATCCTCCCCAGAAGGACCTTCCTAGGTCCAACTTGATTTCCCTGCAAATCTTTAGCGTAACATTTTAAACTGGAAATCAGAACATATTGTGTGGCACTCGTTATAACAAACTAAGAATTCCATAAGGGTACCCCAGACCATTAGAACATTTTAGCTGACAAACAGTGTAATAATCTAGCACATCGAGCTGCTGTCCCATATGGGGACAAGAGATAGAAAAACAAATCAAAGTTGGGTTCCTAAATCAAAGTAAAAAGATTAAAGTCCACAAAGGATATAATGAATTACACCCCCATAGATACTAGCCCAGAGTCAACTCCAAAAAAAAATTAAGGTACTTAAGTGATGCTGTAATTGCCCACTGAGCTCCAACTGGGTGTCCACTTCTATCTGAAGTCCATACACTCTTGGATGGCCAAACAGTTAGTGCCGCCAAAACTGTAATGATAAGGCACCCTGATTAAATCAGTCTCTGTGGGTCACCCCCCCCCCGTTACCCTGATCCCCAGACCAGGTTGGGGGTGAGCCACCTTGGTGACACCAGCCAAATTAATCTACAAACCAAAAGCTGTTCAGGAATCCTGCATCATCCAAAGGGAGAGGACCCGCCATCCAGCCTACTACATCCAGATTATGTGAAGGGAGGATACTCAGTGTCTGAAGGGCATCTGATTCAGTGATGCTCCCTCCGGACTGATCCAGACTAGATGCAATTCCAGGCCACAATGGCCGTAGCTCCGGTGTGGGCACCAGATGTAACCTGCATGATATAGGGAACAGCCACCGCCATTGATACCCTGGTCCCCAGACCAGGTCGCGGGTATGCTGTCCCACAAGCCCCATCACAAACAAGTAGCTCCACTGAGTGTCTCACTCAGCAAATGCACTGCTAAAAGAGGCTCCGATCTCTTGCCCAATTTGGCCCACACAATAAGAGAGGTGTGGCAAAACCCTTACTTTTTTTTTTTAATGTTATTTAGTTGTTTAACCAGGAGTAGCACACTAAGCTGAAAGTTTTTTTACAGGAGCAACCTGGGAGCACAGGGAAGTTAAGTGACTTCCTCAGGGTCACACAGTATACAAGTGGAAGCTGTGGGATTCAAACTCAGGTCTGGTCTACTGGATGTCACCAGATTTGCAGCTTAGAGCCTTAAACCACTGCGCTATACTGCCTCTACACTCAGCTGTCGAAATGCAGTGGAGCAGAGTTAAGTTACTGCAGTTCAAAACAATTCTTAGCCCTCCGCTAAGCCTTTCAGTGCTCCTGCAGCTCATTAACTATGGGAAGAAAATTAAAGGAACCCAAACAACTTGAGCAAAGTTCCCCTATGGGGGATTGTTTAAATAAGCATGGTTAATGAATGAGTCAGAACTCACTTTCAGCGTTCCTCCAGTTCCCCACCCCTAGGTGAGCAATCTCCATTCTCTCTCTCTTGCATTCCTCTTCTACCCATCTTGTGACATCATGGGGGCAAGAAAAGAAACACGGTGAGCTGCCAGGCCTGTTGATTTTCAATTTAGCAGGATAAAGGAGAACGAAGTCCCATCCCTTTTGGTGCAGCTTGGCCTTGATCTCTCCAAATGTTTGCCTTTTCAGTTGCAACTCCCTGCTGTAGTCCTGAAACACGTGGACCGTCCTGTTGCCTACCATAATGGAGCCTTTTTCTTTAGCCCACTTCAGGATTGCCTCCTTATCCGTGAGCCTTAGGTATTTAATGAGGCAGTGTCTGGGCCTGGAATCAGCAGGCAGCTTTGGTCCCACCCTTTGTGCAAGCTCCACCCCACAATTAGCCAGAGTCAGGGGCAGGTTCAAGTTCTCCACCAGTCAGTCATGCAATTCTTTCTCTCTGGATCCCTTTCCTTGGTGCCCTCCGGGAGTCCAACAATCATCATATTTGAGTGGCGCAATCTATTTTCTTGATCTTCCACTCTCTCTGCCAGCTCTTCCACCTTTTTCTTCAATGCTTGCTTCTCCCCTGAGGCTTCCGAGAGGGAGTCCTCAAGCTGCCTGACCCATTGTTCCAATTCAGTAATCTGTGAGGAATAATCTGCCAAGGTCTCCAGCAACCCAGTTACTACAGACTGCAAATGTGTAATTTGGGACATAATATTGGTGAATCCCACCTTCATGTCATGTTGAATAAGGTTAAGCATGGCCGGAACCAATGCCAGTGAGTGCTCGAGTTTGGTAAGGCCTTCCTGCGTCATACCTGTCTCCCTCTGTTTCGTGTCCTCCTCCGGGTCATGAAGTTGCTCCTTCAATTGTTCTGCCGCATTAAATTGTAATTTAGATTGCCTGTTCTTACTCTTCCCTGATGCCTTCGATTGTCCACATACACATCCACTGTTTTGCAATACAATATCTAAGGGAAACTCTTATTTAACTTTAAATCACCAGAATACTTGCAGGAGCTAGGCTAAGCTGCGTCTGCCATGAACAGCTGCAGGTCACGCACCCATAATTCTTGTTTTTGAGGGGGCCCTGGCCCCCACCCAACCCATTATGGAGGCTGTGCCCCCAACCCCCAACTAAATTATCTAATTCCAATGGAGGGGTTGCCAGTAAATATCACACAAAGTGCAAAACAAATAAGATTCCATGTGTCTGGCACCAGGATTCAAACTCTGGTCCCAGATGCACTGCCTACCTCCCTTGCTGCTAATGGCTCATCCCATTGAGCCACTGCAGCTGCTCGTGGATCTCTGTCCCAGCAGGATTCTTATCCTGCACTGGGAAGAGTGGCAGGGTGCACTACCGTGCATACTTCCTTTTGCGGTTTTGCACCCTCTCACTTTTACCTACCACACTGTTCCTACCTCGCAGTCATGTCGTGTGCTGTAGAACGTACAACATTTTGACCTGGTAGGTAGCTGTAGCTGAATTACTGTATAGCCATTTCAAAGAAAGGGAGGCTGGAAAGTCTCCTAAAATTCTGGTTTAGACTAGTTGACCTCTGAGCCCTTTTTTTCTCATATTCAGAGATGAACATTTGTTTTCCTTTTTTTTTTGTAATAAAATTTTAAACGCTGATTGGCTGCATAGCCATGGAGATGGAATGCTAGCCAATTACAGGGCAAGCCACTGTCCACTGGACCTGCCCTTTGAAACCACCATAAAACAGGACAGCAAGACTTGATCATTGCTTTTACTTGTGACCTTTTGCCTGTTTGACTTTTATGTGAAAGACTGCATTTTGGGACCCTGTCTACTGAGGAAGCAAAGACATTTATTTTCAAGAACTCTCCTGACCAACAAGAGCCAAGAATTCAGCTACCACTTTTAAGAACATTTTGCACTTCAAATTCAGCAACTAAGGACTTGAAGAAGAACTTTCAAACTAGAATTTTCTAAATTTAGTTTTTTTGTAAACTTCCATTTTATTTTTCATATCCTGTAACCAATATCTAAAATTATCTATCTTTAAGTTATTTACTGCATTTATTAATTAATTAGTAAGGCCTTTGGCTTGTTTTAAGATAATTCTGCCAGTGTCTTTTGTGTGTGCTGTTTTGGGAAAGGGTTGTTCAAACTGTACTATGCCTGTGTGACTGCTTTAAGGGCCATACACAACCAAAGTAAAGTACGACAATGGACTCTCGGCCAAAAGGAGAGGAAAGTATGAAATGTCTTGGGAGGGGTCTGTGAGTGTTTGAACTGTTCTCTTCATTTCTAGGGAAAGACACATATAGGGTGTTATAGGGCATCCCCTGAAGGCCTAAACATGCCTGTGGTTTTCTGGTTCATTGTCCAGTGGCTGAGAGGGTTCTTTCCCAAGAAGACAGACTTGAGACTGTATTTGCAACCCACCACATGGAGAGTGGGCACTCTGGGATCCTCTGTCGTACGTTCAGTTGTGAAACAGTGAGCATGGTAAAAGGACAGAGATGGGGTACACCTGACCCTGATCACAAGGGGATTCACTGTAGCCAAGGGAATTCCAGCCCCACAGGAGTGGGCTTATGACAGATTTGGTGAGCATCGGTGCAATTGGTGAACTGTTTGAACAAACCACACACAAAGACGGCAGACATTTAGAAAATGGAAAATTGGTTGCAAGATATAATTCCCTACCTGTTTTTTTTTTGTTTTTGTGTTTTGCTGCAAGTAAAGACGTACTAGTGGTAATGTAGGTAAGAAAGATGACTTCAAAGTACAGCGACTACAGTGTAGAAGAACTGAAGCAGCTGTGTCAGGAGAGAAGGGTCCATTATGAGGGGCAAAACAAAAAGGACCTCATGAAGGTTCTTGTGGCAGCCAATGAGAAAGTGGCTGCCCAAGACCATGAGTTACAGCCGGTGACTAAGAGGGACCAGACCTTGGGTGTGGGGGTACCAAGGAACATTGCAGTGTCCAGTCCCAGGGAGGAGGACAGTGAGACCAGAGAGGACCCGGAATCACAGCACCAATGAAGTCCACCACAAATCCTGAGCTAGACAGGCTAAAACTACAATTTGAGCTGAGGAAAATGGAGCTGCAGCAAAGAAAGTTCAAAGCCCAGTAAGAAAGGGACCAGAAGAGGTTTGAACTGGAGATGCAAAGGGAGCTGCAGGAAAGAAGGCTCAAAATGGAGGCCAAGGAAAAGCAGCACTAGAGAGAGGCCAAGGAAAAGCAGCACCAGAAAGAGTTTGAACTGGAGATGCTAAAACTCCAACAACCAGAGCCAGAGGAGTTAAGTGGTGGGGGTGAACCTGAAACTCCAGGACTAGGGTATAAATTACATTCCAGATTAATAGCTGAATTTAAAAAGGGGGAGGATATGGATGCATTTTTGAATTCATTTAAAAAGGTCTGTATCCAGGCCAAGATACCCAGGGAGGCCTGGAGCTTTCAGCTATCCCTGCTGCTACTGGAAAAGGACATGAGGTGCTAGGCCAAATGGCCAATGAGGACAGTAGAGACTATCAGAAACTTAAAACTGCTTTACTTAAAAATATGAACTAACTCCTGAGCCCTACAAGGTTAAATTCCATAAACACTGAAAAGCCCTGACCTGAGCTTTGGGGAACTCACCACAAATCAACGTCAGTTTTTGAAACGGTGGTGAAAGAGGGTGGAAGCAAACTCTGTGGTGAAAATTGAGGAAGTTGTGTTATTAAAGCAGTTCTTTTGGGCTTGCCCAGCAGAGCTAAAAACCTGGCTAGAGGACTGAGATCCAAAGACAGCACAGCAAGCTACTAAACTCTCGATCACTATGCCAGGAGCAGGCCTGCTCTGAAAGGAAGTGGGGGAGCAGGTGCTGCAGGGCAAAAATGGAAAAGTGCACCTTCAGGGCAGCTAAAGCCCTCACTGCCTCTGCAGAAAGGGCAAAGCCCCAAGTTATCAACAAGGGATTTTTTGGGGTAAAAGAAATGATGAATGTTGGTTTTGTAAACAGCCAGGGCATCTTGCTAGGCAGTGTCCTTAAAATGCACAGAGTGGGCAAAGTGTCCCTTGAAAGGAGAAGGGTGCACTGTGTATTCCTGAGAGTATGCCTGTGAACATGAGGGAGGACATACACCCTGTTACTGTAAATGGGATGCAGATCCATGAGTTAAGGGACACAGTGGCATATCTTACCCTGGTAAAAGGGGATTTGGTTGAGCCTGAACAACTTATACAGTACCTAATCAGTTTGTAACTGTGAGGGTATTTTCTGGGAAGGAGAAAATCCTGCCACTAGCTAGTGTTCTCCTGGATTGGGATGAGACAGGAGAGAGAGTGCAAAAAGTGGCAGTGACAGAAACATCTCCCTGGATGTGATTATAGGGAATAATGTACAGCAGGGTTGGTGGTGTGTGCTGTTACCCACAGTCAGATGGCAAAGGCCGCTTGTAATTCCCTGAACCCCACAGAAACCCCAGTGGAAAAGAATAGGAGGCTGGTCCCCCAGCCTGTGTCTCCTGATATGGAAAGTAATGTAAGGAAAGTAGGACTTCCCCAAGTAGCCATTCACTAAACAGCTACAGAAGGTTACTCTGAGGAGGAAGGGGTAACAAATGGTCAGAAGGTTAGGGATGGCAGTGGCTCTGAGTGTCCTGATGCTGAAGCTATGGACCCCAGTTTAGGAACTGAAGGGGACATGTCCCATGCTTTGGGAAAATGTGAAGATTTTGCAGCTGCTGAGAGGACTGACCCTAGTTTTTAGAGGCTGAGGGCTTATGCAGAATATGATGGGACACAGGGAGGTGACATGAGACATCGGGTATTTTGGGACAACAGACTGTTGTATACACAGGACGTGAGGACAGAGGGAGGGGTGATGGGCAGGTAGCTTGTCTTTTCCCAGGGGTATCATGTGCAGTTGCTCAAGATCGATCATGACATCCCCATGTCTGGACATCTGGGAATCACTCGCACCATGCAGTGATTGGCCCAGAATTTCTATTGGCCCAACTTCACCCAGCAGGTAAAGGAATATTGCAGAGCCAGAGCTAGGAAATGGTCAGTCTTTGTCAAGGCCTCCTTGAATTTAAGGTGATGTCTTTTGGTATGAAGAATGCCCCTGCTACCTTCCAATGGTTAGTAAATCAGGAGTTATACAGGGTGCGGAAGAGAACACAGTGGCCTAACTGGATGATATTGCCATCTTCAGTACCAGCTGGAAGGAACACCTGTTCCATCTGAAGAAAGTGTTAGGCAGGATACAGAAGGCAGGACTCAATGTCAAGACCAAAAAGTGCCAGGTGACCATGGCTTAGGTATCACATGTGGGACATGTAACATAGATCATAGGCTAAAGACAATGCAGAACAGCCAATTAGAGTAAGGGAAAGAACAGGTGGAAACTCCTACTAAAAAGGGGTGTGCTCCCCCCAGGTTCTGTTAAGGAGGAAGGAGTGTAGTAAGATAAGGCCATACCTAATTGTTCTAATCATATTTTATGTTTGTAATAACATCACAGAAGCCCCTGGTAGCCCAGTGTAACTTGCAAGGGATCTTGCGGACAAAGTACATGGGCCCTAGAATGATGTGATTTCTTGTTACTAGGCAGAGAAGCTGTTTGTTGCTAGTCAAGGACTAGTGTTTGAGTAAACCATTTAAAAGGAAACAAAATGGGCTTATTATGCAGGACTGGAAGGCCAGGCATGTATTTGTGTTTGAATAGCTCTCAGCATCTAGTGGTGCCATTTTGTCTGGGGTTCCTTTTATCTCTGCAAGTCAACCCTGAGCTGATCTAGTGACAGTTAAATGGACTACCATTTAAAGTAAATGACTTTACTGAGTGTAGCTTAATTACAGCCATTTCAAAGGGCGAGAGGCTGGATGGTCTCCTAAAATTCTGGTTTAGACTAGTTGACCTCTGAGCCCTTTTTCTCTCATATTCAAAGATGAAATTTATTTTTCTTTTTTGTAATAAAATATTAGAAGCTGACTGGCTGCGTAGCCATGGAGACGGAATGCTAGCCAATCACAGGCAAGCCACTGTCTGCTGAACCTGCCCTTTGAAACTCCCATAAAACAGGAGTGCAAGACTTGATCAGTGCTTTTGCTTGTGACCTTTTGCCTGTTTGACTTTTGTGTTAAAGACTGCATTTTGGGACCATGTCTGCTGAGGAAGCAGAGACATTTCTTTTCAAGAACTCTCCTGGACCAATAAGAGCCAAAACTTCAGCTGCCACTGTTAAGAACACGTTGCACTTCAAATTCAGCAACTAAGGCCTGGAGGTTGAACTTTCAAACTAGAATTTTCAAAGGTTTTTTTTTCTGTACTTCCATGTTATTTTCCATATCCTGTAACCAATGTCTAAAATTATCTGTCTTTAAGTTATTTACTGCATTTATTTAATTAATTAGTAAAGCCTTTGGCTTATTTTAAGATAATTCTGCCAGTGTATTTTGTGTGTGTTGTTTTAGGAAAGAATTGTTCAAGCTATACTACGCCTGTGTGATTGCTTTAAGGGACAAACACTACCAAAGTAAAGTACCACAAAGGACTCTGTGGACAAAAGGAAGGGAAATGCAAAAGGACTCAGGAGGGGTCTGTGAGGGTTTGAACCGTTCTCTGCATTTTTGGGGAAAGACACATATAGGGTGTTATAGGCCATCCCCCTAAGGCCTATACACACCTGAGGCTTTCTGGTTCATTGTGCAGTGGCCAAGAGGGTTCTCTCCCAGGAACACAGGCTCGAGATTGTATTTGCACCCTCTCGCATAGAGAAAGGCTGCCCCCGAATCCTCTGGCATACGTTCAGTTGTGAAACATCAAGCATGCTAAAAGGACAGAGGAGGGGTATCCCTGACCCTGATCACAAGGGGGATTCACTGTAGCCAAGGAAATTCCAGCACCACAGGACTGGGCTTGTGACAAACATATCATACAGGATAATGATCCTGGGGTTTTCAACCACTTACAGGATCATGCTGTTTCAGAAACAGTGGCTGCAATACTGTATATTTAAAACATACTAATCATAGACCAAAACATAATTAGTTTTACATTAACTGTCTTGTGAAATTTTCATCCAGTGCTATATTCCAAAAATCAAAAGTTATTATTGGAAGGAATATTATATAACAGTATACTGTGACGATTGCTGTAAACAAAAACTACCTCAGAATGAGAGAGTGAGAGATGGGGGGAGGGGAGAGAGAGATAGGAGGAGTGTATTACATTATGTACTGATGGTATTCATTGTTTAGGTGGGATAGAGGAACAAGTAGAGGGGGACAAGCATAGGTGCCGGAACAGGGGGGGCCACTAGGGCATGGCCCTCCCACTTTCATAAGTGGCCCTATCACTTTTTGCTATCACGGTAATATATTTAATAGGGGAAAATTTACCCCTCACGTCCTTGGCCCTACCACTTTTCAAACCGTTCCGGCACCACTGGGGACAAGTAGCCCTTTTTGTCAAGGGGGGAATCAAGGTGATGGACGATGGGTGCATCGGGGTAGTAATGGAGAGACTGAGTCAATGTGGGTAAAATCATGGTAGCCTCAGGCAAGAAATTACAGTTGGGGGTGATCTATAGACCTCTGCACAAGGAGGATAAAGAGAGACAGAGAGTTCAGGGAAGAACTTGAAAGAGGGATAGATAAGCTGTAAGTAGTGGTGCTGGGTGATCTGAACCTGCCGGACATCAATTGGGATATTCCAGTGGTCAGGAGTACCAGAGGTCAGACCTTGCTGGATGCCTTCCAGGACGTTCTGCTGGCACAGCTAGTTAAGGAACCCACCAGGCAGACTGCAGTTCTTGATGTGGTGCTCACCAACTAGGAGGTGATTGGAGCTGTGACAAGAGGGGAGCCACTGAGGAACAGTGACCAAAACTCCATTTGGTTTGAAATTGGCCTTAGGTCCAAAAAACTCCAATTAAGAGATTAAGTCCTGGATTTCAGAAGAGTGGATTTAACAGGTTTTGGTTTTGTGGCAGGTAGGTCCTGTCAGGCTAACCTGATGAGTTTTTTTTGACTGGGTGACAAGGGAATTGGATAGCGGCCACGTTGTGGATTTGCTGTACTCAATGCCTCTCGGATGCTTGCTGAAGAAGGTGGGGGATCTGAGTGTGGCTAAAGTCATAGTAAACTGGGTAGGTAACTGTCTAAAGATGAGGCACCTTAGGGTTGTAGTCAATGGGGGTCAAATCAGCAGAGAGGGAGGTCATGAGCAGGGTACCACAGGGATCTGTTCTAGGACCAGTCTTCCTGAATATGTTCATTAGTGACATTGGTAAGGGTATCCAGAGAAGGCTGTGTCTTTTTGTAGATGGCACTAAGCTGTGTGGGACAGTGGATAGCTATGAGAGAATCAAGGAAATGTAAAGTGACTTACAAAAGCTAGAGGGGTGGTCTAAGGTTTGGCAGTTGAAATTAAATGCCAAAAAGTACAAGGTAATGCACCTAGGGAACAAGAACCCCAGTATTCAATGGGTGGGGTGAGACTTTGCACTGTGGCTGAGGAATGAGACCTTTGAGTTATTGTCAGTGACTCCCTCAAACAGTCGAGTCAGTGCAACAAGGTATATGGCAAAACAAGTAGGATGCTGCGATGTATTGGGAGCGGTATTGATAGCAGAAGGGAAGAGGTCATACTTCCCCTATACCGATCCTTAGTGAGGCCACACCTGGAGAACTGCACCCTGTTCTGGCATCCTCACCTTAGGAAGGATAGAGATAGGCTGGAGACTGTGCAGCACAGGTAACAAAATGATTCAGGGCCAACAGGGCAGGTCCTGCTAAGAGTGCCTCAAGGCACTGAACATGCACTTGCTGAAGACCAGAAGGGAGAGTGGAGTTATAATAGGTACCTTCAAGTTCCTAAAATGAATTAATGAGGTGAACTGTGAGGAAATATTTATCTTGAATACTAGTTTATGGTCACATGAACATGAGCAGAAACTAACAGGAGGGAGGTTCAGATAGGACATGTACTATTTTACAGAAGGGGTGGTGAAGCTGTTGAACAGTCTGCCTGCCGAAGGGGTGGGTGTTAAAACTGTTGGTGGGTTCAAACATACTTGGGATAGAATGAAGGGTATAGTGGTTACTCAGGGTGGCAGAAGCTGGAAGGGGAAAGGGGAGAAGGGGAGGTCAAGGACCCATGAGGGACAGTAGGTCCGAGGACTAAATAGAGAACTCATGCGAACTGGATGGACCATGGGTCTTTATCTGCCTTCATTGTCTATGTTTCTATATCTTGATTAGCTCTGGCAGGTTTTAATATAGGATTACTTAGGAGTTTCCAAAAAAAAGCGTGTGTGGGGGGGTAATACTACTTTACTTTTTATTTTTTAAGAAACTGAGTCACTACAAACAGTTTAGTCCTATGTGAGAGAGAAAAGGCAATCTGAATGCAGTGGATTCATTTTCCGATAGCTGGCAAAATTCAGTTTTAAGGGGCTTTTTTCTTTCTGAAGCTGATTTCCAATGTCAATTACTGTTTGTATTAAAGTGCTGATGATTGTCTAAATTGTTCTGTATGTGCACATCACAGCAAAGTGTGCTGACAATCTGTTTAAAAGCACCTTTCTTAGTTATGTTATGTTTAGAAATTCTTGTTCAGGGTGTTAAGAAGCTTGATACTCTTGAGATAGAAATAATGCTATTATATCAGAACTGCAGATGAATAGTCAGTGGCTGACACAAACATGATGTGCTCAGCAGGAAAACAATTGCAACTACAGGACCTTAATGCAGATCTCAACCCTGCTGACATTAATTGACTGTGATGATACACTGCATGAATACCGTATACGGAACTTGCAAAGTAAAAATGTGTGTCAGAACCTAAATATTTATGGTACAGAATCTGCCCAGCCTGTGCTGCACTTCACACTGGAGAAATGAACTGGTCAGAACGAGGGGTGATCAGAAACCAATCTGGACTTTGATGGACCCACCAAATACCATCTATTTCTATTTCAGTGAGGAAGTGTCAAGCTTTCTAGCATCCTTTTAGTATTTTGGCACCTCATTGGCATGACACAGTATTTTTTTTTTAAAGGGATCACATATTACGCAAAGCTAATCTCTGTGCAAGTCACATGGTTTACAGCAGCCAATCAGCACTGATGAAGATCACAGTCTCGCACTGCACATATCTGGGTACCATTTCCAGTTTGAAGTTAGCAGAAGAGGAAATGTGTGGGAGAGCTCTTGCAGCTTACCCCAAAACTTGTTTTCCTTAAAAAAACAACTTCGAGAAGTGTTCATTATTATTGTAAACAGACAGTGTGTGCCTGCAGATCTAGGCAGAATGATCTGTGGATTCTGACTGTATAGCCAAGTTCACTGCTCCAGTCAGCCTGCCTGATGCAATAGCACAATTAGCTGAACAGGCTAGGGGGGGACTATTTTTGTAGGTTTGGTTTTGCAGTTAATTTTCATTTTCCTGAAAGCTGGCCATGAGTGAGGGAATGAATGAGTGATCATGGTTTATCTTTCTAATTATTTACAAATTCAACAAGTTTTGTGCGCTTTCAGATCTAGTTAGTGAAGTAGTCTGCTGCCTGTCACTGTGTATCTCACAATTTTACACTAATAAAAACATAGAAATTATAGTATATGGTTAGTGCTTCCTGTCCATGGCAAATAATGGCTTTTCAAAATCTTGTTGGACAGTTCAAATGTCACTGAAAGTTGCTGTAGTATTGTTCTGATGTTGCAAAGATAATACAATTTTCCTTTTGAACTGCTATCTGATTGGCAGAAACAGTGCTGTTCAAAAAACTAACAGATTAAACTGGTGGTGCCAGTTAGCAAGTGGTCAGGTGAGCGGTCGATTAAGATAGTTTGGACACAGACTGTCATAGTCTACTCTGTGTGTCCAAACTACCAGTTTGTCAGTTTTCTTTTTTTTTTTTATCTGGGTAGAGCAGAGTGAACTACAGCAAGGTCTGAGATCTTTGTTGTTTGGAGCAGAATGGGACTGCAGAGAGGACTGAGATCTTTGGAGTGGGGCCTGTAGTGAGGACTGGGAGAAAGCAGGAGCATGAACACAAGGCATGAAAGCTTGTGAAATTAAAGTTTCTACATTTTGGGGAACCACGTACAATACAAAACAGTGTATGGGTGACCATACACAACAAGGCTGTGTTTGCATCTTGGTGATGCAATGCCATCATATGGGCCTCTCGAGCTTCACTCTCAAGGTCTGTATGTTGTCATCACATTCCCATAGTGGAAACATAGCCTTGATGTGTATGATCACCCATATACTATTCTGTATGTTGTCAGAAAAAGGTCTAGCATGACTGCCCAGTCCTACCTATCTGATGTGGAAAATGAAAGTCCTAGTGTCTCTTCTTTCCCCCTCTCCCTCACACAATTCAATAATGTCTTTAATGGGCCCATGTATCCATGCCAACAATGTCTGAATCCCCCTAATTTTGTACAGAGCACCTCCTTCAGTAGCTTATTCCACACTGCTACTACTCCCTCCATGAAAAAATACTTTCTGGTTTCCCTCCAAAAAGTTGCCCCCATCAGCTTCATGGAGTTATCCGAGGTGCTTATATTGCCACTCAGCTTGAACAGCTCCCCACTATCCACTTTGTTTACGCCATAAAAGAATTTGCCTGTCTCAGCCGTGTGCACCCTGCTCCCCCTCTCTTCTCACCTCCAGCTTGTGCATGTCTAGATCCCTCACTCTCTCCTTGTAAATCTTTCTTGCTGCTCCAGGATCATCTTGGTTACCCTCCTCTGTACCGCTTCACTCAGTCCCTGTCCATCAAGTCTTATAAACTGCATACTGTACATTACTCCAGGTGTGGATGAACCAGTGATCTATACAGTGGCAGGTTTACCTCTCTTCTTTAGCTGCTGATCCTGCTTTCTATTTACCCCAGCATTCTATTTGCCTTTTGCACTGCCCTGCTGCATTGTGCTGCTGTCTTTAGACTATTTGAAATTACTACTCCCAGGTCCCTCTCCTTTGTTGTGTTTTCTGCTACTGCCTCTGCTATTCTGTGTTCAGTTTTCTTCTTTGCATTCTAGTTTAGCTGCTGTACCATTGACCACTACTCTAATCTTCCTAAGTCCTTATTCATAATTCAGACCTCATCTTCACTGTCTATCTGGCCACAGATCTTAGTATCCTCTCTGAAGAGGCATATCTTTCCCTTTATCCCTACCCTGAACTCGCAGATGAAGATGTTGAACAGGACCAGTCCCAAGACTGATCCCTGTGGCATACCTCTAGTGACCCCCCGACCTCCCCAGAATTCCCCATTAAGCACCACTCTTTGGGTTTGGCCAGTTAAACAATTTTCTTCCCATCTTGTGACTTTGTTCCCCACCCTTAGTAGTGCATCTTCTTTACCATGTGTGAGGGAGGTGAAGGCCTTATTACAATCAAGGTACAGCATGTCCATTGCCAGCCCCTTGTCCACTACCATCATCAATCAATAGAGGAAATTGAATAGGTTTGTCTGACATGAGTGCTCCCTCCCTTCATGAGCCCATGTTGTCTCTTGTCCTGAAGTCCATTTGCCTCCAGAAAACAGCACTCACTCCATTGTTATGGTCTCTATCAACTTACCCACTATAGATGGCAAACTGGCAGGTTTGTAGATCTCTGCTTCATCCTTACTTCTGTTCTTGTGCAGGAGAACTATATTCACCGTCCTCTGGTCCCTAGGCAAGATCCTTGTCTCTGTCTTCAGTGAGCTGTTGAAGAACTCAAGTCAGTGGCTCAGCTAGGATCTGCCCTATTTTCTTTAGCACATACAGCAGAAACAGGGAATTTGTCATCAGATAAAGACCATTTGACCCTCCGAGTCTGCCCATTTTCCCCCCACCTTTACTGTCACCATAGACCTAACTGATATTTGACTACCCCTCCCCCACTTCTCTACCAAGATTCCCTTGTATCTATTCCATGAATGCTTGAACTCCACCACAGTTTTCACCCCCACTACCTCCACTGGAAGACTGTTCCAGACATCCACTACTCTTTCAGTGCAAAAGCACTTTTTTCAAATCCCTCCTTAATTTCCTCAGTTCCAGTTTCATTGCAGGCCCCTAGTTCTCGTGCACCTTCTCTGAAAAATACTCCCCTCCTTTTCCGTATTCACCCCTGTGAGGTATTTGTAGATCTTTATCATGTTCCCCCCCCCATCTCTCTTCCAGGGTGTACATATTGCAATCCCTTAGTCTCTCCTCTAGGACTTCTGATGCAGTCCCAGCACCATTTTAGCTGCCCTCCTCTGGACAGCTTCCACCATGTCTATGACCTTCCTGAGATGTGATCTCCAGAACCGGACACTGTACTCCAGGTTGTTTCTCACCAATGATCTATACAGTGGTAACACTACTTCTTTCTTTCTTTCTGCTGGTGATACCATTCCCTATATACCTCCGCATCCCACTGTCCCTTCCTACTGCCTAGTCACCCTGTCTTACCTTCTTGAGGTCATATGATTATTCTAAGGTCCCTTCCCTGCTTTGTGACTGTCAGAATCTCTTCCCCTATTTTATACTCTGCTCATACTCTTCAATCCCTCTTGATCCCTCCGCCTAATCCAATTAACAGAAGCACTCTGGATAGGGAGGTCGATTCCAGTCCTTTCACAGAAGAAAGGGTTCTAAAACTGAAGGTGGACAAAGCAATGGGGCCTGAAGGAATTCACCCCAGAATTCTAAAAGAATTAAGGGGAGAACTAGTGACACCACTGACTATCTTTTTAACAAGTCACGAGAGGATGGTGTGGTACCTGAGGACTGGAGAAGGCGGATGTGATTCCCCTTCACGAAAGTGGGAGCAAGACAGAGGCAGGAAACTACAGACCTGTCACTTTGACCTCTGTGGTAGGGAAAGTGATGGAATCACTTCTGAAGGAAAGAACTGTTGAGTTCCTAGAGGCCAGTGTGACACAGGACCCGAAGCCGCATGGGTTCACAGTGGGAAGGTCATGTCAGATGAATCTAATTGATTTCTTTGACTGGGTGAACAAAGTAGTAGACCAGGGAGGGGCTGTGGACATGGCCTACCTAGACTTTAGCAAGGCATTTGACACAGTCCCACACAAAAGTTTAATAATCTAATTAACCAGCCTGGGAGTGGGTCCCAGGGTTTTAGCCTGGGTAAAACATTGGCTGGACAACTGGACACTGAAGGTAATTGTAAATGGAGTCCACTCTGAAGAAAGAGGGGTTACTAGTGGGGTACTGCAAAGTTCAGTACTGGGTCCAGTCCTTTTTAATGTCTTTATATGTGACATTGTAGAGGGATTGGAAGGAAAAGTATGCCTTTTCGCAGATGGCACAAAGATCTGCAACAGGGTTGATACACAAGGAGGCATGGAGAGGATGAGAAGGGACTTGGCAAAGTTGGAGGAATGGTCAGAAGTATGGCAGTTTGATTCAATGCAAAAGTAAAATAATGCACCTGGGAAACAAAACCCAGGGAAGATTACACAATGGGGGCGAGTAACAACAACAAAAAATGGAAAAGGACCTGGGAGTAATCATATCAGATGACCTTAAGGTTAGCAAGCAATGTGAGAAGCCAGTAGGGAGGGTTGTGGGGATACTGGGATGTATAGGGAGAGGCATCACCAGCAGAAAACAGGAAGTTGTTATCCCTCTGTACAGACAGTTGGTGAGACCCCTTCTGGAGTACTGTGTCCAGTTCTGGAGACCTCATCTCCGCAAGGACATAGACAGGATGGAGGCAGTCCAGGGGAGGGCAACTAAAATGGAGTAGGGTCTGCAAGAGAAGCCATACGAGAAGAGACTAAAGGAGCTTAATATGTATACCCTTGAGGAAAGGAAGGAGAGGGGGGACATGATGGAAAATTTTAAGTACCTCAGTGGAATCAACAAAGTCCATGAGGGTAGCATCTTTCAGAAAAAGAGATGTGCAAGAACAAGGGGACACAATTTGAAGATAGCCAGGGGATGGCTCATGGGCAATGTGAGGAAGTATTTTTTCACAGAGAGGGTGGTGGACACATGGAACAGCCTTCCTGAGGAGGTTGTGGGGTCTAAAACTGTGGGAGAATTCAAGAATGCATGGGACAGACATAAGGCAATTCTTGTGGGGGGTAAGAAGAAATAGGCTGTTGGTTAACTAGGATCTGCAGCTTATCCTGTAGGTAGGGAAATGGACAGACTAGGTGGACCAAACAGTCCTTATCTGATGCCAAAGTCTATGTGTTAGTGTTTCTATGGATTATTTACCCTTTTTCAGATTTTGGTGTCTTCTGCAAAGAGGCACACCTTCCCTTCCCTTCCAGATCTTCTGCAATGTCACTTATGAAGACATTGAAGAGAACCAGTCCCAGTACTGAGCCTTGAGGTAGCCTGCTGGTCACTCTCCCTTTTGTTAAGTGGCAGTGTGTGTGTATATACAGTATATATATATATATATATATATATATATATATATATATATATAGTATATATATATATATAATCTTTTAAATCTGTAACTGAAACTGTTATATTGTACCTTCTGTACTTACAGGGGCACTATTGTAAAGGAGCTTGTCTCACTGGTTAATTTCCCTAATAAAACTGAACTGGATTAAATTCAGAGTCTGAATCTTCTGATCAGTTCCTTCCAATTCTTATTAGTTGACTACATGGAATGGAATTAATCAACTTCCTTGGAGGGGAGCTATATGCCAGAGGGACTGTTTGCAGCATGTTTTTTAAACCTTATGTAATCATGATTTGGCTTTACAGCATACGCATCTCACTTCCAGCTGAAAAAGTAAATTAGTAAATCAAAGTAAACAAAGTAATGTGCATGCTTATAACAGCATGCACGTCACAATGCCATGTTTAGTCAAATGGATGGATGGAAAGTGCAAGATGTGGCAACAGAGGTGGACAAATTTGTGAAACGTCATGCAGAGAAAATATTTGCAAAGTTTCTTGACTTCACATAATATAAAGTGCCACTTCACATAGTTCTTCACTTAGTAAGATGCATATTTCACCCGTTGAAGATCATGCATAAAGGCTCGTCACCAGTGAAAGTGCTGGCCAAGTGCTACTGTTCATAGTTTTTGCTGGGCAAAGTAATTGTTTGCAGGTGAAGCAATGGATAATGTGCTGCACTAGTTGTTATGTCCTTTTTTAAAAAAGCCAACCCACCCCCATTGACTGTATGCACATCATCCACCTCCAAGATAAATTAAAGCCTCTGTCTACACTCAACTTTCCTCAGGCAGGGGTAGAGAGAAAGCATAGGGACCTTGGGAAACTTGAAGAGTAGTCAAGAGCACAGCAGTGGGGGTTCAATGCCAAAAAGTACAATATCATGCACCTAGGGCATAGGAACCCTGGAGGGGATTATAGGATGGAAAAGGAGGCACTGACAGCCACTTAGCAGGAAAGGGACCCTGGTTTATCACATCTGTTGACCTCAAAGTGACAGGGAACTGTGGCAAAGCAGTGGGTAGGGCTAGTGCAATGTTGGGATGCGCTGGGGGAGGTGTCTCCAGCAGTAGCAGAGAGCAAGGGTAGCCACTTCCTTGTGAGACCCCACCTGGTGTATTGTGTCTAGTTCTGGAGGTCACATCTCAGAAAGAACATAGACAGGTAGAGTCAGTCTAAAGGAGGACAACTAAAATTGTACAGGGGTTGCTTCAAAAGACATACAAGGAGAGACTAAGGGATCTCAACACATATACCCTTGAAGAGAGGAGAGCAAGAGAGGACATGATAGTGACCTATAAGTACCTCATAAGGGTTAACAGAGTACAGAAGGGAAATCCCTTTCAAATGAGAAAGGTCACCAGGACCAGAGGGCATGTAATTAAGCTGGAGGGGGGGAGTTTAAGAGGAATGTAAGGAAGCACTACTTTACTAAAAGAGTGGTGGACACCTGAAACAGACTGCAAGTGAAAGTGATGGGGCCAAAAATAGCAGACGAGCTTCACGCATGCATGGGATACTCATAGGGGAATATTAGTAAGCAGGCAGGGAGGAAGGAGGGTAACTGCAGACCAATTAGGGTCTATGGAGACAGACTAGGCAGGAACTATCTAGGCAGACTGAGTGGTCCAAGTGGGCCTTTTCTGCTATCAGATTATATGTTTATCTGTGTCTAATAAATATACTTCATACAATACATTTATTGTACATATATCAACATGCCATAACAAACCCAAGCTGGGGAAATGATTCAGAGATTCTGTAGTAAGGAGAATGAAGAACACATATTTTATTAGAGGCCTTACAGAGAGTGAGAAACTCAGACAGGAAGCAACTCCTGGTGCCAAAATAAGGATCTGCTACACAGGAGTGCCGAATGATCTTTGTCATGGATTTTAATTAGCATTCAGGCCAAACTGGCATGTGATAATTAAAAAAAAAAACTCATGCAGGATCCAAAATTTGCTGTTATGTTGGACAAATGTCATTAATAACATTTTCAGCCCAACTCAGAACGATAACCTGGTCCATAGCCCTTGCTAGCCTTTTCAGCAAAGATGTAGTTCATAACTACCTATGCAGCCAGATAAATGTGTCAAATGCGGGTGTTGTTCTGTGTGCCGTAATTGATGACAGGGACAGCTGTTTATGCATCCTGGGGGCATTTTTAGGGTATTCAATATCAAACAATATAAGCTGTAAAACCAAGTTTATCATATATGCAATTTGGAGTTCCTGACCCTAGTTTGTGTTAGCTGTACCTGTTAGAATTTAATGATTTGTATTCAGAAGCATGCCAGGGCAATCAGGAATGGTCACCCTGACAGGCCACTTGGTATACATTTTGCTCAATGTCACAGTTCTGACTCCCCAGTTTGTCAGCTGAATGGAAATTAAGCATGTGGCATTTAATCCTGGGGGGAGGCTTAAATATTCTCTACAACAAAGAAAGTGTAGATGGTTCCTTTCTGTGAAAGTCTTTATACTGTCAGGCTTAAATAAGGATCTTGACATGTTACCATTTATGCAAATAATAGGGGCATTCAAGCTGACAGCATGACTTTCAGTGGATTGATTTTGTATGTAATATTTCTGTTTTTCTCATACAGGATGAATTTGCAAAGCATTGCTGCAACCAGTACTGAAATGTCTGGTATCAGGACAATAAGCGTGAGACTGTAGGTCTTAATTTACTACCTTTCTGTGTCAGCATTACACTTAAAATATTTTCTATGTAAAATTAGAATAGCCAATCTAAGAAAGATGGGGTTAGATCTGTTACAACTCTTATGCTGCAAATGAAGTCACTATCCATATTATTTATTTATTTAGGTCTAGGATTATAAATACCTTTGAGCTATGAGCTCTTTTACAAAGGTTCCACGTCATCAGATAAACAATATAAATGGGACAATAAAGTAAATAAGCCAAGACACACAAGGTAATCAGTCAGTTACACGAACATGATAATGCATACATTCAAATCAATGTCAGCCAGTGGCATTGTCAGGACACACAGGGTATAGAAGGGGGGGGTGGAGGGGATGGAGTAGGAGGAGGAGAACATGGGAGGAGAGGTGGTGTAGGAGGGAGGAGGAGAGGGAAGGTAGGGACGGGGGAGGGGGGATGGGAGGGTAGACAAGAGATTGGGTAGAGAAGAAGTAGGGGCAAAGGGAGGAAAAGGGGGGAAGTGGGAGGCAAGGGAAGGGTTAATAGCAGAAGTGCTAAGTTGCTAGGAATAATGACAAGTGATTAGGTCCAGGTTTGGAGAGTGGATTAAGGGAGACAGTCGCAAGAGCTTGAGGCTGTGAGTAGCAGTCGGAGCTTGGATTTGAATGGGCCAAGCTTGGGTTCAGAAGTAATGTCATTACTGAGAGCATTCAACCAGATTGGGGCCCTATGAGCTTTTATTATCCAGGTACAGTAAGTGCACTAGTCATGACCTAGGAGAGTACAAGTCAAAACACAGTGTGTAACAATCCAGTGTGACATAAGAACAGAATATTACATATGAAACAACCTATTTAGTTTATGGATTGAAAGAGTTTTCCCAGGAAAGGCCTATTGGGCCATAACAGCAGTCATCTTCAGAGGTGTCCAGGGGAAGGGGTACATGGAAAGACAATACAACAGCAATAGTACAGAATTAGTAATATTGTACCAGCAATATACAGAAATAGACACAGCATCTCTGAATTAATGCAAAGTAGCATAGAAATGCCAAGATAGGGAATAGTAAGACAGCATCTCTGATATTTTTCTTCTATGTCTTGCTCCTTATTTGAATTTGGTTGTGTCATTTGTTACATGTGAGTACAGAATTTCACATAAGTGAATTAGGGGAGTTTGATATCATTCCTATTGTGCTATTAGAGTTATTTATCTAAGGCTTTGTGAAATGTCCAAGAAAGGCGAAATATTTCAATATAACTATATTAGCATTGATGTAACTAGACACTTCCTCTTTTAAATCAAACTTGGTAATCTGCCTGCCACTTTAAGACCTTGGTATTATTAGCCACAGCACATAAAGTCCCAGGCTATACCCCGTGATGAAGTGCTAATGTTTGGGCCTGAAATTTTCCACTGCCACCTCTTAGCATTAGCAGCAATGTTTTGCACTATGTTGTATTACTCACTGTGTGTTTCACGACAATCTGTAATTCAGCCACTACTGCACTGCTGCTGAACTGAACAGATACTGGGCTTGCTCCATCTTGAGAGTGCACTCGACTTACTAGGGATATGTTAATGGGTCTGTCAAAGGGGCAGAGGACTCTCTTTCTCTTCGCTATTTCTTCCTCTTCTCTTGTTATTCTTAATCCTTTCTATATAAGTTTTAGTAGCACTCTAATGATATATATATATATATTATAGTAATGTACAACTATGACTATTCATATCTCCTCTCTCACCTTCTACTTTTTCTATTTTCACTCTGTATTATGTAGTGCTAAGCCTTTTTTTTCATTATATTATTGTAACTGTCTAGTTTAGGTCGTTAATCCAAAATTATTATACTACCATTGAATAGTCTTTTTTACCTCCTTTGTTAGATGTTATGCTACTTAGTTTATTATTTGGGCCAGGCACAACAAAAACACACCAGCGCCCGGACCCAAACCCTGTACCCTGCCGACCAGCATCTGCAACCGACACACCTCACCACGGGGTCTGCTTGGCAACCACCGTGGCACAAGCCCTCATGTCCCCTCCTGTGCGCATGCGATCCCCCCCCCCGCACATACATATAGTGTTGGGAAGTCACTATACTCGCCCACCCCCCTATCCAGCCACCCTACCCTACCCTACCTAGCCGTCCCTGAAATTAGCTGGGGAAGGGGTCGCCATTATTGAAGGTGTCTTTTCCCCAGTGCCTACATCATGGGCTACCACGTCAATGGCCTTGGTCAGGTTAACTAGTGATATCTATAATAATATGGCAAAGGTCTATTGACTGGATGGATTTTTGTTGACCTGACCAAGGCCTTCGACCTGGTGGACCACCCTATCCTGATTTCAAAATTGAAGCATTTGGGGGTAGGAGAGTATGCCATTCCATGGTTTGAACATTATCTGTAGGACAGAAAGCAGCAAGTAAAGATTGGGCTAGAGACATCTACTTTACGGTATATTCACATTGGGGTTCCGCAAGGTTCGGTTCTAGGTATGCTCCTGTTCTCTGTTTTCATAAATGATCTGCCTAATGTATGTATTGATCCATTGGTTATTATGTATGCAGATGATATGGTGATCTATTGCGGAGGAAGAACAGGGGCAGACCTGGAAGCTAAATTGCAGCCCTTATATAATGGTTTACAATAGTGGTTTGCGGAAAACAAACTGCTGTTAAACGAGAAAAAGACAGTCACAATGTTATTTGGTCTTAAACGTAAATTAGAGGGTAACTCGTTGTGTATAACTGGAGAAAATGGAGTAAAATTAGAGCAAGTGAGGGTATTTAATTATTTGGGGGTAAATTTGGATAGTGGATTGACCATGAATGAACATATATCAAAAGTAACAAAAAAAATAAATAATAAATTGGGCTTTTTATATAGAAATGTTAGGTCTTTGACAGAATAAGCAAAAGAGGCAATAGCACATCAAGTATTACTACCAGCACTTGAATATAATAATATTTTGTTAATAATGCTCCTGATACCTTGTACAATAAATACATAGAAACTTTTAATAATATTGTGAGGTTTGCAGTTGGATGCCCTAAAAAAAGGGAACATCATTGTAACCTACATCTCACCTTTGGGACTTTACCTCTGAGAGACAATCATGAAGATGGCTTATTTGTTCCTACATAAATTATTCCATACACAAACTCCTTCTGCTTTATCAGTACACTTACAACACATACATTCAGTAAGAGTACTTATAGAATCATCAACAAAACTACTCCGTAGAACAAAAGATAAGTACTAAAACTGCTGAGCGTTCTTTGACTACTTATGGTCCAAAATTAATATAAATAAACTACCTCTACTTAACTTAGATATATAAAAAACAAGAGGTGTTTTTAAAAGAACCTTGGAAAATTATTTGGTTAGTGTCTTCAGTTGCAAATGTGTTGGGGTTACGATGTTATTTGCACTATAGTATATTGTTGATTACTGTACATATTGTATGATTTTTTATGACTTTTATTATTTTACGATTGAATGATGTGTATACTATTGTCTACTTATTAGTATGTATTGTATTGTGTTTGTATCCTTTGTAAATTCTCTTCCCCAGGTGTAGTTGAAAAAGGGTCCTTTTGGGCCCAGTCCACCTTCCTGGTTAAACTAATAATGAAAATGAAATGAATGAATGTTTGAATTCACTGACCGTCTTGGCTACCACTACCTCTGGTGGCAGGCTGCTTCAAGAGTCCACCACCCTCTCTGTGAAAAAGTACTTCCTAACATTTGTTTTGAATTTACCTCTCACCAGGCGCATGTTGGGTCCTCTTATACATGCAGCCCTGTTTTCCTGGAAGAGGTTCCTGGTTTGTACTGGGATGAGACTGGGTGCCAAACTTAGGGTAACACCAATGCTGCATCATACAATTGCTCAAACCCTGAGGAATGCCAGGCCACAGATTCATCAAGTCTCATGGGACTGCTTTCCCTTATTTTTGTGGCTTTAATCTTCAACCTTAGCTGATACTATAATGTAGTTTTTTTGTTTGCAATAAATATGTGTGTGTGAGGTAATGGCAGGAACAGCCTTCCTGAGGAGGTTGTGGAGTCAAAAATAGTGGGGGAATTTAAGAATGCATTGGACAGACATAAGGGAATTCTAGGGGGTGGGGGTAGGAGGAAGTAGGCTGCTGGTTAACTAGGATCTGCAGCTTATCCATTAGGTAGGGAAATGGGCAAACTGGGTGGGCCAAGCGGTCCTTATCTGCCATCAAATGCTATGTTTCTATGTAAATACAAAAACCCTAAAAATAATTAAAAAAAATGTGCAGTCTTATATGCTATGATGCTGATAAGTAAATGAGTAGCCCTGGCGAGTAATATACTGCCATACATTTTATTTAATGTGTTTTCATTTGTTTTTTATGTTAATGCTTTCTTTTTTTGGGGGGAGGGGGGTCATATATAAATTGAAAATTAATGTGACCAGGTAGAATGAAGTACACTATTGGCATGGAGGTAAAGCAGACTACAGGGGGGGTAGAACTTTAACCAATGAATGGTCCACCTGTCCCAGTCTTGGTCTGCAGTGCTGCTGTGGGGTAAATCTATCTCCCAGGGATCCACAAACAAAACATTTATTGTCACCATTTGACAAAGACTGCACAGACTACTGCTGACAGGTGCCCCAGCGCTTCAGTCTAAGAAACACTGGGGCACCTCTCAACAGTAGTTTATGCAGTATTTGTCAAATGGTGACAATAAATGTTTGGAAAATACAGTCCAGTTTTTGGTTTGAATCCTTAAACACTCCTAACGTGCATTGATTCTGGCTTTTGTACAGGGGGGTAGAAGATTTGGTGACTGTGAGCAATGAAAATTAGTTTCTCTAGCTATGTGGTCTTAGGCCTTAGTTAGTTACAGTCTATGTCAGATTACCCTAGACAGAGCAACCCAACACTGTCATGCCAACAGCTACCTGCCACAAAGAAGCTGGAGTTATAAGTATTCGGACCTTAAGATTTTGATATATGTTCATATGTGCACTTAGTGTGTCTATTATCATGGCTCAACTTTGACTATGTATTCAATTATTCACAAGTTTAACAAATTACATCTACTACTCCTACCCCACCCCCATTAATAATAATTTCAGACTAGCACTGGCACTGGTACCACTGACACAGTCCTACAAACCACTCCCCACAGCAGCACAAAGACTTTTTTTTTATTTATTTACTTATTTCAGTCTCGGATTACATATACCTTTGAGCTAAGAGCTTTTTTACAAAGGTTCCATGTCAGTAGAAAGTACAACAGATTAAACAGGGCAGTAAACAAAGGTACAAATAAAGTGAATATAGGAGGTACAAAAATCAAATGAATACAAAATCAAATTGACGGCTGATGTAATACAGTGGACACACATTATGCTAAACAGTTTCAGGGACAGGAAAATGCATACAGTGCATAGAACATTGGCCAGAAGGCTTCGTCAAGACAAACAGGGCACAGAGTGAGGAAGAGCAGTGGGAGAGTGGACAGGGAAGAGTAGAAGAGGAGTGTGAGAAGGATGGCATGGGGAGAGGTGGGGCAAGGAGAGGTGGGAGGAAGGGTGGTTAGAGGGGTTAGGGTGGATGCAGGGGAGAGGTAGGGCAAGGAGGTGGGGAGGAAGGGTGGTGAGAGGGTTAGGGTGGATGCAGGGAGAGGTAGGGCAAGAGAGGTGGGGAGGAAGGGTGGTGAGAGGGGTTAGGGTGGATGCAGGGGAGAGGTAGAGCAAGGAGAGGTGGGGAGGAAGGGTGGTGAGAGGGGTTAGGGTGGATGCAGGGGAGAGGTAGGGCAAGGAGAGGTGGGGAGGAAGGGTGGTGAGAGGGGTTAGGGTGGATGCAGGGAGAGGTAGGGCAAGGAGAGGAGGGGAGGAAGGTGAGAGGGGTTAGGGGTGGATGCAGGGAGAGGTAGGGCAAGGAGAGGGGAGGAAGGGTGGTGAGAGGGGTTAGGGGTGGATGCAGGGAGAGATAGGGCAAGGAGAGGTGGGGAGGAAGGGTGGTTAGAGGGGTTAGGGGTGGATGCAGGGGAGAGGTAGAGCAAGGAGGTGGGGAGGAAGGGTGGTGAGAGGGTTAGGGTGGATGCAGGGAGAGGTAGGGCAAGGAGAGGTGTGGAGGAAGGTGGTGAGAGGGGTTAGGGTGGATGCAGGAGAGGTAGGGCAAGGAGAGTGGGGAGGAAGGGTGGTGAGGGGGTTAGGGTGGATGCAGGGGAGAGGTAGGGCAAGGAGAGGTGGGGAGGAAGGGTGGATAGAGGGGTTAGGGTGGATGCAGGGAGAGGAGGCAAGAGGTGGGAGGAAGGGTGGTAGAGAGAGGTTAGGGTGGATGCAGGGGAGAGGTAGGGCAAGGAGAGGTGGGGAGGAAGGGTGGTGAGAGGGGTTAGGGTGGATGCAGGGGAGAGGTAGGGCAAGGAGAGGTGGGGAGGAAGGGTGGTGAGAGGGGTTAGGGTGGATGCAGGGGAGAGGTAGGGCAAGGAGAGGTGGGGAGGAAGGGTGGTGAGAGAGGTTAGGGTGGATGCAGGGGAGAGGTAGGGCAAGGAGAGGTGGGGAGGAATGGTGGTGAGAGGGGTTAGGGTGGATGCAGGGGAGGCGGTAGGGCAAGGAGAGATGGGGAGGAAGGGTGGTGAGAGAGGTTAGGGTGGATGCAGGGGAGAAGTAGGGCAAGGAGAGGTGGGGAGGAAGGGTGGTGAGAGGGGTTAGGGTCTATGCAGTGGAGAGGTAGGAGACAAGAGTGCTGAATTACTTTATTAGAGGACGAGTGCTAAGGTCGAGTTTTGGGAAAAAACATGGTTAAAGGAGACAATCACAGCTGCTACCTGTAGAGAGGAGTGACCAGAGCTTAGATTTGAACAGGCCCAACTTAGTTTTGGAAGAGATGTCACTGTTCAGAGCATTAATCCAGAAGGGGCTGTATAGGCAAATGATCTTTGCCCCTGGGTGATTCGGTGGTGAGGGACCTGTAGGAGCTGAGATACAGAACCTCGGGTATGGTGAGGATTTTGAGGGGTGCTTAGAAGATCTTGAACTCCAGGAGGCAAGAGGCCTAAGGTTATTTGCTTGACCATCAGGCACGTTTGGTATTTGATGCAATTTTTAAGCTGCAGTCACCTTGTTTGACACACTCAAGCAGTCCCGATCATACTATTATTATTGTCACCAATTAGCTTATCATGCAGTTACGCAGACTTGTCATCAGTACGACAGGGCCTACCACCAATTTCACCAAGGGGGTTATGAGTGCATTCTCTAGCTCTTTGAGTGAAATAACTGTGAAACAAGGCTAAGCAGTTCTGGCCCACAGAGGACTTGAGATTAAACTCTTATAACCATATGAGACACAGTAGCAACTATACATATAAAGATATTATACATCATGTTAAAGACCTTTGTTTAATAAGAACTGGAATTTGAATTTAAAATCAAAACATTTTCTTTGCAGAATATTAGAGAATCCCCTTTGTAGAAAATGGACTTTGCCGACTGAATTTAGAAATTCAGAATTGTAGAAATATGTGCATGAGATACCCTCTTATGGCTGCAAGACACATTGGGGTGTGCATTAGACATTTCTAACACAGGCCAGCGGTGTCATAAGGCCTGAGACTGCAGGCTTCAGCCTCTGGCCATGTGTTAGAAGTGTCTAATGCACATCCCTAGAGTGTCTTGTTGCACTTGTAAAAGAAAATGTTGAAATCAACAGGTTTATATATTAAAAAACTGAAATATTTAATTTAAATTTCCTTAAAATGTTTCCTCTGTTTGCGTACGTTTTTTTTTTTTTTTTTTTTTTTTGCTTTAGGACTTTTATCTTGACTTGGTTTCCATATCTACATTTGTATAGTTTGTAGTGAGTACTGCACTGAGAGTGCTGGCTACAGTATGAAGAAAAGCAATACAGTCAGATCTGGCTAATCTGTAAACATTTGTTTTTGCCCATTTTGGTACATAATAAAAATATATATAGTAACCAGACAAAGATGTGGGGATTTTGTTTTTATTTATTTCAAAAGTTTCACCAGGGAAGACATACTGAGTGGCTAACAGCTCATTTCCAGATGTGGCCTTGGGGCTAAGGGAAATTGAGATAGTTCAAGAAGTGGACAAAAACTGAATAGTATTAACAGCACCACAAAAATAGAAGCCATGTACACCAGTTCAGTATATCAGACGAGCGTAACCATAAACATTGTAAGGCAAATCTGTGCAACAGGTACAGGTTCATGTAGTAGATGAGAATGAGTTTTGATAGGCAGGGGGAACTACTTATACAGGTATTGCTGAGGGATAAGGGCAACAATGGCCAGGGCAATACTAGTGCAGGGAGGGAGGGAAATAAAGAGGTAGAGGGTCAAGGACACATACAGATGGCAGTAGAAATGTCATGAAGAAGAGACTTAAGGGACAAGGCAGAAGAGGCAGACTAGATTGACAGGGAAGGGAGGACCAGAGTTTAGAAAAGCAAAATTAGAAAGCAGATTGACTAGTAGAAGATTTCCTAGAAAGAATAGTGAGGGAATGGGAAATATTGCTGTGGAGGTGTAAACCGAAGAAGAGGGAGAGGATAAAAGAGATGTAAGGTATGAGAGAAGGAACCAAACCAGAATTATGATAAAAAGGAGGCACAGTGGGGAAGGCATCTGGCATCAAGGGACAGGAGTGAAAGGATTGAGTAGAGCAAGCATCGGTGGGAAGGAGGGGTACAGTCTAAGACAAACGACAAAAAGAATGAAAGAGTGTGGCCAATCTGACAAAGGAGGATTTGAAAGATCCACTGTAGACTATGTCAGTTTGTCACCATAGTCAAAAATAGGGAGAATCATCTTTAAAACAATCTCTTGCAGGCAGGAAGCGGGATACTTGCTTTGTTCCTGTACAGTGCATTAACCTTGGGGTGGAGCTTATGATGTATGGCTTCAATATGCACCAAGAAATCAAGATGTCGGTCCAGCCAGACCCAAAGTGATTAAAAGAGGAAATATCCTCAATTATGGGATTAACAAGGGTGTGAAATAAAAGGAGGGAGGCGAGTCTGGTAAGTCTCTGTCAGGTGCCAAAAGTCATAGAAACTGTTGAGGGACAGTTAATTAGACTGTTGTCAAAATCCAGCTGTAGCTGTGTGGTAAGGTCAAATAAGCATAGAAGCATAGAATTTGACTGCAGATAAGGACCATTTGTCTCACCCAGTCTGCCCATTTTTTCCTTGCCTATAGTGTCACCTGCAGAACCTACTTGATCTCCAACTCCCCCTTGCTTTCTACTAAGATTCTTTTATTCCTGTCCCATGCATTCTTGAATCCCACAACTGTTTTTGCCCCACCACCTCTACTGGAAGACTGTTCCAGGCATCTGCCACACTTTCTGTGAAGTGCTTCATCACTTCTCTCCTGATTTACCCTTCTCCAGCGTCACTGTATGTCCCACTATTCTTGTACATCTTTTTTAGTATTTCCCCCAAAGAAGTAGTGATGGGGAAGGGATTCTCATCATTCTTGGTTAAAGAATGTTTATGCTATGTATCAATTCCTTAACCTTCTGTGGTACTGGTTGTATTTCTTGCAAACTCAATAAATAAAAAAAACTCCTCTCCTGTAACTTCTTTACCCCATGAGGTGTTTATAGGTCTCTATCATATCCCCCTGTCACTCATCTGTTCCAGGGTGTACATATTGAGGTTCTTTAATCTCTTCTCATAGGGCTTCTGATGCAGACCCTGCACCATTTTAGTTGACCTTCTCTGAGCAGCCTCCACTCTGTCTATGTCCTTCTGGAGAAGTGGTCTCCAGAACTGGATGCAGTACTCCTAGTTGGGTCTCACCAGCAATCTATATGGTGCCATCACTACCTCCTTCCTTCTGCTGGTGATACCCCTACATACACATCCTAACACCCCACTGGCACTACCAACTGCCTTGTCGCACTGCCTGCTCACCTTTAGGTCATTGGATATATGATTATATCAGGTCCCTTTCCTGTTTGGTGATCATCAATACCTCTTTTCCCATTTTGTACTCTTTATCTGGGTTTCTGTGCCCTAAATATATGTTTTTGCACCTTTGCACAATAAAATCCAGCTGCCATGCCCTTGACCACTTCTTGAGTTTTCTCAGGTCTCTGCTCATTCTCTACATTCCCCCAGAGTGTCCACCCTATTACAGATGTTGGTGTCATCCACAAAGAGGTAGCCCTTCTCTTCCAGCTCATCAGAAATGTTACCCAGAAAGACATTAAAAAGGACAAGTCCCAGTACTGAGCCCTGAGGCAATCCAATGGCCATCCTTCCTTCTCCAGAGTGAACACTGTTTACCACTACACTCTGTCATCTATCTTTTAACCACTTTCTCACCCAGTTTACCACCTTAGTACATACCTCTAAGCTGCCCAGTCTCTTTATCAGTCACTTATATGGTACAGTGTTGAATGTCTTACTGAAATTTAGGTAGGCCATGTCCACCACCCCACCCTGAGGTACAGTGTTTCCCTGATCACCCAAATAGGAAGAGGAACCAGATGACAAGAAGTGCTGTATCATCAGCATGCATATGAATGGATGCAGAGGAACAGATGGAGGTGGGGCGGGGTCATTGAAGAATATGGAAAAGAGAACAGGGTCCAGAACAGACCACTGAGGGACATCTGAGTAGATGGAGAGTGGTGACGAAATGGAGCTTCCTATCCAGACAGCTTGAGACCTTCCCTCAAGGTAAGAACAAAATCAACTGACTGCAGTCAGAGAGGCACACTGCTTTAAGCTTGTCAAGTAGGAGCGGGTGTGCCACATTAATCTTTAGCAAGATCAAAATGTATGGTGGAGATGATCAGTCCCTAAACCATGCCTGAGAGGATGGAGTCAGTGAGCCAGAAAAGGGAGGTAGAAGTGGAGTGGAATTTCTTAAAACCAGACTGGAAAGGGGTGAAGGAGGAGAAATCAAAGAAAGAAGTGAGTTGAGAAAGTACAAGGCATTCCTGTAGTTAACTCGAATTTTGTTTTACTTTATTAGAAAATCAGAAAATAAAAAATTTGGAAATACAGTGCTGAACAGTTAAAAACATTTCATTTTCCTTTCTTAATCATTCATCATTGCTTAGTTAATTCTTAGTTTAGTTTACAATCAGCCATGATTTTTGCTTAGAAGTTTCTGTCCCTTTACAGTAGCATATACACATTAGCCCAGATATTCAAACTGTGCCAGGCTGTGACGCAAGCCCAGGCTCAGCTCAATTTGGCTGCACAGGGGCGTGGACTGGGCGATATTCAACTCAGCCACGCCATGGCTCAGCAGCATTGAATATCTCACTCTGGCCACCCACAGTGTGCATGGCACAGTGGCACTGCACCATTGCCAGTGGCCAGAGTGGAGCATGGGGATGCACTAGCGCAAGTTCCATTGCGCAGGTGCAGCAACTGTGATATTCAAAATTTGACATGCAAATAGGGCCATAATGTATGCAAGGCACACATGGGGCCATTTGCATGTCATTATAGCCCCATTTACATGCAGGTACACTGATCCCCAATGACTTGCACCTGGCGCCCTGCCAGGCAGCAGCCATTGGGGACCAACACCCCCTGCAGCGTGGCAATGTGCCCCACAGCCCGATCACAGGCTGCAGTAAAAATTAGAAAATAATCCTAAATCCCTGGTGGTCAAGTGGACCACTGCCCACCTGATCGCGGGCTAAGTAAATAAAGAATAAGCTAATCTCTATCCCTGGTGGTCCAGTGGACCTGTCAGCCCACCTGATCGCGGGCTCAGTAAATAAAGAATAATTCAACCTCTATTACTGGTGGTCCAGTGGACCTGTCAACCCACCCGATTGCAGGCTAAGTAAATAAAGAATAATCCAACCCTTATCCCTGGTGGTCCAGCGGACCTGTCAGCCCTCCTGATCATGGACTAAGTAAATAAAGATTATTCTAACCTCTATCCCTGGTGGTCTAGTGAACCCCCATTCCCACCTGCCCATTGGTTCCCCACCACCCGCCTCCCCCGTCAGCGGCGATGGTAGCACCTCACTCCACTTCCGTTACCTACCGCCGACGATACCTTTGTTGCGGGTTGTATGTTTGTTGGTCTGACAGCGTGAGCCAATCGGCGCAGCAGCTCATAACATTGTTGATATTCCAGATATGTGAATGGATCCATTCACATATCTGAATGTAGTACGGTATGGCTGCATGCCCATTGCCTCATGCTGTGGACTCAATGGCATACAGCCCCATCGACGGTGTCAGTCGGCGGTGGCGGGCAGCAGGCAGGAAAGCTGCTGCCCACTGCTGACCGGGGAGCGGGCGGTTGGGACTCAGGGCTGGTGGGGAGGGGATCCACTGACCACCAGGGATAGAGGTTAGATAAATATTTATTTACTTAGCCCACGATTAGGCGGGCTGACAGGTCCACTGGACCACCAGGGATAGAGGTTAGATTAATCTTTATTTACTTAGCCCATGATAGGGCAGGCAGACAAGTCCACTGGACCACCTGGGATAGAGGTTAGATTAATCTTTATTTACTTAGCCCTCGATCGGGCGGGCAGACAGGTCCACTGGACCACCAAGGATAGAGGTTAGATTATTCTTGTTTTTACTTAGCCCGCGATGGGGCGGGCAGCGGTCCACTGGACCACCAGGGATATAGGACTTCATTTTTAATTTTCTTAAGCCCGCGATCAGGCATGGGGCGGTGGGCACCACCACAGAGATGCAGCCGGAGTTTTGGTGGCTATCATATGGTAGCTGCCATGTTGCACCCTGCAATATGGCAGCTCACCTGTGGGTGGCCAGCTCTTGCTCCTTTTTTTATTGGCGTAACTTTGTGCTGGCACAGGTAGGGGTTGCGCATGCATGGCTCCACACATCCCAGGCTGAATATCGGGCTGTGCAGAATATGCATGGGCATGCTCCCCCCCACCTGTGCCTGCATACATTATTGATGTGCTCCAGCGCATCAGGATTTGTACATGGTGCAACACTGTTGCCCCATGCGCAACCCTTTTGAATATCTGGGCCATTGTTTTTATGTTAGGAACACAATCCACAAGTTTCTATGTTTCTTCTGAGGGGTTTGTCTCCAGGTAGGAACAGAGAATCAGTTTTTTAGTTTACAGCCAACTAATGATTTTCTCAACTACTGACTAGCAACAGATCTTTTCAGCCAACATTTATAGCTGATGTGGTGCTGAGTTGATGCTGCAGTGGGAGGGAGACACTTTGAAAACAGTAGCTTGACTGAATGGGGGCCACACTTTGAGAGCTGGCAGAGCCAGAAAGCAGCCAAAGTGGAGTTACTGCTTGAGATAGAAGAATGGCAGGAGGAAGGGAGCTTTGTAACTACTTTAAATCCCTTTCGCCTAAGCAGTTGCTGTTCTCTCTTTTCATGCTGCCTGAACATCATTAGTAGCCCCACTCCAGGCCATTCAGATGAATAGCATGAAATAGTTTCACTGATGCCATGGAATGTTTTAGGAATATGAAAAGAAAGAGCAGCAGCTGGTGAAGAGAGTGGAACTCTAGGTAGATCTGAGGGCACCCAGATTCTAGATTATTTATATATTAAAAATTAATCAAAGCACATCACAATACATAACATGCATGTAAAGGAAAATTAAAGGGCAGTTAACAATCTAAGCATCAATTCCTAACATCTTTTACATGCCACAGGAGATTAAGAGAGATTAGGAAAACTGCCATTAACATACTCACTAACGCATGCACTGGATTATCCTGGTCAGAATGAATGGGGCTAATGGTCCCTGTACTCTGAACACAGGATTCGGATTCAGAAACATAGTTTTCTCTTTTTTTAATTTGCAAGTTTATTAAGTCAGTGCAGATACAAGAAACATTTCCATTATAGCCATACAGGTGTACATATCCTGCTCTGTACAGTTAATTCAATGACATACTGCAAACAATTTAAATATCCAAAACAGAAAGCACTAATAGTAAACCCAATGTTACTAGTGGCTGACACCTGATATACCAATACAAAACATCTTCCATTTCTTGTACTGAATATATCTCCTTACATTTCCCTCTTCCTTTCAGGGTATAAACGTGTCATCTTTAGACATGATATAATTCACCCATCCTCGCCATTTAAGCTCAGACTGGGATAAGTGACTATGTATGATGGCCGTAATCTGCTCCATAAACTATATATCATTAATAATTTAGCACCAGAATTCCAGTGTAGGTGGTTGGGGTTGACACCATAATCTAGGAATGGGTTTTTAGCTGCTAGTATATATAAAAATACCACTAAATGAGCACTCGCCTTGCAGCCTGGAAGAGGAACTGAAAAGAGAATCATTGTAGGAGATACTAGTGCTGTATCAAAAGACAATTTATGAAGCTGTTCAGCAGTTTGCTCCCAAAAGGAAGCCAGTACTGGTCATAATCAGAAAAGATGTGAATGAGTACCAATAGAGTATCCATTTTCTCCATCAGGAACCGCATTGTAAATGCAAAAAATGGGTAAGTGCTGCAGGGGTATAAAAAACGTAGGCTGTACATTTCCAGCGTGGAATTCAGGTCACGGAGTTCCAGACAGTCTGTAAAACAGGTTCCATCAAAGTTTTTTCTTTATTATTTTCATATTTATGAAGATATTCTTTATTAATGTTGTCTATCAATGCCCTCAGGGGGGTGTACTGGTGTTGCAAGACCAGCTTTCATCTCACTTGGCAGGTACACCATCTTATACAAGCTAAAATCACTCTTATAGTACAAGGCTGAAATTTCCTTGACACCCCCCCCCACCACCCCATACCCCAAAGTGTCACAATCCATCAACAGAAATGATGGGTCTTTCTAGGACTGTGATAAGTGGTACCAGGAGGAAGTAATGTAGGAACACTAAAAAAAAAAAAAAGGCGTTGCGTGATTTCTAACTGCAAAAACACAACCTTGTCTTAGATAATACCCTTCTTCAAGGCCTTTATATTTATGGTTGTTCCTTAAATTGAGCTTCCCATGGCAACATAGCCGTACTTTGTCCCACATTTTCATGGGTATTCAAGGATCTGTCAAGTGGTCAGTTAACCAGTGGGTTGAGATTATGTGACCAGAGTCAAAAAGAGGCAACTCCAAAAAGAAAGAGGTGCACATCTGCGTGTGCATATGCCTTTTTGAATTTGTCTGTACTACAGTGTTCCCCAGATTCCATTGCTTAATCTTTTTAAAACGGTCTAACATATAGCCCTCCGGGTATCCAGAAATCTCTAAATGTTTTGAAAGAATTGTTAGCCCATTTCTCTCCAAGAAAAACACATCTAGATTGAAAAAAATGGCACCATGGTTCATGGTCCAGTAAAAGGACAGGCTGGAGGTACTCAGGACAAAAAATTACAAAAAAATAAAATACAGAGTTCATCACTGATAAACCTCCATCTTTAACTGAATAATATATCTTATTTCTTTCAACTGCGTTCAGATGGCTCCACCATATTTATTTAAAAAACACACTTTAGATTTGTGCTTCTAATTTTACAGGTGGTGGAAACGTCACACTCAAGTACAAAAAAATGGGAAGTAGAGAACTTTAGTAGGAAAAATAATTTTCTGTTTCATCATGGGCTAGTTTTTCCACCTTTCCACTTTTGATTCTGCAATTTGCAGTTTCCCCAACCAGTTCTTCTTTGCCATATTCCTTTTACCAGATTCTATGCCTAAAACAAATACTGGCTCACTCCGCATGGTGATGCCAATAATATTGGCCGTCTTGGCCCTTTCCAGCCCTATTAGCATACCTTTATTTTTGTTTATATTTTTATTCAACCTTGAAATTTCCCTAAATTCCTCAAAGCAGCATATTGCTCTTTCCCCAGAATCTTTATCCAGGGCTATCTGATATATGTCATCTGCATAGGCTACCAGTTTTTGGGGAAAGGGGCCTAATGCTGTGTGTACAGCCTCAAGATTCTTGACAGTTCAATTTTATGAAGAGCCAGGTCCAAACCAAATATATACAAAAGTGAAGTCAAAATGCATTCCTGATGGACCCTTCTCCAAACCCAAAGTGCTTCTCCCAGTTTCTCATTAATCAAAGGGATTACTGAGGCTGCCTCATATAGCTTCTCTATCCAGCCCATAAAAGGAGCAGTAAACCCATATTTTCATAAAACAGAAAGCAAATAGGCATGTGAGATATTGCTGAAGGCGTTTTCCTGGTTAAGAGTCAGGAGAAGACCCTCTTTACCTTCCAATTAACATGTTTCCATAAATTCCATGATGACAAAAATGCTATCAGAGATCTGTCTCCCCAGTACGGAGCAGGACTGTACAAGACTGATGAAGTTGGGTACCGGGTCAATTGGTAGCTACAATAATAGTGCAGAATAAATTGTGGTGTACTAATGTCAAAATCACTGACAGCTAAAGGGGTATAATAGCATTAGTGGATTGCCACTACCCCTGTCGCTATCTGTGGAGTAGAGGAAAGGCTGAAGAAGCTTCAGGTGTGGTGCCTGGTTGAGCTGCTCCTGTTGTGGAGTGGCTAAGGCATTAGCACCTGCAGTGGTGGAGACCTAGGGGCCAGGGTTTGGTTCCCCATCTCCTGATATTGTGCATTTTTTGTTTTTGTTTAAAAACAGAGTTTCCCCCCCTCTCGAGTTTCTCCTCTTCCCCGAGGTCCACACTTTCTCAGAGTTGATTATATTAATTATTGCATGAGAACATACTAACAATGGAGCACTGCTCTACAGTAATATGGGAGTACTGCTCTAAATAAAATTTCAACATTAACAAAACAAAAAAAGCAAAAAAAGGTGCAATGACCTGTGGAGACATCACCCCTAATGTAAATAAAACTATGTTCATAGGACTGACTGTGTAATTGTATGAAAATATTGTAACAAAATACAGCTGCCGCTGAAGAACCTTGAAGGATCCGTCTACTGTCTTGCTTTGAAGCACCCCCCCCCGCACTCTGATTTACAAACTAGCAGTCCTAGTTGATAATGTTAACAAATAATGGTAAAGAACCCTAACATGTGATCATCTGTCATAGCTCTTGCTAAAAAAAGATTTATTAAAGGGACTGTCAAAAAAGATGGTGCATAAACGAAGTATAAGATAAAATAGCCACATAAGGACATTGTTGCTTTAAATGGCCATGCGATCAGGCACACCTGCTGACAGTTACTCAGCAACAGAATTCTGAAGTAATGAGCAAGTGCAAAGTTACAGGACAAAGTGAAACAGCAAATGGACCCAGGAAGGAAGGGAAGGGAAGGGAAGGTGAAGTACACTTCTAATGGCGGCAGAAAGACAAGTTGGTATCACAGAAAGACACCACAAAGAGCACAAGTCGCCACAAGGAGGTAATTCAAACAAGTTGATTTAACCTTCAATAAAGAATGTAAAGTTGAATGAAGATGTATGAAATTTAAAGCAAAAAAACCCCAAGGTTCAGTGCAAGTTATGGCATTTTGTGTTTTCAAGGTATTATATTAACACTGGAAGGAAAACGGAAACAACTACTCAATATACTATTGGTTGAAAAAAATATACAGAAGATATGAAGTCCACAAAACATAATGGGCAAAACAAACTAAAATAGTGTTAAAGAAATATATTGAGTGGCTTATAGTGATACTACACCACTACCATGTAATGATTTATCTGATTCAGAAGCACTAAGGTTTTTGTGTGTTTTTTTATGTTTACAGTTAAATATCAGAGCATGGCATTATAGCCTAGAGGTTAGACTAATGAGCTGTGAATGAGCTTGGTACATCCAGCAGACCAGACCTTTGTTTGATTCTCACAACTTCCACTTGCATACTATGTGACTCTGAGCAAGTCACTTACTCGCCCAGTGAAACATAGAAACATAGACTTTGACAGCAGATAAGGACCACTTTGCCCACCCAGTCTGCCCATTTCTCTACCTACTGGATAAGCTGCAGATTCTAGTTAACCAACAGCCAAGGTCGCCCCTGAAAACAGGCACTTGTGCCTAGTGGGCCTTACCCAGTTACAAAGACTAAAAAAAAACAGTACACAAAAGTCTCAGTGGATACCAGGGAATATTAAGAAGTATAAAGAGATAACTTGGTAAATATTTTACTAGTTGAACTGATATATGAAATTAAAGTATATATCCAATAAGGCTTAAAAGTGTAAGTAATAAATTATATGTACTATATGTAACCTTTGATAAAGCTCACTATTTATGAGCGAAACATCAGGGTGAAAAAAAGAATAAATATTTTAAATGAAACTGAAGTAGTGACTTTGTTTGTGATATGAACTGCAATCCCCACACATAACTTCATGTTTTGAACGTATAAATGGAAGTAAAGGGCCCACAGAGCCCTGTGCTTCCACAGCTACATACATATATGCATCTATTTTTATATTTTTTTCCATTTTCATTTCATTTTTATTGTTTATACTGGTAAGACGGGTGAGCAAAATTGCTCGTTTTCACACGCGTCCAGTGACAAAATTTGGTACAATAACACATACAGTATTGGTGAACATTACATTGTCAGCAATAACAGTCATACAAAGGGACAGAACCTAATAAGGAAGGTACTGTTAAAGATAACATAACTATATAATAATTTTAAAGAGAAAAGCAAAAATATGCCTGGTGAGAAGTGCAGGAAATTGAAAAGAAGAGATTGGAGCCGAGAGCATGGGTCAGGGCGGCTGCATTGGAGTTTGTCTAAAAAGTAGGATTTCAATTGGTTTTTGAATGATGTAAGTGTGTTGCATAGGACCAAGGGTGAAGAAAGGCTGTTAAAAAGATTGGCACCTTTGTAGGAGAGGGAATGTTGCCCCTAGGTGGTATGACAGTGAGGAATCATGAAGGCGTGGGTACTGGAGTGCCTGGTGGACCTGGTGTGTACAACCTTATTGAAGAGGGAGGAGATGCTGCCAGGCATGGAGCCCAATTGGATTTTAAAGAAAAAAGTGAGAATTCTGCTGTCAAATTGATCCTCCAGGGGAGCCAATTTGCAGCCTTGTCCAGATCAGAGTGGTGCATCCTAAGGGGAGGCCTGTTATGAACTGGATGATGCTGTGATACATGGCCTTTAATCTAACTAGATTTTTCTGTGAGATGGAGGTTGAGTATATGAGGGAGCCATAGTCTAAAATAGGGACCAGGAAACTGTTGGCAAGCAAGGCCCTAGTTTCTGGTATGAGGAAATGTTTTAGTTGATGTAGGATGCCAAGTCTTTTGGTGAATTTTTTTAATTAATTGGTGAGTATGTAACTTATAGTTCAGGTGACAGTCCAAGTGAATCCCCAGGTATCTGAAGGCAGTGACTCTCTCGATTGGGTTGCCATAGTTGTCCATAAGAGTAAAATCAAAATTTAGGGACTTCCTAGAGCCTGAAAATACCATGACCTTAGTTTTCTTGGAGTTGAGGACCAGGCCCTGGGAGAAGAACCAGAAGTGTAGTTACCTGAAGTCATGTTGCAGTTTGTTCTGAAGGGAGAGGGGGTTCTTATCCTTGCAAAAGAGGGCCGTGTCATCTGTGTAGAGGATGAGCTCTTTGGATGAATAGATATAGGGGAGGGGATTGACTACAAGGGACAAAAGGAGAGGTCCAAGGATGGAACCCTTGGGAACTCCATATTTGATGTGATGAATTTCAGAGTATTGGCCTAGTATTGTAGTCTGGTTCCATGTTATGATAACGATAGCAGAATGGCAATTGCTATTATGGTGAGTGTATATCGCTGAAAAGCAAATCTGTGATATACACTTATCGGCAAACCGAAACCTGGCAACTTAAAGTGCTTTTTGGAGGACTGTGCCCCTCTCATGAGAGAGCTTTGTGCCCCAGATTAGGATTCCTAACTCCAGGGGGGGTGCATGTTGGGGAGGGGGCACTAATTCGTCTGCAAAAAAAAATTTAAGTCCAGGAGCCGCTGCCTGCGGCAAAATTTAGTCCCTCCCATCCCCAGCCCAGAACCTAGTACTTATTGTGCCAGAGCCAGCCTCCCTCACCATCACACCACATGGCTGGCTCGGCAGCAGCAGGGACAGTTCCTGTACATAACCCTCTTCCCCATCCCTCCCATTCCCCCTCTCCTTTCCTTTTTTCCTGTTGCTTTCCCCTACCCTTGCGGTAGAACCAATCACTACCCTTGTGGGCAGTCCATTCCAACAGTGCTGCATATGGACTTGCCATTTTGACTGTCACCCATATTCTGGTGCTATTATCACTGGATACCTTGTAGTCCTGTGCGTCCAATTACTGAGGTAATTTTCAAACCATTTTATCACTTCAGCAGAGAAACTTAGGCCAGATAAGGTGTAGAGGAGAATTATTGGATCAACAAGGTCGAAGGCATTTATTAGGTCTACAAACACTGTGCTGGTGTAGAAACCTTCATCACTGGCCATTTCAATGAAATTAGTAAGCCTTACTATAGGGCGGTCTCAGTATTTTGACCAGTTCAGAACCCATGCTGTGAGTCTGTGAGACGTTTGTGTGTATCTAGGAAGTTTGTGATTTGATCAAAGATTATTTTTTTCGATAATTTTAGATTGGAGCGCGAGGAGGGAGATGGGCCTGTAGTTACAAACATCATTTCTGGAGCCGTATTTATGGAGTGATTTTATAGTGATGATTTTCCACTTACTGGGGGGAACACCTCAGTGCAGAGTGAGTGGTTGAAGATGTTGGTTAGGGGGAGGGCGATAGGTATACGGACGAGCTTCAGGATGCGGTAGTCAATGTCATCAAGGCTCAGACTGGGCTTCGGGTCGTCCTTTTTTATTCAAGTCAGTCAGGTCAAGTCAAATTTTATTGGCAGGAAGATAACTCCATTGAGCAGGCTCATTTACAAGGAGGTTCTGAATCAAATAATGTACAAGCATGTACAATATAACAAAGATAATAGATTTACAAGTGGAATATACAACAGAAAGCTACATACAGGAAAAAATAAATAATGAAACTATATACAAAGGAAATAAACACTATGAAGCTTCCCAAGGAGGGAGCATACTATACAGAGTAATAGATTACACAATTTATGATGCTGCAGCATATCATATCTGGAGATACATAAAAAACATTGTAAAAACTGTAAGTATTGAGTAATACATCTTGTAAAGACAGGGTTTTTCACTTTCAGTGGCAGATAGAAGGGATGAGAGGCAAGGTGGGACAGGCATGGAAAATTGGGGAAGGAAATGGAGAGGGTAGGAAGACAAGGTCAAGATAGTTAGAAGAGTCAAGGCAAGGTAAGGGTGGACAGGGGAATGGGGAGGGTGGTGGACAAGCTTGTGGACAGTGAATGTACAGAAGGCTCATTTCTTGTCAACTGGGAGGGAGGGATGGGAAAGATGGGGAGGGTAAAAGGGTCAGGGTGAATGTGGATGAAGGGATGGGGTGAATAAGGAGGGATAGTATAGTAGGGGTGGGTGTAGGGGGATGGGGCTTTTGAGAAGAGAGTGGTCACTCCAGTGGGACAAGAAGTGGCATAAGTCAAACAGTCATTGGCAGGCTAAGAGGTCAGCGACATGTGCACGAGTCATGTAGTTTGCTAGCAAGCATGATTTTGAAACTATCCAGAGGGATGAACTGTTGCAGCTTGAGTACTGACTGTGCTTTGTACAAAGCAACTGATAGGGCATGGCTTATAGCATGACCTCCCAAGTGGGAGTGAGTGTTAGGGACATCTAACATAATATAGGTAGAGCTACGTAAGGTGTAAGAGGAGGTAGTGTGCTGGAAGAGATTAGTTATATAAAGGGGGAGTTTTGACAGAAGGACTTTGTATAGCCATGTGAGGGAGTGAAAGAGCCGCCTGTTGTTTAAGGAAGACCAACCCAGAGAGGCATAAATATCGCAGTGGTGAGTGTGACAGTGGGCATTTAAGATGAATCTTTTTGCTCTATGGTATAGTGTGTCCAACTGATGTAGCAGGGAGTCTGAGCAACAGTGATAAAGAATATCTACATAATCAAGGAGTGATGTGAAGGTTGTCTGGGCCAGTGAAAGCCTAGTGTCATTGTTAAATAGTGATTTATTCCTGTAAAAGAAGCCAAGTCTCTGCCACAGTTTCTTCACAAGGGAGGCAATATGGATGGAGAAAGTTAGATGCTGGTCTATGTCACAGCCTAAGTATTTAAAATAATTGACTACCTCGAGATTGTCTTCAAGGAGGGTCTTTACGGTGCACCCCTTCAGGTCGATACTCCAACAGTGAAACAGGAAAAAGGACCATTACGGCGACATTCGCAGTAATGGTCCTTTTTCCATGTTTCACCTTCCCCCAGTGTTCCACCCCCTCCCCGGACCAACTCTGACCTGGAGTTGGAATCCTAATGTCCAGGGGGTGTGGGGGGAACAGCCCCCCACAGAAAACACTTTTAAAACAGGTGGCACAATACCTGCGTCGGTATTGTGCCATCGCTGTGGTGGAGGTCAGCATTTTCACTGTCGACCTCCTTTGGTGCTTCCAGGTCTTTACTGGGGGCAGTGATGCAAGCTCACTTTGGGCAGTAGTTTGATGATTGGGATGGAAATACATGACCTTTGTTTTTTTGGTGTTGAAAAGCAGTTTAGATTGTATAAGGCTGAGCCAGAGAAGATCAAATTCTGACTGGAGTTCTATATGGGCTTCGACTGCCGAGGGTTTTGTTATACTGTATATATGACCATATCATCTGCGAATAGGTGTAGTTTTGCTTTATTGATGTTGTTTCCAATGGTGGTGATGCATAGCATAAACAGGAGGGGGCCAAGAATTGATCCTTGTGTTACTCATCTCAGGAGAGGGAGGAGAGGGGAGAGTGGGCCACTAGCTTTCACCTGTTGCATTGTATTTGTAAGGTACCTTTTGAACCATGACAGTGCGAGGCCAGAGATGCCATGCCAGTGTAGCATGTCCAGTAGTAAAGCATGGTCGGCAATGTTGAATGCTTTGCTGAGTTCTAAAAAGACTGCACCTGTCACTTGTTTCTTGTCCGTATCCATGAGCCAGTCAGCTGTGACTGATGCTAGGGTTGATGTGGTGCTGTGGGCTGGTCTGAAGTCAGACTGGGATGAGTTTATTAGATTGTTTTTGTTGAGGTAGCCTCTTATTTGGGCGTTTATCAATTTCTCAAGTAGTTTAGAGAGCAAGGAAAGGATGGAAATGGAGTGGTAGTTGTGCAGGTCCATAGGGTCACCTGTCTTAAATAATGGGAGTACCTGGGCAAGTTTCCAAGGATCAGGCACAATGCTAGAACTGATAGACATATTAAACAGGTGCAAGATGGGGCCATTAGATACCGTATCTGAAACCAACTTGATTGAGGTATGGTCCTAATGCATCAGCACCAGTACCTTTGTTGACATCTAGATGGAGTAAGAGGTCTTCTGCTTCTTTGTTGGTCAGTGGAGGGAAAGTCTAGGCAAGTTGTGCATTAGGGTGGCTGCTTTTGAGGTATCAAATGCAAGGCCCGCAGTGGAGAAGTGGTCATTGAAACTATGTAGTATGTCAGGCTTATCTGAACGGGTCTGTCCCCTGAAGGAAATCTTACAAGGGAGAGATGAAGAAGGTTTATTGCCTTCTGCCGATTTAACAATACACCAGAATTTACTGGAGTTTCCCCTTGCTGATTCGAAGGTAGTTAGGAAGTAAGAAGCTTTTGTGGCTCTGATCTGTTTTGTGCATTGATTTCAGCATGTTCTTTCCCCTGCTAATGTAGGTGATTACATTAGCAGAGGAAAGATATTTGAAGTAGAATTTGGAGGGATGGGGAAGGGTTGTTTGTGCAGGGGTGGGAGTCAGGTGATGCACTGGTTAGGCTAGTATTAACAAGCTGCTTGTTATCTGGTTTGTATATGTCAAGGTCACCGAAGTAAGTGCTGAAGTGATTGGCTATCTCACTTGGCTCACTTATTAGGCTTCCCTCATTGTTGAGGGATATTTGTTTGGCAGTGTGACCTCTGCCTAGTAAAGTTGTTGATTGTTCTTCAGGTGTGTTTAGAGTTGTCCCTAGCAACCATTTCTCCTAGAGAAAGTTTGTTTTTGCAACTCTGGCCTCAGATTTGTACTTATTTCATAGGGCTTTGTATTCCTGTGGAAGGTTGGAGAGTTTAGATTTTCTGTATTTGGTCCATGCTTTGTCTGTTTTCCGCATGAGCTTTAGTAGGTCAGAAGTGATCCAATTGTTAGTGTGGCCTTTCACTCTGAGTTGTTTGAGTGGGAGAAAGGATTCACAGTTGGATAGAAAGAGCTTGCTAAAGATTCAAGGGCAGTGTCTATATCTAGGATGTGGTTGGTGAAGGACCAGTCTACAGCCAGGATGGCTTTAGAGAAGTCTTTGTGGTTAAGTTTTTTTAAGTTGTCTGTAAAGGATGAACCTGGGATCCTTCTTTTGGCATTTGGTCAACCAATTACAGAAAACTGTGCAGTGGTCACTAATGGAGTCAGGAGAACCCCAGCATCAACTATTTGGGCAGGGTTAGTGACTATGATCCAATCAAGAGTAAATTCATAGCCAGTTTTGTAGTTCGTACAGTTGGCATCTCTGAAGACCCAATGCAGTCCAAGCCCAGCCAGGGCTTTTTGGCAACATTGGATTGACTGGACTGCCAATTCACGTTGTAGTCATCAAGTAATATCCACTCGTGATAGCAGGGAAGGGAGTTTTTTAGGTCAAGGAGTGCTTCCAGTTCTATGTTAGGGATGTAAGGAGGTAGGTATGCCACAGTTAGAGTGATTAATTTTAGACTGCCCTAGGATGAGGTTAATGGAGAGCAATTCAAGGGCAGGGGTGTCAAGCTGGGAGTCAGGTTCAGATAATGTGAGGTGTTGCGAAATATAGAATAGCCAACCACCCCCACGTTTGCCAATTCTGTCCCTTCTAATTACAGAGTAGCCTTCAAAGGAAATTTCACAGGTGAGAATTTTGTCAGTGAGACAGGTTTCAGTAAGGGCTATGACATCGAATTTGTTAGTGGTCAGCCAGGAACCAAAGCAGGATTTTTTGGCTAGTAGGCTTTGGATGTTCAGGTGGGTGATTTTGATTATGTGTGTATCTTTTAAGGGATGTGTAAGGGTATTAGCGTTTATGGGGGGGGGAACCAGGGTTGGGGTGAACAGAACTGGGGAGGAGTAGGAGGAGCTCGAGAAGTTGCTGGTGCCTTCTAGTAATGTGAAGTGATTTTTTTCAGTGTTGAGTGGAAGAATTCTAGAGATAAATTGCCTACGATGGAGTAACAGCCATGAAGGAAGCTGAAGAAGTTAACTATATTATGTCAGGGTAAACTGGGGCCTGTACCAAACCTACCTAGGTTAGAGACTCTGCCTGGGGACAGGGGGTAGGCTCGGGGGTGCATAGCATGCCAAGGAGGGACATTTTCAGCTCAGTGAAGATATTATCTGTTAAGGTGAGATTATTACTGTATGGAGGGGTTAGTATCATGTCGGTAGGCATTTATGGAGGGATGGGAGCACAGGGCCCAGAGGGCCTTGCACTCCCACAGGCAAATAAGGATACAATTATACTATTTCAAAAAGTAAGAGAGCCACAGCTGTGGTTCTCTGATGAACCCGACCTGCCAGACTGCCATTCGCAGTCCAGGTCTGAGGCCACCAGCCCCTCGCAGAAGCTCAGGTAGTCTGAGAGCCACAGCCGTGTTTCTCTGATGAATCCAACCTGCCAGACTGCCATCTGCAGTCCAGATCTGAGGCCACCAGCCCCTTACAGAAGCTCAGGTAGTCTGAGAGCCACAGCTGTGGTTCTCTGATGAACCTGACCTGCCAGACTGCCATCCACAGTCCAGGGCTGAGGCCACCAGCCCCTCACAGAAGCTCAGGTAGTCTGAGAGCCACAGCCATGGTTCTCTGACATACCTGACCTGCCAGACTGCCATCTGCAGCCCAGGTCTGAGGCCACCAGCCCCTCACAGAAGCTCAGGTAGTCTGAGAGCCACAGCTGTGGTTCTCTGATGAATCCGACCTGCCACACTGCCATCCACAGCCCAGGTCTGAGGCTACCAGCCCCTTACAGAAGCTCAGGTAGTCTGAGAGCCAGAGCCGTTGTTCTCTGATGAGCCCGACCTGCCAGGCTGCCATCCACAGTCCAGGTCTGAGGCTACCAGCCCCTCACAGAAGCTCAGGTATGGACTTGCCCTCAGAAATTGATTACCTCCAGGAAGGGAGCCTTAGCTGCCTGATTTTCCTTTTTTACATGAGGACAGCTGTCTCTGGGTTTAAATCCAGAGTCTGTTACTGCAGTGACCCACTGACTGCAGTTAGCCCCAGGAGCACTCCGATTTGCTCCATATAGCTCTGCACTGTTAATGCTTGAATTATAGTTTACTGGGTTATGATTTCTGTTAATACGTATTGCTAGCATTTTAGAGTTCAAGTTTACTGATTTAATCTAAGTACCTTGTAGTTTGTTCCCTCATAAGACCCAGTAGCGATCTCTGCTCAGGCCTTGAACTCCCACCCACCTTTCACCTTTTTACTCTGGTATTGTGTTTTAAATAGCCCTGTTCTTGCTCTCTCAGTCTTGGTCTGCAACACATCCCCTGTTTAAGCCATTTTGCATTTCTTTTTAGCTCCACGAGCAGCCCCACCCCCTGCCTCTCTTATTTCATTTCCCTCTGTCCTTCTCTTTCAGGTAGTCTGAGAGCCACAGCCGTGGTTCTCTGATGAACCCCGGTCCTGTTTAAATACACTTAAACCCCACACTGGCTTTCTAGCTCACTCCTACAAGCTACTGCCAGCCAGCTACTCAAGCTTTGCGTGACAGCATCACTGTCTCTTGCGAAGCACTTTTTCTATCTAGTGTAACTCTTCCTTCTAGCTCTGTCTAAAATCACCAAGTACAATGGTTAACTGGACAGCCTTTCTTTGGCACCAGTGTATCAGGCTTGATGACAGAATCAAGCTGCTATGTCCCCTATCAAAGGGTGCTGTCTACTTCTGCTCCTTGCTACCTGGCTTGGTACAACTGTCACCAGATGCCTAGCTGGGCCGTTTCTACACCCCTCTGAACCACTACTGGGTAGTGCTTGGCTGTCAAATGCACCTTCAGAAACTGCCTCACTTGGCTGTGGAAAGCAATTCACTCGGCCTTACCCTTCAAATATGGGTGGCCACATAGGGGTAGTAATGGTTAGCTATACCCCAATACCTAAGCCAGTGTCCAACCACCTGAATCATCTGAAGCCTCGGCAGTGGAAGGTACCATCCAAATTTAGCATAAACCTTTCTTCCAGAAAGGTCATCTTTATGATCCTGTTCCTCTCTGGCAATATTCACTCAAACCCAGGCCCACTCACTTCAACGGGCCCTGATGTTCATAAGGTTAAAGGCCTAAAAAAAGCCTCACTGAACAACTGCAGTTTAACCACAAAATTTGACTAACTTCAGGCATGGATGGCCCTCCATACCCCTGATATCCTCTGCCTAATGGAGACTTGGTTGACCAGTAGGATTAAAGATAGCGAAGTTGCCCTCAAAGGCTTCCAAGCATACAGGATTGATAGAATAGGCAAGAGAGGTGGGGGATGCCTCATCTATGCCAGGGACTCTCTGCAGTGCACCGTCCTCCCTGCAACCAGGGTGGCTGAGGACCATGACATAACAGTGATAAAGGCACAGGTTGGTCAGAATGGCAAAATTCTCATCCTTGCCACAATTTATCTACCCCCCAAAAAAAGCCACAGCAGGCTTTCCCACAATTATGGATGTTATCAGCACCCTTCCTAAGGGGATGGAGCTTGTCATTACCGGGGACTTTGTCATAAACTGGGATGGAAAGGAGGCTGCCCCTTTCAGGGATCTGATAGCCACCTCCAACCTGACACAACTTGTCACCTGTCCCACCAGGCAGAACTATAAGACAGGAAACAGTACCCTCCTTGACTGGATCCTAGCAAGCTCACCATCCCAGATTTCTGAGATCAAGGTTCTCAGAGACACGCTAAGTGACCACTCCCTAATCACCTTCCTGTGGTCTAATAAATTTACCAAAAGCCCACCCATCCTCATTGAAAGCAGGGTCTTGAGGAAGGGTAAACTTGGAGCCCTCAAATCAGCCCTTGCCCTGCATGACTGGACTCCTATAGACCTGGTGTCTACCCTTGATTAGGCCCTCAGTTACTTCATTAAGGGCTTTTGCTCCATCTGTGACATCTATGCCCCGCTCACCAAAAGAAAAATTCTGTGGCAGGTAAATGGCTGGTTTGATGTGGAGCTCCTCTCCCACCTGAAAGAAAGGGACATTCTCTGGGAGAAGGCCAGAAACACAGGTAGCAAGCATGACTACCAGTGCTACAGAACAGCCAGGAACCACTGCGCCAAGTTAATCTGGCTTGCCAAAGCCAACTATCATAAGGCTCAGCTTTACAATTCTTGGGGTGATGGGAAAAGATTCTGGGACAACATCAAAAGCATCCTTGGAAAGGAGGACAAGAAGCACCCTCAACTGCTCAGTATCAGTAACACCCCCACTACAGACCCTCTAGCTTTTGCAGAAGCCTTCAATAAGGCCTTCACCGATCTTACCCCAGTGCTACCACCTGCCTATTTTCAACCTGATTTGAACCACTCTAACGATGTATCTACCAAGTGTTCTCACCTGACCTTCTACTTTAAAAGGATGACAGTGAAGGAGGCCCTTACTATGGTCAAGAAAATACTAGATAAGACCAGACTGGGCAGTGACAGGATAGACAAGAAACTTCTCTCCCTCACCCTGGACATTCTTATAGTACCCATTACCATGCTGTACAATAAGTCCCTGGCCCTGGCCCAATTCCCAGCAGTTTGGAAGCAGGCCCTAGTTACACCAGTGCATAAAGGAGGTGACAAGTCTCTGGTAGCCAACTACAGACCCATCTCGATCCTCTCCCCCCTATCCAAGGCACTGGAAAAGATTGTGGTGGGTCAACTCATTGACTACCTCAGTAAGTATAATCTACTATGCCCCAACCAGCATGGCTTCAGACAAAATCACAGTACCACCACTGCCCTGCTGGACTACATGAACTATGCACATAAGGCCCTGGATGAAGGCAAACTGGTGGGGTCTGTCTTTATTGACCTCACCAAAGTCTTTGATACAGTCAACCACCCCCTGTTACTGACCCAACTGCAAAACATGGGTGTGGCACCCAATGCCCTTTGCTGGTTCCAAGACTACCTGTTACAGAGAAATCAATGTGTCAAAATTGGGCAAACAGTATCCAGCACAAAAGAGGTATCATTAGGGGTACCCCAGGGATCAATACTGGGGCCCCTACTCTTCAGCCTCTTCTTAAATGACCTTCCCACAGCCTGCGACACCAAACCTCATACTATATGCAGATGATGCTGTGCTCCTGAGCAGCAGCACGTCTCAGACTGCCCTACAATCTGAGCTGCAGAACTCCTTCTCCAAACTCGAGGACTGGTTCTGTAGCCATAAGCTGCTACTAAACTACAAGAAGACCAAGGCCATGCTTATGTACAGCCCCCACAACAAAAATAAGCACCAGCCCCTCATCATCTCCAACTCATGCAGTGAGCCGCTGGAACAAATTCACTTGTTCAAGTATCTGGGGGTCATAATAGATGATACCCTCACATTTGCACACCATATTGACTCTTTGGTCAAGACAGTCAATACCAAGATTGGTGTCCTGTACAGGCACAGGCAACACCTCTCTCTGGGGGCCCTCTGCCTCTCAGTCCACAGTTCAATCATATCAACTATTGACTATGGACTAGTGGTCTATGGGCCGGCAATGGATATAGCGCTCAAGAGGGTTCAGACTGTGCTCAACAAAGCCTGCAGACTCATCCTGGATGCTGAGCATGGCACTCACACCTGTACTTTGTACGAACATGCAAACTGTCTGTCATTAAGAAACAGGATCAAATTCCAGACTTGCATCCTAGGGAAGAAGGCTCTAGTTGGTAAAACACCACCTTGTGTAGACAATTTGATCAAGGCAGCCAACTCGTTACAGGTCACCAGAGGGAGGACTAGAGGGACCTTGGCTATCCACTTCCATTGCACCTCACTTGGGCAACGTGCATTTGCCTACTGGGCCTCCCTGTGGATGAATGAACTCCCTGGGCACCTCTTGGCCACCAATTTTCTGGCACAATTCAAAACCGACCTCAAACAGCACCTAATAACACTCTCTAAGTGCACCTGCCCCTGAGTCCAGCCACACCTGCTCTTTGTGCCCCCTAGCAAGCACTGGGCAGGCCTCATGTACCCCCTCCCTCTGTACCTTCTCATGACTTGCCTCAGCAATCAGTCTGTGTCATACTCCATTGGTACCCACCACCCCACCCTCCCCCAACTCACAGTCCCGTGAGTTCCCTAACAGTCACTACTAATTCAGGCTGCCTGACCATGCCCCCCTCACACTCCACCATTTACTTTAGCATGTCCTCTCCACTCAGCCTCCCCTCACCCCACCATTTCTCCCTATACCTTATCACCCTTCTTCCCCCCACCTTTCACCTCCACCGCATTACATACCTCTCTCTCGTACCTCCTTTCTTCACCCACTGCCAGCTATCCCTGTCCTTCTGAACTACTGACAAGGCACACTGTGTCTGCTTATCCCCCCCACCCTCATAAAGTGTTTTTCTTGTTATTTTAACTTGTACCTATGTTTTGAGTTATTCTGTAAGTTCTGAATCCAAGCTATATCGTTCACTGTAATGTACCTTTGCTTTCTCCTATTGTTCTTTGTTTTTCAATCTATGACATGGAACCTTTGTAAAAGAGCTTGCTCTCAAAGGCTTTTCTGAATCACTAAATAAATAAAAAAAAAATTGCAAAAAAACTTTGTTAATGCTCTAGTTAGGGTTAAAGTCACAAAAGCAGAGAAATGTGACATTAAAGTTTCCAACCTTAATACCCCACCCCCACGCTGCACACCCCAACAGGCATTGTGGTGTGCCTTGGGGTCAACAGCCCTAATGCTCACCCCATTCTCCTATACTGTACCCATCTCAGTTTGTTCACTTATTAAATGGGGTGAGCGTTAGGGCTGACGACCCCAAGGCACACCCTCAACACCTGTTGGTGTGTGCAGCGTGGTGGTGGGGTGTTAGGATTGGAATCTCTAATGACACATTTCCCAACTTTTGTGGTTTCAACCCTGAATAAAGCATTAATGAAGTTTTTTGCAATTTATATAAAATGGGATGGATTAACTGAAACATTTCCACCTTGGCAGCCTTGGATTGAGGCTCATATATATTAATTAACCTGAAGTTCATCTGGAACAAGGATATGTCTAAAATAGGCACTGGCTCAGGAACCAAATCAATCCACCATTGTAGTTTCAAATCTTAAAACCTGAAAAGAACCCCTCCTACCCCTGAATAATTTTTTTCTCCTGTCCTATTGACCAAAAGGAGGGACCAAATTGACAGTACTTTTTAGCCCTTGCTATATCTCCCAAAGTATGAGACCTGACATTTTGCAAAAACATGTCACTATTAAGGGAGCTAAGAACCGAGAAGGGGGTAAGCAATTTATTCTGACTTTTTATGGTACCGGGTGATAACGGCGTACACTAATCCACGCAGAACAGGAGCACGTTACAGGTAGCACATGGGGAGTAGGGCAACGGGAATATCAGCGATGCGATACCATCACTATCCCCTGTCGTTCACCGGGAAGGAGGAAATGTATTTAGTCATTGCCTGTCAGGTGCTCAGTCGAGCTGCTCCCATGGTGGAGTGGCTTGAGCACCTGACCCTGCAGTGCATGGGTTGGGGGAATCATGGTTTGATTCCCTGGTAGGGAATCTCTTAGTGTTAATTTTTTATTTCTTTCCCCAGTGTCCACCCCCCTCAGAGTTGATTATATTAGTTCTGGGGGGGGGGGAGGAGGCTCAGCACCCTGCAAAAATGAAAAGAACAGCTGTCTATCATGTCGTGAGTGTTGCTTCCTTTCAGCAGGTCATATGTATCGTATCGCTCATGCATATTTTGATCCTGTGCCCTTTTTATACTGTTTCCATTAACCCAAAAAACCTGCAGGTGTAGAAGCCCCATGATTTGAGCAAGGAAGCACAGAGAATAAACGGCCATAGTTATGATTTATCCTCTCTCGAACTTCTGCTCTGTTTTGTTGTTCACCTTCTAGAGGACCTACAGTCTGTAAACCATCCTTTGGTGCCTTAGGATAGGCCTGGCTGGGAAGAAACAATTGTAGAACCATCTGACTTATCCTCAGTATCTCCCAAGTTGTTTTGTGCAGACAAGGCTTCAAACTTATTTGATGAAATAGTGAGATTTGCTTTTACCAGTTAGGCCGGGGGGGGTGGTCCATTGTCTTCTCTTCTCTCCTGGTCACCATATAGACCTGTTCTGTGACCAGGGTGGATGGAGAAAGCATTTCCCTTGATCTGGAAGGTGGCTTAGATGAGGAGCTAGGTGCCTCCATACTGCCCTGGGAAGAAGTTCCCCATCCAAAGGAGGGGGTCACCACTGCTGAGTCAGTGGCCAGAGTTTCTGTGATCAGAATATCCTCTTCCACTTGGAGCTCTACAGGTGGGATCATTGGCACCATCTCCACTGGTCTGCCCAGGCTATCTTCTGCTGGATTCTCAGTCACCTCAGTAGAAGTTGTCCTTTGGTGCTGGGTAGAAGGGTCTTATCTGGGGGGGGGGGATTTGATGGAGCATGGTTCCTGGGGCAGGTCCTCTGGGCAGTGTGAACATAAAAATCCTGTTCCGCATAATCCATAGGATCATGTTTATTATGGGACACCCACAGACAGTTTTTAAATGAATGGCCAATCTCATCACACAGGTTGCCCTTAGTAGCATTTTGACAAGATATTCTCAAATGCTCTATTTCACCACAGAGATTACACTTAATCTTATCACAAGCACTGTTAAGGTGGAATTTAGAACCACAATAGAAACAGGCTTTAGGCTATCTGGAGTAAAACACAAACCCTCTATCCCTACCTTGTGAAGGTGTGGGTATAAGGATGACACCGGATTCCAGAACAAGTCCAGTAATAAGTCTTTATTTACAAAACAAGAAGCAAACTGACCGACCCAAAAAATAACAGAAAAAATAAAATAAAAAATAATTCCAAATAACAAAATAACAACACACTAGCAAACAGCTAGTGTAATTCCATCAATGGGATAGCAGAGAACTAGTCCCTTGGAGATCTGATCACAGAATGAGAAATGATTCCTTTTATACATACAGGTCATGTGGTTTTAGGAAGTGCCACCCCTTTTCTAGAAGCTAACTCTTAAACACAGCCAAATAAACATTATATTTGTTTTTCATAACCTAAATCCCCTTATAAGCTTAGTTAAAATAACATATTGGTAATCACACAAAATAAAATCCTGCCTAGAGTTATAAAGTAACATTACATAACTATCTAGACCTACCCCCTTATTTACAAACTATAAATAATGTAATAGAAAGGCTCTTTAGGAAAAAGGTAAAACAAACATGGCTTCCTCTAGAGCTACACCCTGGGTTTGGTAAGCCCTTTAAACTTAACTTTCTCCTTTTAATGCTATCAAGTATACCCTTTTTAATGAAGAATCACACACACACAAAAAAAGAAAAAAAAATACATAAGACATAACATAACAAACATAACTTTAGAACATACATGTCTGTGTTTTTAAACCCTTTAGTTATATTAGCTTTAAGGTTCAGAATTCTAGGATTCAGCTTTATTATTTAGAGCTTCAACACTGTTATAATGATTACAACATCCTTCTATAATCCAGCATTACTATTTATAGCTTTCAACACTTTAAAAAAAATGATTATAACCTCCTTTTGTGATTCAGCTTTAATACTTAGGGCTTTCAACGGTTTAGAGCTTTTAACACTTTTTTAAAGTAATTACAGCTTCCTTCTGTGAAGATAGAGGAAAAGCCGAGAAAGGGGACATTGTTTTCTGGAGTTTTATTCAGCAGGAATAGTGTCTTCTGCAGTATTTCTAGCTGCTCACTTCAGCAGCACAGCAAACCTGAGGTAATCCATCCCGCTGTGCTCCTCTCGAATGTGCACAACCGCAAGAAGGATTTCCATCCGATAGAAGCGCTTCTCAGCATTTCTCACTGCACAAACTAATGGATTACTCCTTATAGCAGTCTTGAGGGGGGGAAAAGCCTGAAAAAGGCTCGATTTCAGCACCCTCAATGCCCTCCAAAACAGTAACACGGAGGAGCAGCCGCTGGGGTTAAGCAAAACAAAATGGAACTGCTTTATTCTTATTTTAAATAGTCCTCATGAAGAAGTAAGAGGACATAAAGGTGGAAATAAATGAATTTTACTGGGGCAACACAAAAATTATGTATTGAAGTACAAATTACCGATATATGCATAGGTGGCCAGCCTACACATATACCTTAAAGGGACAGTGTACCTCAATACATATTGTCTTAACAAAATAAAATAAAAGACATGCTGTTGCAACAGACTGATCTACACATACAAAACAAAATAAAATAAAGCAAAAAAAAAATAAAAGGGGGTTATAAAAAAAAAAGAAAAAAAATGGCTGCCCCAATAAATTAGATTTTACCACATACCTAAATAACAATTAGGAAGATGCTACAGACCTTGATCAGTTTGCAGAAGCCAGACTCTTACCTTCCACATCCTGAGACCATAATGGGCTAGAGACCTCAGTATTGTGTATTTGATCTTAAGCCAGTATAAAATGTTAGTAATTGAGACTCCCTCATTTTGAAAAGGGTGGTAATCATCTTGAATGCCAGTTTAGTCAGAAGGATTGCAAAGAAGGAGGACCATTGCGGGTATATTTCACTTCATGGTACTTCTTCCAAAATATCTCAGGCCCACTAGCTGTTTTAAAAATAGCGCTAAAGACAGTTATCCTGCAGTATGAATCAATGCATAGATCTCATTAACAAAAACCTTGAGACTGTCCTTTAGAAAGTTGTGACCTACAAACACTCTATCAGATGCTTCTTCCATGCCCCCCTTATATTTCAGATACACTGTGTTGCATCATTTAGCAGGCTTAGCAGAATTAGAAAAAAGTCTGGGAACAATCAAGGCATAGGACCTTTTTGTGCACAAGGATTACTTGGGCTGGGGCCTCATGCCTGCTGGGTCAAGGTTCAGAGGATCAGGGTAATGAACTGGTTGGTACACTATTCATATGCCCTATTGCAGTCCCTGTTAACATACTGCCCACAGAACTACTATCAGTTACATTCTCATCCCTCAAAACAGCATTACCTACACTTTCCTCCCTGGTTACTCTTACATGTATGCCTGTAGTGTTAGTGTCCTGAGCAGAGGTAGTCCCAGCTCCAGACATCATTTCCCCAGACTCTGTCCCCCTAGTTTCAATAACCTTGGTGTCAGGAACCTGGTCTGTACTTGCAATGGAAGTATTATCAGCCATAAAAATAAAGGCAGCTGGCTGATCGGGTGTCTTATGTAATTCTGTACAGCTCTTGCCTAATACTGTACTAAGCTTGTTGTCCTCTGTTGTACATTTTGTAATCCTCTGCTGTATCTCCACCTTTTATATTGTTCTGCTGTTTATGTGTACCTGTCCAGGTCCCCTTTGCAAATGAGCTTGCTCAATGGTGTTTTACCTGGTAAAATAAAGATTGATTGATTGCAAATCCTGTGAAACAGCTGTACTGGAAACACTTTGATGGTTGCCCTCCACCATGTCTACCATGGCAGCATCTTTAAAGCTTGAAAAAGTTTTCCCAGTTACTACCACCATAAAAGCCAGCTATTAAGTCAGCAGTTTCTGAGAGGAGGGGAGGACGTTGTCCGGCTCGGGGTGAACACAAGCCACAGTACAAATGGTAGAAACTAAAGGTTTTACCTGGCAGAAATGCTCTCCTCCTGCTGCTCCTGGTCCCTGATCTCAGGCACTGAAGTCACTACCTTCAGGAGAAAAAACAGAGTCACCTGTGTCAGTTTAAAGGAAACAGATAAGTGCATAGGACTTGGGTCAGGCTCACATTCATCTCTCGCCTCCCAAGAAAACTGTAGATAAGCTGCCGAATACTTCTTACATTCATCCACACTCATATCAGGGGCCACCATCCAGGACTTTGCACCTGTTTTTTTCTTCCATCCTGTTCTGCTCAGCCTTTCTTCACTAGATAGCTCTGTAAACAGGGGCTCTTCTCTTGCCCTGGTTCAAGTGCCTGCCTCTGCACAGCTCTGCAGTGTCTGTTTTTGCCACTCCTGAATTTCAGTCTTTTGAAAGAAAATAAGCATTTTGGGATGTTTAACTCACTCTCCTTATCCAAATTATGGCAACCCTGAGACTGGAAAGAAGAGACTGGATCATCCATATCGGTGGCCACTGTAGATCTAAGCATCTGTTTTTGTTGCAAACATTTTGGTTCCTCTTCAACAATCAGTTGCAATAATTGTGCTTTTTTCTTTTGTAAGTCAGGCTCTAAGCATTGCTCCTCTCTTCTAACCACTACTCCTTCTGGATCCAGAGAATGTAGTATTTTCCTTGGCTGAAGCTTGCATTGAGAAAGAACCTCTCCAGATACAGATACAAGAAGAATTTCAGTAGTTTCCATTCCTATCTCCTCTGACATAGGTATGCCAGGTACTGCACCAATAGTTTTTTTTTTTTCAGTCCCCTCCATAGGGGCTTCCTCAGTACTCTGGGTGGAGAGAGAAGCAGACTCCACTACCTGGGTCACCATTCCTCTACTTTCCTCACTGACAACTGTCATCTTCTGACAGGAAGCTGCAAAGCCCTCTGTGGGAAGAGTATGGACATTTTTATTAAAAGAAATATCAACAAATTACATACAAATCCGTACATCACGATGAAAACTACATTTTGTACAACATTAGCAAAGCACAAAATCCCATCATCCATAAAGCAAAGAAAGGAAAAGAAAGCATACCCCTCAGCATCAGTACCCAAATCCTCTGCCTCTGACCCTATTCTTACCAATCAATACACTTCCAGAATTTCTCATAGATGCTTCTCGGAAATGTCATATTCATGCTCTCTTAGAGCAGTAAATTCATTTTGTACGTTAATCAATAATACTGATAATGGTATCTCTTTTTTCTGCAATACAAACTGGCAATTAGCCTGCTATATACACCACTTCAAACATGCAAACAGAAGAAGTATTATACTGTAAGTCCATTTCTTCCGAGCATCACCTGGCTTACTCAGTCAGAATTAATCCTGTAAAGGTAATGTCTTTAAATTCTGGAATCCCTCGCCTGTTAGCCAAAAAGGGCCAAAAAGGTTTTATGTAAGAGCAGGTGAAATAGAGATGTATCATGGTTTCCACTTCTTGGTGACAGGCTTGTCTCAGACAACCTCCTTCTTCTATACTCTTGTGCTTAACATTCCCCTTTACATTCAAACACCTATGGGCACAAAGCCACACAGCGACCCACATTTTTTGTGGAATTCTGACATTAGATAATTGTTTAGGTATAACCTCTGTGGATACTCCATCCAAGGTATCAAACACCTAAGAGCTAAAAATTACTTACTTGGGCATTCACAATATGTTTGTATAACAATTTCCCAGAGTTATCCCTGACTAACAAGTAAAGCCCCAAGATTTAATCTTAAGGAAGCACATGATAATATAAGGGGACTTGAGCAAATTAGGTCCCCTAATACTGCACAGCTTAAGCCGGTCCCATACTTGTAGCAAAGGTCCGCATGCTTCTTAAAATATTAATTTGGCCAGGTCCGCGGACCACATCAGTGAAGCAATGGATAGAGGTGAGCTAACTGATGCTGTGTTTGTGGACCTGTCCAAGGCATTTGAACTAGTGGACCATTGCCTGCTGCTCAGGAGACTGGGTGATGTGGGAATCATTGGCACACCCTTTGAGTGGTTTAGCAGTTATTTAAGTGACAGAGAAATTCAGGTTTTTAATGGCGGTACTCTATGTAGAAGTAAGATGTTAGAGCATGGAGTTCCCAGGGGATCAATTCTGGGGCCTCTCCTATTTGCAACATATATTAATGTTATTCCTCAAACTTAATAAACACAGAGAAGCTACTTTATGCTGATGGCATCATATTATATGGAAGTTTTCAATCGGTTGACAATATTAGTGATCAACTGAATGAGGATTCTCATATACTGTAGTATGGTCTGAAACATTTAAAATTGTACTTGAATAGTTACAAGACTAAAAGTATGCTGTTTGGCACTAAGCCTAGGCTTGAAAAGGTGGGGTATTTAAATATAGTAGACAATTCTGGTTCCATGTTAGAGCAGGTGACCCATTTTAAGTACTTGGGTATAATTTTGGATCCTCACTTAACATACTCAAAGCATATTGGTACTATTACAAGGAAAGTGAACCAGAAATTTGGTATGCTTTTCAAGTTACAACATTCACTAACACTACAAGCCAGAGTTGCCATAACGCAAAGTTTACTGTTATCACAGTTACATTATAACTCATTTTTATTTACAGACCTATCTACGCAGGCTAGTTCTACTCTGAATTCTACATTCCATACTATCTGTAGATTTGTTTATAGACTTCCATATCAGACTCATCATTGTGTGCTATATCAAAAGTCAGGATGGCTCCCACCTAAACTGTACAGTTTTTATAACCTATCTAGTTTAACTGATAACATTCTTAGACAAAAAGACAAGTCACCATTGTACTCCTTATTTCAATTCAAAGAGACAGAAAGAGATTTAAGATCAAGTGAAACATCCAGATTAATATTACGAAAAACAAAAATGAAAATGAGGAATAAGGCTTTTTCGGTTCAGGCTACTAAACACTGGAATAACCTCCCTCTAATTTTAAAAACAGATTTAAGCCATGCTATTTTAAACATGAACTAAAAAGGCATCTTTTTAACCATCTAGGATGTAATTGTTTTTCCTAACCTATCATTATATGTTTGTTTATGTATTTTAAGTTGTATTTTTTTTGTAATTTGTAAGTTGTTGTCTATGTTCATTTTTACTGTTCCTTGTCATTGTAACATCTTGACCACTTATCATGGTTTTGGGTCACATGTGGAAAAAGGACCTTTGGTTCACATGTTTACCCAGTAAACAAAAGTTTAAATAAATAATACCAGTCCTGAAAAAACATACCTGACAACATTGGACAATTATTAAAACTGAAGAATACGCAATTAAAAAACACAGTGTGGTTGGTCATATTTACTCCCTCATCCTTCATTTCCTTATACATGCACCCCATTTTGATTGGGTTGAGCCTGCTCCCCTATAATAACCTGAACAAGGTACTTTATAGTTTAGAATCTAACCCAGTGGGAGGTGGAAAAATTCAGTTGATATACAAGAACAGCAAGATCGAAAAAGTTTTAATTATAAAAACGTGTTTAGCCTTTGTCATTTGCCATTGATATCATCTATTTACATGAGCCTTGGTGCTTTTGACCCTCCTATCCCAATGAAAGGTAGCCTGGTCTATAACTTCAAACCACAAGCCTAACAGCTGGTTATGACCAGGTTTAAAAATAGCAGTGTCCCCACTCAGGAAAGAACTGATGTATCCCCTGCATCAAGGGCCATACTGCAGCTCTTTAATTTGTTTAATTTAGAACCAGAGATGTCTGTAAACCTATCAAAATGAGTCAAGGCTTTAATGCCAGAGCCCACATTCCTCACCAGTAAGCAGACATCATCTACGTATGCATACTGATGTATATGCCAGATCCCAGATCATTGTATCCACCCTCAACATCACAGGATCTTGCTGAATAATTCTGAGAACAGGATCCAGCACAAACAAAAACAATACCAGACTCATAGAGCACCCTTGTGTCACTTCTGAGTTCAAAAAACATTCTTGTCCTTTACTTCCTTTTACAACAGAAGCTACCATACCAAATGCAAACACTTCAGCCAAGAGATGAAGAGAGGTGGCACACCATACCTCAGCAATACAGCAAACAAAAAGGCATGGTTGACTCTGTCAAAGGCCTTGTCTTGATCCAAGGCCAGGAGAAAGCCATTGATTCCATCAAGCCTCCACTGCTCTGCTGACTCACACAGCAAGATCAGATTTTCTTGTACATTTCTCCCTGAAATAGCGTTAGTCTATGTAGGGAGGATTAGAGTAGATGCCACTAATGTCAGCCTTATTTCCAAGATTTTTAACAATATTTTAATGTCAGTATTCAATAAGCTAAAGGCCTCCAGTTTCTGAGGTCTGCCTTTTCCCCTTTTTTGTGCAATAAAATCATGACATCCTGTAAAAAAGTGGACCCAGCAGTATTCTCTGACAACACACTTATAAAGGGTAGTTAAGATACCCACCATCTCTTGTCAAAATATCTTATACAATTCCCCCAAAATACTATTACCCCCCTGGTGCAATATGTGAATGTAGAGATTTAATAGCTTCTTCAACCACCAGCTCATCAATGCAAGCTACTGATTATGCTTTTATGGCATCAATCAACTCTGAGATCTGTAAGGGGATAAGAAGGCATCCAAATCCCCAGAAGTGTTGACCTTCTTACCACAGGTACCACTAACATACTCTTCTACCACCAAAAGTAATCCTGTAGGGGTATCATGGAACATCCCAGAGGAGTATTTTAATTTGTCAATAACTCTCTTTGAGATCCTAGTCTGGCAACCATCAAAAGGACTAACCTGAGCTTTACAGCTCTGTGCTCCAAATACAGTAAGTAAGAATAGGGGAGCTTCCTTGGTGTCATGGCCAATATTCCCCCACCAGTACAATAGGTACATATAACTGATCCCCCAGGATGCATCTAGAAACAAGCTATTATAGCTTAGTGTGCCTTTCCAGGTAAACAATTTCAAATAAAAAAAAGCCTCCACCTTGTTCTACCAATTGATATTTTGTTGTTGTTTGCTATGGTTGCCATGGCACTGTCTGAATGTTGCCATATAATGTCCAGAGTGAGCGTGTAAGTGTTTGAATAGCTGGTTCCAAATCAAGATCCAGTTAGAATTTTGGATATTGTTTCGAGTGATGCCAGGTCAAGTCAGAGAAAAAATGCTGATGGCAGGGCAACTGAGAGAATATGATGACAAGACACATAAGAGAATGCCTTGTCTATTCTCTCAGTTGCCCTGGCATAATTAGAGATGCTGAAAACTTTAACTCTGCAGGTGAATTTAAGGTGGATGGCACAAATCCACCTTTGTGGCTAATTTTGCAAATGTTTGCCTCTACTTTCAAAATTCTTTTTTTTAATTATTTTTTGCAACTTCACATTGCAATTTCGCATTAACTCTACTTTTTGGGGTAACAAAGGTGAACTTCTGTGAAAATGAGGCTTCTGGTAAACAACAAGGGCTGGATTTTCAAAGGAGATGCAGGGCTTACATCAAACCCTGCGTCAAATCTGTTTTTTGTGCAGTTGCACCAAAATAACTTTGCCACAACTGTGCCTGATTTTAGTACGTCGGGCGCTAATAATGAAAGTTTTCCCACTTGATGCCAGCTTGCACCAAATATTTCAAGCAAGCTCTGTGAAAATCATACCCAGGATTGCCACAAGCTAGACCAGCTAAAAGCTGGTGTAACTTGTGGCAGTCGGTGCATGGGATAGAAAATCCTGATCACTGGCCAGGAGAATGCCGCAAACCTCATGCACCAAATGGTCGGTGCACTAGGTGCTTGTGGCAATCTCAGGGCTTCAAAAATCTGGCCTCTTGCCTCATGGTCACATGAAAGAGCTTCTGCAGGTCACATGATACATCGCTATACACTAACTGTGCTTTACCTTCAGTTTACATTACTAGTCAGATAGAGAGAAGAGAAGGAGACTGCCTACTAGTGGAGACTGACACCAGAAAAACTGCTTAAAAAAGCTAGTTTCCAGCAATTTCTTTACTGTTTTGGTTTATTAATTCAACTAGGAAACACTCTTGTTATAGTTAATGTTTATTTTGAATATATTATTTGACGTATTTGGTAGTTTTATTTTCCTTTTTTTCTTGAATATTTTCTCTTTGGCTCTTTCTCTCTCTCTTTTTGGTGATGGAGACATGAGGATGGGTTCACCACTGTGGTGGTGCCATACAGCTGTGTCTACCAGGCTTTTTTGAGGAGCCACCCCCCATTGCACCTCAGCATCCCCTTTCTTTAGAGGTATGCCCAACCCAGCAGTGGCAGCAGCAGCCTCTATCTCAATCCTCCAATAGTGCAGCATATGCAGCAGGATGAGAGTGAGCAGGCCCCAGACCAGCCGCAGCAAGAAATACCTATGGAGAGACAGTAACCCCCCGTTCCTCCTGAGGTTGAGTACCAGAACCCCCTGTGTCACCCTCATCATGGTACCATCACCAGCACCAGCTCCACACTCAGCAGAGGAGTCCCACTCATCATCCCTGGGTTCCTCTGTTCCTCCACCTCCAGCAGCTCACTGCCTGAAGAGCCACAAGTACTAGAAATCTTCCCTGGTGGGACATCATTGTCTCTTGCAAGCTCTGTAAGGTCAGAGTCAGCTAGGACAAGAAAGGCACCCATTTGACTACTGGTAGGCAGTAAACTTACACAAAAATATGGCACCAGGAGCAGTGGGAGTTGTGGCAGAGGGAGGTTACAAGTGGTGGTGGTCCCTCCTCTGTGCTGGCAGAGGTGCAGCACAATAGGAGTCACCAACATTCAGGGCACATGGAGTGGCGGTGTGCAAACCCAATAGATACATTGGCACATGCCGTGGTTCCAGCAGCAGAACCAACTGCACCTGCACCACCATCAGCCAGGAGAACAACAGAGGAGCTCGCCAGTCATAGGGTGGAAATGGAGGACCTCTGGCCTAGGGAGAGCTTAATGGAGGAGGTGATAGAATGGGTCCTCTCATATCAGGAAAGGTTGCTTGAAGGCATGGCTGAGCTGCACCGTGGCAGTGTGAATACTGGTGACAGTGGTGGGCAGAGAGTTTGTGAAATATCCTGGCAATTAATTTTTTTTATGTAACTTTAACTTCTTTCTATCCCATTTCTGGTCTTTCCTTCAAACTTTGTTACTCATTTGATTCTTTCAAAAAGTAAGAAAAAATACAAAATGGGTACAAATACAAAAAAATTGAATCTATCTTTACTTTTTCACCCCATTGTTTCTTGTCTGTATTTCTGTACTCTTTGGTTGCTATCTTAAAACAAAAAAAAAATAAGCAAACATTTCTATTTCCCATTTATACTGTATTTTCTATAATGACACCTCAAATGTCATATCTTTCCTTTCTTTCTTTTCTGGGCTCTTTCCTGAATTTTTCTCAACTTCCAGAATAAATATGCCAAGCCGCTAAAGGTTACTAATAGTGCCACATGGTACTATGCTGTGATTCACTGCCCCCAACACTGTTGTAACGCACTTTGTGTTAACCACGCATTAATCACACTTAACATTCATTCTGTTCTCCCAGAACTTTTCTCAAGTACACATATCATTTTGACAGGTTGTTGCATGTCACTACATGATACTGCACTGTGTGTTACTGATACCAACACTGTTCTTGTAATGCGCTTTAGTGGAAATTGTATGAAAAGCACAATATACTGTACATAAATGCTGTACTCCAAGATTTTTTGGGTAACTGACAGAATAAATTTTGCAACTCAGCCTGCTACATGCTGATGCAAATTTTACATATGACCCCCTGGAATGAGATATCCTACCCAAATAAATATATGCTCATGTTGTGTGTCTCTCCCAACAGCATGTCTTGTGAAGTGTTTTAGTTGCAGATTAGTGCTAAAGCACAATATATTACATTCTCAGTTCCCTCCATTTTTCCATAGCAGGATGCACCTTGGTGCCCAGAAATTCACAGTCTAAGAAATTTTCATGGGCGGAAATATTCTCATGATGCCCTGAAATGAGATAGGCTCCCTCAATTTATATATGCTGCTGCTGCTAGTTGGTGCCAGGCTATGTTTGTCTCCAACCACAGCAACTGTCATGATGCATTTTATTGCCTGGAAAGTCACACTAAATTCTCCTGGCTGGAACTTTTCTTATGACACTCTGAAATTAGATGGGAACCTGAAACTCATATGCTGCCACTGTTGCATTTTGTGAATCGAGCCTACAACAACTGAATGAATAAACTGATATGATTTCTTTGTGTCCTAGATCCAAATGATGCTGTTTGACATGAGAATCACTTTGTTGTGACCTACCAGCTAAGGTAAGTATTTTTATTTATTTTTTTGCTGTGGGGATGGGGTTGGAGGGGAATGTAATGCAAACCATTGTATTTCAGTGATCTAGTGGAGAAGACAGTGGTGGGTGGCTTGCTTGCTGGAGGAGGATCCATTTGAATAGAAAGACATCATGTACTGTATGCTAGGAATGATGTCACATCGTGGGTGAATAAAATAAAAGGAGAACAAATTTGAATCATTACAAAAAAGGATTCAGCTAATGAGGAGAAAGTGATGGACAGAACACATGTTTTTGTACTTCGGTCATTGTCATTATGGAAGCAGCCCTCACAATTTTCCAGACTGGAGTTGTCCCCACATGGGAATCCTTTCTCTATCCATGCATCATCGACCTAAGTATTAGGTAATTTGCCAGTGCCTGCAACCTCAGGCTCTTCTGGTTCATCCTCACCACCACCGCCACCATCATGTGGTAGAAATGCAGACATGACTGTGTTGTGTAGAATGTGCATTTATCTTAATGTCAGCATGCCAACATTTCTAGGTGGCAGATTTGTATGCCTGCCATGCACAATTGCGGTTCAAGAACTGCATACAAGCTCCACACTGGCACTCGAGGGTGGACAGCTCAGCTATTTGATGGCTACAAAGGTCTATGCAGGTCAGTCAGTAACCTTGCTACCCTAGTACTGCAAGGGCTCATCTATGATGGCAAGATGTTTCATGTCTGCCATATATGCGCCACCATGAGTTGCACTGAACACAGTTTTGCTGCCTCATCATCAGCCTCATTCTCCACCTTTTTCTCAACATCTTCTATACCCACCTAGTACAAAACATCTCAAGTGGATCTGTTGGGATTTTATCTTGCACCTTTCATGTTGTAGCGGCCAGTGTACCATCTGTGGTAGCATCATCCAGTCTCTGTTGAGTTTCATATTGTGCCTTAGATAACTGTGACTTTAGCATTGGTGACCTACATACACATCTCGTTAGGAGAGCAGTTAAATTTTGGACTTGAATCACCCACCTTCAAGTACTGATGACAGGGCATGTTTATACCATGGGCCAATTATAGTGGCAATCCCAAACTCTGCAGAATGCCTGAAATATGGGTATTATAGTCCAAGACATGGAGCATGTATTCTATTAAAGAGTAGCTAACGCCTTCAGGAGAACTTTTCACAAAACATAATATTTAGACACAGTCCAACTTGTTTTTCACATTAGTTCTGTATTTCTCCTCTTCACTATTTATTACTGAAGTCATTTTCACAAATACAGAATCTTTGCTCCTGAAGTGTTCATCTATTCCCGGTACTTTCTCCCTAACTGAGGTCATAATGCACTGCTTGTGGCATCACAGTTACTCCCATGGTAATAGATTGCAATGTCATAACAGAGGATTATGATTTGAAGTGGAGAGTCAGCTACAGAGGCAGATAAACTCTGAGGGATACAGATAATGTATTCATGCAAATGTCCTCAGTACTAAATAATGGGGAGCAGAAATCTATAAAATATACATGGAATGCAAGTTGAATTGTACTTAAAATTATGTTTTGTGAAGTTTTTTTTTTTGAGGCGTCAGCTGCTCTTTAAGGTACAGCATCCAGATTTACCACCTGCCTTCAGAACCTGATGTACATTCAAAAACATCTGCCTCAGCACACATAGAAGTGGAATGGCCTGACTGATTAAGGCAGTGTCTCAACTGCCTAGGTTATGTGTTTGAATGGCCTTAGAATCATAATCGGGTCATCCATTGGTTGCCACTGGTCCGTTGTCAGAGACATGGAGAGTCCAGAACTGTCATACCTTGTATGCAATGGCAGATCTTCAGATATGGCCTTGTACTGCTTGATCATGTATAGTGTCGAGTTCCAGCAGGTGAAGACTTCCAGTTTCATGCAGTAAATAGGCAACTTGTTCTGTATCTGCAGGTGTCTTAGTTGGTCAAGAGCCTTTACAGAATGGGCAAAGTGGGCACAGATGTGATGGGTCACAGTCAACATTGACTTGATATCAGGATATGATAGAAACTCCTACACAAGAGTAATAGAGTGTGCCAGGCATGGCACCCTGAGAAACACCCATCACCAATGCATTTCACTACATTCAAGCCATTATTGCTTGAAATGAAAGCTCCTTTCAGTGCATGGGGTGCAGCCACTCATCAGTCTCAGTCAAGAGCGATTCTAGCATTTTCTGATCTGTGTATGATCCAGATACACTCTTCATTGCCAGAGTGGCATGCTAGCAAATACCCAGAGTGTTGCTTCCACCATAATTTTGTCTTTGTGCAATTTTTCTCATGCCTAGAGTCAAATACTTCCCTAGGTGCCTCTGCCCAATGAGCTGTAATGCACAGATAGGAGCTACCAGTTGTTTGGCCACCTGACCCATATACATACTAAAATTAATGTAGACACATGCCATCAACCTTCTGAATCTGACATTCTCTACAAAAGTGAATGGAAATAGATCAATTGCCTGCATTTCAGCAGTTGCTGCATTTAGTTCCCATGCAATAGCATGATTGGGTGGGTATTTTGTTTTACGCTCAAACACACTGTGCAGTATAAGTTGCACCCTTTGGGGTGTTGGGCCACAAAATTACTGGACTCTGTGTGACAGCATGGCTATTGGGGTAGCATTTGACTCAGGGGGATTCAGGGATGATGCTTGAAAGAAAACAGTGATGTGATGTGGGGTGTTTTCTGGACTGAGACTGATGTGTTTTGATGCCTATGGTTGCTAGTACTCAACCCATCACTGCTATTATGGCCACTGCTAGACTACTCTTCATCTATATAGTAGTCTTCTGCAGTCAACTCTGCATGCATCAAGACTGTTTCCCTGACAGCTGGGGATGCTTTGCCAAATGAAGCTGATAAGGGAGAGGATCCCCCTACACTGGCTTCCTTTTGGTGCTGAGTCCAGCATAACAGGTGCATGGACTAGAGGTGTGTGTGTGTGTTGGCCACCAGTGCCTAGTTGTGTCTCCATTTTTCAAGGCTAACTTGCTCTTGACACAGCTGGCAGATAGCCATTATTTTTTCAGCTGGGTCCAGTATGTAAAAATCCCAAACTAGGAATTTTGCAACCCTTGATGTTACAGGGTGGCAGTCCTGGGACAGTGGAGGGGTCACAATAAGTATTTGGGAGGATGATGTATGCACTGCAGCAGTGTGTTACTCATGCAATATGATTAGATCAACAGTCCTAATAGGAACAACAGGCAGAGGATTGGGGGGGAGCTTTGGAAATTCCGTGAACTAATTTTGGTGTGCATAGCAAACAGGTTCAGCAGCATGACCTTTACTTTTTTCTCTTAAGGCTTTTACTTTTTTTTTTAAGGTTCCCACAGGGGTCTAAATCATCAGCCCCATCCAAACCCAGGCTGACAGTCTCCTCCTGAGATCTGTCCTCCACTTTCTCTTTCTACATCTTGTCTTTCCTTCTCATCATCCCAACCCAGGCAGATAACCTCCTCTTCCTCCTGCAATCTGTCCTTCTCCTTACCTTCTCCACCCTCCCTTTCCTTCTCATTATTCTTGCATGAAACAGTCTAATCTTCCTCCTCAGAATCTGTGACAGGTTCAAGCTTAACGCTCTTGTTAGAGAATGGGAATCTACCATCCAGATCAGGCTCAGTGCCACCACCAGAAGCCATGGGAACAACAGCAACAACTTCCTTGACCACTGTTCCAGAGCCAGACATTTTTCTACTTCTTGGACTGCTCCTCTTATTACTGCCTCCCCCAGCCCCTACCAGCATGGACGGCACAGATGTGGTAGGGAAAGATTTTGCCGCACTAATGCTGCAGCCACTTCCACCAATTACATCTTTGCTGCTGCTACTACTACTGACAATAGATGAAGTTAAGCAGAGGTAGTTTTCACAGGTGCGGCTTCCTTTTGACCCACAGAACTTAACGCTTTTCTTGGCCACATGTCCAGCAACTCTCACCTTATGAGTTGGGCATCTTTTTCCAGTCATTTCACATATTTTGATTTTTGAACACTGCAATAAAATTAAATACCAGCAGCAGAGACAAAACAACATGTAACCAGAGCAGTGTGATTTTAATCATAATAGAACAGTTTACTGCACTATTACAGTAGCTACAGTGAAAGCACCACAAAAATAATGGTTCTTTTTTATCATTTATTCATTTATTTATTTTTTTACACAATGAAGATATCAAGATGCACAAAAATACAGGGGTAATGCTAAACAAAAAGCATTAAACTAACACAGTCACTTCAGTAACCTACTAAACAAAAGAACTACAGTCAATACAGCAACAGTCTGACAAAAATAAAATACAAGCATGAATGTTCTGCATGTGGGAAGAACCACAATCTTGCACAGTGTATGAAAAGGCTGAATCAGCAGTCCTTTTGATGATTACTTATCTCCTTCCCAGCTGCCCCCTTCAGCCTGACTGGGCCCCCAGCCCTTACATCCCAGAATTACCAGGACTTACCATATGTCCAGTGCAGGAGCAGAGCCTGCAGAGGGTCAGGCATCATCCTGCAGCCGGATCCATTTTTCTTGTCCTCCCCAGTTTACTCCAGGGCCCCAGGAGTAGAGACGCATGCACATGGAGGCGTGCATGTGTACTACAGGCCTGGTGATGGCCCCTGTCTCCTTCCTGTTGGCCTAGCACCTGGTGCTCCCTCTGGCCTGTGCTGCCCCCTGGCCTCCACTGCGGGGCAGTCACAAGCCGAGGGATAACACTATCCCTTCCCAAAGAGGAGAGCTGCATCTCGGCAGCTCCATCCAGCTCTGCACCCTCCCCCCCCTTCCAACTTCTGGTGGTCTGTGCTCATTCCAGAACATGGGTCATTGGCATGACACGAGGTAAAGCATCCAGTGCCTTAGCCCTCGGCGCCAACAGGCTGGCTCAATCAGCAGTCATTTTGGAAAGGGTAAGCCAAGCCTTCAAATGCCAGTAAAGGCAAAAAACATTAAACATTGGTTGAAGAATTACTCAGATAGGGCAGCCTCCTGGTCCATGGCAGAAGGCTATTCACAGGGTTTTAGAATCCCGTACAAGGGGATTTGCAAAGCCTGTAAAGCCAACAACCTCAAGTCTGCTAAAGACCATCTGGAGGTAGTGAGGTGGAAGCTAGAGAAGGAGGTAGCACTGGGCAGGGTCAGTGGCCCCTTTGACAAGCCCCTCTTGAACACCTGAGGGTGTCACTAATTGAGCTGGTACAGAAAAAAGCACCAGGGGAGTTCCGGTTGATAAATAATTTGTCGTATCCTGATGGGGATTCAGTGAATCACTACATTGACCCGGAAGACATGTCGGTGTCATCTGCTTTGTTTGATGCAGATGTAAAATTGGTGAAAGAGATTGATGAGGGGGCTCTGCTGGCCAAATCTGACATAGAATCAGTATTTCAGCTGTTGCCTGTGCACCCAGATAACAGGGAGCTGCTGGAAATGAAATTGGACATCAAGCATTATGTGGATAATTGCATGCCCAAGGGCTGTGCTGTGGCATACACCATTTTTGAACATTTAGCACTTTCCTTCATTTGGCAAATGCTCAGTGTGTAGGGCAGTCAGAACTTGTACACTATCCGGAGGATTTTATGTTGATGGAATAGGACAATGCATGCAGATAATGAGGGCATTCCAGGATGTCTGTGAAGAGATGGGGGGCCCATATCACATGACAAGACTGAAGGGCCAACCACATGTTTGACGTTTTTGGCTATCCAAACTGATATGGTAGCCACAGAGTTACACACTCACACACACACACACACACACACACACACACACACACACACACACACACACACACACACCTGCTTGAGGACAAGATCAGTGCCACGGGGCAGATGTTTAATAGGGTAGTGAAGGCCTATAAGATCATGTTGAAGGAGTTGCAGCGGTTGGTAGGGCATCTGAATTTCATAAGCAAAGACATGCTGATGTGGAGGACCTTCCTCCAGTGCCTGGCCAACTGTGGAGTGGGGTGCCACAAGACTCATCACAGAGTGAGGGTCCTAGAATCCATGAGGAATGACCTTCAAGTATGGCTAACCTTTCTGACATGTTTCCGTGGCGTAGCAATTTGGCCAGAGGAGGTAGCAAGCCATGAGCTGGAACTCTATACAGATGTGTCCGGTGGCTTGGGCTTTGGGGCTTTCTTTCAAGGAGCCTGGTGTGCAAGTCCTTGGCCCCAGAAGTGGAAGGAGGCTGGTGTGAAAGTCCTTGGCCCCAGAAGTGGAAGGAGCCTGGTGTGCAAGTCCTTGGCCCCAGAAGTGGAAGGAGGCTGGTGTGCAAGTCCTTGGCCCCAGAAGTGGAAGGAGCCTGGTGTGCAAGTCCTTGGCCCCAGAAGTGGAAGGAGCCTGGTGTGCAAGTCCTTGGCCCCAGAAGTGGAAGGAGCCTGGTGTGCAAGTCCTTGGCCCCAGAAGTGGAAGGAGCCTGGTGTGCAAGTCCTTGGCCCCAGAAGTGGAAGGAGGCTGGTGTGCAAGTCCTTGGCCCCAGAAGTGGAAGGAGCCTGGTGTGCAAGTCCTTGGCCCCAGAAGTGGAAGGAGGCTGGTGTGCCATGGCAGATTAAACTGCTGGAGTTCTTCCCCACTGTGGTAGCTTTAGTGATCTGGGGGTGTAAGAGGGTGGCAGACTCTCCTGCAGGGTAGACACTACAAGCTATGTCTCTCCTCTCTCTCTCTCTCTCTCAAGTCTGCGACTGTTTGACCCGAGTAGCCTGCTTGTGCTCCTGCTGATTAAGTGGTGGGTTGTTTAAATAAAATAATGCTATTCCCCTGCTGAAATGAAATGGGAGAGGCTATCCGGAGTTACAGCCCCATTAGAGTGTGAGAGTACCACTCAAGTTGTTAGCTGAAACATGATGATGCTGTTGACACATGACAGTGTGGGCGGGTATAAAGGGCTAACCTGTTCAGCATTTTTTCACTTAAGATCAGTGTTTTCTGACCAGGGAGTGAAAAGGGTCGCTAAGACCTTATCACACAGGTGGAAATGGAATGTTTAAGTTTGCCATAATGGTACAGAATGTAATTCACATTATATAGCCTTTATTTTGCTCACAGTTTGAGCCTTTTACTTTATTTCCTTTCTGTTGGTGTTGGAATAAATAAACATTGCGCCTTGCCAATGGTGCATTGAACTTTATACCAGACTATTGCGTCCATCTGTTATCCCACATCCTATTACACTTGGTGGCAGTGGTGTGATAACTGCCAACTGCATTTGGCCGGGGTAGGTGCACGTAGTTGTCAGCAGATACTGGCAAAAGTATCCCAGGTGGACAAGTTCCAAGGACCATGGAAGGAGTCATTGGCCTGAACAAAGTATCTGGAATGGAGTATGCAGATCGTGTGGCTGACCTGATACGATTGATAAACTGGCTCAGTGGACAATGGCTTAAAGCAGACCAGCACTGGAAGGAGGCTGAGCACTGATACTAGGTGCTGTTGGAGAGTTCCTGATCAGTGTACTTGGTTGAGGCAGCAGATGACCAGGAATCAAGGAACCCAGAGGGAGAGGACATTCTGAGTGCATCATTGTTGCCTACATTACCAGTTTTTCCCAGTTGCTATTTGATAGAAAGCTAGATGCAAGAGAAGTCCCCAGGTAAGACTCTCTCTGGACTTATTCCTGCTGGTATGAAGATGCCAAGCAATGTGCAAAAGACCAAAAAGGCTGAAGGGACTTGTTATGAAATCCCTATTGTAAAATGTGAATGTTTTCCAGAACCAGATTGGGGACTGTTGCAATTGAGGGACCCCAAAATTACCCATTTAGAGAATCACATTAAGATTAAGGAAGGTAGATCAGTTAATGGGGGTAATGGAGATAGGCTAATATGGTATGAAATGAGACAGGGTATTCTTTACCACATCAGACCTAATCCCAGCACTGGCAAAAAAGATGTAAGGGTGGTAGTACCCAGGTCTTATAGGAGGAAGGTGTTGGACTCTGTTTGTTCCAAGCACACCAGGCTCTCAGATCATGGGGAAATACTATGAGCCATCACTTCCAGGTGTTACTGGCCTGGCTGTATAGGCAGGTGGCCGCCTATATAGAAACCCATACTGTGACTCACAGAGTATCTGACAGATGGGTAGATGGAATACCCAAAGGTGGGTGGGCTGCAGGAAATGGGACCCATGGAAAAGGAGGACTCGCCCACATAGGTCATATGGTACTAGATGGTAGTCTACACTAAACTGTGTTCTTCTGATATGTAGATGGTTACAGTACAACTCTTCTGTACTAAAGGATGTACAGGTACATAAAATATTGTGACGAATCCTATGGTAAAGTTGGATTGAAGCAAGGTTTTGCAAAATGAAAATAGGAGGTTTACTTGTTCAAGGTGTTTCAGGGTTCTAGTAATAGTTTTGTGAAAACTTATGTCGACAGCAAATAATTCCAAAAGTTTAGGGGCCTGAGATGGAGCTTATGGAGAGGGCAGGCCATAGCTCCATCCCCTTCCCAGGAAAGAGAAAGGGATACTTCCTGCCACTGCACCCTTACTGGGTAAGCATGACAGTATCAGACAACCATAGGATGGTTGCCCTCTTGGGTGGGGAGATGTGTAAGAGGGTGGCAGACTCTCCTGCAAGGTAGACACTATGTGCTATGTCTCTCCTCCCTCTCAAGTCTGCAACTGTTTGACTTGAGTAGCCCGCTTGTGCTCCTGCTGACTAAGCGGCGGGTTGTTTAAATAAGATAATGCTATTCCCCTGCTGAAATGAAATGGGAGCGGCTATCCCGAGTTGCAGCCCCATTAGAGTGTGAGAGTAACACTCAAGTTGTTAACTGAAATGTGATGAAGCTGTGGAAACATGACTGTGTGGGCGGGTATAAAGGGCTCACCTGTTCAGCATTTTTTCAGTTAGAGTCAGTGTTTTCTGACCAGGGAGTGAGAGGGGTTGATAAGACCATATCACACAAGTGGAAACTGAATGTTTAAGTTTGCCACAATGGTACAGAATGTTATTTGCTTTTTATAGCCTTTATTTTGCTTGCAGCTTGAGCCTATTCCTTTATTTTCTTTCTGTTGGTGTTGGAACAAATAAACATTGCACCTTACCAATGGTGCATTGAACTTTATACCAGACTGTTGTGTCCATCTGTTATCCCACATCCTATTACAGGGGGGAACAGCGGCAGAATAAGTGAATAATATTTAGGACTAATAATACGGGAGTGGTATACAGCATTAACAGGCACCTTGGAGTGAAGGGCCCCATAGGTAGGCTCGTGATGGTCTTTGTGCTGAGATGTCTGATATTGAATGTGCACTTTAGGGCTATGCATGTGCTTGGCATTGATAACGAGGTGGCTGATGCTCTTTCTTGTTTACAGTGGGAGAAGTTCCTGCAGTTTTCACCAGAAGTGGAAGCGCACCCTGCACATCTCTGAGACTTGGTGACCCAGAAGAATGGGAGCTGCTCAAGCATTGCTTAGTACTTAGCAAGTGGGTAGCATGTAAGTGGGGGGTTGATGCCTTCTTAAAGGTAAGGCAGTAGCGGGGGAGGGCATCAGTGTGGCCACTGCAGGAAAAACAGCTATGCTAATATATTCATTACATGAAGCAGCAGGGAGCTACACCAGGGATAGTGGAACAGCATTTAGAGGCAATAGCTTGATTAGAAAAGGCAACAGGGCAGAGGGACACAACCTGGGCCTTTAAGGTGCGTAAAATGCTGGAAGAATGGGCGTGGGGCACCCCAAGCAAGGGGACACCAGGAGTCCAGTTGGCCCATCATTGCTGGCAAGGTTGATCAAGGCCTTGCCTAGGGTTTGCTCATCATGGTCTGAGGCCTTGCTGTTCCAATCAGCCTTCCTGGCAGCAATTTCTGGGGCCCTCAGGGTGTCTACATTCACACAGTCGAGCAAGTTGGAGGCTGTACTAGTGGCACTGGGTAATGAGGATGTAGTAGTCACCACAGAGGGAGTGTTTGTGTGTCTAAGATGTAGTGTGATGGATAAGAGGGGTAGGGGTTGTTGGTGCAGCTTGTGGTCTCCTCTAGGGGTGCAATGGGACAAAAAAGGATGGGCTTCAGCATACATCTGACAGTTGAAGCTGGGAGGTCGATAGATTTTTGTCTCAAGGCTGGTACCCATCTCACGGCATACCAAGTTCAGCACCTGCTGGCTAAGACACTATGGGTGTTGGGGATGGAAGAGGAAGGATTAAACACTCACTTGTACAGGATAGGGGCAGCATCGCACGCAACGGTAGAAGTGTGGATGGATGTGCAGATACAGGCACTTGGGAGATGAGTGTTGCAAGCATTTGAGAAATATGTGTGCCCACAACTGTTGTAACCTTTTGTTTTTCTTGTTCTTCAGGGCAGGAGGTCCAGACAAGGAGAGTGTGGATATGTGGTCATTCTTATGTGCTCTAAGCAGCTGTTAGAGCAAGACAGCGTCAGGGAGAGAAAACCTCTTCTTTCATTCACAGAAGGTACAGATACACTGTACAGGAAAAAGAAGGATGAGATGGATGGAACTACTCCCCTGGATCACTGCCAAAGCTTGACACTGTGGCCCTTCAGATGAGCTCATCATTCACCTCGGGGGAAATGACGACGGCTGACACATGATACTTTTGTGTCAGCCCATCAACAAGTTATAACGCTCAGATTTCACACCTGATCAGAGGTCATCAGCTTGCTGCTCCCCAGCCTCAGCCTAGATGGCTACATGACTGACAACCTCTTTGGACACAATGGACATGTACAGCTGAGTATCATCTGCATAGCAGTGAAAACTCAGCCCGTACCAGCTTATAATGTCTTCTAATGGCATCATGTACACTGTGAACAACATGGGTGAAAGCACAGAACCCTGCAGCACCCCACATGACAGGGGGAAAGGAGCCGAGGGAAAAATCCCAGACTCCACTCTCCACAGAGTGGTGTTGGGATTTTTTCCTTGGCTCCTTTCATGTGGGCTGAGTTTTCACTGCTATGCAGATGATACTCAGCTGCACATGTTCTTTGTGCCCAGAGTGATGCTGTCTCAGTCTTTAATAACTGCCTCACTGATATTCAGGATTGGATGAGTGCCAACTGGTTTAGATTGAATTGAGATAAGACTGAGGTATTGGATGTGGACCCAGGTCATCGGGCAGAGGGGTTGTCAGCCGGGCAACCATCCGGGCTGAGGCTGGGAGCAGCCAGCTGATGACCTATGATCAGGTGCAAAGTCTGAGCATTTCAACTTGATGGTGGGTTGACACTAAAGTATCAGGTGTCAGCCATCATTAAGACCTCTTCTTACCATCTGAGGAATATTGCCCAGATAAAACACCTAGTCATGCCTGACGATCTTCCAGTGTTGGTCCACACCTACGTAAAAAATTAAGTTTTGCTTTCTTGCTTGTGCCTGAGGGGTCTAGGGGCCTTGCATGGTGGATAATCAATAGATTAGACCCCTCCAGAGGGGGGAGGGGTGTGCGATAATGTTTTGGGAATCTGAAGCGTTTTTATGAGCTGCGACTACTTTGTTGCACACATCACGTCAACGTGAGTATTTATATTGATGCTGAATATCAATTCGTAGCCATTCTAATTGCTACATTAATAAATGCATGGCTGTGGCCATTTCCTCCAAGCACGCTACTGGTCTCGTTTGCCCAGGTGAAGGAAGGTGTGGTATCTGCAAGACAATATGCATGGAGTGATCAGACACCAATCAACTCAGATAGGTTAATTGAGCATCAGTTTTCCTCATAAACTGTTTGTACACCATGAGCTATGTCTCCCTTTTGTATCCCAAATGGGTGAAACCGGCACTTGCTATTTGTTACGAACAGCAAATAAATAAATAAACTTAGGGAGGCAGTATACCGTAGTGGTTAAGAACACTGCTGCAAATGTAGATAACTGGGTTTGAATCCCACAGCCACCACTTGCAGGCTCTGTGACCACAAGCAAGCCAGTTAACTACCCTGTGCTCCCAGGACACACCCGGAAACAAGCCTTGGCTTAGTCTGTCTTTCCTGGACAATGATTGCAAATAAATAAAAAGCTGTTTCATCTGCAACTATCTTTGAAAACAGAGACCTGAGATGTGTTGTTGTAGAAAGGTTTCAATAATTATTTTACCTTTGTATTTGCAAGTTGTCTGCATATCTCAGATACAGTAGTCAAAGCACTGCACATATGACCTTTTTTTTTGTTTACTTGTCTTTAGAAGCAATCCTGGTGAAAGGAGGGGGGTGTATCACACAACCAAAGTAAATAAATTAAATTTGGGAGGTATATTTCACTGTCTGTCATCTCTTTTATCATTATTTATATTAAACAGAATCAGTTAGTTACACACACATCTTTTTTTTATGTTTAAGTGGTGGGCATGGGGGTGCTGCACTTACCATTCAGTATCAGATTTACTTGTAATGATAGGCAGCTATACTTTTTCATTTTGTTTTTTCTTTGAGGGGGCACTTTATCTGCACCAATTAGATAAATGGTAACAGGAATACAGAACAGCAAATCATTTCTCATTTCTATGGGGAGGGTAGATTTTGTTTGTTTATTTACCTGACATACACTGTATGGCTATATGCTGTGCACTGAGTGAGGGCTTGAAAACCAGAAATTCAAATATTGATCCAATGCAGATGCTGCCTCATTTAGCTCATTAATTATTTGGCTCTGCAGAGAAGAGGCTGCTATTTGTACAACTTAGATACTGCTCAGAATAGATGAAATATTCTCCTGTTTTTCATCACTCAGTACGGAGTAGTCGTCGACTCTCTGCATCCTCTAATGGCCTGTTATCTGAATTATGTCAGTTGCCTTCACATCACTGTCATACAAATATTTGGCTGAGATATTTTCGGGTGCATTGATGACTTATCCATTTGGTGGTTGAGGTGTTGGCAGACTAGACCATGATTTTTATAATAGTAGAAACTCTATGCCTTCTGAAAAGTTGATTTTTAAACTAATCAGTAAGCATATTTGACAGACTCATAGCATGATTAATGGCAAGAAAAAGGGACTGGCATCTTGCATGCATTGTAGCAGTCTCTGTACTTTATACCTTCTGCAGTTCTCCATGAGACATCTGTGAGAGCCACTTGGGTTCAAGTAAGCTTTTGTCTTAATTGTCATAGTGTCAGCAAGGTTTTGCCCGGTTCTAGTTTTGGTAACTCTTTCTTTATGGTATTTTAAGTATTCTGCACCACTCACATCAATGTCCACATCTATGTCACCCTACCTTAAGTGCATTTCTGTCACACCACAAATGCCAACATACATATTAACTTCTGGCCATAATGTGCTTAGTAACAAAAGTGCAGATTTTGGGCCAAGATGCTCACTTTTATATGGTTCTGCTATCTTTTCATCTGTGAGCTCATCAGCAGTGTTTCACCAACAGCCTTTCCCTTCTGATTCAGTTGTTTCCACCTTGCAATTAGCACCATTAGATGTTGATATGGACCAAGGATAACTCTTACTTTTCAGGTACCATTCAAGTGACTGAAAAATTTATCATACAGCCTGATGCTCATACAAGTGCACTGTTTTTTTCATTCTTGTGTTCATGAATAAGCGATAATTATTTAATGTTTCTGGGATGATTTCATACAGCTCAGTGTTATCCCTAAAATATTCACTTATGTAGGCCCTCACCACACTGACATTATTTGATTTTTGTTGTTTTTTTATTGTTTGTGTTGGGATTGCTTTTTTTTTTAAATCACCTATTACACATGAAAATTAGGCTGAGACACAGTATCTCTCACTAGCCAGTTCTGTACCAACAGGGAATTTCACAGCTCGTTTATGAGGAGGCAATTTCATTATTTTCAGTGACTAGTTCAGTGGTAAATGTGATCTGAAATTTATTTATTTATTTATTTGGTTTTGATAACCAGGTAGGTGCACTAGACATAGTAAATGCCTATTTTCAGGCACGACCCAGGAGAGTACAAAACAGGTACAGCCAGAGGAGAAAATGAGCAGTACAAAAAAATATAGGATACATGACCAGTACATCATGGAATGAAATTGAAACATTGCAGGCAGTAAAACACATCAGTACAGTACAGTATATTGGGCTTAGTAGTAAATGGCAGTAACATACAGTATACATTGATAGCAATGTATTAGGACTAAACAAATGACAGCAAATACAATGGAAGGAGCTTATGAAACACAATTGGGAGAGTTCAAGCACTAAGCTATAGTCAGAACATGCCCCAAGGGGAGGAAGGAATAGGTCAGACAATAGTGGGTGAGACAGAGGCATGTTGAAAGGCATGGGGGAGAGAGGGGGAGAAGTTGGGGAGAGCAAGATACAGGTGAGGACAGCAAGACGTAAGTGCTAGTAGAAAGGAAAAGGCCTCAATTAGAAAAATGATAGCTTATGGGGATATAGGGGAGTTCAGGGAGGAATGAAGCAGGAGCAGGGGTCAGACTGAAGTAGGTGACTTTTTAGCTGTCAATTAAAGCTGGTGTGAGTAGGAGCAAGTCGGATCATAGTAGGTAGGGAGTTCCAGATACCTGGGGCAAGATTGGGAAAAGGCCTGAGCAACCATGGCTGCTTACATCTGGGTACAGTAAAGAGCTGCTGATCTCCAGAGTGCAGGGCATAGCAGGGACACATGATAAATCAGCAGCTGAGCTAGCATACAGGGAACTCCAGTGCATGAGATACTATCCGTCAGTGAGCCAAGAGCATAAAGACAGTTTGCCATAGGGGAGAGCCAGTATAGTCTACTGTAAAGGTGGCAGTGATGGGTACATCTATGTGAAGCCAAAGCAAAATGACAAATATTCTTATAAGTAGTTGCCCAGCTGTGTAAACTTGCCTTAGTGCACCAGCATAGGTGACAGAGCCATATGTAACAGCTGGGAGAAGGAGGATGCCCTGGGCTATGGAAATGTGGGCTGAGAGAATGAGTGCATGTCTAGATCTATAGGCCAGTCCAATCTTAGAGTTGACTGCTTTACCGGTAATGGATATGTGGAGGTCAAAGTCTAGAGAGGGGTCTAGAGTAATACCCAGATATTTGAAGGAGAGGACGTTTTCGAGATGGGTGCCATCAGGGCAGGAGACAGCTAGCTGGCCATGGTATTTTCTTAGCCAGGTAGCAGACCCAAATAGCATAGCTTGAGTTTTAATGGTGTTGAGTACCAGTTTGTTACCAGAGACTGGTGTACCCCTGGGCTCTATCCTTCCTCTTGTCCATCTACATAGAGAAGGGATGAGAAATGGGGGGTTATAGAGGGAGATGTCGTTAACAAAATTAGAAAAAAGAAGAGGGGAAGGATAGAGCCTTGGGGTACACCAATGTTGATTGTGGAGAGCTCAGAATTTGCAAAGCAGTACCTAACATATTGTTGCCTGTCCGAGAGGCAACTGTTATGCCAGGAAATAACCTCAGGGGAGAAGCCAAGGGAGGACATTTTAGCCAGTAGTAAGGTATGATCAACAAGGTCAAAGGCCTTGACCAGGTCAATAAAAACTGCACGAGTCAAAAGGCCAGAGTCCATGGCAGTTTTGGCATCATTCATGAACTTGAGGAGAGCAGTGGAAGTACTATGGCCTCTTCTGAAGCCATGCTGAGAGTCCGAGAGTAGGATATATTTATGAAGGAAGTTGATTGTTTGTAGGGAGACACATTTTTCAAGAATTTTGCTTAAGACAGGGAGTATGGCAACTGGTCTGTAATTTGAGGTGGATTTAGGAGCACCTTTTTTGAGAATGAGGACAATCTTGGCTGGCTTCCAGATATGGGGGACAACCCCAGAGCAGAGCGATAAGTTAAATATTCTAGCCAGTGGTGTGGCCAGAAGCGGAGCAGCTAGTTTGAGGAGTCAGGGCTCAAGGCTGTCAGCACCATCATTACTACTGTTAGAGATTGTGCCAAGAAGATCACAAACCTCCTTGTTGGTTATCACACGGAAGTGGAAACAGTGGGAAGGGTTGGAGGGGGGACATGTGGGGTTAGGATTGGGAGCATTAGGGGAAGAGAAGGAACCAGTGTACTTAGTCAAGTCAGAGAAATGTTGGTTAAAGGAGTTGGCAATTGTAACAGGATTATTGCAGTGCTGACCATTAAGTACCATATTGTTGGGAGACTGGGATTTTCTGGTACCCATAAAACTTTTAATGTGGGCCTAGAATTGACTGATCAGCAGGTTTTTACAGTAGGCAATCTTGGCAAGTCGAATATCACATTTACAGAAGTTACATTTGGACTAGTAATCCTGTAGGTCAGATAGTAGATCAGAGGTTCTAAATTTGGCTCAACAGTTGTCACGGATTTTGAGATGTGCAAGGAGCTCCTTGCTAAGTCATCTAGATGAAGTTCCCCAGATTCTTCTTGAAATGATGGGAGCATGTTGGTGTTGTAGTGTGCATAACTGTGCTAAGAAATAGTCAACAGCTTCAGAGGCATTGTTAGTGGCAAAGAGAAAGGACAAGTCAACTGTCAATAGGTCAAACAGGAATTTGGTAAGATCAAGTTTGGGGAAATCACTGAAGGATGTGACTTTTGGTGGAGGATGAGGTAGGATACTAATGGTCAGCAATAGTAATATCAGCACCAGCAATCCTATCAGTCCAATTAGTTAGGATCCAGCCAATCAAAGTTCTAAAGCCTGAGTTATTAGAGACCCTGGTAGGTGTAGCAATGAGTTGGTGTAGGTTTTGCCCTTGAACAATGGAGTTAAGACTCTTGGAAGATTTACCTAGCTCGTCTAGATTAATATTATGATGCTTGGCCAGCTGGTTATGATTATTGTATGATATTGGTATTATAAATAAATGGTCAATGTATGAAATATCAGTCTGTGAGATTTGGCCCTTTAAATTACAAGGTGTCAGCAGCTGAAAACCAGGATGTAATTAAACAGACCAGAAGGAAACAGTTAATTGGAACATCCTTCTAGAGAGACAGTTTATGGCCCTCATCACCTGCTGCTGCTTTTGAAGTTAGAACTTAAATACAAATGTTATTACATTAGGAAAGGACGTAATTTAGCTGATTCCTGTTGGCTATCTCACACCTGGGTGACAGACTGCAGGGTTGTAAACCACATTGTGGGGGCATGTGTTATTTTATATTTCTTTGAAACTTGTCTTCCCTGCCAAATGCCCTTTGGGGTAACCCTTGCCTCAGTACTTGCACACAGAGGTTCTTTGTCTCTCAAAGGAACAGGTTGATCAGAGACTCATAATTTGGGAAATGGGTTTTTGTTGATGTTTACATTATTTAAAATACTGCCTGGTAGGAAATCATATTTGTAATTTTATATTCTAAAAGGAGGCGTTAGATGACTCACAGAAGGGGTGTGGAGACACAGAGTTTAAACTGATAACTGTGTCTAAAATGTAGGATATATCTTGTTGGGCTCTTAAGAAACAAATATCTATAATTTAACTGCACTTACAGAGGTACTACAATTGATAGAAAAGATCTAAATGTATTGTGGTAGGAGTTTTTTCTGTAGTTTTCCTTGTTTTTCTTTTATGTGCTTTTGATGCTCTTTGATATTTGTTCTGTATGTTATCTTACTGTTTTTATCCATTTTTAGTAAACATACTCTAAGATTCTGCCTGGGTCTCCTCCATCATTTTTGCATGTGGAGTGCCTGTATTTTTAAGTCTGACAACTGTTCAAGGGCTTGATGGTGTTACTAAGCTTGGTAAAAGGTAGAAATATACCTAAGGCCTCTTATAGAGTTTTAAGGGTTCATTTTGGATACCTGGTTAGGTGCCTTTAGGCGAAAGATGTATTGCATCCCCCAAAGAGAATATTATCTGAGCCTATACATTTGGGTACACTAGCATAAGGTTCACAGTTTAAAGCCCCCCAGAACTTGAGGCTAAAGGTGATTTGGACCCAAAAGCAGACAGGAGGGTTACCCTGTCTGTTATCTGTTCACACTATTGCACTCTGAGGTTGGCACTATGGGTGCAGAGGGCTTGACCTGCTGAGTTCGATTGTGACAAATATCTCCTAGCATACCGATTTAATTACAGCTGGCTGTAGAGTTGGCAGCAGACTCGAGTTCTGTTAGGCCAGCGGAGCCTCCAGCTGGGTGATTGTAGGCACAGAATACACCATTTCTTTGTGCCCCTAAGGAGGAGACGGAGAAGAAGAAGGAGAAGGAGAGAGTGTATAACTTCACAGTGTACAAGGGGAGGGATAGGGGTAGCAGAAAGGTTTAGGTGAGATTTGAAATTAATAGCTACCCCACCACCCCTTTTCGGGGAGAGGTGATCCTTACGTATGAGACTATAGTTTGTTAGGGAGCAAGCCAAGTCAGGAATAAATGGTTTTAGACAGGTTTCAGTGACACCAAGTACTATATATCTGGATTGTGTAGCTCTACCCATGCTTCAAGGTCTGCAAAGTTACAGAGTAAGCTACAGATATTTAAGTAGGCAATTCACAACCCCTTTTACAGTACTGATGTTTATTTCAGGGTTTCCCTTTACACTTTCAAGTGCTCCTGTTTCCTTAGTATGTGGAGTTGAACTGTCATGCTGATTTCTTGTGACAGTTTCTGAGTAGGCAGGTTCGTCAGTTTCAGCAACTGAAGCACTGTCATCAGAGAAGTCCTCTTCCTGCTCAAACAGGTGAAGTATGCCTTCCATTTCAACAGTGAAATTGTTAACTAGGGGCATTCGAGCTATGCTATAAAACTCCCCATGCTTGCAATCAGTGTGAGTGTGACATGGCTACAAGGCAAATAAACTAGTTACTGGTTGAATAACATGCTTTCAAATGTTATTTGACCAGTAGCTATCTCTTAAGTGCAAACAACAGCTATTATTGTCAAAATGTATCTGCAAACCCACAGTATACATAAAATATATCGGACTTGCTCTGTAACAGTGCTCAGGAGGAGATGTTTCTTGGCTAATCAAGAGTGTCTTCGTCTGGCTTCTTAGGGTATGAGACCCAAGAAGCAAAGCAGAGTGGTTCTTAAACCTTACAAATTTACAGGAGGATGCCCTTATTTAGCCAAGAGACAGCTGCAGAACCCCATTTACTTTATAATAAGTATTTCTTTTTTTGATTACGATGGGAAATGCAATGACATTGGTGTAAACAGCAACAAAAGAATGAAAAGTCACATAAGTGATACACCTCAACAGCAAAATCATGTTACTGATCACCTTGGTGCCGTGCTTTCATTTTATGACAATGTTGTAACCATTTTTATTAAGTATGCTCTCTTTGGTTTTTGAAAAACACCCACAGCATTTTGAGTTTCTGATCAAGCTAGCTGAACACCCAAACCCCAAAACAGATACGCACAAGAGGTTGAGGCCCCCATATTCAGACATGGCTATTTGCACTGTGCAAACCACAGTGCCACACGAGAAACTGTACATGGTTATAAGGGAGGCATATTCATAAGGCAGCACGCTCTGTCCAATGCAGGCTGCCTGTACAAATATTGGGCTGTGATGGCAGTGGGTGAAGTGCACATGCATGGCACACCACAGCCCCTTGCTGGCAAAAGACATCTAGGGCAAAGGGGACAGCACATCCCAAATGAATTACTGCCTTTTCTCCTAGTTGTAATATTTAGAGGACTGCATCTAATAACCACACATGGCATGTAAAGTGCTAAGGCTGTGTTTCCACTGGCCAATCACCAAATTGCCACCAGCAAAGCCACAAACCATGTGGCTAAAAGTTTTAAGTCCTGTCGGGCCACGGAGACAGAACCAGCTTGCCGCGACCATTTTGCATCACATCTCTTGCCACGGTAATAAGAACTACTGGGAGAGTGGCTGAAAAACTACAGGCTGTAGCTGCCACATTGGATCTCATGGAACAGCATGAGATCACACAGAATGACCTCCAGCAGTGCTCTAATGCGCATGACCAGGTCACCAGCATCCACATGACCAGAGTCTCAGCACAGAGGAGAGTCATGTCAGATTGGAGCATTTAGACAGACATATCTCCTCCAGCCAATCGGAGTGGCTGTTCTTTGGTCTTGTGGGTGCAGACAGAGGAAAGCAAGTCAGTTGGGCTGTGGCGGTGATAGGGAGCAGATTGCTGTACAGTTTTTCTGCATCATCAATGAAAAATATATAAAATTTAGAGTTTTGCTGCATAGAAAGAATTAGTTAGGTAGGGAGGCAAAACCCAAGTGTGAGACGAGTGAAGGATACAGCCAGGACAGATGAAAAATTGGGATACTTAGTGAAATAAATGTACTTAGTGTTACAGAACACAGGCCGGGTCTGGGCACAGAAAAAAAGCAGGAGAGACAGTGAAAAAAGGCAGTTTAGTGCAACAGAGCAACATAATATGTACTGCTCTTAAAATGAAACATCGAATTCAGGAAGAAACAGAGGAGAGACTTAGGGGATATCAGGCACGTGATATGTAAGCCGTAAGAATAGGTAGTAGCTTGAAATAATTGATGACAAAATAGAACAAAAGAAATAGGAGAATTTAAAAACAGCACATTGTACAGCTGAATTGTATATGAGAGATTGAAGCACAGCTCCTGAAGTTATAAAAAAAAAGACAGAAAAGGGGGATAAAAAGGGCAGATTTTATTATTGTTCAAGTTTTCTACAAAAATAAGTGCAACTGATTGAACTAAGGAGACAGAACAATAGGAAAGAAAGAGACAGAATATTAAGGAAAGAAAGAGTGCTCAGCAGAGTGGACCTGATGGTGTGTGCATGTTCAACAAACCAAAACTATAGATAAAGAGATGCAGGCTCCTGAAATAAGGGAGTAAATGACAATATTGGGGTATAAAAGGGCATAAAAAATATGCAATACCTGATATGAGTATTTGTTAGACAAAACAAACATGAGAAACTATTTGTTCAAACAACAAAATTAAATAAGGAGTCTGAGGGGATAGCACACAGACAGAAAAGCTAGGGGAATGACCTCGAACTAAATTTAAGCAGAGCAGAGTGATGCAGTGACTGGAGAAGGCACAAGGCAGGGTAAATGCGTGGATGACTGGTAATCACAGATAGAATACAGTCTGAGCACTACAGTAGCAAGGACAGCCGGGGAAGCAGGAGGAAAAAATAAAAAGTTAATATATTAGACGCTGTTACAATACAAGTACAAAGGTTAGATGACAGAAAAGAAAATAAGCTAAGGGGTAAAGGTGTTAAAATAAAGCAATGAACTCTCACACTGTGTCTGCTGGCACCAAGCAGCTTTGTGTACTAGTTGTGAGAAAGTGCTGAAGCATGACTCAACACTTACACATCACCTTCTTTCTTGTATATAATAAATGTGCCCCCCCCCAACCACCTCCACACTGGCCCATGAAAATGTGTGTGTGTAGACATTTTATAGTACTATAAAATAAAACTCTCAAACTCAAAGTACTTCTTTTCCGAGAACTTTATTAGTTACACAAATAAAAAAAAAAAACATTTTGTGCATCTCATCCTCTATTACACTAAATATGAACATAAGAACATGCAGAATTTGCCAGCAACTAAAGGCCTAGTGATCTATCAAGTTTGCTCGACTGTGCTGCTAGCACCCCTTATTCTGCAGCTGCCCCTCCCGCTTGCCCCAGCCCAGCCCCCTTTTGAAGCAGCACACTGTTCTACTGGATACCACTTCCACCAGTAACGCGTTCCACCCAGCTACCACCCTCTCCATAAAAAAGTGCCTCCTCACCTCCCTCCTGAACCTTTCTCCCTCCAATCTCATATCATGGCCCCTGGTGTCCCTCCCCTTCCTCACTTTGAACAGCCCCTCCATACCTGTCTTGTTTATTCCTTTCATGTACTTGAAGGTTTCAATCATATCCTCCCTGGCCCTCCTCTCCTCTAGCAAGTACATGTTCAACTCCCACAACCTCCTCTCGTATAAGTGCCCCCAGCTCCTGGATCATCTTTCTCACTCTGCACTGTACCCCCTCCAGTAACTTAATGACCTTCTTCAGATACGGGTGCCAATACTGCATGCAGTACTTCAGGTGTGGTCTAACTAATAATCTATGCAGTGATAGAATCACTTCCCCTCTCCTCGAGGGTATACCCCTTGCAATACAACCCAGCATTTTGTTGGCCTTTGCAACTGCTTCCTACATTGTGCTGAGTTGTTCACTGACCCCGTAATGAGCACTCCCAGATCCTTCTCCTCTGTCTTATCTAGCTGCACTCGCCCAAGCTGGTAATGTCTCCTTAGGTTTTTCACCCCAAAATGCAGCACCTTGCACTTTTTGGCATTGAAGCCCAGTTGCCAGGTATCTGACTAGGTTTTCAGCTTTGCCAGATCATCCTGCAACCCCTGCCACCCCCCTAGGTCATCCACCACTGCTCCAATCTTGGTGTCATCAGCAAACAGACTGGTTTTGCTCTTGATGCTCAATGATATGACTGCAATGAATATCCCAAACAATACTGGCTCCAACACTGAGCCCTACAGAACACTGCTTGTCAGTACCTTTGGGGATGAGAGGGCAAGTTACAAATGTATAATGCTACTGAGTGTGTCACATATATTTACGCAAGTTACAAGTATATGAACTGTGGTCTCCAAATAAAACTCTCTCAAAGTACTTCATTTTCAAAAAGTTTTATATTCACAAGTCACAAATAAATATAGTCAAGCGTTTGTGCCTCTCATCCTATCTACACAACTTAACGCTGCAGAGTGTGTGTCACATATATTTGGGTAAGAAAACTCTGTCTTATACAAATGTCGGAAGGGCGGCCACAGTAAAACAAAGTAAGATAACAGATATTTTCAAGAGGCCCAGATCATCAAGTCCTGATGAAACTGCGGCATCTGAACATGGTCCAGAAATGCGTGGCAGCACCTCTGTAGCTATGGAGAGTCACTCCCAAACTGCAAGCAAGAAAATCAGACTTCATGACAGAGACAGCCATAGAGAAATCAAGGATTCCTGGTTTAAAACATACCCATGGCTCATCTATGACAAAGAAGCAGCAGTATTCTATTGTAGAATGTGCAAAGAAATTGGCCAGAAACATATTGTCACTGAAGGAAAACCTACCAATAAGCCAAAGGCTGATTATTTCAATAAACATCAGATGTCCAAAGATCACAAGTGAGTTTATTAGATGCCCCAGCCAGTGTGTCATGTTTGTCTTCTGATTTTAATAATTATTTTAAATTGTTGTTGTCATGGTTTTAAAACATATTATCTGTTTTTTTTAATGAGGCTTGCAATGGAGGCAGAAAGTGGGAAAAAAGAAATGACAAAGACAGTGAGCACAGCTTATTCATCTGTGAAAAGTGCCATTATAGCAGAAATGAGACGTGTTTATTACATGGGAAAAACTCCGACTGCAAATCATAACCTCCAGAAACTTCTGGAACTGCAAGTTCACAATGTAAGTATTTTTGACTTGCCATTTCTGAATGGAACTGTAAAAAAAAAAAAAAAACCTGCTGTAGCATGATTCTCACTTCATGTAAAAAGTCACATTTGTGTGTGGGGAGGGGAGGCATGATAGTCTCGCTGTCAGTTGAATTTCTTTTTTCTCTTTTTCCACAGAGGATTCCAGTCTGCTAGCACCTATCAAGCAATCAGTTCTGCAAGGCACAGGAATATTTATCCATTCTGAATCCATTAATGACTTTTACAAAGCAATATCTAAAACTGTGCAGGATGCTTTTTTAAAAGGAATTGGAGAATTCTCTATACAAATTATTTTCCTTACAAATAGATGAGGGAACAGATGTGCCCAACATGAGTACCCTTATGGTATACATCAGATTCATTGATAGCAAGGGTTATGTTCAGTCAAAATGCTTAGGTGCAACTGAGCTTGCAGAATGTAAATCTGATGCAGTATACAATGCTGTGAAGTACATGAACTCTGATAAAAATCTAGGAGATGAAGAACTGATAGGACTTGCAACTGATGGGGCCTCTGTAATGACAGGATGCAAAAAAGGTGTGACCACTCTTGCCAAACTTGATCATCCATATTTAGTTGCCACTCAATGTCTCGCACATAGACTCGCCTTCGCATCAGAGAAAGCAGCCAACCAACAGCAGTATCTGGTCAGTTTTATGTCAACAGTAAATCAGCTTGGGAAACTGACAAAGTACTCACCCAAATTCTGTCGAATACTTGATCAGAGCAAAGAGCTACACCAGGAGTATGCTGTAAAGCTTAAACAGCTGTTCTTCACTAGATGGCTGTCATTCTCTGATTCTGTATATGCATTACAAGCCTGCATTGCATCACTTATTTCTGCTTTGACAGAAATGGCAGAGGATATCAATCACAGAAATCTTTCTATAGAATGCCTTAAAAAATGGTGACTTGCAAATTTGTTGCCACTACTTTCTTTCTGGCAGATGCTGTAGGTCTTCTTGCAATTTTTTCTAAACTTTTCCAAAAACATTCTGGCCTCTTCTCTGAGACAAGGCAGCAGCTGGTCAGCACCACTGACACACTTCTGGCACTTCCTGATAATCCAGGACCACACTTAAAAGTTTTTTTTTTGTCTGAGATGCCAAGTGAACCACCAAAGTAGGGGAAATCTGTATTTAGAACACATACACTGTAAGATACATGGGATCAAAGAGAACAGTTCAAGAATCTGCAAACTTCTTATATGCAGTCTACAACTGAGCAACTCGAAAGTTACTTTCTGGGAGGAACATTGCTGGACAACTGGAAGGTTTTAGACCCAAGCAATGCACCTGAGGATGAGAACATTGATAGCTATGGAGAACAGGAGATTGAGAACCTACTCGTCCACTACGGTGTCCTTAAAGAAGCCAGTGTCCCACAAGTTATTAACATCTTGCCAGTTAACCCAGATGAAACCATACTGGAATGGTCTTTAATAAGTAGACTATTCTCAGCACACAGACAGTGTACTTTGAAGAATCCAATGTCAAAGTGGTGGTCCCAAACAAGGAATCTTGGCCAAACATGTCCAAACTATATTCAGTACGTCTGGCAACCCCATCAACATCAGTGGAGTGTGAAAGCAGGTTTAGTGCATATAACCACATTAAGACTGCAGAAAGGAATCATCTTAAAGTGTGGAATGTGAACTATCTAATGGCTGTTCTAGTTGAGGCTCCTGATAACATTGGAAAGTTTGATTTCGAAAGAGCAATAGAAATCTGGGCATCAGAGAAGGACAGGTGTGGTTTCCTTCAAACTGTCAAGACTACCGATGCACCTCCAAGTTCTTCTCAAGATGACCTGCAGTGCTGTATAGACCTAACAGCAAAAGTGAAATAGATCAGTCCCTGGCTGATTGTGTGTCCTTCTGATACATTAATATTGTGGTACTTGGTTACCTATAGCAAAATTTGTTTGTTGCTTTTTTCTCCACTTCACCCTTTTGAATCTTGTGTGATCTGCAGACACAAATGAAGCTCAGACGTCACAGAGAGAAACAAGTTACTGCTGTTGGTTCACAGGTCATTTGTAATATCACAACTGGTGCCTGGCTTTGCCCTTGATTAATATCTTCAAATAACAATGGTCCTTTTCATATTTAAAAAAAATTACAGTTTTGCTGTTTTACCTTATGGAAAATGAGTTTATTGCTGCTTGACTTTCATGCTTATGCACCTGGCCTGGCACTTGATGGGCAGAGATTCAAAAGTTAGTTGGTTTGCTGATTTTTGTATGGGCACAACTGGTGCCTAATGTTTTCAAACAATGATCTTTTCGATATTTTAACAAGCATTTGTCAATGTCGAATTTTGTCTTGCTGGCATTGGTAGTGCAAGAGTTAGAGAGACGCATAATAGGAATGGCAGTGAAGTATAGAACTCACATGAACCCCATCCCACCTGCAGAGAGTGACAGGCATTGGGGTGTTCCTTTGGGTCGTTGGCCGTAACGCTCATGCCATTTCACTTCACCCTACCCTGCAGACTCTGACAAGTGTGGCATTGTGCCTTGGGGTCATCGGGCCTTATGCTCACCCTATTTCATAAGAAAGTATGTTGAGATGGGAACAGTGTAGAAGAATGGGGTGAACTTTGGAGCTGAAGAGTCCAAGGCACACCTGGATGCCTGTCAATGGCTGCAGGGTGGGGTTGGGGGTGGGAGTGCAATGGCATGAGCATTACAGCCGACAATCCAAAAGCACACCCTGACACTTGTTAGTCTGTACAAGGTGGGATGTCTTGGTTAGAAACCCTAGTGCCCTGGACGTTTGTTGGTATTTGCACTCCAAATTTTCAACATGGCCTTTTTGTGACCCCACCTCATGAAAGCATGTGGGACCTCTGCTCATGAACAATGTCCCTGTGATTTTGTTAATGTGTCCCAAAGGTTGACTTCCCACAGTGACCGCGCCATTCTGCACCGCATGAAAATGTCAGCTGCACCATTCATAAGAAGGTGTGAAGAGATGGCAATGTTGAAAATCTGGAGTGAAAATATTAAAAATTCTTGAAGTTATGCACATGCATGAAAATTAGGCAACACATGCTCATAACAGTCTTTTTTTATGTTGGTGCGCTTGTGCAGCCAACATTGTGGGACAGTGCAGCTTTGGAGGTGGAGTCGCTGTTGCGTGAATGCAGGGCATGCACCAGTAGGTGTGTCCCGCATTCCCCAATCAGCCTGCATGCTGGCGCCACACCATGCATACATAATGTGGCAAACACATCTAAGAAAAGGTCCGCTGCAATCCGAGCTAAGCTCGTCATATGCAGCGGTCCTTTTCTTGCCGTGCTCGCCGCCATTATGTGCATAGTCAGCGATCGGTCGGCTGCCTAACTACTGCCAACTTTGGGGTACCCAATCTCCTGTTGGTTAACCCCCTACTTTCTTTGTGTGTGCCAATAGTGGAGCCCTCCCATCAGCATAAACCCCCCAATTGTTGAATGCCAAGGGGTGCCCAATCCCCCTGCTAGCTCTGCTTTCTTTGTGTGCCAGCAGGGTGCCCAGTCCCTGTCTGCATTACTTCCTCCACCGAGTTCTGTGCTGACAAGGGTACCCAATCCCCATCAGCACAGACACCCCCCCAAACAGTTAGGCGGCATGCTGTAAGACCAACCCAGCATGCTAAATCCTTCAAAGAAAAAAAACTGTCCCATGATGGTTTTTCAATTTTTCCCTGTAAAATGAAAACAGTCCCTCGTAATCTCGATGCCCCTCCCTCCCACCCACACCACCCACTGCGCACCCTGCCTCCCTTACCCCATACTTACCTCACGAATCTGGCGCGACAATCTTCTGTGGACCGGGAACACGTCTGCACTCTTCAAAGCCGACCATGAACTGAAGAAATGCCGGTAAGCTGTATAATGGAATGAATAAGGGTTTTTCAACTTTAATGCATATCTCGGGCATTTTTGCAAATTTTGGCCCCACATTTTCAACATGGGGTTTTTGGGACTCCTTCTCATGAATTCTTGCACTGTCATGGTGTTATTCAGTCCTGAAAGGTGATTTCACAGTCACTGTGTGGAATCACCTTTTGGGACTGAGTAACAAAATGACAGTGCCACTGTTCATGAGAGGGGCTCTCAAAAAGCCTATGTTACAAGTTTGGTGAGAAATATCCAAAAAATGACTGTTTTACAAGCGTGTGTAGCAACTGCACAATGCACGCTTTTAAGTTAGCGCATTCACACTAATTTCATGCCAGATTCTCAACATTGGCATTTTACCACACCTTCTTGTGAACTGTATAGCTGTCATTTTTCACATCCTGCCCGAAATGTGTTTTCGCACTTCCGGTGCAGAATAGCACATTTGCTGTGCAAAATCAGTATTCCAGACACATTACAAAAATGACAGTAACACTGTTCATGAGCAGGGGTCCTAAAATGCCTGTGTTGAAAATTTGGTGACAATACTCCATAAAATGACTGTTTTACGAGTATGCGTAGCAACTGCACAATGCACGCTCGTAAGTTACCACATTTGCAATATTTTTACACCACATTCTCAACATTGGCATTTTACCACACCTTCTTGTGAACCGTACAGCTGTAATTTTTCACATCCTTGCCAAAATGTGTTTTCGCACTTCTGGCATGAATAACGCGTTTGCTGTGCAAAATCACTGTTCGGGACAAATTACGAAAGTGACAGTGACACTGTTCATGAGCAGAGGTCCTAAAATGCCTATGTTGAAAATCTGGTGACAATACTCCATAAAATTACTGTGTTACCTGCGTGTGTTGCGCAGTTAGCACACACGCTCGTAAGTTAGCAAACTTATATTTTCACTCCACATTTTTTAACAGTGCCATTGTTCTACACCTCCTAATGAACTGTACAGCTGTCATTTTTCACATCCTGACCAAAATCTGTTTACGCAGTTCCGGCGCAGTCAATAGCGCGGTCGCTGCGGAAAGCCCATGTTCAAGACACATTATAAAAATGGCAGTGACACTGTTCATTAGCAGATGTCCTAAAATGCCTATGTTGAAAATTTAGGGACGAAAGTCAATAAAATTAGTGTTTTACCAGCGCACATTGCACAGTTTGCATGCACGCTTGTGACTTTGTGAATTTGTAATACCTTCACTCCAGCTGTTCATCATTGCCATTTTTCCATACCTCCTTATGAACAGTACAGCTGGCTGAAATGTGTTTTCGCACATCTGGTGCAAAATTGCACAGTCACTGTGCAAAAATCCCTTTTCGGGACACTTTCAGGAAATGACAGTGACACTATTCATCAGCAGAGGTCCTCAAATGCCTATGTTGAAAATTTGGTGGCGAAAGTCCAGACAATGACTGTGTTGCAAGTGTGCATTGCGCAGTTTCCACGCACCCATGTAACTTTGTCAATCTGCAATATTTTCATGCCACAATTTCACCACTGACATTTATGCACTCCTCATTATCAACAGTCCAGCTGCCATTTTCCACAGCCTGCCCAAAATGTGTTTCTGCAGCTCTGCCACACAGTGGCATACTCACTGTGCAAAATCACCTTTTGGGACACATTAACAAACTCACAGCACTATGCCTCTCCACCTCCGCCACTGCCAATGCCAGCGCGACAACATTCAACATTGACAAATGCTTGTTTGGAATTCTTTCACCAAATTTTTAACCTAGGCATTTTGGGACCTCTGCTCATGAACAGTGGCAGTATGATTTTCTTAATTTATCCTGAACGTTGATTTCCCACAGTGACCGTGTCATTGTGCGCCAGAAGTGTGAAACCACATTTTGGGCAGGATGTGAAAAAAGACAGCTGTACTGTTCATAAGAAGGTGTGCAAAAATATGGACATTGCGCAATGCATGCTTGTAACATAGTCATTTTGTGGATTTTTTTCACCAGCTGTTTAACACAGGCATTTTTGGGACCTCTGCTCATGAACAGTGTTACTGTGATTTTCTTACTGTGTCCAAACATTGTTTTCCTAAATCAGCTGTGCCACTGAGCGCTGGATGCGCAAAAACACATTTTGGGCAGGATGTGGAAAATGAAACTGTACTGTTCATAAGAAGGTGTGAAAAAATGGCAATGTTGAAAATCTGGAGTACAAATATTAAAAATTCTCAAAGTTACAAGTGTGCATGGAAACTGCACAATGCATGCTCATAACACAGTCTTTTTTGGAATTTTTTCACTAAATTTTCAATATAGGCATTTTGGGACCTCTTCTCATGAACAGTATTACTGTGGTTTTCTTACTCTGTCCCAAACATTGTTTTCCTAGAGCGACTTCTCCACTGTGCACCGGATGTGCAAAAACACATTTTGGGCAGGACGTGGAAAATGACAGCTGTACTGTTCATAAGAAGGTGTGAAAAAATGGCAATGTTGAAAATCTGGAGTAAAAATATTAAAAACTCTCCAAGTTACAGGTGTGTGGAAACTGCATAACCACGCTCATAACACTGATCATTTTTGGAGAATTTTTTCACCAGATTTGCAACATAGGCTTTAAGGAAGCCCACCTCATGAATAGTCACACTCATTTCGTTACTCAGTCCCAAAAGGCAATTCCACACAGTGACCGCAAAATCACCTTTTGGGACCGAATAATGATATGACAGTGACTGAATTCATAAGGTGGGGTCCCAAGAACCCCATGTTGAAAATTTGATGCCAAAATTCACAAAAATGACTGAGATATGCAGCAAAGTTGAAAAAAAACATTTCTGCCATTATACAGCTTACCGGCCAGATGTGTTCCCGGTCCACGAAATAATTGCAGGCTCGGAGTAAGTATAGGGTGGTGAGGTGTGGGGAGGTGAGTGCGCAGAGGGTGGGTGCACATTGGGAGGGGCCACCAACAGCCAGCAAGGGATCGTTTTCTTTGTTTCAGGTAACAAAAGAAAAAATCACCACTGACAGTTTTCTGGGTTTTTTTACAGGTTTTGGCCACATGGGCTGGGCTCCCAGTGTGGCACATTTCTGGGGGGGGTCATGTTAGCCACACTGGGGTGAGCTCCCAGTGTGGCACACAATCGAGGGCAGCGCCAGGAAAATGGGGGAGTTTAACATGCCAACAGGGGGACTGGGCACCCCCATCAGCAAGGATATGGGTTTGAAGGCATGATGCTGAGGGGGACTGGGCACCCCCTCAGCATGCCACAGCACAGGAAAGGGGGAACATATGCCAACGGGGGATTGGGCACCCCAGAAGTTGGCTACCTAGGGATTGTGAGCCACTGCCCACCATGTTTATTGAAATGTTACACCAGACAAGGTACCCCTTGCAATGAGGGGGCTGTCCCTCATTGCAGTGGCTAAAAAGTTTCAAGCTGGTGGCACACTTTTGCACTGCTGTCATAGACAGCATGCAATCTAATTTGTGCCATGGAGTTCAGCATATAAAAGCAGTGGCGCCACTGGCCACAACATGACTGTGCCTCCAAAACCTGCTCTTCCACTTCAAGCAACTCAATATGTTGTCTGCGCTGCGCGTGCAAGACAACATAAAAACAGTTTACTGCTTTTCTTATCTGTGAACATGTATTTCTTACTGCCTTGCTGTTCATGCTTACTGCACCCTGACATTTATTTCTGCAGTTACTTATGGGCATGAGATTCAAAAGTTACTGCTGGTTTGCTGATTTTTGTAATAGGCACGACTAGCTAGTGCCTTGTCATTTTCAAACAACAATACTTTTCATAATAAAATTTTTTTAAAAACAAGAATTGCTGCTTTTCTTATGTGAACATGTATCTTGCTGCCTTGCCTTTCACGCTTGCTGCACCCTAGCACCACCGCCAGTCCCTGGCATTTTTTACAGTTACTGAGCAGAGATTCAAAATGTGCTGAGTTGATTTTTGTAATAGGCACAACTGATGCCTTGTCATTTTCTTTTTTCCAGAAAATATATTTTATTGAAATTTTCCAAACAAAATTCCAAAATATTATAGTAATCACAATATCCAATAAGACAAGCCAAGTATCACAAAGTGGAGAAACAAAGAAAAATGTAACAGTACCACCCCCAAACAACTACCCACGCCCCCACGACCCCCCTGTACCTGCACTTCCCTCTCGGAGTGTCATGTAAAAGGAAAACAAAAAATGTATAGAAGGAGCCAAAGATAAGTCCCAGTGTACTAACTATCAGAAATGACTGTCTGGAAATTAAGGCCTCAAGGGACCCCCAACATTCTCTGTAGAGTGCAGGTCTGTCCAGCTGGAAAGCTATATGTTTTTAAACCACCAAGGCCTGTAAAATCTCCTGGTGCCATTCACAGAGTGAAGGTGTTGTGTCATCCAGTGGCAAAGAATGACAAGCTTTGCAGACATCAAAATCAAAGCCATGTATGCTTTGCGGAGGCCCAATAATGCTGATGGGAAAATACCCACAAGACACATCTGAAGATCAAAAAAAGGGTCCAGCCCCAGCCAGTGGTCAAGAAAGACACTGATGGCTGCCCAGAAGGGAACAACCTTAGGACAATCCCAAAGCATATGGTGAAAGGAACCGACCCCCATGCCACATCTACAGCACACCATTGAGGGCCTATGACCCATCCTGTATAACTTCTGTGAAGTATAATACATATTGTGTAAAATTCAAAATTGTGTAAAGCGGTATTTATCTTATTTAATAAGTTTAGATAGTCACTGCCATAAGGTCTGCCATTCCTCAGGGTCTAAGTGTATCTGTAAAGCGTGTTGTCAGTAATGACAGGTTCCCTGGAGGCTACCCAGATCATGCATCTGAAAACAGGCATAACATTTGGAAGTGGGGTGAGATTGCACAGCCAGAGCCTGGAGGTCTACAAGAAGGGGATGGGGAGACGCTCTGACAGATAAAGGGCCCAGAAAGCAAGTGATCACCTGAGAGAGTTGGAAGTGTTTGAAGGGGTGATAAACTGGGATTGAAAATTGATGTTGTATGTGTCAGGCAGAAACAACCTTACCCATGGAGATGAAGGATTCCAGGGAAGCCTGTCAAAGTGGGGGGCAAAAACTGAACAAGACAGAATGGTTAGCTATGTGTATATTAGGGTTACCCACTAGGGGTCAAGACAAGTCCCTGGATCAATCAACCTTCAAATATGTGCAGAGCTGTTTTGGGGCCTTTAATGACCACATCAATGGAGTACTGCATAGCTGGGAAGGAAGGGTGAAAGGGGGGACAAAGAGCAGGCTAGGGAGTTCCAGACCATGCTGAAGACAGATCTGGGACTCCAGAGAAAGCCAAAAGGGGGACTAAGACTCTGATGGAAGAGTGTCCAAAGTCAGGCTCTATTTAAAATTTTTACAACTGTGGAGAGCACAGTAGTAAAGAAAAAAATCAAGTAAACGGAGACCTCCTCTCTCTTTAGGAAGTGTCAGTTTAAAGAAGGCCCGGTGAGCAGCCCCATCTTTCCATAAAATTTCAGACAGAAGGCTCTGGAAATGAAAGAATCATATTTTAGGGAGATGGGGAGCAAGCATGCCTACCAGGTATAAAATCTGGGGTATAACATTCATTTTAATGATATTAGCTCTCCCACAAAGGGAAATAGAAAGGGCTTACCATCTCTGCAAATCCGCTTTAATTGCTGAGAGTAAAGGAGATAAGTTCCTGTCCGCCAAATCCAAAAGTGAATGGGAAATATGAATACCCGGATAGGTAATCGCTGTGGGCTCCCAACAAAGACACATATCCAAAATTTGCTGTTAAGAGACATGTACGTTCAAGGGAAGGACCTGTGTTTTGTCAAGATTGATCTTATACCCGGCCACTAGCAAGAACTGGTGGATTTCCCCTAAGACAGCTGGAGTTGAGGAGGTAGGAGATTCAATATGTAAGAGGAGATCATCGACATAAACCAACAGGGTGTATCATGAGTGTCCCACCCGAATGCCCCAGACTGCCAGATTGCTGTGAATCTTATGTAGGAGAGGCTCTAGGTACAGATTGAAAAGGAAACTTGAAAGGGGGAGACACCCCTGCCTGGTGCCACATTGTAGCGACACCAGGGCAGAGAGAACTCCATTGCACCTAATCCTCACCATCAGATTGTGATACAATACCTGTTTCCAGGTGCAAAAAGCATCCAGAAATCCAAACTTCTGGAGAGTGGCAAACAGAAATGGCCAAGAAACCCTGTCAAAAGCTTTTTCCACTTCCATGGAGACCAGAGCTGATTGTATATCGCTCTCCCCAGATGTGGAAATCAGATAAAGCAATTTGTGGAGATGGTCACTGGAGTGGTGCCCGGCCAAAAAGCCTACCTGATCAGATGTGATCAGACTGTCCCAAACCTGGAGTAGCCTATTAGCAAGCACCTTTGATAAGATCTTGAAATCCGTGTTTAAGAAGAGAGATGGGTTGGTAGCTACCCGGACAAAATTAATTCTTCCCCAGCTTAAGGATCAAAGAGATCCACACCTGAGTGAGAGAAGAATCAATTACACTGGAGGAAAGGAGAGAATTGAACAGACAGGTTAGGGAAGGGGAAAGAATATCCATGATATTGCACCACTCCCCACAGACATGTGGGGGGTGGTGCAGTGCACTTGCTGTGGAACAGCAGTCTTCCCGGGAGACATTCTGGAGACTGCATTGCTGCCCTATTTGCAGGCACCTCTCTGGTCTGAGAGAGGAGGTTGTTCATCTCCATGCTGACCTGGAAAGGATTCAGGAAATCTGCTCCCCCACCCAGGGACCACCCAGGCCACCACCACTACCTCAGAGGTTGCCAAGAAACTGGAGTGGTTGGACCACGGTGGGTTCAGGGAGGGTGAGGGTGGTGGAGCAGAGGCACATCCCTCCAGTTGTGCCTCTCCACAATTCATTCACTACTCTGGCGAAGCATGGTTCCTCTTTGGAGGTACCTGAAGTGCAGACCAAGGAGGATGCTGGGAACCTTCACAATGGAGACCCACAGGAGGGTGGCCCAGGACCCCACAGGGGAAGGAAGCAACTCCTGGTGGGGGACTCAATTGTTATGGGGGTAGAACTGGGGGAGGGAGGAGAAAGGGAGGTAAGGTGCCTGCCTGCCTGGCGCCAAGGCTTGGAGGGACAGGAAATGAATCCTCAGGATCGTGGGAGCAGTGCCAAGGGGGAGGGAGCTGGATGTCATTGTCCACCTAGGGATGAATGACCTGGCTGAGAATGGGATCACAGCAGTGCAACAGGAGTTTGTGGAGTTGGGGAGGGGCCTTAGAAAAGTAGCACACACGGTAACTTTCTCAGAAGTGCTACCTGTCTATGGCAAGGATGAGACTAGGGTATTCTGCACCATGGGATTCAATGACTGGTTGAAAAGCTGGTGCAGAGCTCAGGGATTTGGCTTCACTGGGGACTGGAGCTCCACCTGGAGGGATGCAGGCCTATACAGGCTCGATGGTCTGCATCTATCCGGGAGGGGAACCAGGATCCTAGGTGACAGGTTTAAATGTTTCAATGTCAAGCATTTAAACTAGCCAAGGGGGGAGGCACTGAAGAGGAGAAGGGAAATCCTAGCCCCCAAAAAATCAGGGTAATTAGTGAGGTAAACACCAAGATAGAGCAGTCGATAGGGAGAAGGGCAGGGGTAAATGGAGAAAAAGACAAAGGCAGTAGGGACAGGGATGGGGCAAAAAGAAATAAAGCCATAAAAAACGGAGGGTAATGAGTACCAATGCCCATAGTCTAGGTAAAAAGCTCCCTGAAATGGTGGTCTTGATGGAAGAGGGATGCCTGGACATTGTGACAGTCACAGAAACATAGTACACAGAGAACCATGACTGGGATGTCAACATACCAGGGTACACAATCTATAGGACAATCTATAGGAGGGACAGGTAGGGAAGAAGAGGAGGAGAAGTAGCTCTCTATGTAAGGGAATGAATAAAAGCAACAGTACTAAAGGGTAAACAGGGAGGAGAGGAGGCACTGTGGGTCACCCTGGAGACTGGAAATGGCTCCACAATCCACACAGGGGTTGTATACAGACCCCCATCTCAGGGGGAGGAAATGGACAAGGAAATGATAGATGGCATCCTTGGGATGGCAGAGAAAGGGGAGATATTGCTGATAGGGGACCTGAATATGCCAGATGTTGAATGGAGCACCTTTGCTGCAGCTACACCCAACAGCAGGGCCATTCTTGATGCCCTACAGGGGGCATGCCTCAGACAGCTAGTTTTGGAACCCACTCAGGAGAGAGCAATCGTAGACCTAGTAATCTCAAATGGGGACAGAAAGAGGATCTCTGATCTGGAAGTGGGTAGCCATCTGGGAACAAGCGATGACCAAACAATGTGGTTCACGATAAACTTAGCTGTAGAGTCAAGTCATACAAAAGTGAAGGTACTGGACTTCAGTGGGGTTGATTTTGTCAAAATAGGATAGTGCCTCATAAAAGCCCTAGCAAACAGGCAAGAAGGTGGGGTGGAGCAGCAATGGGGAAACATCAACACTGCCACCACAGAGGCAACAAGCCTTTGTGTGAAGCAAATAAACATATCAAAATGAAGAAAAAAACACTATGGTTCTCAAAAGACATGGCGGGAAGGTAAGGAGAAAAGATAGCATTCAGGAAGTATAAGGAAACACAGAAGGAGCAGGACAGAGAACTGTACCAGTTAAAGCAGAAGGAAGTGGGAGGCAGTCAGAATAGCAAAGGCCCAAACCGAAGAAAAGATAGCCAACTCGGTTAAGAAGAGGGATAAAACCTTTTAAAGGTACATTAGGGAGCAAAGAAAGACTAAGGCAGGGATACTGAGGCTGAACAAAGAGGAAGGTGGTTGGGCAGAGAGCGACAGTGAAAAAGCATGGATACTAAACAAATACTTCTGCTCAGTATTCACAATGGAAAAGCAGGGGAAAATATCTAATCCGGTTAATAGAAGCAATCTGGATAGAGGGATTGATATTAGTCTTTTCACAGAAGAAAGGGTTCTGAAAGAACTCTTAAAACTGAAGGTGGATAAATCAATGGGGCGTGATGGGATTCACCCCAGAATTCTAAAAGAACTAAGGGAAGAACTAGTAACACCACTGACTACCCTTTTTAATAAATCGTGGGAGGATGGTGTGGTACCTGAGGACTGAAGTAGGGTGGATGTGATTTCCCTTCACAAAAGTGGGAGCAAGACAGAGGCAGGAAACTATAGACCTGTCAGTTTGATCTCAGTGGTAGGGAAAATGATGGAATCACTTGTGAAGGAAAGAATTGTTGAGTACCTAGAGGCCAGTGGGGCACAGGACCCGAGGCAGCATGGATTCACAGCAGGAATGTCATGCCAGACAAATCTAATTGATTTCTTTGACTGGGTGACCAAAGCAGTAGACCAGGGAGGGGCTGAGGACATGACCTACCTAGACTTTAGCAAGGCATTTGACACAGTCCCACACAAAAGAATAATAAACAAATTAGCCAGCCTGGGAGTGGGTCCCAGGGTGGTAGCCTGGGTAAAACACTGATTGGACAATGGGACACAGCGGGTAATAGTAAATGGAGTCCATGGTGAAGAAGGGAGGGTTACTAGTGGGGTACTGCAGGGTTCAGTACTGGGGCCGGTCCTTTTTAATGCCTTTATAAGTGACATTGCAGAGGGACTGGAAGGGAAAGTATGTCTCTTTGCAGATGACACAAAGATCTGCAACAGGGTTGATACACGAGGTGAGGTGGAAAGGCTGAAAAGAGATTTGGCAAGGTTGGAGGAATGGCCAAATGTATGGCAGCTTAGATTCAATGCAAAGAAGTGCAAAGTAATGCACCTGGGAAACAAAAACCAAGGGGAAGAGTACACAATGTGGGTGAGATACTGACAACAATAACAAAAATGGAAAGGGACCTGGGGGTAGTTATATCAGATGACGTAAAGGTGGGCCAGCAATGTGAGAAGGCAGTAAGGGGGGCTGGGGGGTTACTGGAATGCATAGGGAGAGGCATCACCAGTAGAAAACAGGAAGTTGTTGGCCCTCTGTACAGACAGCTGGTAAGACCACATCTAGAGCACTGTGTACAGTTCTGGAGACCCCATCTCTGCAAAGACATAGACAGGGTGGAGGCTGTCCAGAGGAGGGTGACCAAAATGATGCAGGGTCTGCATCAGAAATAATATGAAGAAAGACTAAAGGAACTAAAGATGTATAGCCTCGAGGAAAGGAGGGAGAGGGGGTACATGATAGAAACTTTCAAATACCTCAAGGGAATCAACAAAGTCCAAGAGGCTAGCATCTTTCAGAAAAAGAGATGTGCAAAAACAAGGGAGCACAATTTGAAGATGGGGGGACAGCTCAGAGGTAATGTGAGGAAGTATTTCTTCACAGAGAGGGTTGTGGATACATGGAACAGCCTTCCTGAGGAGGTCGTAGAGTCAAAAACAGTGGGGGAATTCAAGAATGCATGGGACAGACATAAGGCAATTCTAGTGGGGGGTAGAAGGAAGTAGGCTGTTGGTCAACTTGAATCTGCAGCTTATCCGTTAGGTAAGGAAATGGGAAGACTAGGTGTGCCAAGCAGTCCTTATATGCCATCAAATTCTATGTTTCTACAAAGGTAGAATAGAAAATGTTAAGGAAACCGTTTGGACCCGGGGCTTTCTCTTTAGTGAGAAACTCCATGACCAGGCAGACCTCCTGTAGTGTAATAGAGAATTTTAGCAAATCTTACTGTTGAGTGGACAAGGTGGATAAGGAGAAGGAGTCTTAATACTTCTCAATGTGTCAGCTAAGGGTTGAGGATGTAGGTTCTTGACTATACAGGGAGCTGTAGAAAGTACGGAAAGCATTAGCAGTTTCCTGTGGATGTTTGAGAACAGAGTCCACTGAATCAGGCTGGAGATTGGGGATAGCTTTAAAGGAGCCTGTGTGCTTTAAATGGAGCACCAGAAGTCTTCTGGCTCTTTCCTGTCTTGAGATAGTGAATTTTAGTTTGCTGAAGTGCGTAGTCTGCTTTCTCCACCAAGAGCCCATAATACTGGGCCCTAAGGTCATGCAAGCGAGACCAGGAGGACAAGTCAGCTCTGAAAGAAAGGGAAGCTTCTAGGGTACAAATTTGAAAGAGGAGGTCATCCATTTTCTGAGAGCATTGTTTCTTGAGTGTGGTAGCCAATCTAATACACTCTTCCCATACTGCACACTTTATATCCAGCACCCCTACTGAGCCTTCATTCTCATTTAAAAAATTATTGAGGAAGCGTTGGATAGTTTCTCAAGCCGTAGGATCTTTAAGAAGGAAAGGGTTGAGGCACCAGACTCTATCTGACTCCTCCTGTCCTCGAAGGGAGTGATCAAGCATCATGGATGCATGGTACAAGATAACGATAGGCTCTATACTGCAGAGCTGAAACCTGACAAGATTATCTTGCTGATCAAAAAGAAATCAATATAGAAATACGTTGAGTAGGGAGTCAAGTAGAACGTATATTGGCAGGTAGATGGGTGTAGAGTACACTAGGGTTCAACAAGGCCATGGTGTCCATGAGGCCCCTCAATCCCCTTTGTCCAGGGGGAAGACCCTTCCTGGAAGCACCCTAGCAGTCTAGATTGGTATGTAGGACTAGATTCCAGTCGCCAACTAGGAGGATGGGCAAATGGGTATAGGAAGCCAACCGTGAGAGGATATCTGAGAAAAAATTGGGGAATCCATGTTGGGACCATACAACATACCCGGGAGGACTTCCGTTAGACCTAAACGATCATGTGAAAAAAAGCAACCATCAGAGTCCCAGAGTTCCTTAGAGAAAAAGGAGTATGTCTGTCAATTAGAATGGCCACCCCCCTTTCCTCTTACTACAGTCCACCCCAAAGACCTGCCCCACCCATTCTCTGCAGAAGAAAACAGCGTCTTCCCTATGCAGGTGAGTTTCCTGAAGAAACGCAATGCTAGGTTTGTACTTCCTAAGGTGTTTCAGGACCATAGTCCTCTTCTTTTTATCTTGACCCCCTTTTATATTCTGCATAAAAAAATCTAAAAGAGGTGGCCATATTTCCAAAAAACTGGGGAAGAGAATGGAAGGCCCCTTCCATTATAAAAAAACAAGACCAGAACACCAGTATGCTCCAAGCCCACCCACCCCCACTCCCACCACCCACCAACAAAATTCCCCCCAAAATTGAAGGAAAACAATCCCAAAACCCACACAAACTTCTCCATCCTATAACAAGGTGAGACATACCGAGTTACAGAACATACAGCAAACAACCCATTAAACCCCACCTCTCTCCTCATCTGCTGAAAACAACAGAAAATCACAGTCAAAATAATAGCCCCCAGCCTCCAAAGTAAAACTAACAACCACCAGTCCTGGTGACCTCCCTTCCAAGAAATCTCAGCCCATGATGGAATAAGCCATCTGCCTTGAGCCCTCTACCCTCCACACCCCAGAACAACCTTCCCCAAGAAGAAACTTCCCCAAAAAAACAATCATTCATTAAACTCAATATAATAAATTCTATAGGCAAATTACAAGAAGAAACCAACAGTGTACAAGAAAGTATAACCTTATCATGTCAATCTAGTCCAACAACATTAGAATGGCATAACATGCAGAAGAGAACAGCCCACTGTGGTGAAAGGCCATATCCATGATGGCATCTTGGTCGCCCCCTTCTTCTGTGTGCAGCGGCCCAAGCAGGAGAGCAGGCATATCCTGACCTACTTCCCAGGGAGTAGTAGAACAGAAAACACCATTGGGAAATGCTCCTTCCCACCCAGCCTCTGGATTGGGACCAAATAAAGGCCAGACTCTTGCACCACTAGGCCAACAAGATAGCCACAATGACATCCTCCATGGCAGAAACCTGCACCATAGTGACAGAGCATAACAAGGGAACACCTCCAAACCCCCCAACCTGCTGATCCCAGTCTAAAGTCAGGGACTACCTCAGGAAAGGCGGTCGAAGTACAAACGTCCCCCACCAATACTGTGTCCCCCTCTGCACTCCAGTGACTCTTGTTCCACATAAATGAAGAGGGCCTTACTCAGAAAGGGGGAGCAGAGAGCCGCTCCCACATGCTGACTTCAAGCCCACAGAAACAAATGCCAGAGTCAGGCTGGGAAGGAGTGGGGGCACACCCTAAGAGCCCACAATATACTTAAAGGAGCGGGGCAGCCAAAATCCCTAGGGTGGGCACCACCAAGAAGCCCATCCACTCAGGAGGTGAGGAAAATCTGCTGTGGCTTGAGTGATCTGCTGGAGAATAACAAGAATTTGTTGAAGGCAGTGAAGAAAAGAAAGCACATAGCAACAAGGGCCGCCAGCATAAGCCCATATGGCAGTCAGTGAGAATTCACCCCGGGTCCCTTAGAACCAGCAGGATAGAAGATGGGCAGAGCAAGAGACCTAAAAGTGAAAACCTACTCTCCCCATTAAATATGAGCTGTGACCTCCCTGGCCAGATACTCAGAAGGGAGGGCGCACCAGTGTTGTGTAGAAATAGGGATCCTACTTGCAAAATCTTCGGTGTATTGGAGAGAGTGAAAAAGGAAGCCCTTAGAACAGTGGGAAGAGTCTGGTCAGTCCACTAATAGCTATATCTCCAAGAGAAAAAAAAGGAAAAGGATATGTCCAAGCTGTCTGAATAACTAGTGACGAGGAAAAAACTCCAGACTAAAAACTAAGCACTCCAAAGTGAGGCAAACAGGAGTACTCCCCTTGACAGTCACTTAGGTGCCAGCAAAAGGTCTGGAAACAATGTAGGCAGTTCCTTCCTGGCTTGAGCATACGAATCAAAAGATTTGGGTGAGCCTTCATGGGTGATCTGCAGTTTAGCTGGGTAAAGCATGTTGAACCGGATTTGTGCCTCAATTCATTTTGAAATGATGGGACCATATTCAGCCCTTTTAAGCCAAACTGAATGGGGTAAGTCCTATGACATCCTGAACTGGTGACCCTCCCATAGCAGCTCTTTCAAATCCTTTGACTTCGCCAGTATGTGGACTTTATTCAGATCATTAAAAAATGTAAAGATCAGAGGGTGAGGTGGGGAATTCGGCAGAGGGGTGGGCTGCAGCATTTTTTGGGACCTCTCAACTACATATGTCGGGCCATTAGTGGAAGGACCAGAGACCTTCTTGCAGAACTTTTGAATGAACAAGACTGCATTCTGCCCCTCCGAATCCTCCTGCAAACCAATAAGCACCATATTATTTAACCAGCTGAGTCCCTCCAGATCTTCAATCTTTTCTTCCAATTTAGCCAGCTTTTTCTGGAGGGCCTCAGATTCCAGTTCATGGCAGGTGTGCCCGTCCTTGAGTGAGCTGACCGTCACCTCCGTATCCCCGACTCATTGAGATATTCAATGGCCTATGCAGCCAGTATAGTGTTATGCTTATGCAACTGTGTTAGTTTGGTTTTGGCTGTTTGCACTCTCTATTTCAGAGGAATTACCACCCTGTAGGGGTACCAAAGGCAAGCTAGAGGTGCCATGGGATGATTCCCATGGTTAAAGCTACCTTACGAAGGATCACCAAAAAGAAATGTAGTAGTATGAAGCATATAAGCAAGCAGGAGCTGTGATGTAGTAATAGATAAAGCATCAGGGAGCTTGATAACATAATGAGATGCTCAGGTTTGCATGACATGATTTTGATGGTATGCACTGAGAATGAGGGGACCTCCTAAGGAGAGAGGGAATGGCAGGGACACCATCCAACTCCATCCAACAGCGAAACCTACTTCAAGAAACTAGGGAACACTACTATGCTAACTAACAGTTATGACCTGGGGCATGAAGGAGAGAAAAAAAAAACTTTGAGGAGGAAATCTCTAGGGATCCAAGGCCTAGGTCAACTTCCCTCCAGGCTTGAGATATTTTATTTAGTGATGGCTCTGCTGCTGCAATTTGGAAACCCAATTATAGGGAGGTGGAAATATTCCAATTTGGAGGAAGGCTCTTACTCAATCCCTCTAGTGGGAACACGTGGAAGGTTGCGAGAGTGCTCTGCAGCATCGGGGGCAACCAAGGCAGGAGGAGGAGAGCAACGACTGCTGAGGCACTCACTTGGCCTACTTGCCCTAAACACAAACCAGGTGGATGAGAGGCAGTCATAGGGAGCATGCGGTGAAGGTGCCTTGCTAGGGAAACCACTAAATCCAATGGATAATCACTGTGGTGGAACCACTAGAGCCAAAGGAGATTGGAGTAATCACCCTTCACAGATAGTCTTAAATTCTACACCAAGAGTTACTGTTGTGTCAGTGAACCGCTAAAGCCAAGCCCGGAGAGAGGACATTCCCAGCTATGGGCCAGGTGAGAAGGACCCCGCCCCAAGTCGGGCATGCTCAAGATGTGGACTTAAATGCAGAGCGAGACCATCGGCTGCAGGGAAACCTTGTGCCAGAATGGTATGGCTGGCATGCCCCAGAACTGAATGAGTGTTAAGTGCTGAGACCTTGCAAAGGTTGGATGCAGTAGTGAATGCAGCAGACATCACAGAGGCAGAAGCCGAGGGGATGGTGGTAGGTATGAAGCAAAGATTGCTTAAGCAAGAATGGACCTGTACATAGGTCAGTAAACAGTGTAGCAATAGTCAGATCTGCACGAAGGTCTGCAAAATAGCAGTAGCAATGTAGCAGCACTGTGAATAGTGGGGCAAGCCAGCCAGGCATTTCAAAAAGCCAATGAAGGTATCAAATACTATGAGGATTTTCAGTGGCAGAGGCAGGATTTAGAACATAAGTAATTAGCCACACGGGGCCATGATTCCCCAAACACCTCCAAGACCCCACCGGAGGAAAAACAAGAAAGTGATGGAAAGGGCTGAGACACACATGCAGATATTGAAACTAGTTTACAGCAATCAGCAGTAGCTTAGCTGACCTCAGAGTATAACAGAGTGTACAAACAGAGAGCAGCATCTGTACTGAGTAACTGAGTTGTAAACTTCAATAAACATAAAATGAAAAGAGTCACAATGCTCTGAAAACAGATATCACCAGGCAGTGCAATGAAACTGCATCAATGAGGTAAGTAGAATAAGTTGAGAGAGTATGATTGAGATGCATAGCTAGGGTTCAGAGTGAGCCTAAATCAGGTGAAAACAGTTAAGTATGCAACATGGAGAGCAGCTAAGGTTGATCTGAAACCACAGATAATGTTTGCAGTTGCATTGCAAGTAATTTGAGTTGCACTGCAAGTACTTTGAGAGTTGTGAGTAACTGAGAGCAATAATATGAGCTCTAGAGTAGCAATATGCTAGGAGCTGAGAAACAAAGCTCCAAAAGACAAACCAAAACACACAAACACAGAAAACAGGAAACAATGGCCCAAAACAAAAACAAAGACACACAAACACAGAAAACAAGGCGTAAAGACAAAAAGAAGCACACAGCTGGAGGCAAAATACAAACCAGAAGCAGGAAAACAAACACAGAAGTCCAGCAGAGACAAACAGAAGCAGCAAGGTGGGGGGGTGCAGGCCCTAGCGAGTTGCAGATGACAGATGGACAGAGCCTCCAGCTAGCAAAGAAAAAGTGCTTCAAAAGGAGGCTGAGAGGAACTGCTTATATAGCTCAGGAAGTGGGAGTGGCTGATTGTTTGTCCAATGAACTACAGGCTCAACCTTCCAAGTCCATTTGTAATGTGCCACAGAGAAGTAAATTTTTTGTAGATGTTTAGCAGGGCTTCTCGCAATGAGGCGAGTTCTTGTAAAAAGCGCTCCTCCGATAGAGTTGAGTGCAGCCGCGGCCTGCACCTTGCTCTATTTCGTGTCCTTTTCCTTGTCTGGCATAGCAGGGAGGAGTGTGTTTCGGTCCCCCCATTCTCATCTCTGCAACCATGATAAAAAAAGAAAAAAAATGACTGTCATGGAAGTCTCTACTGAGTATAGGCACCAAACGAGGTACTTAAACTATAAAACAGACCAAAATAAAAGCCATGTAATAGTTATTTTGCAGACTGAGGAGCGGAGTCGAGGCAGAACACGTCCTATTCAAGCAGATGCATCACGTGACTCCTCTGTCTTGTTGTTTTTCAAACAAATAACTTAAGTTTCATACAGTTATTACTTTTGCTGCTTTTCCTTATGTGAAAAATGTATTCTTATGCCTTGCCTTTTACTGCACTGGCATTGTTTTGTCTCAGACTGCTTGCCTCAAACTAAAATGTGCACAGTGACATTTTTTTTAAGACTGGGCTGGTTGTGGACACAGTCATCTCACCATCTTAACTTGCATATGACTGTGTGTGTATGTCTAATGCGCAGCTGTGCACATTACTTGCTCAGCTACCTGAACTTAGATATTAAAACATTTGTATTTCAAATTTGAGCTCAAATCTTTGCATATTTGTGTTTAACCACTACAAAAGTACTGTAAACATGTTACTACTTAAAAATGATGTGATCTGCAGTAAATAACAACTCCGTAGACATTTTTACCATTACTTGTCATGTATGGCTAAGGGTCTCTTGTGGTGGCTAAAAAATATCTGGTCTGTTTAGCCACAGTGGCTAATAATTTTGAAACCCTAGGGAGAACAGAGTAAGGGGCCATTATGTGGCCATTAACAGCTCTTTGCATGCCTCCATGTGTGTGTATATATGAATGTAGGCATTGTATTGCGCCTCAGCCATTGTCCTCATTATCCCTGATTCCTGTAAACTAACATATACATCCCTGGCAGTCTAGTGGTACCCCACTATTGTTCTAATCCGTCCTGTGAAATTAAATGACCTTGGTAGTCCAGTGGTATCCCCTTCCACCCCATCTTCCCCAATACCTGTTGTGAAAAAAATTACACTAGTAGTCCAGTGGTATCCCCTTCCACCCCATCTTCCCCAATACCTGTTGTGAAAAAAATTACACTAGTAGTCCAGTGGTATCCCCTTCCACCCCATCTTCTCCAATACCTGTTGTGAAAAAAATTACACTAGTAGTCCAGTGGTATCCCCTTCCACCCCATCTTCCCCAATACCTGTTGTGAAAAAAATTACACTAGTAGTCCAGTGGTATCCCCTTCCACCCCATCTTCCCCAATACCTGTTGTGAAAAAATTACACTAGTAGTCCAGTGGTATCCCTTCCCCCCATCTTCCCCCAATACCTGTTGTGAAAAAAAATTACTAGTAGTCCAGTGGTATCCCCTTCCACCCCATCTTCCCAATACCCTGTGAAATAAATTACACTAGTAGTCCAGTGGTATCCTTCCACCCCATCTTCCCCAATACCTGTTGTGAAATAAATTACACTAGTAGTCCAGTGGTATCCTTCCCCCATCTTCCCCAATACCTGTTGAAAAAATTACACTAGTAGTCCAGTGGTATCCCTTCCACCCCATCTTCCCCAATACCTGTTGTGAAAAAAATTACACTAGTAGTCCAGTGGTATCCCCTTCCACCCCATCTTCCCCAATACCTGTTGTGAAATAAATTACACTAGTAGTCCAGTGGTATCCCCTTCCACCCCATCTTCCCCAATACCTGTTGTGAAATAAATTACACTAGTAGTCCAGTGGTATGCTCCCGCCCCCATTCTCCGTTACAAAAAGAAAACACCCTGGTAGTCTAGTGCTACCCCTTCTCACCCCAATCCTACTGTCAAATGAAATTAACCTGGTAGCCTAGTGGTACCACCCCTCCTGCCTTGATCACTTTTATAAAATGGCTTCCCCCCATCTCTGTCTACCCAGTCTGTACCCACCACCCTTTAGCATCCATCTGGCACCCCACTGCTCCTAAAAAGCCCACAGATGTGGCAGGCAGAACAGTGGATGACAGCAGGCACAAACCCTCTTTTCACCAGCTCTGCAGGCCACCATCTGAAAGATAGGGACTGAGCATACATACTGAGCAGAGGGTTGTGCCTGCCACTGTTCTGTGATGGGCAGGGGTCATGGGGTGGTGCCACTGGGCAGCAGGGAATGTCTATTTTTATATTGGGTATGGGGATCATATGAGGGAGGAGGCACCACTAGAGTATCAGGGATAGAGATTATTACAGTAGGTACTAGGAGTGAGCATGGAATGGGGGTAAACAGGCCCTGTTGCTTTTTTCTTTTAAAACATACATGGCATCAGAGATGCTTGTTTGGGGGATGGACACAACATAGTGCACATTTGTAAAGGAAGGGTTCTGGAAGCATTAAACAGCACTGAATACACAACCTGTTAATGCTTCCAAAACCAAATGGTGCCCCCCCCCCCTTCATTTGCATGCATGCGTGATAGATACTAGTGTTCATGGTCTAACAAATATGCTATGCAAAGTGTATGTCTGAATATATAGCTGCATAGAACAGTGTAATTCAATGGCAATTAAACCCTTTTGTTATGCAGTATTGTGTGATGTCATTTACTGCAAGGTGATGAATTGCCTCCTGGCTTGGGCCACTGCGGTGATGTAGTAAAATGCTTACGGCTGTGCTATAAACACATTGTGCAGTGCTAACCCTTTGAATATGTGGGCCACTGTAAATAGGTATGTTTTGCATTATTGCTATTTTTTCCATACACATTTTGAATAGGTCTCTTTATGGAACCAGAAATTTAGGGTTTTGACTATGTCACTAGAGGAATTCAGAATTCTGATTATGAACTGTTGACCTACTGTATCAGAGCATTTCAAAGAGTTTAAAATCCATGTAATGACATAATCAAAACTCCAAATGTCTGGGTTCATGAAGAGAACAGCACAGAATGTTGTCCATAAAAGAAAATCATGCCAGCATTTACTTGACTCAGGTACAGTTAAATATAGATCATTTGCGTTGTATTCATCTCTGAGAACAGGAAAATTACAAACTGCTGCAAATTCACTCTAATTCCCTATCCCTTTTATGAAGGTCATGATTCTTTAAGGAACTTTCCTCCTTCTGCTGCAGACATGCAGGATGCAGAAAGCTGGCTACAGTATGAATAATTAATTGCAGATGGTTTGTTCATCTTGGCTTCTGTTAGGCCCAAGAGAATTCTTAATAGCCGTCCCATAGCTATCAGCAGGCAGAAAGATGAGAGGGTGGAAGGGGGAGATGAAGAGGGAGGACAGGAACTAGAGCATCTCTGAGTAGGGAAGCTAGATGGACTGTTCAAGTAATATTCTATCCGTCCCTGTTCTATGCTACTACAGTATATTTCTATAACATGCCACCAGGACAAGTTTGTTAGCATCCATCTGAGACCTCCTCCACCTGCTGTCTAACTTGCACCTCCATCCTTTCAGACATCAAAGTTATTCTGTAACTTGAGATATGTTTCAACATGAAGTAACAGTGCACAATTGGTTGGACAGTTACAAGGGTGCTGATCACCCCTATCAAGAGCAAATTATAGGCTTTGTCAGTGGTACTGGACCTCCTGGAGGATGCAAATGGCAGACTCAAGTTGTCCAGTAGACCCAGAAATGTACATGTACCCACTCCCAATGAGCATGTTACTGGATCACCTCCATAGTCAGAAGTGGCTTTATGGCGGGGGGCCTATGTTTAAACCCCTTTATGTAGTGGTCCAACCAAACAATGGGATTCACTGAGGTGATGTCAACTCTGGCATGTGTATCATGTGCATATTACTGTGTGTGTGTGTGTATGTGTGTGTGTGTGTGTGTATGCGTGCATGTCAGATCATGGCTGTGAGTGCATGTGGATGTTTTCTGTGTGTTCAGTTTAATGCATGTGTGTATGTGGAGATGGGTATGCAGCATTTTTGAGTGTGTGCAACTCTGTGAGTGGGTGACTGTGCCTTGTGTTGCTAGGGTGACAAAGATATGGGGCCAAAGCCCTGAAATGCCAGTGGATAAGCTATACATTTAAAAATAAATACTAATGCTTTGGCATTCAGAAAAGGTTCAGCTCCATATTAAAATATTCTGGGTTCAAGTCCTTAATCCCCTGGGTCTAACAATGCCTCTGCTTTGGGCACATATTTTTATGGCATGTGTCCATGTGCATACTAGAAGCTGGCAAATACTTTATTTCAAATATTCCACCAAATATTCATAAACTTCCCCCAAATATTCAGATGTTCAGTCTTAGTATTTGTTATTTGGGCACCTGTGGTGGGAAGTGAAAAATAGCTCCCCCCCATCCTCCACAGCCCGATCTTGTTACAAACAACACCCCCATTCCCCCATCTAATGCAAGGATCCCATTCACCCCACCTCCCCCTAGTTCCTATGATTTCAGCATACTTTTTCAAGTTTAGAGCGGTCCTTCTTGCCCTAAAGGCCTTTGCTCCTCAATTGAGGGGTGAGTCAGTCCATGTCAGGACAGACAACACAACCAACCATGTGATACATCAGCAAACATGGGGGTGCAAGAACCTCAAGGCTGTGCACAGAGGTCATGCAAATCTGGTCCCTAGAATATTCCCAAAAAGTCCGACGATGGGTGACCGTCAAAACCTGCCCACCTCTGTGGCTGGCTGCCATCTCCTCTTGCAGTACTTGGTTGTGCCAAAATAAACCAAACCCTCATCCCCCACACTGGCAGCAGCACCCAAATAAGTCCCCCACCCCCAGCACCCACATTTCATTATGTCAAACAGTACAATAGCAAGTCCCACCCCTGGTGTTAGAAGGCAAATGGCACAAACTGCCCTGCTCCATGGCTGCCCACCTTGTTGTGAATGGTGCTCCCATGCTTTCTGGCATAGTAAAATAGCTGATAGATGGATAGATAGATAGACAGACAGACAGACAGACAGACAGACAGATGTTGAAGGCACTCAATGCTAGCACCTTATTCCTCACAATGTACAGTATCTGTGTGTGTAGTTCAGGGGAAAAAACACACCCCCTGCTGTGTTTTATTGTTTACTTGGCACAGCCATACCATACAGTATCTAAGAAATACTGTTCTGTACTTGTGACTTTAAAAAAAAAAAATTAACCCTTGGATTCCATCAAGAATTTCTACTGACATAATAAAATAAGACAGCAAAGTACAACAGAACTTCGTTTGGTACAATATATGGTCAATTGCTGTTTGAATTTGTTTTCCTGTTAGAATGTTATATGAATCAAGTCACCGTTGTTTCCCTCAGAAGGATTTGGAGGCCACATGCAATTTGGTAATAATTTTTTGGGAGCCAAAAAATAGCATGACAGACAAGGTATTTAGGAAATTAAATTGTTAGTTTGTTAGGACAATAAGATAAATACAGACTAATAAAAATCTCATTAGTCACAATGTAGAAAAGAAAACGAATAGCATTCTGAGAAGTAGAATTGTGAATTATGGCTATGTAGTACTTTGACTCGGTACCGCATAATCACTTGCTGAACAATTTGGAGGATATGGGTACTGCAAAGTGTATTGTTAGGGGAGTAGAAGACTGGCTAAGGACAGAAAACAGAGTGGTTGTCAATGGGGAGAAGATGGATGAGAGAGAGGTCACTAGTGGTGTACCTCAGGACTCAGCCTTGGGTCCAGTCCTGTTTAATGTATTCATCAATGACAGTGGGGTAGTTATACAGGGCATTATAAAAAAGGTTCTCAGAAATGCTGCAATCTGACTGGCTGTTAGGATTCCAACAGCCTTACATTAATCCATGTTATACTGTCATGTACAGCCTGATCTCAATGGTACATGGTTTCTTCCTATCAGCAATCCATCCTCTAGCACTGCTGAATGACTAGAATGATGCATTCTGATTTTGAACCAGCATTCTTAAACTGTTTGTGGAAGAACTATTTTATTAAAAATCTCCCTCTAAATGAGGAAAACATTATGAAAATGCACTTTTAACACTTTTCTTTCAGGAATGATTTTTATAATAGCAGTAAGACACTCCCAGGGATTAGATTAACAGTCAAGTTAATCACCCCCTAGGGGCACTATGGCACTTGGCTGTCCCTCGTGCCACACTACACCCCTAGGGGGTGATTAACAGACTGTTAATCTAACCCCTGGTCATGCCTTTTTGCTTAAAAATTGTCCTCTTTGCAGATGATAACTATGCTAGGTGATAAGGTGGACAGCGAGGAAGCAGCCAAGAACCTTCAAAAAGATCTGCAAAGGTTGGAGAAATGTTCTAGTGTCTGGCAGCTGAAGTTCAATGCCAAGACATGCAAGGTGATGTATCAAGGTAAAAAGAACCTGATGACTGCATATTGGCTTAATGGGGTCAGATACAATGCTTCACAGGAGGAAAAGGTCCTAGGCATTATTAATTCATCTGTGACACTCTTAAGCAGACCAGCCAATGCAACACAGCTTACAGCAAGGCCAGCAAAATGTTGGGATGCACTGGGAGAGGATTTGACAGTAGAAACAGGGAGGTGATACTGTCACTGTATTGGTCCCTTATGAGGCCCCAACTGGAGTACTATGTCCAGTTATGGAGTCCACATCTTAGGAAGGACAGAAACAGACTGGAGATTGTGCAGAGAAGGATGACAAAAATGATACTGGGCATGCTGGGTCTTACGTATGAGGGGCACTTAGAAGCATTGTATATGTACTCACTGGAAACTAGGAGGGAGAGTGGTGACATGATAGAGATCTTCAAGTTCCTAAAGGAATAAATAAGGTGCCTTTCTCTGAACTATTTAACAAGGCTTCAAACTCAAATACTAGAGGGCATGAATGGAAGCTGCAGAGATGGAGCTTCAAATGGGAACTCAGCAAACACTATTTCTTGGGCAGTTGAGCCTTGGAATAAGCTGCCCGCATAGGTACAGCCAAGATGGTGACAGCTTTTAAACTCGGCTGGGATACAGAGAATACTAGAAAAAAAATTCTGTGTGGGGAAGGGGGGGTGCTAGGTCCTGAGTTCTGAGGTCTCGGGAAACATTGGGCAGACTTGATGGACCCTTGGTCTCCTTCTGCCATCAAATTTTCTATAATTCTACATTTGTAACATTTGCATAGTGTGCACTTCACAATTTGCCACAACTGCATAAAGTTTACTATGTGAATAGATGCAATTTACCACTTTGTGGCAAAAGTTTGCCAATACATCCATCAAAGTGCACAGTGCATGTGCAGTATGGCAATTTGTTATGAACTCCACAGATTGTGAAGTTCTTTTTAACGTTGCATGCAGCTACTGAGAAGTAGTTCTGTGACCAGAACTATACGATTTGCTGCATAGGAAAATAAATACAGTTCTCAGCAGCATTTTTTTCTGAAAATAGTTCCTAACCCTCCTGCCGAGCAATGCTATATATTTCTTCACCTACTATCTTTGTATTATAGCAGCAGAGAGGGCACATTCTGCTGAGCTGCTATACCAAAAGAGCAAAATTAGATTGTAAGCCCCCCATTATGGGCTTACCTGTTGGGGCTACGGCCCTCCAA